>BTPG01000002.1:59184078-59291578 GCA_036245525.1 Semisulcospira habei | reverse complement strand
TCGTTTCGTTTCGTTTCGTTTCGTTTCGTTTCGTTTCGTTTCGTTTCGGTTCGGTTTGGTTTGGTTTGGTTTGGTTTGGTTTGGCTTGGCTTGGTTTGTTTTGTTTTGTTTTGTTTCGTTTCGTTTCGTTTTGTTTTGTTGGGTTTTTTTTTGTTTGTTTCGTTTGGGTTTTTTGGTGGGGTTTTTTGGTTTTTTTTTTTTTTTTTTTTTTTTTTTTTTTTTTTTTTTGGGGGGGGGGGGGGGGGTTAAAAGGGAAGAAACCGAAAAATGCTACCTACCTGGCCTTCCTATTGCACCATAATCTGATGTAGAAAGTGCTAGTCAATGCCCAGGCCGTTGACAGCTAATGCGATGTAAAAGATTTCAAAGCTCTCGCCATTTTGTAAACAGTATTTTGGGATAAATAGATTCCACGTCATTAGTAGATAATGACGGTAACAACAACAACAACAACAACAACAACAAAAAAAAACATTCACGTCACTTGACAGCAAGATGACGACACATTATTGTAGTTCATAATTTTTTTGATGTCCCATCTTTGTAATACATACGATTCTTGGAAAACACTGTACTCCTTGAGAAGGCTCAACGGAAAGGAAAAGAAAACTAACAAGTAATTCTGCACCACCAGCTAAATCTAAATTGTAGCCAAGGCAATCTGCGGCGGAGATAACAATATAAGGATTTCATACCGTATTGTTTGGCGCTCACACGCGTTTTTCTTTTAGGAACATTCACAGTTGTTCATATATTTTTAAACTGATCCTTCTGATCCATTTCCCTCTCCTCTAACCCAACTTCTGATCAATACACACATATAGAGACGGACACGCGATTCCCGCCATTAGTACGCTCTGCGGGCTGGCGTAGCGAGAGGAATTCTGACGAAGAATAGCACGAGCAGCAAATTGACTTCACAATAAGCTTCACGTCATGGCATCGCTAGTCTTACGACGCTGTGAACACAGTGGCGATTTAGATGTTTCACGTCACTCTTCCAGGGCTGGCTGTTTTCTTCTACACGGCCTTTTTCAGGGCTGACTGTTTGATGGGAGTATATAGTGGCTCCAAAACTTGCAAAAATGAGTTCATGATATAATTTTATTCAAAAAGTTGAAGAGGGACAACGCTGAATTACCAACTCATTTAATATCCACATTTATTTTAACTGTATACAAAGCATCTAGTAAGAATAACAAAAATTACGGACTCAAATGCGGATCGACCGGTTTTTGTGAAACGGCCATTTTCTTGTCAACGTGTAAACTAATTTAAAAAATTTAAAAACACATAAAAAACTTCTTCGGGAGATATCACGTAGGGAAAATATCCCAAAGTTTCAAGCTTGGCTGTCCACAAATGTGGGATTTAGTCGGATCCAAAATATGTTATGCGTCACCACCATGTACATGTATCATCATGTAAATTTGTGCTTCATCGATTTTAAATAAATGGACTTGGAGCCTCCCCAATGCGCAAATGACCATCAGGCCGACTCCGGCCGCTGTTGGTCCGCGCACGACCGTGCGCGGCCCGAATCGGCCCGTAAACCTTTGCGCACAGGTTCAGTTCTAGAGTCCCTCCTCGCCCCCCCCCCCCCCCTCCCCCCCCCTGCCCCCCCCCTCCACTAGCCCCCCCCCTTCCCCCCACCCACCCCCTCCCTTAAAAAAAATTATAATAAATAAATTATTTTTTTCTAATTTATTTTTAATATGGCTCTGGCCGGGGTTACCCTCAAGGCTGCGTACAGCCCCGGTGACACACTGTGTTGTCTCCCTGAATTTGCCACCGCACGACAGTGAATCGAGGCGGGAGACAAACAATGTGCCTCGATGACTGCGTGCAACACGCATTTAATCCTTCACTGCCACTGGATTCCGGCACACTGCGTTTCTGAAGAAAAAAGTCCAGTTTGTTAACCTTTATCAGTCGGAATACACCAGTGTGTGAAATCAGTTTGACTAAGATAGTTGAAGGGTAGTGCCACCCTTAAACTAAAGCCATTGGCCTATATCCTTGTCTGTTCGTACTATAATGTAGCTTGCATACGGCAGTGCACAAATTTCAATCTTTTAGCGTCAGTATGATATGGGTTATCTCAACGTCAAAGAAAGAACTCCGTCCGTCCACGGAACATGGATACAAATTGTTGTCAGCAAAAAGCATAGATTCTCATGAGCCCCCGCAACTACGGGGGGCTCATGGGGATGAACAGGTGTGAACCTCTTCCTAAAGTGTCCGACGTCGCTGCGGCAGTTCGCCTTCACACTGGCCATACTTATATCACACACTCCTTATTGAAAGGGGAGGAACGCCTCTGATGTTTTTGCCTGCAACGACCCGTTTTCGGTGAAGCACTTCTTGACATTATGTGCTGGCCTAATCGATATCAGGAGGAAACACTATACAGCAAACTCTTTGAATGTTTTTGTTCGGGACGTTCCCCGGGGATACAATCTTCAGTTTTCTGAAGGAAGCCAATTTGTTTTACAAAATTTAAGTCTGTGTAGTCTGCATAAGTCTGACTGCTAATGAACTTCCAAAGTCTGTAGACATGTACGATTGACCTGTGTGACTTTTGGCTAAGAATACTTTGGAACTGCATTTACATAATGTTTTAACTCAATCTGTCCGCGACACACCACAGCAAGATATGGCTCGACCACGATGGTTCAAGGGTGGTGGCAGAATAGCTTGGCGCCTATAGGCGCCAAGCTATTCTGCCACCATCCTTGAACTATAATGGTTGATCTTTCTCCTGAATTGTAATGCAGTCCTCAGAGGATAACTCCAAAATGTGGGTATTTCGTACCTCGGGCACAGTGAGTTAAGACCTTTCTCTTAGTCTGGCCGACTAGACTTTTACCCATCCCGCTGTGAGATGACTTTAGTCGCCTGCTCGGCGTTAAACCCGAATAACTAACTAACTATACCGTATGCCGTCGGGTCACGTGGTGTTCAATTTGTATCGTCAGCGAAGGGGTTATTTAAAGATGTTATACGAATGGTGGTTTGGTCGGCTGGTCGGTTGGTTAATTGGTTGCGGGCCTGGCTGGGTGTCTTGCTAGCGGACCTTTCCCTCATTCTTTATTTTTTTTCTAGCCATTTCTCACTCTTTTACAGACGGAGAGCGTCTCAATGGACACGTGCAAGTATAAAACAGAACAAGATGGGATGAACCATAACCCACAAAGTCCCTTCTATATGGGAGCTGATTTCGCTGTCAAATACCTTTTGAATTGACTTGACTCTGATGTAATATCTTCTTTTCTTTTTTAAAAGCCTCGCAGATGTGCCAATGCGTCATAGTTAACTCTATAAGGGGCGCACGCAGTGCATACGCGTCATAGTATTTGTCAAACGTCATTTGTCATGACGTTTTGTTTTTTTTTGTTTGTTTGTTTTTACGTAATTTTATATTTTGCTTGATATGAGTATTTCTCTTTGGCTTCAAAACTTGAGAAAGTGGTGAGAAAACTAGAATTTCAGGGTACAATTTTAGTCATACTATAATTTGTGTGAAATCACTTATATCCTCAAGCGCCCTCCGGGCGCATGATGTCTCTCTTGGAAATGCACCCAAGTGTGTGTGTGTGTGTGTGTGTGTGTGTGTGTGTGTGTGTGTGTGTGTGTGTGTGTGTGTGTGTGTGTGTGTGTGTGTGTGTGTGTGTGTGTGTGTGTGTGTGTGTGTGTGTGTGTGTGTGTGTGTGTGTGTGTGTGTGTGTGTGTGTGTGTGTGTGTGTGTGTGTGTGTGTGTGTGTGTGTGTGTGTGTGTGTGTGTGTGTGTGTGTGTGTGTGTGTGTGTGTGTGTGTGTGTGTGTGTGTGTGTGTGTGTGTGTTGTGTGTGTGTGTGTGTGTGTGTGTGTGTGTGTGTGTGTGTGTGTGTGTGTGTGTGTGTGTGTGTGTGTGTGTGTGTGTGTGTGTGTGTGTGTGTGTGTGTGTGTGTGTGTGTGTGTGTGTGTGTGTGTGTGTGTGTGGTGTGTGTGTGTGTGTGTGTGTGTGTGTGTGTGTGTGTGTGTGTGTGTGTGTGTGTGAGTGTGTGTGTGTGTGTGTGTGTGTGTGTGTGTGTGTGTGTGTGTGAGTGTGTGTGTGTGTGTGTGTGTGTGTGTGTGTGTGTGTGTGTGTGTGTGTGTGTGTGTGTGTGTGAGAGAGAGAGAGAGAGAGAGAGAGAGAGAGAGAGAGAGAGAGAGAGAGAGAGAGAATTAAGTCATACATAGAGTATTTCATCAATGTCTGCGTGGTGACGGAGTTGCTTCTTTTACGTCACCGCCACTGTCTGAATTTCTCCCAGAAGTCAAGGTTTTTTACTGTTGTTTTTTTTTTTCGGAAAATAATTTTTTTTTATTGAAGACGTTGAACGGTTACAACGCTGGCTAACGAACTCATCCAATGTCTTTCTATAATATAGCTATAGAATGCAAAATTTCAAATGAATATGACAAAAACTACGGATCTGATAAATCATGAAATCTTGCTGAGGAAACAATGTTTATTTCAACAACAACAGCCCGTCAGCCCTTTCATTCTTTAACTCTTATCTTTCTGCGAGAACACAAACCGTCTATGTAAATGGTAACTATTCCACAGAGGGTAAGGTAGAGCTTGGTGTTCCTCAGGGTTCGGTTCTGGGCCCATTGTTATTCTGTATTTTTTTTTTTTATTTTTTTTTTTATTAATCAAAGTAGCCAATACAATGAAGTGTTTGTGTTCGAATCTAAATGGACATAAGTTACAAGATGGACAATGATTTAGCTGTCTTACCATTACTGCTAAGTGGGAAAGTGTGTGTGTGTGTGCTCTTGCTTGTCTGCTTGATTGCCGTGGGTATCTGTTCTGATCTTTTAATGCATGTTTGTGTTTTGGTTCATACATTAAAATATTCAGAGATGACATTCAATATTCAAATAAAATCAAATTAGGGAGAACAACTATACACAGTACGAGTAAGGCCTTACAGATTACATTTTGTTACATGCTCTACTCATTGTATTAAGCATGTGTCATTTTCCGGACGAGCAAAGCCTGCTCCAGCATGCATACTATATCTATCTTCTTTCCATATCTATATTTACCAACACACATTTTGGCGACAAGTATAATATGGTTGATAACTTTCATGTCCCTATTCTGCATGTTATCCACTTCAAAGCCAAATAACACATCTTTTGCAGTTAACTGAAGAGCGATAGAAGTTAGTTTTTGAATATGTTTTGTTGCGCTTTCCCAGAGTTTACGAATTTTATTACATGACCAAAAGAAATGTTCTATGTAATCTTTGTCATCACAAAAGTCGCATTTCTCAGATGTCTTAATGCCAATCTTATGCAGAAGAATATTTGTAGGATATATATTATGAAGTATTTTCCAGTGTAGTAATCGCAGCCTTGTTTCTTTTACACATTTTTCCGCTACGGACCAGTGTGCATTTGACAGAGTAACACCACACTTTCTCTGCCAAAAGGACAATGCTCTAGGCACCGCTGTACTTGCGTTTACTAGAGATAAACGGATAGCACGGGGTGCATACCGCAAAGCCTCCATATAGTTGCGTGGTACAAAAAATGCGTCAGGCTCCTCGCGAGCCATACGTACCCTAAGGGCCGTACACAAAGCATTATATTCAAACAGCCGGTGTCACAATTTATTTTAATCATTATGCAGTATTTTCTTTCGTGGAGAACTTTCGTTCTTTGTTGTGTGTTGCGGTCATGGCATGTACTTTTTAGTGACGTCAAGAACATGTGACGTAAGATGTGTGTTTGGAACATGTGACGTAGGATGTTGGTTTGAAGAGTTACGTCACTGTGAATCGTTTGGAAGACAGTCAGTCAGGAGAGATTTTGCTCTCGAGTTAAAAGTTGTTTTTTTGTGAGGTGTAGTGGGCAGAGAAATGCCGTGTTATGGTCTATGGTAGAATAGACGATTGAGAGCAGAATGCTCAGTACAGTGGTACGTAAAATTTTGTAGTTTAAGAACTACGACTAGTAACCAGATCGACTGATTAGAGTAACGAGTACCGGACCTTGTCCAACGGCCAAGATGGGCAGACAGGCCTGAAACAGTCGAAGGTTTACTTCACGCATCTTTGGGTATGTATTTGTTTATTATATAGCTGATTCGCGTTTGTTAAGTAGTAGATTCGGAAAATGTATTAGTTGTTCGGCTCTAGATCTGAGATTGTATGATATTCGGCGCGCATCGGCGAGTTTGCGGTGTCGTCTGGCGATCGGCGCGCGGGGATGAATGGAATGATCGGAACGTTTTGTAGAGCCTGTTGATTTTGAAATGAATAATTCGTATCGTGGTGAGAGGTTATGTGTTGTGCGGAAATATGTCGTATTCGTGTGTGTGCATGATATTTCGAATTGACTGTTATTACAATATTTATTCGATGTCGGAAACGATCGGGAATCGGCGACAACGTCCGGAAGCCGTTAACGGTCGTCATCGTTACAGTGTCGTCATTCCGGCGGAAGTAACTTTTTAGCAATGGCGGATTTCTTATGGAGAGATACGTTTTGTATGTGTTATAGATGCTTCCCTCCCCTATCACCAGCTGAGAAGTTGGATTTGTGTATGCTTCATGTGGGAATGTAATTAATCAACGTGGTGTACGAGATAACAAGTTGATCCTGACGGTGTGCGTATGGAGCTTCGACGTGTCATCGCGAGAGACAGTGCGCCGTATTCGACCAGTGGTGTGGCTGAACCAACGAGCAACGACGCTACATTCATCTTTATCCCAACAAGCAGCGTCGCTACATTCATCTTTATCCCAACAAGCAGCGACGCTACATTCATCTTTATCCACGGTCGGAGTAATCAAACTGTTTGATCGTTCGAGGATCTAAGCATTAATTAGTGTCAGTTATTATCGACAGACATTGCGGAGATGTGACATCGTAGTGGAACAATAAGTGTAGGATGTGTGGTTAGTGCTGTGAACATTGTACGAATGGTTAAGGGTGTGCGTGAGTTACAGGTGCATGTATGAATTGAGTGAATATTGCGTAGGTTTGTATACGTCTTGTCTATTGTTTGTCGTGCGAATGAGAAGATCAAATCATTAAAATCGAACAAATATCCAAATATTCCGAGTGGTATATATTCTTCCTCCCTGGTGTGACAGCCGGCAAGGCTTGTTGCCGACCATTTGACAAATTTGAAGAAAAGATATGATATTACCATCAGACAAGACATCGTCTACAAAGCAAACACCAGCACGCAGCCAGTCTCTAAAGAACAAACTCTTATGCTTATACATAATTTCAGAATTGTTCCACAAACATTGGTTTTTAAGCTGAAGGGGGAAATCATCTTTCGGTAAAATGGTAGTCTTATTATCACACCATATTGTCAATACTTCCCTCCAAAAAACACTTTTAATCAACCGCAGGCCCGCAAAATGCTTGGCTGCTACATTAGAATGAAAACATGCATATTCTTTGCCCAAAGCAGCTGACAATGCACGGGGAATAATTTTCCATTTTTCATAGCCGTTATGTTGAATTCTTAGTGCCCATGACAACAAAAATGAAGCTTGCATATCATGGACATTAATCATCTTCAGACCAGCATTCTCTGTACCGTTACACATGATACTTCTTTTAACCTTTTCAAAGGCCCGAGTATTGGTACTTCTCTTTTTCCAGATAAATCTGAACAACAGTGTATTAAGCTTATTCAGCATGTCTCTCGGGGCAGACAGTGATTGTAATACATATGTAAACTGCGACAATAAAAGTGATTTAACAATACATATTTAACTGCGATACTAAGATTTCTTTTGGACCATGCTGATATAGTTCTTCATACTTTATCCAGTCTGTGTAACCAGTTGTCTTCTATACTCGAGGCAGGCATGTCACTGCCAAAAACAATTCCCAACATTTTCAGACGTTTTTTCCAAGTAATGCCGTATGGTTTTTCATGACAGTCTTTCAAAGAGCCAAGCCACATGGCCTCAGTTTTCTTTCTGTTCATTTGCAAACCGGAAAACTTTGAAAACTGCTGAATTAACTCCAGGACCCTTTCAAGATCGGATTTGTTTTTCAGAAATAAGCTTATATCGTCTGCATACATTGCTAATTTGAGTAAACTGATATCTTCTGAAGTGTGTGTAATAGTTGGGAGACACAGACCCTGCACAGACGGGTCTGCGCGGATTTTGATGGCTAATAACTCTATGGCTAGAACGAAGGCCATCGGAGAAAAAGGACACCCCTGCCTTATTCCTGACCTGACTTTAAAACACTGAGACATCCATCCCATGTACTTTAAACAGCTTTCTGTATTACTGGTCAAGACATTCACCCATCTGACAAAGTTTTCCCCAAAACCAAACCTTTGAAATGCCCAGATCATATATTCTTTTGATACAGAGTCAAATGCTTGCTTGTAGTCTAGCGCAAGTAATATTCCTGGTTTATTTTCTATGTTTAGATTGTCTATAGTGTCATCAATAAGTCTGATAACATCACTGATTTTCCTGCCCTTGATGAAACCAACTTGATCCTCGTGAACTAAGCTACTTATGACTGTAGATAACCGGAGAGCTAGACATTTAGCGAGTATTTTGTAATCAGTATATGTCAAAGAGATAGGGCGCCAGTTATTTAAATCTTCCATAGGCAGCCCTTTCCCTTTGTGTATTAATGTAATTACAGCACGCCTTTGAAGCACAGACATCTCCCCACGCTCAAAAGCTGCATTGAACGAGTCTAGAACAATGTTTTTAACTTTTATCCAAAAGAATTTGTAAAAAGATGTCGTGAGACCATCAAGTCCGGGAGCAGAGCCATTTTTCATTTTTTTCAATGTGTGTGCGAGTTCATCCACAGCAATGTGGTCCTCTAGCCCTGTCTTCTGGTCCTCTGTTAACTGAGGAACTTTTACATTAATAAAAGCATTTGCTTCATTTTCTTTTAATTGAACGATCTTGCCATATTTGTTACTAAAATAGTTAAATTGCTCCAACAGGATTTCTTCCTGTGAATACACCATACGCCCATCTAGCAAACTTAGCTTGTCCATTATCTTAGCATTTGCCTGTGTTCTTTCCAGCCCGAGAAAGTACCGAGTACTCTTTTCGCCTTCTTCAATAAATTTAGCACGAGCTCTGGTTTGGGCGCCTCGCGCTGTGTACATCGTGTGTATATCTAATTCGTGCTTGATGTGCTCTCTCTGCTTACATAGAACAACATTATTAGGATCAAGCGAGAGACGCTTTTCAGTACTGTTAAGGCATTCTTCCAATACCAATTGTGTACTCCGTTGAGAAGTTCTTTTCCCTTTACTGTATGACATAATTAATTCTTTTAATTTGACTTTACACAAATCCCACCTTGTCTGTGCATCAATGTAAGTATACTTAGTTGTAAAATCATCCAAAAAAGTATTCACCAACTCCACCAGGTTTTTATCATATAGCAGACCGTCGTTAAATTTCCAATAGGAAGGGCCTCGTTGCGTGTGTGATACCTTATAGTTCAAAACCACCGACCTGTGGTCTGACTGAGGAACAGACACAATGTCACATGTAAAAATACAGTTCAGTGTACTGTCTGAACATAACATATAGTCCAGTCGTCTGGCAATATAGGGATTGTGCTTACACCACGTATACTCACAAATTAGACCATTAAAAACTCTCCATACATCTGTAAGATTAAAGTCTGACAAAAGATTATTAAAACGCTCCACATCTGGCACCGGGTGTTTCTCGCCACTGATGATGTCTAATTTGTTATCAAGAACACAATTAAAGTCACCACATACAATCAGCTGATCCGTGTCAGCACGGTTCAGTAAATTATATAAACAATCAAAAAACAGTTGCTTTTCGGGTGAAATGGTAGGAGCGTATACATTTACAACTAACAGTGTTTTATCTTCCCAAACAATATCTACAGCTAGAATTCTATCTGAACAGTAGACACATTTAATTTCACAGGAAACCTTTTTGTTAATTAAAATAATCTGCCCCATGCTGTGACAAGAGCCGGGTGCACAAAACAGCTTACCTCCCCATTCCCTTTCCCAGTTTTCTTGTTCCCCATTAATCACATATGATTCCTGGACACATATCACATCATACGAATTTCGTTTTAATCTATTGAAAAAAGCTTTTCTTTTATTATCATTTCTCAAGCCGTGGGCGTTTATAGTAACGATATTAAGTTTATCCATTCACTAAAGCAATATTTTCATATTTACATGTAGTAGCATAGGTAGAGACGCTGTTCATTCTCATAGTCCGAGGGCATGGCCGAATCGTCAACACAAGCCACAAACTGAGCACAATCTGACAAGAGACAGCGAGTCCACCTCCGTGGAAAGCGAGACCCACATCATAATACAATGAAAATCTCGCCCTCCACAAACATGCACCCGCTGTCTGTCGCCAAACTAGCGCAGAACAGCAGAGCAGCTTACGTCGCGGCTGCGTCACCAAGTAGGTCAGCGGGGTTCCCTGCTATTTCGGACACGGAATCCTCACCAGCTGATGGTGGTGACGTCACAGTTGCAGTTTCCCTGTCGGTTCGTACCGCTCGCTTTCTCTGTGAATCCTCAGACATAGGGCTGCTACGCTGACGTTTGGACACAGCACGAGCGCGATCTCCCTGTACCCCGGAAATCCAGGGTGGTTTGTGTGGAGGGTCGCCCTCTCGCTGTAAAGGGCGTATTGGGGGGATCCATGGATGACATTGGTGTAGATGTGGCCGTGGTGATGGCACTAGTTGTCATTGTTGAGGAGGTGGTTGCCGCGGTCGCCCTTGTAGTCGTCTGATTGCCCGACTCCACGGGCTGGCTGGGGTCTGACGCTGAAGGTCCTGGGGTCGAAGGTCGGGGTGGGGGTCGATGGCTTGGGGTAGGGGCGTGCTGGGCGGCGGAGGGGGTTCCAGCGACAACAGAAGCCCACGAGGAGGGTGGGGGAGAGGGCTGAGGGCAGGTGGGGTCTCCGGCTTTATGCCCGGGGGTACGGCACGTTCTGCAGACGATGTCCATCTCGCATGTGACCGCCCGATGGCCTTGTCGTAGACACCTGGAACAGGAGACCGTGGCTGCATTCTGACGCTGCTCCCGGTGGTAGAGACTGGCTGTGCATGCGCCGATCTTCACCTGGTTGGGCAGAGGTTCCCGAGGAATTTCAATGTAGACAAATCTCCTGCCTGTTAGCCAACGCGTCAGGCCTCCCCTCTCATCCCTGTCCCTCTCCATCAGCAAGTTGGATCGTGGCTTGCAGCCCAGCCTGGTGATTATGGCTTCAATTTCTTGGTTACTGTATGACATCGGAACATTCCCGATGATAAGTTTAGTCGTATAGACTTCCTGCCCGTCGTCTGCCGATCGCACTATAAATGGATTTTTATCAAATAGCGTGACTAATTGGCCCCTGACAGTCATGCCTTGCAGCAACAGTTTCACTCTAGCCTCAGTAGTCTTAGGATAGAGCCTCCACAGGCCCCCTATTCTCTGGGCACCAATGACCGTGTTGTAGCCGCTGGTACTCTCTGCCGCGGCACACATCTCGCGCACGGAGTAAGGTGGGGAGTTCTCGGCCAAGTGTAGATTTCTGCACGGGATGAACGTGGCCGGGACACCCCTGTCACCGGTCGTCTTTGCACCGTTGTATGTGTCAGTCATTTTTACAAGGGAATACGTCTAATAGTACAACTTAGAGTCACAAGTTTTATGAAAACTAGAATAATGATGTCTCACCAACCACTGTACCAACTCCTGCGGGGGGGCACGTCCTGTAGCTACAGTAAATCGCCAGTGAAAACACACAGTACCACAAAGCGTGGCGAACGACACCATTCGCCTACCGGAAGTGGTTATTCTGTATCTTTATTAATGATTTAGCACTACACATCACATGTGCTAGTGCTGAGTGTGACATGTTTGCTGACGATTCGACACTACATGCATCCGGTAAAACTGTAGCTGATATAACTAACAGCCTCCAGCAGAGCCTACAATAAGTCTCTGAATGGTGCAGTAGAAATAGAATGATAGTCAATCCAGCTAAAACAAAAAGCATGCTAGTCACAACACGTCAGAAACATCAGCTGCAACCCGCGCCTCTAAACCTCTCATTTGATGCTGTAGCAAGTACAGCAGCACCGTTTACTAGGGGTAATTGTAGATAACCAACTTAGTTGGCAGCCTCACCTCATACACATCGGAAAGACAATTTCAAAGAAATTATTTTTACTGTCTAAACTGAAAGCGGTCATTAATCTGAACACGCGTAAACTATTTTTTAATGGATACATCAAGCCCCATTTTGATTATGCCTCAACAGTTTGGGATGGCTGCAGCGAGGTCCAGTTCAAGAAAATAAATTCGCTATACAGGAGAGCAGCCAAACTTATTATTCCTAGCTCATCTCTACCCACTGAGATGAGGCTCGAGGCAGCTGGACTCCTTCCTCTTGACAAACACTTAGTATTTAACAAGTGCGTACTAGTGCACAAAGCTCTTAACGGTAAGACCCCCGGCTACTTATCGAAACTCTTTACTCTTACTGAGAAGAGATACAGCACATCTCGGAGCAACCTGAGCATAAAACGGCCCCGCATTGATTTGTATAAATCCAGTTTGTCATACACAGGTGGTTTCCAGTGGAATTCACTTTCTCTGCATCTACAACAAGTTAATTCCCTAGCTGCGTTTAAAGCAGAACTGTACAAGCACTTATCCAAGGCAACGTAAATTTAATTATCTCGTGTTGTCGAAACAAAATATATTTTAATTTCTTTTTATGCAACTATTATTATTATTATTATTATTTTATCATACCATTTGCGCTCACGTGCCGTTTGTGGGGGTGCTTCGCATATAGACCTGGTCAGGGGATGCAGTGCCGGTGCACAGTTTATTTGAACGATGTGCTTAGCATGTCATTCGAGTGAAAGTATACTTGTGGCGTGCCCCCCGGGTGGGAGTTTCTGGGGAGGGCTCCCGCAAACGGTTATTATGACACGTGCTAAAATCTTCCTATAGGTACCTGTGTGTTTTGTTAAATCATTGCTGCTGTTTGTAGTGTTCTTGTAATTCGCATTACTTTCGATGTTGTTTGTGAGTGTAATGTAGCTTCGCCTGTTATTATATGTCAGAAATAAATCCAGAAATAAAGGGTTGATAGTTCGCAATCTCTTCATTTACATTTCCTTAGTATGGCGTGTCATGTTGGACACAAAGATTAGCTTATCTTGTGAGGTTTTGTGTCGTAAGATGGTCTCTCTCTCTCTCTCTCTCTCTCTCTCTCTCTCTCTCTCTCTCTCTCTCTCTCTCTCTCTCTCTCTCTCTCTCTCTCTCTCTCTCTCTCTCTCTCTCTCTCTCTCTCTCTCTCGGTTGGTTGGTTGGTTAGTTCGGGTTTAACGTCCACAGCACCGAGGTGATCATGGACGGCCCTGACGGGCGGGTTATGGGGGACAGGGAAATCTATTGCCTATGGAGTACGACCTGAACACTGATCAACTCAGGCGCACTCCAACTGTGCCACTTTGATTTACCGGGACCTTTTAACGGACATGCTATTGAACAAATCCGTTTTTTTAACCCCTGGATTGTGAGTCCAGCTACCGGGGCCGGGACGGGATTCGAACCCACGACCCGGCGATTCTCTTCGCTCTCCTGCTCCGACGTTTAACCGCCTGAGCTATTTCGGACTCGTCTCTCTCTCTCTCTCTCTCTCTCTCCTCTCTCTCTCTCTCTCTCTCTCTCTCTCTCTCTCTCTCTCCTCTCTCTCTCTCTCTCTCTCTCTCTCTCTCTCTCCTCTCTCTCTCTCTCTCTCCCCGTTATAAGCTAGTATGTCCACTAAAAACAGGACCTACCCAGCAAGCAAAGGTCCTTGGGCCCACGACGGCCGCAGTGGGCCCGCGCACGACTGTGCGCGGGTCCACTGCGACCGTCGTGGCCCCGAAGACGTTTTGCTACTGGGGTACTGGCTTTTGCCATAAAACTGCAGTCTTCTTTTCCACTCACTGTTCAATACATACATACATGTTCATTATACACCAACACTGCGTCCGTTTATTTTTCTTCACTGTCGATACGGCTAAGGTAATCTGCACCAACATTATCATTTCCTTTGATCACCTTCACCTGGAAATCGTGTTGCTGCAACTGCAATGCCCATCTCATCAAACGCCCATTCTCTGTCTTTGACTTCTGTAGGTAATGTAATGGTTGATGATCTGTTTCCAATGTGAATCTTTGTCCATACAGGTTTGGTTCAAATCTTGTTATTCCCCACGAGACTGCTAAGCATTCTTTTTCAATGGTAGAATAATTTCTTTCAGCTGCTGGTAATTTCTTGCTTGCATAAGCAATCGGATGCATTTCTTCATCTTTTTCCTGCATGAGTACAGCTCCCATAGCTGTGTTTGATGCATCAGTCCTCAAAATGTATGGCTTGCTGTTGTCAGGTAAGTGTATCATGATGGGCAGTGGGCAGATGTTCACATCTGCACGGGACATAGACGACCCCGCCCTCCACAAGTCGCCTGCTGCCTTGCAGGCCTGGCCGCTTGGCTGCGGAAAGGCTAAGGGGGGAAACCCCTGACATCAAAGCCCCCGTGTCTCCGGGGAAGGCTTTTGAGCCAGAGACTAGGACAAGGACAGTCTGATATAAAACCTACGACCCGAGGACCTCAATGCCATTGTCCCAGCTTGCTAGGCCATGGCAGATGAACCAAGGGTTTAAAGGGTGGGGCCAGTACTGCGCACACTGCACTCCACCGAAAAGCTCCACCGCGCAGGCTTTAGGAAACGTCCACGGACCATGACACTGACCATTCCAAGTCCTGTAGCGACGGGCGAGGGGCGAAACGGCAGGTGAAAGATGTCACTGGAAGCCGCAGTCTCAAACCTGCATGCAGGCGGTTCAGGATATTGGTCGCCTGATGTTGACCTGGGGATGACAACATCACTCGGCACACCCTGAACGACCAAGCAGCCTTCTCTAGGGACAGCACTGCTTGCTCCACACGGAGAGGGGCCTAGAAAAGGTGGCCTAACCAAAGCTCATCCCCTCGCAACCCCAGTTGGCTAGCCGCGGTCAACGGGCATCTTCTCCTGCGGTCAAAAAACAAGAAAGAATAACGGATCCACTCTCATGACGACCACGACCGGACTTAACGTAGCATGCTGGAACGTCCGAACCATGCTCGACAAAGCAGACAGCGGACGCCCTGAACGTCGCTCCGCCCTCATTGCCCATGAATTGCGGAGGTTAAACATCGACATCGCCGCGCTCAGCGAAGTACGCCTTCCGGACGAAGGCAGCCTCCAAGAACTTGGTGCTGGGTACACCCTCTACTGGTCAGGCAGGCCTGCATCAGAAAGACGGCTTTCAGGCGTGGGTTTCATGGTCAAGACATCCATTGCGACTAAGCTGGAAAACCTACCAACGGGCCACTCAGACCGCATCATGTCCATGCGCCTCCCACTGAGACACCAGCAGCACGTCACCCTTCTCAGTGTGTACTCCCCAACCCTCCTGGCAGAGCCTGCTGAAAAGGACAAGTTTTACACTGACCTGCGCAGCCTCCTACAGAGTACCCCTGCAGACGACAAAGTCATCATCCTTGGCGACTTCAACGCCAGAGTGGGCCAGGACTCTGAAGCCTGGAAAGGAGTCCTCGGCAAGCATGGCGTGGGGAACTGCAATGACAATGGCCGCCTACTGTTGGAGTTCTGTGCGGAGCAGCAACTGGTCATCACCAACACTACTTTTCAGCAAAAGGACAGTCGAAAGACCACCTGGATGCATCCTCGCTCCAAACACTGGCACCTTATCGACTATGTCCTAGTGCGTCAGAGGGACCGCAGTGACGTCCTCCTCACCAGAGTGATGCCCAGCGCAGAGTGCCACACTGACCACCGCCTTGTCCGCTGCAAACTCAGGCTCCACTTCAAGCCAAAACCCAAGAAATGGGGGCCCCCCAAGAAAAAGCTTGATGTTGCCAGCCTTCAGCGTGACGATGTGAAAGCTGCCTTTCAGACAGATTTACAGCGCAGGCTCAAAGACACAGCGGACCCAGTAGACTCCTCCCCTGAAACACTTTGGGAACAACTGAAAACTGCTATTGCAAAATCCTCTGCAGAAGTCTTGGGTTTCGCCAGAAAGAAGAACAAAGACTGGTTTGACGAAAACGATGTAGAGATCCAGGAACACCTAGCAAAAAAAAGAGCCGCCCATCAGGCCCACCTAGCCCAGCCTTCCTGCCCTGTGAAGAAGTCTGCCTTCCGCCTCGTCTGCAGCAGTCTCCAGCGCAAGCTCAGAGATCTCCAGAATGAGTGGTGGACCAGGCTTGCACAGAGGACCCAGCTTTGTGCTGACAATGGTGACTACAGGGGCTTCTACGAAGCACTGAAAGCAGTGTATGGCCCCAGGCACCTGGTACAAAGTCCCCTGCGAAGCGCGAATGGCCAGGCACTCCTCACAGATAATACCTCCATCTTGAACCGCTGGTCGGAATACTTTCAGAGCCTCTTCAGCGCTGAGCGCACTGTTCAAGAAGCAGTCATCCTACAAATCCCACACCTCCCAGTAAAGGTTGAATTGGACGAACCGCCCACCGCTGAAGAGACCCTCACAGCCATCCACCAGCTCAAGAGTGGCAAAGCAGCAGGCATTGATGGAATACCGCCAGAGATCTGGAAACATGGAGGCACAGCACTGCACAACAAGCTCCATGACTTCTTTCTCTGCTGCTGGGAGGAAGGAACACTACCAAAAGATCTCCGTGATGCAGTCGTTATCACCCTGTACAAGAACAAAGGCGAGAAGTCTGACTGTTCCAACTATCGGGGAATTACCCTGCTGTCCATTGCTGGGAAAATCCTTGCAAGGCTGCTCCTGAATCGGCTGGTACCTGCCATCGCTGAAGACCAACTCCCAGAGGGCCAGTGTGGCTTCAGAGCAAACAGGAGCACCACCGATATGGTCTTTGTGCTGAGACAGCTACAGGAGAAGTGCCGCGAACAGAACAAAGGGCTGTACGTAACATTTGTCGACCTAACAAAAGCGTTCGACACTGTGAGCAGGCAAGGCATGTGGCAGATCCTGGAGCGGCTTGGCTGTCCCCCAAAGTTCCTCAACATGATTGTCCAGCTACACGAGGACCAGCAAGGCCAGGTCAGACTCAACAATGACCTCTCAGAACCATTCCCTATTCTCAACGGCGTAAAGCAGGGCTGCGTGCTGGCACCGACCCTCTTCACCATCTTTTTTAGCATGATGTTGAAGCAGGCCACAGTGGACCTCGATGATGACGATGCAGTGTACATCAGGTACCGTCTCGATGGCAGCCTGTTCAACCTCAGACGACTGCAGGCCCACACGAAAACCCTAGACCAACTGATTCGTGAGCTGCTTTTTGCTGATGATGCTGCCCTCGTTGCACACACAGAGAGAGCCCTGCAGCGCATCACGTCTTGCTTTGCAGATGCTGCCCAGCTCTTTGGACTCGAGGTCAGTCTGAAAAAGACAGAGGTCCTCCATCAGCCGGCACCCAAGACAGTGTATCGCCCTCCTCACATCACCATTGGCGAGTCTGAACTAAAGTCAGTGCACCAGTTTACTTACCTTGGCTGCATTATCACGTCGGACGCCAAGCTGGACAAGGAGCTTGACAGCAGGCTGGCAAAAGCGAACAGCGCTTTCGGGCGACTTTTCAAGCGGGTGTGGCACAATCAACAGCTGAAAACAGGCACCAAGATCAGCGTGTACAGAGCTGTGGTCCTCACCACCCTGCTGTATGGTTCCGAGTCCTGGGCCCTCTACCGCAGCCAACTACGACTCCTCGAACGCTTCCACCAGCGCTGCCTGCGTACCATCCTGGGCATTCACTGGAGTGACTATGTCACCAACGTCGAGGTCCTTGAACAGGCTGAAACTGTGAGCATCGAGGCTTTGCTGCTGCGGACACAGCTCCGCTGGGCGGGGCACGTCTCCAGGATGGAGGATCATCGCCTACCAAAGATCACCCTGTTCGGCGAGCTTGCTACTGGACACCGTGACAGAGGGGCACCAAAGAAGAGATACAAAGACTGTCTCAAGAAGTCACTTAGTGCCTGCCAAATCGACCACCACCAGTGGTCTTCGCTTGCTGCGGACCGTGACACCTGGCGCTCCACCATTTACAAGGCAGCTGTCTCATTTGAGGACTCTCACAGAGCTAGCCTTAAGGACAAGCGGCTCAGGAGAAAAAACAGAGATGCCGCAGCTCAGAACCCTGGCCATACCTTCCCCTGCAGCCACTGCGGTCGAACCTGCCTGTCTCGGATTGGCCTCCGCAGCCACGAACAAGCCTGCAGACGTCGTGGGCAACTCCTATAAAATCTTCGTTCGCGAAGTCAAGCCAAGGAGGAGGTATTATATGTCAGTAGATGTAGCAAGGACAGATTGGAAGAAAGGCCTGTGCGCCTAATATCTCAATCCTTGATAAATAAAGTTTCAGTCAGTTAGTCAGTCTCTCTCTCTCTCTCTCTCTCTCTCTCTCTCTCTCTCTCTCTCTCTCTCTCTCTCTCTCTCTCTCTCTCTCTCTCTCTCTCTCTCTCTCTCTCTCTCTCTCTCTCACACACACACACACACACACACACACACGCATCAAACAAACACATACACACACAAACACACACACACACACAAACACACACACACACAAACACACACACACACACACGCTGTCAGAATAGCATGCACGTGTAAGTAGAATATCATGTAACATGTAGGTAAAGTCAACCTCACTTCACACAAATTTTAGCAAGACTGAAATTGAACCGTGAAATTCTAGTTTTGTCACCATTTTTCTCAAATCTAGAAAGCAAAGTAAACTCATTTCACGTAAAAAAAATTAAATTACGTAACAACTAAAATTGCGTCATGACAAATGACGTTTATCAAACCAATGACGTTTTTTTTTTTATAAAACCAATGGTGCGTTTGCACTGTGTCCTTTATAGAGCTCACTGGCACATTGGCAAATATGTTAGGATTTTTGAATAAGCGATATTTCAACATCAGAATCAGGCCAAAGACAACAGGTAGAGACTTTTGACAGCGAGGACAGATCGCATGTAGAAGGGACTTTGTGGGTTATGGCTCTCACATAAAAGAGAATGCGTGGGTTATGGTTGATCCCATTTTGTTTCTCCACGATTTAATATGCGGGGATTGGGCGATCACTCAATGATTACTACAGGCGTGCTACCGCGGCTACAAGGATCACAGCCATGATGACATCGATCCAAGATGGCGCTATGCTTGTAGAGTAATCGTGGCGATATGCGTGAAGAGTAATCGCCCTTTTCTCCATGATATTCCATCCGTGGATTGGGCGATCACTTCATGCTTGTGTGATCACGCAAACACGAAGTGATCTCCCAGTCCACGGATGGAATATCGTTGGGCTACAAAGATCACACCCATGACGCTTTCGATCCAAGATGACACCATGCGGTAGAGTAATCTTCCTTTTCTCCACGATTTTCCATTCGTGGATTAAGCGATCACTCCATGATTGTGTCATCACCATAGGGGAGCTACCGCGGCAACACAGATCATACCCATGACGACGCAGATCCAAGAAGGCACCACGCCGGAAGCATCACCGAGCTTCTTGAATGCACGCTCGACGGGCGCCATACTGCACTTATCGCCTTCCGCTGTGAAGTCGGCTTTACATTTGCAGAAGGAAAGGTCTATCGCGTAGCATGTTTTGGTGTCGTGATTTTCAACAGCAGAGCAGTTGGTCCCACCTCCCGGATCTCGTTGGCAAGGGGTCATTGTAATAACATGATGTTTCTGGAGGTACGCCTCTGGACCCCCCCCCCCCCCCCAAAAAAAAAAAAAAAAAAAATAAAAAAATAAAATAAAAAATAAATAAATAAATAAATAAATAAATAAAATAATATAATATATATATAATATATATATAATATATATATATATATATATATATATATATATATATATATATAATTTTTCATTAAATTCTGAGAATGCTCTTACTACGCTAATGCCATGGAATTCCAGGCTGGTAAGCTTGCATTGTGTCATCAGGACATCAGCTGCCCTTTTTGTGACCGCATCGCCTACTAGTTTTAGAAAGGAGAGGGTTAGTGGGAGAGAAGGAATGACAGACCTATCATTTTAAGCCTTCCACTGAACACCTACTACATAAAATAGTAGGGACTACCCCCAGGTGCCCCACAACCCGCTGGAGAATATTCAGTCCTCCCCCCGAGAGGGGAGGCTAGTGCATGAATATTCCCAAACAGATCTTGGACCTGCTGGATAGATTTAAGTTTTTGCCGCCTACAACCGGTTTCCCTCCAAGGGGAACTCATCAGGTAGGCATACGGCGTAACCTGAAATTGCAAACACAACGCATGTACGAGAAGCTGCCTCCAGAATTTGACTAGTAGCACCGCCAGTACAGCGTGTAAATGCATCCCGAAAACTTTATGAGGTGTTGCAGTGGAAGAAGACAGACTAATTTTGATAAGGCAACACCTAGGCAATTTTGTGGTGCAATTATTCTTTACTTTTAACAATTTTCCTTTGTTAAAAGTAAAGACCACGGATCAATAGGATAAAATGACTACAATTACAAATCACGAGAACAAAAACCAATACGTCTATTCTTTTCTTTTCTTTTTTAATTTTGTTATTTTTATACAAGAGACATTTTCGTTGTTATACAATGAAAATCTGGTTTTCTGAAAGATCTCCATGCTGGCTTTTGTTTGTCACATAACGCCAGAAAAAGCCACTCTCAAATTAAGATTTAGGTGCACACTCCCTCCCCCCCCTCCCTCCACACACACACACACACACACACACACACACACTTGTCTTACCGTGTGCACAGAGGTATCCATTTTTGAAGCTGAGATGTTGTTCCGAACAATGGCACAGTCCGTTGTCGGAGCAGGTGATATTCATCCCAGAAGTTGTGCATTCGTTGGTACTCGCGGGTTTACACTGGTGTTTGGTCTCACGGGTTTGCGCTTCGCAACCTTTACCGTTGAATATGAAACCGTCCGCACATTTACACATTGTCAGCCTGTCCTTGATCTTACAAGAATCCATGTCGTCAGTGGTGCATTCGGAATCGCAAATACAGCTTTTCTTCGTGAAGCCAGAAAAGTCGGTCTGTGCAGTAACGTGCTGGTAAACAGCGGATGTCACTAATAATTGTAGCAGTACTTTCATCGTGCTCAAACGGCATCAGCTTCCAGGATAAAATTTGTTGTTGATCATACGCTGCTAACAAAAACTTCATGTTCTTCTTCCAGTTCTGTGATGCGGTAGTATGTGGGATAGTTATGACGAAATAGAATGAAGCATTACGTCAAAAAGCTGGAAATGTTCCCTGCTTGGACTCTGACGCATGTCGAATGTATTACGTCATACATATATTATCTTATCCATCTCCTGCTTGTACGTTCATATACAATACAATACAATACAACTTTATTGTCTGTTCGAGTCAAAGAAGTACCCAACGGAGAAAGAAACACGCTTAGAAAAGACGGGTACAACACAATTTATTAATATTTCGGGTAAATACCCTTTGTCAAAATAGACAAACAAACAAACATAGAGATTAGCCGCTACTTATCTTCAATGGCAGAAGGAATGTGGCAACTCCTTCTGCCATTGAAGATAAGTAGCGGCTAATCTCTATGTTTGTTTGTTTGTCTATTTTGACAAAGGGTATTTACCCGAAATATTAATAAATTGTGTTGTACCCGTCTTTTCTAAGCGTGTTTCTTTCTCCGTTGGGTACTTCTTTGCATATTACACGCTTGGCAGTCACCTTTTTGGTCTGGATTGTTCGAGTCAAGGCACGACAGAAATTTGCCTTTCGGCTCGTCATGAAACAACAATATAAGACATTAACAAACGCTACAAGAACATATCATGAAAAATTATCATTGCAGCAATCTATCACAAGCAATCTGTCACAAGATGGGAGGTAATGTTAAGTAGATCATACTTATCGCGGCGTTATAAACGAGAGTTCAAAATCGAGACAGCAGTTGGAATAAAAGACTTCTTACAAACATTCCTTTTGGCAAGTGGCATGTTGAAACGTCTGCCTGATGGTAGCATTTGAAACTGATCAGAGAGTGGGTGACGAGGATCATTGACAATGCTAGCAGCTATTTTTCGGACAGCTCTATGGTACAGATCATCTACTGGGTACTGTCCTAGGCCAATGATCTTCTCAACTGTTCTGACGATACGTGACAGTCTGCCCCTGTTTTTCATACTGAGATTGCCATACCAAGCAGTGATGTTAAACGTCAGTATGCTTTCGATCAGGCTTCTATAAACGGATTCTAAAACCCTGAAACTGACATCAAAACTTCTCAGTTTCCTAAGAAGGTACAGACGCTGGTTTGCTTTTTTCACAATCAGATCAGTGTTTCCAGTGAAGTACAGCCCACTATCCACGACTGTGCCAAGGTACTTAAATTCAGTGACCACCTCTACAGGTTGATTATTAATTGAGACAGGTACAAAAATATCATCAACTTTCCTGTCATCAATGACGAGTTCCTTGGTTTTCTGTACATTCATTTTCAGAAAACTATCTTTGCACCATGACTCTAATACTGCTATCTGTGCAAAGTACTCAGCCAGACTGTCTTCTTTTTGGAGTAGGCGTACAAGGGCCATGTCGTCTGAGAACTTTAAGAGACGAGAAGTGGCAGTGTGACAACGCATATGGTCTGTGTATATAGAAAACAATGTCGGAGAGAGGACACAACCTTGAGGGCAGCCTGAATTTAGCACCACTTGGTCAGACAGACTGCCGTGTACATTTACACGTTGTGGCCTGTCCTTCAAAAAGTCTCGCACCCACAGAATAATGTTTGTGTTCACATTAAAGACCATCATACGCTGCAAAAGCATCAGTGGTTCAACAGTATTAAAAGCAGTAGAAAAGCATATATGCGGCACGTTTGTGATGGAACGTGTATCCCAGCAAAGAAAGAAAGAAACATGCTCAGAAAAGATAATTGTATGTCAACTAAATGTGTGGCGTGACACATGTAAACATGAAAAAGGGTTTTAAACCTTTTGTATGTTTACATGTTTCACGCCATGTCTTCAGTTGACACTTCCTATCACAAACAGATACGAGCAAATTCCAAATAGCCAAATTCTGTACCTGTTTTCAAGTATGTCTACAAACATGTTTTTCACGTCATGCGTTCAGCTGGCACTATCAATCACGAGAAGATAAGTAGCAAACTGTACACTTGTTTGTAGGTCTATTTTGAAACAGGGTCAAAACAATTACAACACAATAAATGTATTAATACTTCTGGTTTAAACCCGAAATATTAATAAATGTATTGTTTTGCAACTGTCTTTTCTAAGCGTGTTTCTTTCTTCGTTGGGATGTTCTCTGCATTTTAGGCTCATTGCTGCCACCTTTTTGGGACTGGATTGGGCTTTTTTTTTGTGTGTAGGAGTAACATTTGGAATACGGGCAAGTCAGCTAAAACGGTTTCTGGTGGTTCATGTAAATCATTGCCTCTTGCACTAAAGGAGTTGTACACTACGCATCCGGCAGTAACCCAATGCGCAAAAGGCCATCGGCCTTTGCGCATTGGAGAAGAAGGTGACCCAGATCACAAGCGGAATACCAAGTGGTTAAAATGGAAAGAAAATTCCGACCAAAAAAAAAAAAAAACACGCTTAGAAGGACAAGTAAAAGTACAACACACAATTATTACATTTTCGGATTATCCCATTCAGCCATGACGCACTACAGCAGGAGATGGAGCGACCGTGATAATTCAAGGGTAGTGCCAGATTAGCTTGGCGCCTGTCGGCGCCAAGCTAATCTGGCACTGCCCATGAATTATCATGGTCGCTCCATCTCCTGCAACTGGTGTATAGTCATTAGATGACGCCCTCAAAATTTGGGAAATACGGCCGTCGGGCTGAATGAGTTAAAACTCTGTTTCAAAATAAAGACAGACAGAAACGGACCACATGTGCCTTTATACGGCTAAAGTCATTATGTCCGTTTTTTGAGAAAATTGAGATTCTCATTGTTGTACAACGTGATGACGGCTGATTCCTCGCATGCGAGGATCTTGGGAAGGATGAATTACGCTATATGACTTCCTTCCCGCCTGCGCTATGTCTTAATAGTGAAGACCACCTCTCGCACGCCAAGTCCACTCTTTAGGCGTAGGGTATTTCCACAGTGGTTCAGCGGACTAGGACGGCTGTGGCAACCATGAAGCTGTAGTTTTGTTTTTTGGTGGGGTTTTTTTGTTGTTGTTTGTTTGTTTGTTTTTGTCAGTGTCCTTCCCTTAGACTGAGTGCCTGACAGGGCTGTCGACCTCAGTCTGCCCTGATTTTCCGTCAGGATTTACTCCCTTGGCCTTTGCCTCTCCCAAGGTACCCACAAGGCAGTGGGACTATTTACCCATAGCTGGGGATCTGGACCATGATAATTCAAGGGTAGTGCCAGATTAACTTGGCGCCTATCGGCGCCAAGCTAATCTGGCACTGCCCTTCAAATTATCATGGTCAATCCATCTCCTTCAGCTGGTGCATAGTCATTAGATGATGCCTCCCAAATTTGGGAAATACGGCCGTCGGGCTGAATGAGTTAATGCTATCCAGCGGTGG
The DNA here is from genome assembly GCA_036245525.1 of Semisulcospira habei. Classification (NCBI taxonomy): domain Eukaryota; kingdom Metazoa; phylum Mollusca; class Gastropoda; family Semisulcospiridae; genus Semisulcospira; species Semisulcospira habei. The sequence goes on along the minus strand of BTPG01000002.1, from coordinate 59,266,893 downwards.
AGCTGAAAAAATGAGAGCTAGACATACACCACCCACTATAGTACCACACTATACGCATCACAACAACCGTTTAGACGCACCTATACAATGTACATGCTGCTTTTGCAATATGTAACGGCAGAAATGTACTCTTTCTTTTTCAGAGAAGGAAGAAGTTAATTAACCGCGCCCCTGCACCCCCCCCCCCCCCCCACCCAATCTCCCCCCCCCATTCCCCCTCCCCACCCACCCACCCCTGACTTGATAGAATTACCTCCATTGTCATGGGTACTCCCGAGCACTTTATCAGTCGTGAGGGACTACTTTTTAATAGAATTGCTCTCCCCGCTTGAAAGTTTTCGTCAAAACGTGTGTATCACGGTTCATAACAAACTTTGTCTGGAAATATTTTCGTTCTCGCACAACTCTCGGGAAATTGCCGCATTTTGTTTATTGTTAAAAAATAGAAAGAAAAAAAACAACCGTCTGGCCTTCTGGCCGATCATTGAAGTCACGTGAATGAGCGTTTCACAGACCTGGTCCATAGACAGGTCTAAAAGGAGACGAGGACTGTAAAACTGTAAAACACGTCATAACAATGATTGGCCACAATGTTAAAGTTTGTTGTTGTTGTTGTTGTTGTTTTTAGCCTATTTTGTTCGCTTCGAAATAACCGTGCCATTTCTCCGCTTCAGCGGAGAAATGGCACGGTTATTTCGAAGCGAACAAAGTAGGCTACAGCGGACGTGGCGGGAATTTCCGGCATAAGGTCAAAGTTTACCAAGTTACAAACTATTTATGTGTTCATATGATAAGGTGCATTATTATTGTAACTGTATTTCAGACGCTTACTATCAACAACTTTTAGGAACAAGTCGTGTATAAAAATAAAAATAAAATGTTGCAGAGGACTTACGAATTCATATGAAAAGTTAATTTCCACCAACGTCATTTGTTTTTTAGCAAGCGAGAAATTGCACGGTCATTTTTAAGGGAACAAAGTAGGCTTCTCTAAATTTGCAAATCAAAAAAAAAAACAAAAAAAACTAGCCTACTTTCTCTGCTGCGAAAAAAAGTGCCATTTCTCAGCTTACTCAACGACAGATGACGTCGGTGGAAGTTGACCTATTTCATATGACCCAGAAAGTCAATGCGCAATGCAAAACATGACATGTCTATAAGTTTTTTTATAGTGAACGCGTGAAATGTAATCACAATAACAATGAACGTTATCACGTGAAACAATAAACAGTTTGTAATTAGGTAAACTTTGACCTGATGGAATTCCCTCCACAGTCATGGGCTCATCCCGAGCAGTTTTCTCAGCCGTGAGGGACTATTTTTAGACGTTTTGCTTTGCCCGCTTGACAGTGTACGTCAAACATTGTGTGTAACGGTTTATATTACACTTTGCTTGTTTATATCAAACCCTCTTGCATTCTGGCCTATCATTGAAGTCACCCGAATCAACGTTTGAAAGACGTAGTTAGACAAGTCTGTACGGAGATTAATCAAAAAGCAAACAGTCCGTCCACGCAGATATCGGGATGCATTCCCACCGCGCACTGGAGTACACACTCGTTTTGTGGGGACAATTGACTTGCTAGTTCTCTAAGTGGTGTGTGCTTTGTGTCAATGAAAGTGCGCCAGACAATCAGTACCATAAAAAAAATTGGAATACTTATTTTAAGAAGCACAACAGGAAAACGATAAACAGTAAGTCCATTTTTGTGAAAAGCAAGATTTTCATTGCTTTGCAATGAAAATCTCGCTTTTCACAAAAGCGGGCTTAATTACTGATTTTCGCTTTCGCAGGGCAGATCTGCGGCGATCAGAAAAGTAGAACGCTTTTTTAAATTGCAGGTCCTTTTAAAAATGTTGACCGGTCGATGAACACAACAAGAGGCAGCTGAGCTGAAGTTTGCCGAAGGATCACACGAACGTGCCGCGCATACCCGGTCTCGTTTCGATCACGTCCAGTGCTCTCCCCTGTTGTGATCTTAGCGGCTGGAGTGGCTTCCCCTTGTGAACCAAGTTTTTGAATTTTCGCTTTTTTTTTTTTTTTTTTTTTTTTTTTTTTTTGGTGGGGGGGGGAGGGGGGTTGTTGTTGTGGCTCGAGAAAGGTTAAAACGTGCATCGTTTAGGGCTTAACGTATTTTGTCCAGCACGAAGGCGGTCTGAAAAGCGGTGGACCGAAAAGGGTCGTGACAAATATTTACCTCAGCTGGGTTCCAACCCGTGACCTTTCGAATGAGAGTCGAGCGCTCTTTCGTTCGCAACAAACGACTCCAGACAACGAACGAGAGCGAAGTCAATGCGTGTAACCAGCGTGTACCATAAGCATAGACAACATTTTGAACATCTCCGCGCTCATGAGGATCTATGCCTCTTGGAAATGTCTATGCATAACAAAACAATAATGATATAATGATGTGTGTTTATATAGCGCTTATGCCAAGTGGCTCTGAGCGCTTTGCAATTTCAACATATGCAGTAGACATGTATAAAGAAGAACAAAGTGCACAGCTAAATACAAACTGAGACATCAACACACAGCACATCACATAATCCACAAACCACATTCATACAATGAAAGTAATAATTATAATGACATTGCTTATGGCAGAAGCTTACTGCCCACCGTGACTTTGCTTTCGTTCGTTCTTGGTAGTCGTTCGGCGTAAACGTGACCTCTCTATCGTGAAACTCCCCCCCCCCCACCCCATCCCCCCCCCCCCCCCCCCCCCCCCCCCACCCCCAAAAAAAAAAAAAAAATGTACGGTCGTGTCTTGACAAACAATTGACTGCGCGGCAGGCAGGAGAACAATTATCCTGTGCAGTTGCATTGTATCGATTCAGCTGATTCTTATGTCTCATTTATTTTGTATAGCTGTAAGTGCGCCAGTCTGACTTCAAAAGGTTCCAACTCTTCGCGTATAGTTCCCCTCTAGTGTCGCCAGTCAGGCTTCGTGTTAGATTTTGAACTGTGCGGTTCCAGATCAAATTGCACTGGTCTGCGATTTTGAACCTTACGGCTCTGGAGCCGTAAGGTTTAAAATCACGGACCAGCGGACAAATAAACAAGCTAGCTATTTGCATTGCTGCGTGATACGGCCGTACTTGTGATCAATATTATCCATAACCCTAGAAGTTTGTAATAGTCTGCGTCTCTGTATGAAGAAAAAAGGGTTTTGCATAAAAAGTGCAGACCGCAAGATGACTGTTTGCCCAGCGAGTAAAATGAAAATAAATGACCAGATAAAATTAAATTAAAAAAAACAAAAAAAACAACGCTTCTGAAAATAAGTAACCAACAAAGTCCCCCAAAACACGCTTCGAATGAACAAATATTTGTGATTCTTCGAAATCATTGGTTTTTTTGTTTGTTTGTTTGTTGTCTTTTCTTTTCTTGTATTTATTTATTTTTTTTAGTAGTTTTGCTTTTTCGTTCAGCATAGAACAGAATTTATAAAAATGTATGTACTAACGAGCAAAAACAAATGCGACATTTTCGGAAACATCGAAATCGTTTGGTTTTTGTTTGTTTGTTTGTTGTGTTTTTTGTTTGCTTGTGGGTTTTTTCTTGTTTTGTTTTTTAATAGTTATTTCTTTGCTTTTTCGTTTAGCATAAAATAGAGTTTATAAAAATGTATATACTGACGAACAAAAGCAATGCGCCTTTTCTGGAATCACTAAGGTGTTTCCGATGATTCCAAAACTGTCGCATATCTTTCGCTCGTCAGGATAAATGAAAGTCTTACATGAAGACATGATACACGGCATGCAAGGACAATGATCACGCGCACGACCAAGGACACGGCGCGTACACTATAGATTAACTCGTTCTACCCCAACACCGAAATCCCCAAATTTTGCCGTTGTCCTCTGACGACTGCATTGCAGTGCAGGACACAGATCGACCATGCTTGTTCAAGGGTGATGCCAGAATAGCTTGGCGCCCATAGGCGCCAAGCTATTCTGGCATCACCCTTGAACAAGCATGGTCGATCCTTATCTTCCTGTGGTGTGTCTGGGGGAGAATGAGTTAAAGGACAAAGCGTGTAAAGGCAAATGAAAGTAAGTCCATTTTTGTAAAAAGCTAGATTTTCTTCTATTACAATAACAATTTCGATTTTCACAAACCTGGACTTGCTGTCGTTTGCCTTCATAAGGCAGAACTGTACTGCGTTTTTTGAAAATAAATAAATAAATATAGAAATTAAAGTAGTAATAATAATAATAATAATAATAATAATAATAATAATAATAATAATAATAATAATAATAATAATAATAATAATAATACCGGTTATTATATAGGCGCTTTTTCCCAATTCTGCAAATTTGCACACACGCATTCACTCTGAAGACAAACACAGTACAAGACAAACACAGGACATTCACGTGGTGCGAAGGGTCAGCTAAGCTACTGAGGTTTCGGAAAGTTTGATCACTTGTATTTGAAATTTATAAAGTGGATTGAAACCGGTGGACAAAAATAAAATAAAAATGTAATAATAATAATAATAATAATAATAATAATAATAATAATAACAATAACAATATAATAATAATAATAATAATAATAATAATAATAATAATAATAATAATAATAATAATAATAATAATAATAATAATAATAATAATATAATAATATAATAATAATAATAATAATAATAATAATAATAATAATAATAATAATAATAATAACATTTTCAAGTAAAAAATATTTGTTTAAAAAGGTAACCAAAAGGTTTTTGGGTCATGCACAGTCTTTACTACACAACTCTTTCCCATACACTAAGCCTTTTGGGGATTGTTTCGTCACACACACACACACACCACACACACACACACACACACACACACACACATACACGTACACACACACACAGACACACATACATACACACACACACATGCACACACGCACGCGCACACTTCCTCTATACGTGCACGTATTATATACTTTTGTCCTTTTTGCACTGCTAGTTAAGTCATCTGTTTTTCTTGCAAGACAGGTGGTCGCTCAAAACAGATTTTGCTGTATTTCCATGAAAATACAGTAGAACCTGTTTTGAGAGCACACCTTTCTTGCAAGAAAAAATTGGTCTTAAAAGGCAGGTGTTCACAAAATCTTCAGTCTTGAAGGGCTAAAAGTGTCACGTGTCATTAACTCATTCAGCCCGACGGCCGTATTTCCCAAAGTTTGGAGGCGTCATCTATCGACTATGCACCTGTTGCAGGAGATGGACCAACCATGATAATTCAAGGGCAGTGCCAGATTAGCTTGGCGCCGACAGGCGCCAAGCTAATCAGGCACTACCCTTGAATTATCATGATCGAACCATCTCCTGCTGTAGTGCGTCAGGGCTGAATGGTTAAAGAGCATCAGTTAGGTGGCCAAAATGGTGGTCTTATAATAATAATAATAATAATAATAATAATAATAATAATAATAATACTGTTTTCTCAATTTTGGGGCAAATCGACTCAAAGCGCCGCGAACTGAAACCCAACACGCACACTCGCGTAACAGACACGGATTTACGCCATTTAAGACAAACACAGTATAAGACAGACGAAGGGCCAGTTCAGCTACTGAAGTTACAGAGATTTTTGATCGCTTGTATTTTCAAATTTGTAAAGTGGCCTGAAACCGGTACCAAAAGCGTGGGGGTGTGGGGGGGGGGGGGGCGGGGGGCGGGGGGGGGGGTGGAAGAACCGGAGTACCCGGAGAAAGAACCCCCGACGGTCCGCCCGAATTAACGGTGACAGTTACCAGAGGAGAAAAGTCCGACGCCGGAACCCGGTATCGAATCTCGCACCTTTGGCATTGGTGGCAGGCGCCTTAACCACTGCGCCACGGACCGCCCCGTCTTCCATGACAGGTGGTCTCAGCATCTCATTGAATAGGAGTGTAGTCGCGGTGCACTCCTAGAGTGTGTCTGTCTGAGGAGGGCACACTCTAACGATTACGGGTACGTTACCCTTCAAAACAGCAAAGGCTGGCAAGCGTCCGAAACGTGTATCACATAAATTATTATCATCAGAACACTGGGAAGATCATTGGCCTAGGACAGTACACATTATAATTATGATCTGTACCATAGGGCTGTCCGAAAGAAAGCTGCTAACATTGTCAGTGATCCTCGTTTGATCAGTTTCAAATGCTGCCATCAGGCAGACGATTCAACATGCCACCTGCCAAAAAGAATGTTTTTAAGAAGTCTTTTATTCCAACCGCCGTCTCGATTTTGAACTCTTGATTATAGCGAAGTGATATATAATAAGTGATCTACATAACAATACCTTCCATCTTGTGATAGATTGCTTGTGATAGATTTCTTGGGAGTGAAGTCATTGTCAGGCTACTTCGGTACCGGTTTCAGGCCATTTTATAAATATTAAATACAAGCGATCAAAATTTCAGAAACCTGTTTGTTTTCAGAGTGAATGTTGCACTTGACAAAGTGTGACTCACTGGTGAAAACCAATCTGTCCGGGAAGTTTTGTCGTTGTAAGAGTATATGTGTGTGTTTACTGTGGCACCAGATGACGTTGGGCTTTCTCACCACAGGAAATAAAATCTTTTCCTATCAGTGTTCAACATTCCTAAAAGTTGGAAAGGGTAAGCCAAGCATGAACACTTGTCTCACACGAGTTTACATTTATGGCTTTCTTGTGTTTCAGCATATACACATTATGCTTGTACATCCGTGCAGTTTACACAAACTGTTAATGCTAAATATATTCTGTTGAAGACGGAAAAATGGTTTAGAGATCTGTCAGTTTTGAGGAGTAGTGCTGTTCCTAAAGCATCAGAAGATGCAACTAGTTTGAACCATGCCCCTGCATTGTGTTTTATTACAATGCACAGGCCATAGCCAGTTGTTACATTACTTGAAATAGGAGAGACTGAATTCGTAATGAAAACATCATGATTTACCACAAGTAAATAAAGTATTTAAACATCTTTTATGTCTGACAATATATAAATCGGTTAGTTCATGAAACGCGCTTGTAGCTTAAAAAAAATAGAAGCCTGTTCACATCACATCTCATACACACCCATATTGCATGCTCATGGTGATTGCTGTGGAAGATGTAAAACACATACCATACTAATGAGGCTGCATTGTATAATTTGGACCATACTGGTTTACTATAGAATCACACGTACATCATCACAGTGACAGCTGCTTCTTGCCTGAGATCAGAACTTTCACAGTGCACTTTGTGGTCTCTTTGACCAAGGAAAAACAAATACGCGTATGAAGTACATTTATATTTATTAACTGTTTGCTAGTGCATTATGATGTTGGACTATCTGTTACGATTGTGGTTGTGTTGTTCTCTGAGAGCATGCATGTGTTAATCGTAGGAAACGATCCGATATTTATTTGAGCTGTCATGGTTGCGAATCAAGTACCTTTTCAGTAAGATTTTTTACCGTTCGCGCGCAGATAGCGGAATTAGCTTTGTTATGATACGCTAAGATTAGACCGGAAGTTTCTAGCAGAGTCTCACGGAGAAGAGCGGTCAATATTGTTTTGCGTAGATTTGCGGAGAACAGATTAGAACGTTTGAGCGAAATCGCACTCTGTCCTTACATGTGACGTCAAAAGTGTAAGCAACATTTTGGCAACATTGTAGGGAAGCTCTGATATTTTTAGTCATAGTTGTTTTTGTACGCGTGAATTTAGCAGCCGTTCTTTGTGTGTTGTAAAAGATCATAAAACTTCTAGAAAATTCCGACTAGGTCGTGAACTGCCTACCATACTTTTGTGAGACGTCATTTTACATTGGAATTTGGGGCTGAAATGAGCAGTCGTATTTATGTAGACTATTATAGTTTATTCTAGAAAGACCTTTTTCTTAATATTTATGAGTTTCAGTTACGCGTTCCGTTTTGATTGGTTGCGTTGTATGAATTCCTTGGATTATTCTAGAAAGTCGTTTTACTATAAGAGTTGGTGCTAGGAAGCACGTGTGTACATTGTCATGCATTGTCAGTTGTAGGGACACACAGTTTATCGTAGGTACGTGGCCCGTATAGGGTGTACATCGTGAGAGACGCAGCGTGACGGTGGTGCACGTTGTGTGTGTGTCGCCAGTGTTGACATTTCGCAGAGGAGACATTGTATCAGTGTTGGTGCATTTGGGAATGCATTGTGTGGAGATCGCATAGCTAAATTAAAATATTGTTGGAACTGTTACTCCAGTGTAGCCTACATCCTTAAGCCACGTGTGACGGGTTGCAGCTGAATGAAGTTTATTTAAAAGAACCTTACGTGCGTGCGTCTAGTGTGTTTATCATACTACGACTACAACTCTACCACATAACACTATCATTCCTGCAAACACGAGTTTTGGGTGACATTATTATTATTATACTGCCAAATCCTAACGCTTTCTCGCTACGAACGGACCTGTGCACAATGTTCATTATCGTTATCAAACACATCTGTGTTTACTTGAGCTGGCAAATCCCTTTCACGTATGCATACGTTTCGTCAGTAGTAGTGATCAGAGCGTCTCACAATGAATGTACAGATGGTTTCTGGTCAGACCGAATTCAGATGTTACAACAGGCGAAAGACGTGAGATTCCTGAACCTAAATCGTTCAGATCTACAGTGCTATATCGAGCACTGAATGCAGAATTTCGGATTTCTATGAATGCACACTTCTGTCCAAGGTCAAGCTGTTCACAAACAAATCATAAAAAAATCTTCGATCTCGCCCTTTGTATCTTTGATATTTGCACGTTATGCTTAGCCAGATCGTTTGAGCACCTACCTGCGAAATTCCACAGGTCCTTTCGTAACGACTCGCAGCTGCAGATGATGTTTGCGACTATTCTAGATACGGGCAGTTACGTTTTCCTGTATATTACGATTATACACGTTCTTCAGTCTCATTCTGTATGTCATGTTGTCTAGATTCCTCCGCGGATTTCTCTAAACAACGCGTTTTAGCTTGTAATCCGTCAAAATAAAGCATACCTGCAAGGTGCGAAGTAAGCCAAACAGACTCGGAAACACATTTGAACCAATCAGAGGTGCTCATTTATGTGGTGCTCTTGATCAAAATCGTCATAAGACCAAATTTGGAAGTTATCGACAAATTCCTAGGTTTGTCGCAGGCAGATTTTTGCCGTTGATTGTTCGTTTAGGCAAGGTAAATGACAAATTACTGCAAGGGAGAGCAGTGGCTTTAAAACGACATCACTTTTTCTCAATGTGGTAAGAAGAATGTGCGCTTTGACCAGGTTCGAAAGTAGGCAAAATGCACATATTTTGAGGTGGGGGGGGGGGGGGAGGAAATGTAAACAAAACCCGGGTACTTTGTTTATATAACATTTATGGCTGTTCGATAAAAGCTCTGACAAAAACAGGAGTATGTTTTCGCATAGAGGATCCTCAGAACGTGCAGAAAATCCGAAAAACCCAAAACAACCAACGTGCCAGATTTTTTACATTGGAAGTGTCCTAGCTCGCCTTAACAGAGACACTTTACTTTGCAAGAGTGAAACAATTTCTGTAGCTTGCCATGAATTTTGTGCTACATTCTGTCTTGCGCCAGATATCAGGCCGTTTTAACTCATTTTGACCGCGACACACCACAGGGTGGTGGCAGAATAGCTTGGCGTCGATAGGCGCCAATGTATTCTGCCACCACGATTGAACTATCATGGTCGATCTGTCTCCTGAATTGTAATGCAGTCATCAGAGGATAACTCCAAAAAGTGGGTATTTTGGACCTCGGGCACAGTGAGTTAACAAAAAAATAAATAATTAAAAACATCTGGCTCGCGAGATCGATTAAATGCATCTCAGAGCAAGAATGATATGATCGTTCAGGGGACTTTTAACGTGGGTTACCAGAACATGTGGTTTATGTGTATATCGACTTTTTTTCTTTCAAGGCAGTGCGCAGTTTTGTTGGGCGCACGACAGAGCGCGCAGGTCATTCAACGAAAAGCCACTGTAAACTGAGGGACATTGCTCAACTCCTGACGGCGACCTTTTTCAATAATTATGTGCGACATAACGAAGTCTTTATCTATGAAGTCTGCTGCTTGTGTGATGATGATGCTGCTACTGCTTTTGCGTACCCTGTGTGTAGGTGAGTACATTTTTACAATATATTCTGACCTTTCACTTAAATTTTAAATAATGATAGACGTCTATAACGTTACATTTGTGAGCTGTGAACGAATGAATAAATGAAGGAATGAATGAATGAAGGAATGAATGAATGAAGGAATGAAGGAATGAATGAAGGAATTTTATTTAACTCATTCTACACCAGACACACCACAGGAAGATAAGGATCGACCATGATAGTTCAAGGGTGATGCCAGAATAGCTTGGCGCCTATGGGCGCCAAGCTATTCTGGCATCACCCTTGAACAATCGTTGTCGATCTGTGTCCTGCACTGCAATGCAGTCTTCAGAAGACAACGGCAAAATTTAAGGATTTCGGTGTTGGGGTAGAATGAGTTAAGGTCACTTCAAGTCTTGGTGATGTAGGACAATCAGTAGAAGCCTTTTTTTTCAATCGAAAGGCGGCTCAAAGTGTCGCCGCAAGCGCAACCCAACAAGCACGCTCACACGAAACACGCGCATTCACTCACATACTGGACATATGAATGAATTAAAGAATGAATGACTGAATGAACGAACAAAGAAACGAACGAACAAAACAACAAACAAACCAATGAATGAATGTTCGAACGAACGAACGATTGAATTTTGTGTGAAAGTTGCGTGTGTGATTTTTGTTGTAAGCTATGCATACATATGTAATGTTCACTTATTATTAATATTGTTCTCTCTCTCTCTCTCTCTCTCTCTCTCTCTCTCTCTCTCTCTCTCTCTCTCTCTCTCTCTCTCTCTCTCTCTCTCTCTCTCTCTCTCTCTCTCTCTCTCTCTCTCTCTCTCTCTCTCTCTATCTAATAACAGTCGGCCAGCTTCATGTTTTGTTAATATTTGTTGTTGTTTTTGTAGTTTCGTAATTACATCTTTGTTTGTTGTTGGTGTGTATTTGCTTTTGTTTCGTTTTTGTTTGGATTTTTGGAGGGTTTTTTTTTTTTTTTTTTTTTTTGGGGGGGGTTTGGTACTTCCTGTTTGCAGGAATGTTCTCCGCATGTAAGCCACAAGTACACTTCTATTGAAATGAGATGCAAAGCACAAGTGCACCATGCGAAGCATCTCATTTGAATAGAAGTGTACTTGCGGCGTACTGCGAACGGGTCCATTTCAGTTTTGGAGCACTCCAGCAACGGCGCAGGTAAATACAGAAGAGAGACTTTTTTATGTTGTTAAACCGACCAGTGAGACGTGTTCTGCATCGTTAGAATGAAAAACAAGACCTAAAGTGATACTTGGCACTGCTCACATGTTTACAATCCTTTCCTTGGTGTGTGCTGATCTGTGATTTTGGATCTTACGGCTGACGTAAGATCAAAAATCGCAGACCATCACACAGATGGCGAAGACGAAACTATAATGTGTTGTTAATAGGTGTGAGTATGGCCTATGTGACCTGGGGAAAATCCACATGCGCAGAGCCACCGCCCGTACATAACGCCTACCGTGACGTCACTGCTGGTGTCGTAGGTTATGACGTCACATACAAGTGTTATGACGAACACAGTCACGTGGGAGGTGACCTGTTCAGAACTTGTACCGCCAATGGCTCGTACACCGGCAGTCAGCCGGACTGCAAAGGTGGGTTGACTGCCATCTCGCTGCCTCTCTGCTTCTCTCTGTCTGTCTATGTCTGACTGTCTCTTTCTGTCTGTCTGTCTGTCTGTCTGTCTGTCTGTCTCTCTCTCTCTCTCTCTCTCTCCTCTCTCTCTCTCTCTCTCTCTCTCTCTCTCTCTCTCTCTCTCTCTCTCTCTCTCTCTCTCTCTCTCTCTCTCTCTCTTGCGCGTGTTTATAATCATCAATTTTTCTACCTGTTGCTGAAAGCGGTAATTATCAACACCTCAGTCTAAGACTGCCGTGTACAGGCAAAAGACAACATGTCCATTTTTGTGTGTGAATAAAAAGGAAAACAAATCATTGTGTTACAGTGAAAATCTCTTCTTTTTGATACAAAAATAGAATTACTGTCATTGGTTGTTTTTTAAGGGCAGAACGCATTAACCCATTTAACCCCCCACAGTCACATTTCCCAAATTTGGGAGGTGTTAATAAAAAAACATGTATCAGCTGCAGGAGATGGATCGACCATGATGATTCAAGGGTAGTGCCAGATGAGCTTGGCGCCTGAAGGCGCCAAGTTCATCTAGCACTACCCTTGAATTATCATGGTAAATCCATCTCCTGCTGTAGGGCGCTGGCGATACATGGGTTAATTTACAATTATCTGTATTTTCCTTCGGCTTCGATCTCGCGGTTATTTTCTGTTATATGTGTGTGTGTGTGTGTGTGTGTGTGTGTGTGTGTGTGTGTGCGTGCGTGCGTGTGTGTGCGTGTGTGTGTGTGTGCGTGTGTGTGCGTGTGTGTGTGTGTGTGTGTGTGTGTGCGTGCGTGTGTGTGTGTGTGTGTGTGTGTGTGTGTGTGTGTGTGTGTGTGTGTGTGTGTGTGTGTGTGTGTGTGTGTGTGTGTGTGTGTGTGTGTGTGTGTGTGAGTGCGTGTGTGTATTCTCTCCGGCGTCTACAGTTCTATGTCGGAACCTACCCCGCCCAGCTGGGCACAACGTTCTCACCTCCTCAAACACTGGCGTGGCGGATACGTCAGTTGCGTCTCTGTGTCTCTCCGTCTACCCCATCAGGTCCGGGATCAGCACAACGGTCTGCAGTCCCCAGGCCGGACGCTGGATGCCGTGGGCTATTTTCTGTGCAAGTGAGTCGGCCCGTGTTGGGCTGTCTTTTGTTCATTCATTTCCTGGACCATCTGGTGTCCAGGCAAAATGACGGGCTTGTTCAGACAGCAAGCCCGTTATAACCTATGAAGAAGAAAAAGAAAAACGTCTTCTGGAGCCCACGGCGGCCGCAGTGAGCCCGCGCACAGCCGTGCGCGGGCCCACTGCGGCCGTCGCGGGTCCGAGGACCTTCGCTTACTGGGAAGGTCCTGGAAAATAAGATTGGCGCAGCTGCAGCGCGGCCGAACTAATCAGAGTTCAGGTCGTACTCCAGAGGTACCGCTGTGGGACGGCCTTTGTCGTCTGCTCGGCGTTAAACCCAAATAACTAACTAACTCCAGAGGTAATAGCTGTCCCTGTCCCACATAGTCCGCCCGCTACGGCCGTAATTTTTTTTTTTTTTTTTTTTTTTTTTTTTTTTTTGGGGTGGTGATGTGGGTGGGGGGGGGGGGGTGCGGGGAGTTAACTATTTTCCTGCATGATCTTTTGTACGGGTACGGCCATTGTGTGTACGAGTGCGGCCATTTGTCTCATTATGTTGTACTAGTTTTGTTTTTTCGGGGTTTTTGTGTTTGTTTGTTTGTTTGTTTGTTTGTTGTTGTTTTTTTTATTTGGGGGGGGGTGTTTGTTTGTTGTTTGTTGTTGTTTTTGTTGTTTTTTGGGGGGAAGGTCGTTGTGTTGTTGTTGTTTTTTTTTGCACGTTCACTCATTTCTGTACGAGTATGATCATTTCTTGATTTCTGTACAAAACTTCTCCCCACGAAAGTGCCATGAGCATTTTTTTACCATGGGGTAGGATATTGCAAATGAACATCATCATCATCATCATCATCATCATCATCATCAACAACAACATTTTGGAATGACTGCAGTTGGGCTGAATATGGGTAAATAAATAAAATATATCTATGCCTGACCTACCGTTACGCCAGATAATCACTCGTGCTCAATTCGACCGATAAAAGGCGAGCTTTCTAAAGCGCGAACATGTTATCAGTCTGTCACAGAGCACGAATGATTTATTTTGCACAACGGGAGATCAGACAAACTTTTGTTTATGAATACAGCGAACGAACCTTATGAAGAGGTATGAAAACCAATACGTTAGCAGGGGTTTGATACGCGGACACTCGCAGGCCTTCGGGAGGTCAAAGTAACCTTCGGGGTACAATGGTTACTTTGACCTTCCAGAGGCTAACAAGGGTCTCTGTAGCAAACCCCTCGTACCAACAACTTATATTGTTATAAACAAGGTGGATTGTGATTTCTTTGGTTTGACAGAATCAGTGGCGTATTATCAACCGGAACTAAGCAGTAAGGACACCAGCAGCACATGCCTGTCGACGTTACCGGAAGTCTCGCCATATTGGCGAAGCAGCTTCGCGTCTGCCATACCACCGTTGTATGACGTAATTGCTGTCATTATCCAGGTCGGAACCAACATGTCAGGCGAGTAGGGATGATGTTGTTATTGTTGATGATGCTACAGGAAATGAAAGCAGCCGCGTGTAGACGACACCGGTTAGATCTGAGATATATCGACTGCATACCTAAAATTGTTGAAGAATGCCGGAACTTTCAACGAAGTTTGCGATTTATATTTGTGTCCATCCCCTTCCGTCCACACATCTCCCCCCCCCCACCCCCCTTCCCAACGCCTGCCTCCCCTCCACCGTTCCAGACACCCCACCCCCCCCCCCTCCATATCGCCGTGAGATGGCGTTAGTCGCCTACTCGGCGTTAAAACCCAATAACTAACTACACCACTTCCAACCCCTCAACCGTTTCCCACTCCCCTCCTCCCCCCCCCCCTGGTCTCCCACTTCCCCGTCTCTCCCCCCCCCCCCCCGTTCCCCCCGGACCCTACTCCACGCCCCCACCCCCCCATGCCAGCCTCCCCCCCCCCCCGCTTCCACTCCCTCGCGCAAACCCCCCACCCCCCCCTGGTTTCCCACTCCCCCCCACCCTTCCCACGCCTTCCCTACTCCCTACCCCACGTCACCCCCACCCCTAATTCCCACTCCCTCGCTTCCCTCCCCCCCCCCCCCCCGGGTTCCCGTCCATCCCGTTTTCACCTCCCCTATCCCTCCCCCCCCCCCTACCCCCACAACCCTTGTTGTGTGATTTTACGAGTCCTCGCTAGGAACCGACTGTGTGTCGGCAGAACCAGTTTTGACAATGGGAGCTATTTTTGCAAACAAGAAAGTGCTGGTAAAAGGACTAAGGACTGTCAAAGGACTAAGGACTGTCAAAGGACTAAGGACTGTCAAAGACAAAAACAGCAGCGTAAACACTGTAGGCCGGGTGGTGATCGACGCTCTGTGGGGACTCGGAATTAATGCAGCCCGAAGTTATGATATTTTCCGGACAAACGTAATTGATGAGAGGACTGTGCGTGTTCTGGTCTTTGGTATTGGACGTACAGACATTGGTCATACAGCCATAAAGTCGAAAACAAGAGAGCATCACGCCGTACACATTACTTTCCTTTAGTAACCGCTTAACTCATTCTACCACAGACACACCACATCAAGATATGGATCGACCATGATAGTTCAAGGGTCATGCCAGAATAGCTTGGCGCCTATGGGCGCCAAGCTATTCTGGCATCACCCTTGAACTATCATGGTCGATCTGTGTCCTGCACTGCAATGCAGTCTTCAGAGGACAACGGTAAAATTTGGGGATTTCGGTGATGGGGTAGAATGAGTTAACTGCCCAGCGTTATTCCGCTGCAAGAGACATAAACACTCAAGAGGATGTATGTCTCTTGTTAGTCTTACGTTCAAGAACCTGACAGTCAGTGCTCCGGTCGATTCACCCTATCCCAAAGAACTATATGAAACAATTATCCAGCTGTTGAATGGGAACCGGAAACTGAGCACAATAACACTTTATTACACCACCGGGACCGGTCTAGCCCAAACTTGGGTTGACGAGGATTTTGGAGACTAAGAGAACGTGTTATCAATCAATGAATCAATGAATCTTTATTTTACAACGGTGAATATATTAACACGGTCAGTGACTATGTCATTTTTCGTACCTGCCGTTGCTACAACTACGACTAAGTACAAAATATACATAAAACAGGGACATCAAAGCACAGTGATACAAAATATATAATGCACTAAACACAAACACGCGCATACGCGCACAAACGCGTCCAGACACGCGTCCACACACACACACACACACACACACACACACACACACACACACACACACACACACACACGCACGCACGCACGCACGCACACACACACACACACACACACACATACAGATGATTGTTAGAATATACACGTACATTCGTGTGTCTACGAATAACTAGATATTAATATTTGAGTGATGTCAGATATCTATAAAGACTTGCCTTGAAACGAGACAATGTCTGAGTGGCTTTAACGTGATGTGGGAATGAGTTCCACAGTGTGGAACCCGCAAATTAAAAGTAGATTCAATATATCTATTCGGGGTTTTGGAAAAATATAATAGCAGGAGTCTGATATTTTAAACAACTCTGTTAGATATTCTGGAGCGCTATGGTTTCACACTTTAAACATCAGTACCCCTTTGTTATATTTAAAATGATTTTGAAGGGGCAGGAATCCAGCTTTAATGAGTTTTTCCTCGGTCGTCAAGTGCGGGTCGGGAAGAATTAATTTTGCCATTCTCCTATGTAAAGAATTTAGTCTTTTTAAGTGGACATCACTGCAACAATCCCACACCGTCGATGCGCAGTTTATATGTGACATGATGTGTGCATTACTGAACAAGTTTCTGGTTTCACTATCTGTGTAATACTTTAATTTCGATAACATAAGACATTTCTAGAGACCGTTTTACACACATTGTCAATGTGCATCTGCCATCTCAGCTGATTATCAATTGTGACCACCAATAGACGATGTTCGGCTACCTGTTCTACTATGTCGTCGCCGAGTGATAGATTAAGCTTTAATGGTTTCAACTGGTGCTTTTGGCGTGTTGCAATAATCATAGATTTTGTTTTAGTAGGATGCAGAATCATTGAGTTGACTTTATACGATGCCGATATATAGTCGAGACTTTTTTTAAGGCCGTTTTCATCTTCACGTATGTCTTCGTTAGCTGTGTGGATTGAGGTATCATCGGCGAACATATCACACTGTGTTGCTTCCTAGGTGAGACTTAGAGGCAGGTCATTGAGGTAAATACAAAATAAAAGAAGACCTAAAATTGACCCCTGCGGAACCCCGAGTTTAACATCTTTAGTAGAAGAGTAGGCTCCATTAGCAATTATTTTCTGTTTTCTGTTTTCGAGATATGACGTAAAACATGAACAGTCATGTGGTTTTGAAGATAATGCTTAAGTTTGGAAATAAATATTGCATGGTTCACTAAGTCGAAAGCCTTTTTAAAGTCAAGATAAATTACCCTCGCTCGCTAATCCTGTTACGGCTGAGTGCGCCCAGGACAAAGCGACGAACGCAGTGAACCCCTAGCAACTTACCGCCACGCCCACCTGCACGCGAGATGAACCCGCGCAGCCACCCGTGAGCAACTTTTCACTGGCGGCTCAGGACTCGACCATTAGTGACCTCACTCCCTCAACTCCGCCCACCGTGACCCCTCCCTCCGGCGGCCCACTGTCAACACGCATGATCAGGTCTCGAAGCGCACTGATTGCATCACTCCCCTCACCTCTAGTGTCACTAATCCAGAGTGCATGCTCCACATGCAGAAACAGCTGGAGATTAAATCGGCCACCATCCGCACTCTGACCGTTGAGTTAGAGGAAACACGCAGGGAGCTGACAGAGCTGAAATCCCGCTGTGCCGCTATATACGACCTCCAGGCTCAGCTCGACACCAACGCCCAAGGCCAAGACAGCGACGTGAAAATAAACAAGATGGGATGAACCATAACCCACAAAGTCCATTCTATATGAAAGCTGTCTTCGCTGTCTTTGACTTGATTCTGATGTTGAAATATCTCTTTTTGAAAAAAAGCCTCGCATATGTGCCAATGCGCCATAGTGAGCTCTATAAGGGGCGAGCGCAGTGCATACGCGTCATTGGTTTGTCAAACGTCATTGTCATGACGTATTTTTTGTTGTTGTTTTTACGTAATTTTATATTTAACGTGATATGAGTTTCGCATTCGCTTCAAGACTTGGGAGAATGGTGACAAAACTAGAACTTCAGGGTACAATTTCAGTCGTTATAATTTGAGTGAAAGCAGGTTGACTTTACCTAGCTACATGATATACTAAGTGCACCTGCATTTTCTTCTGAAAGAGCGTCGATGTATGTGTATGTGTGTGCGTGTGTGTGTGCGTGCATGCGCGAGGTCCAAACATACTCAAGAGGCATAGATGTTCATGCACCCTCCGGGCACATGAGGATCTATGCCTTTTGGGGAGAGCGAGCAAGCGAGAGAGAGAATTACGTCATATTTAGAGTATGTCTGGTGGTGAAGGAGTTGCTTCTTTTACGTCACAGCCACTGTCTGACTTTCTCCAGTTGTCAAGGTTTTTACTGTTTTAATTTTTTTCTGAAAAGATTTATTTTTTACTGAAGAATTTAAAAGGGTACAAAGCTAGCTGACAAACTCATCCAATGTCTTTCTCCAAACTAGCTATTATGGGTCACCTGAATGCTCTTCTGAAAGCGCGACGATGTGTGTGTGTGTGTGTGTGTGTGTGTGTGTGTGTGTGTGTGTGTGTGTGTGTGTGTGTGTGTGTGTGTGTGTGTGTGTGTGTGTGTGTGTGTGTGTTAGTGCGTGCATGAGCGCGGTCCAAACATCTTCAAGAGACATAGATCCTCATCCGCTCTCCGGGCGCATGAGGATCTATGCCTCTTGGAGATGCGCGGGTGTCTGAGAGAGAGAGAGAGAGAGAGAGAGAGAGAGAGAGAGAGAGAGAGAGAGAGAGAGAGAGAGAGAGAGCGGCGTGCTAGAGAGAATTACGTCACATTTAGAGTATTATGTCAATGTCTGCGTGGAGACGGAGTTGCCACTTTTACGTCACCGCCACCGTCTGACTTTCTCTAGAAGTCAAGGGTTTTTTTAATGTTTTAATTCTTTTATGAAAAGAATTAATTTTTACTAAAGAAGTTGAATTGGAAGGCTAACAAAGTCATCCAATGTCTTTATGCAGACTAGCTATATCCAAAATTTCAAGTAAATATGACCCAAAAAATATGACTCAAATCTGGGTCAACCGACTTCCTATAAACGGTTGTTTATGTCTTCAATGAGACATTCAATTACAATATGCTCGGAGGCTATCTTATCCACCCCTTTAAGAAAGTATTTCGCCAAGTTTCAAGCTTGTGTTTACAGAAATATCGGAGATTCTCTTGTTTACATACGTACGCCCACACACACGCATACATAATAATAATAATAATAATAATAATAATAATAATAATAATAATAATAATAATAATAATAATAATAATAATAATAATAATAATAATAATAATAATAAATAGTTCTTGTTTAGCGCTGTTATCCGGGCAAACACTGGACTCACTGCGCATGCACAACAGCACACTCTCTCTCAGACACACGCATATTTATACACTACTTTAACCCACCCCATCCCTTCCCAACACCTTACATACATACATACATACATAATACATACATACATACATACATACATACATACATACATACATACATACATACATACATACATACATACATACATACATACATACATACATACATACATACATACATACATACATACATACGCACACACGGCGCTTCGCGCCAGATGAACGTTCAGCATCGAGGTTAGCGTAACTAGACATGACGTAATTTTTATCTTGTTACTTTAATTGGGAGAGGTTTAGGCATGCCCGCCTTTGACATCATGGACATGCTATTAAATTCGCCCCACCGCGACCCGTCTTGAAAAGTCCCTTCTATAAATAGAAGGGACTTAAAAATTGCATTGCCTCTGACATTGTTAATATCTTTACCGTTGTAAAATAAAGATTCATTGATTGATTGATACGTTCTGTGTGCCTAATTCTGGTCACATTTACGTTTGTCTTCGTCTCGCGAGTGTCAGTCAGTGTGCAGTCGTGTCAGACACGCAATTAGCGATCACTGGCAGCGAAGGGGTGAGAACAGAAAGTGAATTAGTTAACCCCTCATGTTCACGCAGTCGGTGGTACTGTGAACAGTTACTGTGGCTCCATGCGCAATGAGACTTTACCAAAATCGTATTCTTCCTGTTGCACCCCAACCATTTCCAAGCCCCAAGCTTAGTCAAGAAACCGGAAATCTCGGTTCCGCTTGCAAATGGTCGCAGTTGTGAGCCGTTTGATTGGGTGAATGCTTAGACAGCTCTAAGTATTCCTTTTGTGAAAATGAAATGATAATCGAACCGAGTTTTTAACACGTACAGAAAACGACTAGCAGTGAAGATCCAAACAATATGCAGATTTTGAGACTGGAACTATTTTGTACCGAAGCATGGGGCGTGGAAATGGTGGGGTTTAACACTTCCTAGTATATTCTTCCTTGTACACATACAAAGGAAAATTAATCACTTAGCGCTGGGCAAACAAAGAGTTAGATCTAACTGTGTGTCTGTCCAGCGATGGGAGACTGCTCTTGGTATGTGTACTAATAACTATAACAGCGCTTGACTCATCTTCGGTTGTGATTAACACTTTGGCTGTCGGTAACGCCTTTTATCGCTATGATTCCTGAAGGAATCATCGCAAAAAAAAAGCCCTACCGACAGCCTAAAGGTTATTTCTTCCTCTAACACATAGCATACCAAATATTTTTTATCTATTCACAGACTATTCGCTCACAGTCACGTTAGAAGGGGGACAGCACACAGATTGCGGGGAGGTAACTCCTGCAACCACGCGGTTCACAGTCACCTGTCATCTGAAAGAAGGGCGGCAACCCTGGGGCTACGGCTTGAGGATCGCGGCCGGTTTCCGTGACAACGCCTCGCGACCTTTGGAGATCTGCAGCGTCACTATTCAAGGGAGGGAACATTTCAGTAAGTGTTGAAAAATTGTAACCCTTCGTAGCGGTTTTTAATAGATCATGACAATGTGTGTGTGTGTGTGTGCGCGCGCGCGCGTGTGTGTGTTTGTGTGTGTGTGTGTGTGTGTGTGTGTGTGTGTGTGTGTGTGTGTGTGTGTGTGTGTGTGTGTGTGTGTGTGTGTGTGTGTGTGTGTGTGTGACTGTGCGTGCTTGCCTGCGTGCATGCATGTGTGTGTGAGTGCGCGCGCGTGAGTTTTTTGTTCTCACATAAATTATTGTGTTGCAAGACGCTAAGCTGAATTATTATATCAGGTTGGTGTATCATGACTAATTGATATCTCGCACTTTGCGTGGATTGCAACAACAACAACAACAAAAATGCGGTGGTTCGTGGCGCAGCGGTAAAGCGTCTACCACCAATGCGAAATGTGCTAAGTTCGATATCTGATTTCAGCGTGGGATTTGTCTCCTCTGGTAAGTGTCACAATTCATTCGGGCGGACCGTCGGCGGTTCTGTCTGGGTACTCCGGCTCTGCCTCCCCCTCCACTTTCATGGAACCGGTTTCATGCCACTTTATAAATTTCAAATACAAGTGATCGAATTTTCATAAGCTTCAGCAGCTAAACTGACCGTTTTGCACTACTCCAATGTCATGTTAGCCTTGTACTGTGTTTGTCTTCGGATTAAATGCGTGAATTAACGTAAACGTGCATGCTGGGCTCACGGCTCACGGCGCTTTGAGCTGATTCACAGAACTGGTTAAAGCGCTTGTATGATTGCAGGCATTTGATGATGATGATGATGATGATGATGATGATGATGATGATGATGATGATGATGGTGATGATGATGTTTGTATGACTGGCTTTGTAAGATGCAGAACCTGATACTTGCAAACCGTTACAGTATCACTGCGGCTAGACAACGTCCACTCGTTTTAGGCAACCAAACACACACACACACACACACACACACACACACACACACACACACACACACACGACTTAGGCCAGCAAGAGGCATTGATCCTCATAAGCCCCCGCGTATGCGGGGGCTCATGAGGATCTATGCCTCTTGCTGCCTTTGGACGTTCGGTTCGTGAGAATCTATGCCTCTTTCGTTTTTTATCCAGGCTGTTTTTATTTTATGGTTATTTTTTTTTTTTTCCAACTCATTTTCAGACGAGTGTTCCGCGCCCACTGTTATTCCCAGACTAAGGGTGACGACTGGCAACAAATGCGTGTATCAGACAAACGACACGGTTCTCTACGGTTGCGCCGAAGGCCTGGTCGCCATCTTGGGATCGGGGAAGTCGGAGTGCACTCCCTTTGGACAGTGGACTTATCCTACTTTGTCGTGCACGGGTAGAGCATTTTGTTTGTTTGTTTGGTTAGTTGTTTGGTTTTATTTATTATATTTATTTATTTATTTTTGTATCATTTTAATATTTTGTTTATATTAGTTTTTTATATTATATCTATTATTATATTATTATTATTATTATTAACTTTTATTAATTTATTTAAACGTATGTGGGTTTTTTGGTTGTTTTTTTTTTTTTTGTTTTGTTTGGTTGTTGTTTGTTTGGGGTTTTTTTGTTTTTTTTTTTTGTTTTTTTTTTTTTTTTTTTTTTTTTTTTTGGGGGGGGGGTTGTTTGTTTGCTAGTACATGTAACATTGTTGTACTTAAATCAGCTTTATTTTTGTGTTTGTCGGGCGGATTGGTTGTTGACCTGTAACATTTTGACCTACTTCTGTTTTAGGAGTAACCCCTGTTGAAACATACACTGCCGAGCAAAAGAAACGCGACATGTTTGGAACCATCCGATGGTATAAAAAAAACGTCGCATTTCTTTTGCTCGTCAGTATGTTACATGATCCGGAGCCTTGTTTAGTTGCTACATGCGCAGATCGCGTGCATTTCTATCAGAAAAACAGAACATGCATTAAGAGAGAGACGCGGTCGATGTCTCTACACACGTACTTTTTGTGTCTGTTTGACATTGCCTGTGAATTTGTTGACCCGCTGCAGAATCCACAAAGGCCACAGTAGTCTATGTCTGCGGTGTATCGATTAAAACCTACATAAACGATCTAAGATAACATGAAAGGAACTTACATAAAGAGGCAATCACCAGCATCATATCTTGAAAACAGTGTTGCAGTAGCTATGGAAGATTTTTTTTCATTAATAATAATAATAATAATTTATATGTATATTAATTGGGGTGGGTGTGGGGGTGTGGGGAGGATCGTGGAAGGGAGCGAAGGAGGGTGTGGGAGTGGCAGCCTGCCTGGCATCCTATTTTACAGCCTCAATAAATCAAACAACAAAAACAAAAACAAAGCCGAAAAAAGAGAGAAATAGAAATAAAAATAAATAAATACAGAGAGAGAGAGAGAGAGAGAGAGAGAGAGAGAGAGAGAGAGAGAGAGAGAGAGAGAGAGAGAGAAGAGAGAGAAAGAGAGAGAGAGAGAGAGAGAGAGAGAGAGAGAGAGAGAGAGAGAGAGAGAGAGAGAGAGAGAGAGAAAGAGGGAGAGAGAGAGAGAGAGAAACACGGGGGTGGGGGGTGGGGGGCGGAGGGGGGAGGGAACAAGCGGAAGGGGTGGGGGGATGCGTGTTTGATATGTTACTTTGATACCTGCAAAGATATCAAACAACAAAGGAGGTTGAAGGGGGAGGTGAGGGGGTGGGGGAGGGGGGAGGGTGGCTGGGGGGGGGGGGGCGGCGGATACGGGACGATAGACGTCAAGACGAACAAATAAAAAATAAAAGATAAAAGTAAAATATGAGGGATGGTCGGGGGGGGGGGGCTATACTCTGGCCCTCTCCTGTATTTTCTTTTGGACCCCCTGCCCCAATTTTCCAGTTCCTACGCCACTCTTTTAGACTATGTATTGTCATGCGCGCATCTTTAACAGATGGGCTGTTTCTCTTTGAAAATCAAAGGAATATTGTCGCTGACTCCATAAATACCAGGCCTGCAAACGGGGATGGAGAAACGTATTCAGATTTAACAACAAGAGGCATATATCCTCATGAGCCCCCGCGAAAGCGGGGCTCATGAGGATCTATGTCTCTTGTAAATGGCGCCGTTCTCTACTACGTTATTAGGGGAACTGGGTGGCTCGGTGGTAGTGCGTTCGACTCTTGTTTGTCCAAATCCAGCTGGGGTCAAAATTTGTTCAGATTTATTCGATGCCCCGTCTTTGAAATCACCTTCGTGGTGGAAAAAGACGATAAGAAACGTGTTTTTTTTTTTTTTTTTTTTTTTTCTATGACGTTCCGTCCATGAAAAGGTGAGAAAAAAATGAAAGTAATATTGTTGTTATCTATACATTTGCATTTTCCCCAGCGAACAGGCAGGGCTAGGGACATGTGTATAAATATACCCGCAAGTGGTATTGATCCTCATGGGCCCAGCGACATGAGGATTTATGCCACTTGCACTTTGCGTCGTTCACTATGTTCCGTTAATTAGGAGATATAAAAATAAAAGCAATGGAAGTAATATTGCTGCAATCACCGTTAACACCAGCGTGGCTGCAGACATAATGCGACATATATTTAAATCAAACCCAAAAATAGTTATAGATCTTCATGAGCCCCCGCGACTGCGGGGGGCTCATGAGGATCTGTGCCTCTTGCATTTGGGTGTTGTTCGTTATATTCCGTCAATTTTTTTTGTTAACAAAAATTTAATTATAATTGCTACTATCTCTAGTAACACCATGAGCAAAAACGAAGGTGCATAGACATAAATGAAAAGCCAACCAAGAGGCATAGATCCTCATGAGCCCCCGCGACTGCGGGGGCTCATGAGGTTCTATGCCTCTTGCGCTTGCATGGTTCTTGTTTACTAACTCTCTGACAATGAAAAGGGCGAAAAATCTATGAAATGGAAGGCGCATGTTCTTTGTGGGGTGTTTCGTGCGGTTTTGTGTACAGAACATGTTTGAAAACAAATACCGTAGATTGAGCTGGCGTTTACTTGCCCTCGCTACATATCCTTTCTGAAAAGTCCAAAGAACACGAACTGTTTTCAAACGTTTGGGAAAAAAATGATTTTTTTAAAAAGATCAGGAAGGGAGGAAAAGGGGCGATTGAAGAGTAGGGTTGGGAGAGGGAGAGTGTGGGGGTGGGGGAGGAGGAGTAGGGGGGGGGGTTGAATTACAAGGCGTGGGGTGGGGAATGGAAACTTGGAATTGACGTACGGAGGAGACGTAAATTTACACCGTTGTTATCTTACAAACAAACAAATAAATAAAGCAACCAATCAGACAGTCAACCAACCAACCAACCAAGCAACCAATCAATCAATCAATCAATCTTGCCAGTCAATCTTGCCAGTCAATCTTGCCAATCAAACACTCTTGTCAATCAATCAATCAATCAATCAATCAACGAATCAATCGATCAAGCAAGCAATCAAGCACTCAAATCAACAAATAACATTTTTAGTATACAAGTACGTGATGAGGTGCTAAATCCATTCATATGAGTCTGAGGAAACAAAATCCTATAAATAACGAAGTTACTAGTTAGTAAAGATAGAACAGACTGGGTATATTCCCACCCACCAAGTGTAGCGAGGGATAACTCATTAAAGGACTCCCGCATCAATCGCTGCGGAACGGTCGAATAGCGTTGCCGTCGGCAGCGCTATACGACGCTTCCGCAGCTATTGATGTTGGGGCGTCTGGATTGAGTTAATGTTGCAACATTTTTTTTTCTTCACCGGTCTTGAACTTATCATTCACCTATACAGATGAGCAAAACCTTGCTAGCAAGCAGATGGCCCAGACGTATTCGTCCTCCAGCCAGAAGTGGGTATGGGAAGCGGACTTGGTCAGAATCACAGACAACAACGAGACAGCGGGTGTGGAGCGAACGGGGCTCCATAACTACACTTTTCGGGTGAATTTGCAAGCGGCCAGCGAAGTGCATGCAGTGACGGTCTTGCTGACGGGTAAGCTGCATTGTTGTTGTTGTTGTTGTTGTTGTTGTTAGTGGCGGTGGTGGTTGTTTTGCTGTTGCTGTTTTTACTGCTGCTGTTGTTTTTGTCCTTGGCGGCAACGAGAAGGTGTTTCTGTAGGATAATCACATAATTATGAGGGATGTACAATTGTGACCGACTTGTACTTTGCGTATTTTGTGGGCTGGCGACTGAGTGACTGATATAAACTGGCAGAGGATATAACCGTTTGTCTGTCCAGAGCTTTGGTAGGTGTACTAGTTCCCCTTGGTACATGTGCTACTGTTTTAGCCGTCAGCAGTATGATAATCATTGACGTTTCGTTTGCACCCAACGACTCCCAACAACGAACGAGAGCCGGCATCTACCACAAACATGGACACCACTCCAAACATATCCAAGAGGCATAGATCTTCATGAGCCCCAGGAGCTCATGAGAATCTATGCCTCGTGGAGATGTTTGGAGTAATGTCCATGCTTATGTTACAATTTGGTCATCAGCCGTGATTTTTCTGTCGTTCGTTGTTGGGAGTCGTTCGTTTGCACACGAAACCTGTCTATTATATTACTGTGGAATGTGATTCAAATTCACAAACCAGATAGGTAAGGCTAGCGCTGGTAGAATAGTACACATACCAAGGGGAATTACTCAGCGCTGGACATACACACAGTTAGATCCCCTGCCCCCTCCTGTCAGGCACCCAATCGACAGCCCACAGAAAAATACGCAGGTAAAGAACAAGACTATCATTCAATGCACAAATCAGTTATAATGTGAATGATGAAAACTATAACAATGATCAAAATGTCTTTCTCGGTCTAAAATTTGCACTGCTCCTCGGTCTGAAGTAGACCTTCGCTCCGAGGACCCTTTGCTCACTGGAATTAGCAGAATTAGTATGGTTCTTGTTGAATAAGCATTAGTACAGTTTATTCATCATACGTCTGGGAAAGAAACAGTTCGTGCCGTTTTGCGGAAGTTCTCCCAGAGGGACCCGTTCAAGGAGAAAACCACAAAATAATACACTTCTATTCAAATGAGGTGCTTAGCATCTCATCTGATTAGAAGTGTACTTGTGGTGTACTACCCGAACGGGTCCATATGGTAAACACTCCCACTAACGGAAGGGCAGTAGTACAATTTATCATTATACTTTTACCAAGAAATGTTGCTATAAATAATTAAGTAAATAATAAATTAATTTAAAAGTTAAAAAAATAAATATATTTTTTTTAAAAATTTGTTTAAATAAATAAATACTTTTTTTTAAAAACTAATTTAAAGAATAACAAAAATAAATAAATGATATAAATGAATAAATAAATAAATAATGAGTAAATAAAAAAGATAAACAACTAAATAAATTTTGATAAGTATTTCTTTGTCTAGGCGCAGCTGTGGTGTCTGTCTCGACGCTGGCCTCTTCTGCTGACATACCTCGAGTATGTAACGTCAGCAGAGCGGAGGACGGACTGATCCATGCTGCATGCCCGCAGAGGCCCGTGGCAGAGATTGTGGAGGTTACGGTTGCGGCGGACAGAGCGACTGACACGGTGACTGTTTGGGAAGTTCGAGCTTTTGGCCTCAGTTATGCGGGAGGTGGGTAGAGTGCTCTGCGGGAGTACTGCCCGAAAAGACTTGCTTGAAAGTACACCATAAGTACTTCTCTGCAAATGAGATGCTTAGCATCCCCGGGAGAGTTCCTCAAATGGACCAGCTCGAAAGTACACCACAAGTACACTTCTCTTGAAATGAGATGCTTCGCTTTGTGTACTTGTGCTTCGCATCCCATTTGAAGAGAAATGTACTTGTAGTGTACTCCCCGAGGGGTTTGTCTGGGAAGCACTCCCCGGCATGAAGTTTGCAACACTCTTGCTGTAAAACCATTCACAACAATGACAGACTTTCTATTTGAACCATGAACACAAAAACCAACTCTGTCATCTCAAAGATTGTCCAGTCAAAGAGAGCGTGTCCGTTATAATCAAAGCGACACAGTTGCAGCGCGGCCGAAATGATCAGTGTTTAGGCCGTACTCCATAGCTGTCCCAGTCCCCATGACCCGCCTGCTAGGGCTGTCCATTATCACTCCGATACTGTGGCCGTGGACGTTAAACTTCGAACTAACTACAACGGACTCATTGATTAAATCGAAGAATAGAAAAATGATGCGACTCCCAATCGTGTAATATGCTAATAAATATGCGATAAAGAAAGAGACTCGCTTAGACAGGGAAAATTATACTTTTAAAGCGTGTTTCTCCCTTTGTTGGATATTTCGTTAAATGGAAAACTTAAAACAGACCTTTGTGTCACAGATTTAGAGTGCTGCAGATCTACATCCGGGGTAGACTACAAAGGGAGGCTATACAGCACTTCCGCCGCAGGGAGACCTTGTGTCGCGTGGAGCCAAGTCGCGGCGGAGTTGTCAAACTTTGAGCCTCACTCTCTGCCCGACGCGACCGCGGTGCAGGCCGGGAACTCCTGCCGGAACCCGAAGGGAAGCTACTCCAGTCCCATGTGCTACGTTCGCCAGGGGAGCTCTTTGGTGGAGGAGGCGTGCCAAGTACCCGTATGTGGTAAGTGCGCCAGTTTAACTGCCGGGGCAAGACGAACGCTACCCAGCTGCAAGAGACATAAACCCTCATCAGCCCCCGCTGTCTCGAGGCTCATGAGGGTTTGTGTCTCTTGTTGGTCCTGTGTTCTTTGTGTCTATTTTGGGTCCCATTCGGATCAGCGTCGTTCACGCGAATGTCTGTCAGCGTGTGGTGGCTTCAGACGTAGAGCGAATTCGTCAAAGGCAAGGGCGGGTCTGGGGAGAGGAAACTAGGGCTTCCAAAACACCCCCCGACGCCCGACCCAAAATTGTTTAAAATGGTATAAGTCCCTTTTTGGGGTGTTTGCCCCCCCCCCCCCTTTGTTTGATATTTTGGCGAGTGGCGAGAGTATTGACAAACACACGCCTTCTTCCTCTACCACCACCACCTCCCCCCAACCCCCCCAGCCCCAACCCCACCCCCTAACCCCTATCCTCCCCCCCCCCCCCCCATTGTTTAATTTTTCGGCCACTGGAAGGAGGTTCAGCGTCGGGATGCCTTTTTTGTATCAAGTTGAAGGTCCCAAACCCCCAACCCCAACCCCACCCCCCACCCCTTCTAGATAACTGATCCGCCTCTGAAAGGGATTCAGTCATCATTTCTTCACTGCCGGAACGCGGAGAAGAAAACCCTAAATGCATAGACTCTTTTGAGTCCCCGGGCAGGAGGTTGGAGGTAAAGGCAAGGCCCGTACTCTTCAGGTAGGAAAATGGGGTAGGGAACACCCTTCAACTGAAGCGAACTATGTTTCTGTGGGCAAATTTAACAGACACAAAAAGGGAGTGGGGGGAGGGTACTCTTTAGTAAGAAATGCTAGGTACAGGTGGGGTCGGACAAATAACATTAAGTTACCATGATAATTCAAGGGTGATGCCAGAATAGCTTGGCGCCCGTAGGCGCCAAGCTATTCTAGCATCACCCTTGAACTATCATGGTAATAAGTCAATATAGAAGCCCCGTATCAATAGATGCAGATGTGTCGTATAGGGTCACCGGCGACACAGTTAACTCTCTTGAGCATGTGGCCGCCGGTACAGCGAACAGCACACGCACAAGGGGGTATGTGGAAAGGAAACACCTACAATGCAAGGAAACGGGGAGGGGGCGGGTTGGATGGGGGGAGGGGGTGGGGAAAGGGGAATTGGGTGGCAGGGCACGGAAGGTGGGGCAACTAAGTGAAAGAGGAGCACCTCTTAAACGTTTGCGAGGGTACTCCCCAGATGCGAAGCATGTCATTTGGATAGAAGTGTACTTCTGGCTCAGTTCCCGAGTGGTCTTCTTGAATCTGTGGATCACTCCCGCAAACGGTACGATTGCCTTTTCAATCCACAAATGGATCTCACATCCTTCATTCTCATTCGCAGCGAGTGTCTGCCGAATACGAAACGATGGCCAGGACTACAAAGGAACGCTCAGCGTCACTTCCGACGGCCGCGCATGCGTACGTTGGGACCATAGTAACATCCCCTTCCGGCGGAAGGAAGATTTCGATTGGCTGGGGGTAGAGGTGGCCCCGATGGCGCACAACTACTGTCGGAACCCTGGGGGATCCCAGAGTGTTCCCTGGTGCTACACCAATGTTTCCAGCTTGGAGTTTGGGCACTGTGATATTCCTATCTGTGGTAGGTATATGAATAATACGGGATTTTGCCTCAGTGTTAAGTTGTGTTTCCATATAGCTACACGACGTCAGTGCTATATGCGACACCACAAAAAGTAATTGAGCTGTCGGCGGAAAAAACGCTTTGTGTGTTTCGACTATATAGCGGCGCGTCTAAGGAATCGTGCCCCTATCTAAAGTTGTCTCGAGCTGTTAAAAACCGTGTCGCGTACTGAAAGCCACGCTCTCTTCACAGCGGAATCGCCGTTCAGTTGCTGCATGGGCCGATGCAAATAATTTGTTGTCGCTCAGCTGTCACCTGTCGCGCCGGTATACGCGTCGCGCATACGGAAACATTCATTCTTTATAACGACGTTCTCAGATTGTGTCACCGCAGCGTCGCTATGTGGAAACACCCATTTGCTTGCATCAGAATATCACGAAATCGGATATTACGCGATATATATATATATATATATATATATATATATATATATATATAATATATATATATATATATATATAATATATATATAATATATAATATATATATATATATACATAAGAATTGAATGTTTTGCATGGTAGATTTTCAGCTGAGCAAAAATAAATCCTCTGACTGACTCCAGACTCGAAAATAAACAAAAAAACAAGAAAACAAATACGAAGAACAGATGCAAAATATAAAGTCTCTCTCTCTCTCTCTGTCTCTCTGTCTCTGTCTCTCTCTCTCTCTCTCTCTCTCTCTCTCTCTCTCTCTCTCTCTCTCTCTCTCTCTCTCTCTCTCTCTCTCTTATTTTTGTGACTTTCCATTGGGCCGAAGTCGGCCGCAGTGGGCCCGCGCACGACTGTGCGCGGGCTCACTGCGGCCGACTTCGGCCCGGCAGTCTTTTGCGCGCGGTGTTCTTATTAGTTTTACCCTTTCGTGCAGCTGTCTCGGAAGAAACACCTTCTTCGATGTCACCAGACATTTCTAGTTTGTTCTCTTCTATCCTGACAACAAGCGACGGACCATCCTCCGTGTACTTCACGGAAACTGTGACGTTTCAACTTTCTGATCTGGAAACGTCTGGTGTGGAAACGTCACACTTACTGGATACTACGTCAGCATTTAATTTTGGAATAACCTATGGAACAACCTATGACGACGCATTTTGGACAACCTATGACGCAACAGCGTCTCTGATAACCCCAGTTTCTGACCATGGATCGACAGAGTTAGGAGTTGGTGCAACAGTGTCCGGGTTGCAAACAAGCTTTGAAGCAAATCTACCCTTAGCAATGTTATCTGAATTGACAGCAAGTTTTGAAACACATTTAGAGCTAATCTCAATGTCCGAACCGTCGACTATCTTTGAAACAGTGTCACCCAGTTTTGGAACAACTCTGCAGCTAGCAACAGTGTCTGAATCGTCGATCCGTTTAGAAACAGATGTGCAGTTAGCGGCTGCTAGTCCAACTCTGGACTCATCCGTAACACGAACTCCAAATGTAGAGTCAACAATGACACACAGTCCAAATGAATATTCAACCATAACTCCAAATTTAGACTCAGCCATGACGCATAATTCAAATTTGGACTCAGCCATGACACAGAATTCAAATTTGAACCCTACCATAACACAGGCTCCAACCTTGAACTCAACCACGTCCAACTCACCCACCACGCAAAAGTCCACATCCGGAAGTACTAAAAAGTTCTACCAGTGTCCATGCTCGTGCCAGAAGGTCAGCCGCATGCGTGACGTCAACAGGAGCGAGTTCCTGACATCAGTAGTGGAGAGCATTCGAAGCGAGCTGCACGTCCCTACTGCGACACTGTCCTCCACCATCCGAGCCAAAACGTCCGCGCCAGACAATCGCAGGTCTTCGGTAACGACAGGATACATGGGGATTGCGGTGATGGCCGTCCTGGGTTGTCTGCTCGTGGCGGCGGACATCATTAGTGTGGTGAGATTCGTGAAGGGGGCGCTGGCTGCACGTTCTGGAGTGAAACCGGACTGAGCTTGTTTCTGTCGTTATAGTGCTGTGAGATTCTGCAGCCACCTGCCCGTAAACGGATGTCACACAACGCTTTAATGATAGAACCTCCAGCCGTACAGGGAACATAGATTTTTAAAAGAGGGCCAGCGAGAGGCATAGATCCTCATGAGCCCATGCAATTGCGTGGGCTCATGAGGATCTATGCCGCTCGCTGACCCTACTTTGCATCCACGTTCCTCGGAAGGGCTGAGGTTTCTGTCATTGCAGTGTTGTGAAATTTTTAAAATTACCGATTCTCTGCCGAGAAAAAAATGAACACGATCTATCTGCAAGAGACATAGATCCTCATGAGCCCCCGCAATTGCGGGGGCTCATGAGGATCTATGTCTCTCGCTGACTCCACTGTGTGTCCATGTTCCGTGGACGGTTTGAACTCTTCCGTGCTGAATTAACGGAGATATCGGAAACAAACTCTGCGACAAGTGGCAGTGGTAGCGCTGGCTGCCCGCTGTGGAATAAAATCAGTCATACATCCAGTTTCGATGATGATGACGACGATACATACTGACAATGATGATCGATTATAATGAAGATGACTGATGATGATGATGTTGACGATGATGATGGTGACGATGATGATGTTGATGACGAAGATGATGACGACGACTGATGACGATGACGATAATGCTGATAATGCAATGATAACGACAAAGACAGTGATTACAATATTT
This sequence comes from Semisulcospira habei, assembly GCA_036245525.1. NCBI lineage: Eukaryota > Metazoa > Mollusca > Gastropoda > Semisulcospiridae > Semisulcospira > Semisulcospira habei. The sequence continues at coordinate 59,234,141 of BTPG01000002.1, read as the reverse complement.
AAAATTGAGTATTTAAATTGAAAATTGTAAAAATGATAATGACGATGATAATGCCATTATCTAGGTGCAAATCCCCCCCCCCCCCACATCCCCCACCCCCGCAAGCCCTCAACAACACACCCGCCCCCCCCCCTCCTCACCCCCCTCACCCCCCCCCCCGACACACACACACACACACACACCGCCCCCAAAACCCAATACAATTTGATCATCAAAATTGAAGAGAAAGAAAATCTTGATGATTTGAGACTTGTACTCAAAGGGAAATAATCCAGAAGTAAACCAGTTTGAGTTCCCCTTTGCACCCCCACCCATCCCCCTTTGTTTTTGTTTATGTTATTGTGAATCTTGCTGCAGCCTGCTGATGGACTGATAATACGAGTTCGAGTTCCAGTTAGTACGCCCACATTTCCCCCGTTGTTTTCTATTGACGTATATTGTGAACTTTGCTGCAACTTACTGATGGACTGCGCCTGTAACATAAAGCCATTTCGAGTTCCCCTTTGTAGGCACTACCCCTACCCATCTCCATATGTTTTATGTTTACTGTATTGTGTATTTTGCTGTAACTTGCTATTCGACTGATGATTAAAGCAATAAACCGGTTCGAGTTTGAGAGTTTCGGGTGCCAGCTGGTTGCCTCCCTTCATTGTCTACTTGTAAGAACGTTGCAATTGATTTCGTAGCACTTAATAGTATGTGCTGCCATGTGTCGATTATTTTGTATGTTAATAATAATAATAAGCGCATTAAATAGGCGCTTTATCCCAATTGAAAATCGGCTCAAAGCGCCGCCGCGAACTGAACCCAACAAGCACGCTCACGTGAATCACGCGCATTCACTCACACACTGTACATAAACATAGAACATTCACGTGGTGCTAAGGGCAAGCTCAAGCGAGCTACTGTAGTTTTTGGAAATTCAAAATCGTTTGTATTTGAAATTTGATTAAGTGGGCTGAAACTGATACCAAAGTGGATGGGGAGGAAGAACCGGAGTACCCGGAGAAAGAACCCCCGACGGTCCGCCCGAATTAACGGTGACACTTACTAGAGGAGAAAAATCCGACGCCGGAACCCGTAATCGAACCTCGCACCTTTAGCATTGGTGGCAGGCGCCTTAACCACTGTGCCACGGACCGCCCCGTTTACATCGACTGAAGTGGATAAATGTGAATTAACTACAAACTGGTACCAGTTTTTAGATAATTCATATTTATCCACTTGTTGTTTTGGTTAACTTTCTGGTTCTTCGATTTCTTTGTATGGTGTGTTTGTTTTTCTTTCACGTTTTGGTATGTGCACAGGACAGCTTGTAAGACAGGTACCGTATTGCCTAACAGCTTTATCCTGAAAGAAAAGATTCGTCATCATCATCCCGAGCTTCGCTGCCGCTGCTCGGTGATAGGGAGGGAGGGAACCAGTGTGATGCAGTGGCTCATGATGTTCTTTGCCTCGTGCAGCGCTGGTTCCCTTTTATATCTGTGTTGCTTTGGTGGACGGGGTTAGTTACCGTTGAACTAATCGAGAAAAAATCAGCACCATCCAACTGCAAGAGGTATAGATCCTCATGAGCCCCCGGAATTGCGGGGGCTCGTGAGGATCTATGCCTCTTGCTGAAACCACTTTGTACCGCGTTCCTTTGACATGCTGGAGATCTTTTGGCTTTGAATTGACAATGATTTCAAAAACACAAGCTGCCTCCACTGGTTGTGAAGAGGTCAAACGTGGAATAGAAAACGTTGAGTTAATCATGATGACAAAGACATGTCTAAGTGGTGTCCGCTGGCCGTGGTGGGCTTATCTCACCGAAGGGGCCCCGCATCAATAACTGCGGAAGTGTCGTATAGCGTTGCCGCTTTCGCGGATATTGATGTCGGGCGCCTTGAAAGAGTTAACATAGACACTTAAGGCCTTGTGAGACGGTACAGTTTCTGAAAAGAGTTTTCGAAAAGTGTTTTGCTTCGAGCATGTCACACGGAGAAACAGCGTTGTTGTGTTGCGTGCATACATTTTTCATCGTTGTTTCCCTTTGGCGATCTTTTGGTGAAGGGAGTTGTGAAAGGTCCTTCTTGTGTATCAACATGGCCGTCACGTGATCTTTTGTTTCACGTTGATTGGTTCAAGCAGCAGTGTTTTCCCGAAACAGTTGCGAGATTTTAGGATCGGTACTAAATTCTGGAAGCAGTAGGAAACTATTTTCAAAAACAGTTTTGTGTGCCGTGTCACACGGCGTGTTTTCAAAACAGCTGTGTTTTTGTTTTTAAAAACTGTTTTCAGCCCCCGACTGACGTAGCCTTTACAGCACTATCTAGATCCGTCTTGCTTACAGAGAACTTGTAGCCTTGTGAAGGAAAAAGTCCATTATTTTGAAAAGCAAGATTCGCATTGTATTACTATGAAAATCTTGCTTTTTCTTCACAACATGGAATGGTTAGTTAACACCTTTCACTCTGATTCACCCATTGTTTAAACAAATGTGACTAATAGTTCAAGGATGGTGTCAGAATAGCTTGGCGCCAAGCTATCCTGACATCACCCTTGAACTAAACTGTTTGATCTATCTGTAATGTAGCCTTCATAGGACAATAACCTTTTTTTTAAAAATCAGCCTCAGGATGTAATGCGTTAAATATTGATGCATTTCGCAATAGGACTGAGTGTGCACAGAGTTATTTGGGTACCGGTTTCAGGCCACTTTATAAATTTTGACACACAAGCCATCACAATTTCCGAAACTTCACTAGTCGAACTGACTCTTCGCCCCACGTCTTACATAGCCCGAGAGTGGCAGTCCGAGTGGGACAAAGAGGAAGCTAACAAGCTGCATGAAGCCCTTCCTGATGGTGTCCAACAGTCTACGTAGTCGCTGCGGCAGCCGCCGTGAAGAGACTGTCCTTGCTCAGCTCCACATCGGCCACACGTACGTGACGCATTCTTATTTACTAAAAGAAGCGGAGCGCCCATGGTGTTATGCCTGCGACGAGCAGTTCTCTGTTAAACACTTTTTGCTGTCGTGTGCCGATCTAACTGACACGCGACATTAGCACTTCACAGCAGTCTCCTTGAAGGTTTCGTTCCGGAATGTTCCACCGGACAAAATATTCAGTTTTCTGAGAGAATCGAATGTTTTTAGCATGATTTGAGCATTCATAGACTGTCTGAATTTTATTATTTTGGCCTTTTCGAGAGTCCGCAGACTTTCCTTTAAAGACTCGTGCGACATTTTAGCACGAAATATTTTAAAATATATTTACATTTTGTCTTAAGACCTTTCTTTTAGTCTGGCTGGCCAAGTTTTCACCAATCCCGCTGTGAGATGGTCTTAGTTGCCTCCCCGGCGTTAAACCCAAATAACTAACTATCTTCGCACCCCGTGAATGTCCTGTGTTTGTCTTGTACTGTGTTTGTCTTCAGGGTGAATGCGCTTGTTTCACGTGAGCGTGCGTGATGGGTGAAGTTCGCGGCGCTTTGAGTTTATGCCCGTTCACAGAACTGGGTACAGCGTCTATATAATGACCGATAGTATATTCATCATCATCATCAGTCCCTTGCCCGAACTGGGCGTTGGGGGGACTGAAAGGCAGCAGCAACAGACAGTGCTCTCCACTGAGTTCTATTTTGGGCGGTGGCAAGCAAGTCTGACATCTCGAGTTCGGTCCATTCTTTTATGTTTGCGACCCAACTCTTTCTCTGACGACCTCGCCGACGACTTCCTTCGAGAGTGCCTTGGATGATAGTCTTGGACAAGGTGTTGTGTCGGGTCACGTGGCCAAACCAAGCAAGCTTGCGCCGTTTCACGGTTGCCAGAAGGGGTTCATGTGGGCCCACCAGGGAAGTGACGATGCTCCGTACATATTCGTTGGTCTTGTGCTCGCGGTACGAGATGCGGAGCAACTTCCTCAGGCACTTGTTCTCAAAGGCCTGGATTTTCTTTTCTGAGTCTGCAAGCAGTGTCCAAGTCTAATAGTATATTATTATTATTATTATTATTATTATTATTATTATTATTATTATTATTATTATTATTATTATTATTATTATTATTATTTTCTTAATTATTTTGTGAAATAAACTGAAAACCAACCAGCGTGTATGTGTGTGTGCCTGTGTGTGTCGGGGGGGGGGGGGGGAGAGGGGGGGGAAGGGGGGGGAAGAGGACTCGTAAAGATTTATATCTTTTATGGAGTGTGGCGTCTCATACAGTTTATGCATATATTTGTCTCTGCCTGGTTACCCAATAAGTAAAGGTTCTCTCGGGCCCACGGCGGCCACAGTGGTGCCGAAGACGTTTTGCTACTGAGGTAGGTGGCCTAAGGAACGGGTCAAGGGATGTAAGCAAGGTCGGATCAGTTACCTCCCTGATGGCGGAAGGGGGAGTGGGGGGGGGGTCAAACTTTTTGTTTAACGCCTTCGATGCAAACAACAAAGTCAACGCGACCCAACTGCAAGAGACATAGATCCTCATGAGCCCCCGCGACCGCGGGGGCTCATGAGGATCTATGTCTCTTGCTGAGATCAATTTGCACCCTCGTTTCTTGGACGGGTTTGGCTTTTGGTCGTTAAATGAACAAAGGTTTCGGAAGCATACATGTGTACGTAAAGTTGCAGGGAAGGGGTTAACATTAAAAAGATGGCTCTCTCTTGGCAGACTTTGCTTCCCACTAGCCCCGAAAAAAAAATCGAAAAGCGGAGGAGTTTGAGGGGGGGAGGGGATGAAGCGGGGTGGTGGGGGGGGGAGTGGAGGGGGGGTGGAGGAGGGGGGGTGGAGAGGGGGAAGATAAGGTGGTACGCGCGTTAACCTTGAACTTTCTCCAACCAGCGAAAATGTCGGAAACACGTATACCGATTCAAACTACAAGAAATTTACAAGATTTACGAGGTGAAGATTTTTTTTTTCTAGTGGGATGGGTTGGGGGGTTGGGGAAAGACCTTACCCCCCCCCCCCCCCACACACACACACACACACACACACACACACACCCTCCCACCCAAACCCTGTAGCAAAACGTTTTCGAACCCACGACGGCCGCAGTGGGCCCGAGGACCTTTGCGTACTGGGTTCATGTCCGCCCCAAGACACTGGTTGTTTGTACAGCTTTGAGTGAGGATAAGATGCACCGTGTTTAATGTTTCAGCAGGGAAGGGGTTAGGACGAAACCAATTCGTTGGCTGCAATCATCTCTTCCTATCTTTGAGTTCTCTTGTGGTGTAAAAGTTGTAAAGGGATGCATGGAACTTCAAACAGAAACGGCGGGAAACTGATCAAATGTTCTGTCCAAGTGAATTTAGGCATTGATTTATTTTGTTCTGTTCTGCCCTCTGTTCTGCCACTAATTGCCATTTGGTAAAAGCCAGTTTATCCATTAATGAGAAAAGCGAACTTTTCATTGTATCGCAATGGAAAGTTTAACTTTTCTCAAAAAATCGACATAACGGCAGAGGGTTAACTCCTATTACCTTGTGGGAAGTCTCGGGATCACAGGCATGGGATTTAACCCTTTCCTTGCCACAGTACGTACTTCTTTTTTTTTTTTTTTTTTTCCTGAAATCTTGGTTCATTCAAACCAAAAGAAAAAAAAAACATGAAACGAATTGGTCTCAGCAAGAGGCATAGACCCTCATGAGCCCCCGCATTCGCGGGGGCCTCAAGATGATCTATGTCTCTTGCAGTTGGATCGTGTTCACTTTTTCCGGCAGTGAAAGGGTTAATTCCTATTTGGGGAAAAGGCCTTTATTTTCACTTGTGAGAAAAAGCGAGATTTTCATTGTATAACAATGTAAGTTTCGCTTTTCTCAAAATGGGCATGACGGCAAAGGGTTTTAGCTCCTGTTACGCTGTGGGAATATAAGTCTCACGATCACAGGCATAGGATGATCATTAAGAAAACCTATATAACATGCTTTATTTTCCTACACTTCGTGTTATATAGGCAGCCAAGTTAGCAACGATCATCCCACGCCTGTGCTCACGAAAGAGAACCTTGCACCCGAAGCATTTCAAAATTTCGAAACATGGCGCCCTTGCATGTTTCACCCAGTGATGCAAAGGTTCTCGGGACGACATCGGCCGAAGTGGACCCGCGCACTGTAGTCTGACGTCTGATGTCGCCCCGAGGGTTTTTGGTGCATTGGAGAATCACTTTCAGCATCATAAATTGAACTTTTCGGTCTGACTTCAGCTGATGGCGTTGTGTTTTGATGAGTTACCTTTTGTTTTGGTCAGGAATTATGACCCCTACCCAGCCGCCATTTCTGGCGTCTGTAGCACAATGGGCTGCACAAGAACTGTCTTAGAGCAAATAAATGATAATCCCATGCAACAACATTAAGTGAACTTCTGGTCTGAGTTCCGCTACAGTCTAGTCCCCCAAAATAATCACCATAAAATAGAAAATAAATGGCTGCCATTGCAAAAGAACTAGTGGTAACAGACTTTTACTTACTTTTACTTATCCACCTTGCACAAGAAATCTAACTTTTCCTAATGCGTGTAGTGTTTGAAACGAATTGGCTTTGTAAATCACCATCTAAACAGCAGACAAATGCACTATGAAATAAGATGTCTGTAGATTACATTAGAATTTAAGGGGCGGATCCTGAATTGGCTTCGTAAATCAACATCTAAACACTGAGCAGACAAATGCACTATGAGATAAGATGTCTGTAGATTACATTGGAATTTTAGGGGCGGATCCTGGAGGGCGCGGGGGTGGGGGGGTGGGGGGGTGACGGGGGTAGGGGCAAAATACTTTTAACTCATTCAGCCCGACGGCCGTATTTCCCCAATTTTGGAGGTGTCATCTAATGACTATGCACCAGTTGCAGGAGATGGATCGACCATGATAATTCAAGGGCAGTGCCAGATTAGCTTGGCGCCGACAGGCGACAAGCTAATCTGGCACTGCCCTTGAATTATCATTGTCGACCCATCTCCTGCTGTAGTACGTCAGGGCTGAATGGGTTAAATGATGTATCAAAATACATTTTTTAAGTTTGGACCCACACCACCCCTCTCTCCTGCTATCACCAGCGCCATCTGTCGACGAGAACATCTCAACGAAAAAGAGACGCGCTCAGAAAAGACTATTACAGCACAATTTACGATTTTTTCGGATTAACTCCCTTTTTCAAAATGGACATGCAAACGAGTAGACAATTTACTACTTGTTAAAACCAACCTGAAAACTATCTATCTATCTATCTATATCCCGTAGTCTTGCCGGCCGTTGGGGCACCACGGATGACTTGGCAACCAGCTCTCTCCATTCCTCTCTGTTCTCTGCCATTCTTAGCGTATCGCCCAGCTTCAGTCCTGTCCACTCTGAGATATTGTCCTCCCATCTTTTCCTCTGTCTTCCTCTCCTTCGACCTCCTTGCACAGTGCCTTGCAGGATTGTTTTGGCAAGCCCTGCTGAACGCTTGACATGCCCATACCACTTCAGTTTGCGTTTTTTCACAATGGCTAATAGGTCTTCATATGACCCGATGGCTTGCCTGATTCTTCTTCCCACTTCCACACCTGAAAACATATCTTTTTAATTTGGCATATCAGTGTTAACTCATTAAGTCCGACGCACGTAATTCCCAAATTTTGAAGGCGTCATCTAACGACTATGCACATGTTGCCGACAGGCGCCAAGCTAATCTGGCACTACCAGTTTAATTATCATGGTCGATCCATCTCCTGCTGTACTGCGTCAGGGCCGAATGGGCTAATTTGCTTTGACTCCCATCATGTGATTGTGAGTGGTGTTCATGTAAACAAAATGTGTTCGTTGTTTGAAAGACTGTAGTCAGTATGCTTGAACTGTTTTTTCTTGTTGTGATTTATAGTTTTGTATGTGTGTTTATAATCATTTATAAAGCGTTCCGAGCCTGTGAAAGTGGGGAAGGGCGCTATAGAAAAGTGCTGGATTATTATTGTTATTGTTATATTATTGTTATTATTATTATTATTATTATTATTATTATTATTATTATTAATATTATTATTATTACGTATGTCATTCAGCCCGACGGCTGTATTTCCCAAATGACTATGCACCAGTTGCAGAAGATGGATCAACCATGATAATTCAAGGGCAGTGCCAGATTAGCTTGGCGTCAAAGCTGAATGGGATATCATGATCGAAAGTGCCAAAGATAAGTAGTAAACTGTCTACTTGTTTTGTGTTGCAATTGTCCTTTCTAAGCGTTTTTTCTTTCTTCTTTGGAATGTTCGCTGTATTTTACACGCAGGCAGCTTTTTGGTCTGGGTTTTGCGGTCTGGGTCTGCGGCTGAAGGTTCAAAACAAAACGTTGAACCACCCCCCCCCCCCCCTCCAGCCCCCCCCCCCCCCCCCCACCCCCTTTTCAGGAGTCCCCTTAATTCATGTGTATTTGTCGTGTTTCTTTTGAACTTACTGCAGTTCAAGGGTCGTGCCAGACTAGTTTGGCGCTTTTATAGGCGCCAAGCTAATCTGGCACTACCCGTGATTCAGTATCCTTGGTCCTCTTATAGTTTTTATCACGGTCTGTCCATCTCCCGAATGAAAACAAAAAACAAACTCGAAACTGTTCTATACGTCTGAATAATCTGATTAGTCTGAAAGTTCTGAGTTTCTTCTGGATGGTCTGATTTGTCTGACTCGTCTGAATCGCGGCTGAATTGTTGCTGGCTCATTTAGATATTTAGACAGTTCAGTTAAAAGTGAGACAGTGTTCAGAAAAATTCACACTTCTTTTTTAAATTTTTTTATTTGGACTAGCGTATCCTGCGAAAGCAAAAGACAATAAGTCCATTTATGTGAAAATCTATATTTTTATCGTAACACAATGAAAATCTCACTTTGCGCAAAAGTGGACTTGCTGTCAGTTGCCTTCACATACTTATCGGTGGAAATGGCCTATTACTGTGCGGATCGATTTCACGGCCCCTGTTCACAGAGTTGGAAAACACAAAGTGATCCAAATTACTTTCCAAAAGAAACCGTTTTTTTTTTTCCGCGCGATGATGCTTTTTTGATCAAAGCCACAGCCATTATGCTACACTGGCGTAGGAAGCCTGTCTTTCACTACTGTGGACGTAGGGTCAGTTGCATGAGTGAGCTTAGTCCTGCGCCAGCCACTAAGCAAGGTGCTCCGCTGTAGCGTAGCACCTTGCTTAGTGGCTGGCGCAGGACTAAGCTCACTCAAACAACTGGCCCCTCTCTTTAGTCCTTTTCATGAGAAACGTCGAGCTGAGCCAGCTGTGCAGGACAGTGATTTTAGCGCACACCGTACAGAGCCTTAAAGCGATCTGCTCTATAGCAGGCTTTGTTTGCTGAAAATCTGCAATACAGCAGGTTATCAATGTTGTCTTGCCTCAACTAAGAAACAGTTCTACCCTTCTTTTCACAATCCATGAGACTGGCCACACGTACTGTACACACGCACAGGTACACATACCGTGGCTGGTTGGTTAGTTCGGGGTTTAACGTCCATGGCACCGAAGTGATAGTGGACAGTCCTGATGGGCGGGTTCTTGGGGACAGGAAAATCTTTTGCCTATGTAGTGCGACCTGAACACTGATCAGTTTAGTCGCACTGCAACTGTGCCACGTTGATTTACCTTTCAACGGACATGCTATTGAACGAGCCCGTCTTTTTCTCTGGATTGCGAGGTCAGCTACCGGAGCCGGGACGGGGACTCAAACCCACGACCCGGCGATTCCCTTCGCTCTCTTTTCGCTCCGACGTAAACCGCCTGAGCTTTTCCGGGCTCTACCACGCACCGTCAATAGGCACACTGCCTTTTGAGCGAAAGGGAAGCTCTCCTGCGTACAAAGGAGAAGACATGCAGAAATGTCTTTCATTTTACGTCATTCAGACTTCATAATTAAGTTAGCCCTTGTGTGCAGCATTATGGTAAGACATACTATTAACATTTATTAAGTAGCATTTATTTATTTATTCATGTATTTATTTATTTATTTATTCACCATTTCGTGAGAAATGTCGGTAGATCTCTGCTGATCTGTGACTTTGGAGCTTACAGCTTCAGGTCATAAGGTCCAAAATCACAGATCATCACAAATAGATTAACCCATGCGGTCTGAATTTGCAGATCAGCGCAATCATATTTTTTGTTATTGTTCAGCGTACGCTATTACGACGATACCTTTTTTTTAACATATTATTTTTTTTTCAAATCCCTTCACTGCCGCGAAAAATTGAAACAAGGATTCAAAATTCAAGAGACATAGATCCTCATGAGTCCCCCGCAGTCGCTGGGGGCTCGTGATGTCATTTTTTAGGTCTCTTGCGGAAACCAGTTTATATTCATTTTCCTTTACGAAAACGTTGGAGGAATGAAAACAAATACGCTATTGGTAGCAGGGGTTTGCTACACGGACCCTTGTAGGCCTGAGGGAGGTCAAAGGAACCATTGTACCCCGAAGGCCTACAAGGGTCCGTGTAGCAAACCCCTGCTACCACTAACTTATCATATACCACATCTGTATCGTGCTTAGGGGCAGCTTGGGAGCTCAGCCCACAGTCGCAGGAAACTTTTCCAAGGCAACAACTGGCAACAAACTGTTCCTCGTCATTGAAATGAGATTTTTCCGTGGGACTAAAATACACAGCTCAAAAAAAAAATCAGTTGGAACTTTGTTTTTATTTTTATTTTATTTTTCTTGTTCTTCTTGTTCTTTTTTTCTTTTACTTTGCGTGTGTGTGTGTGTGTGGGGGGGAGGGGAGTCTGTTTACTTGTGAGGGTTTAATTTGCCACGGTCTCACTGAGATTTTATTACACTGGCAGCAACAACAACAAAATGTCATTTTCTGCCTTCTTTGAACTTTCAATGTCATTAATGGCAATGGCGACAAGAAAATGGAAAAAAGTAATTGGCATGACACATAAATCCCCATAGCGGCTCATTAGAATCTATGCCTCTTGCTGCCGGCAGGTGGTGACTGTGTCTGGACAGGGGAGGGTTGATAGAAAGCAATAAGTTGTTGCTCGTGCCACCCTTAACCCATTCCCTGCCAACAGACGTACACATTGCTTCTAATAATAATAATAATAATACCGTTATTATATAGGCGCTTTTTCTCAATTGTGGGGAAATCGACTCAAAGCGCCGCGCCTGAAACCCAACACACACACTCACGAAACAGACACGGATTTACGCCATTTAAGACAAACACAGTACAAGACAAACGAAGGGCCAGTCAGCTATTGAAGTTACAGAGATTTTTGATCGCTTGTATTTGAAATTTGTAAAGTGGCCTGAGACCGGTACCAGGGGGTGGGGGGGGGGGGTGGAAGAACCGGAGTACCCGGAGAAAGAACCCCCTATCAATCTGAAATCTGTATTCATTTAAAAGCCACCACTGTCCAAAGAACATGGATACAAAGTGGTCTCAGCAAGAGGCATAGATCCTCATGAGCCCCCGCGACTGCGGGGGCTCATGAGGATCTACGCCTCTTGCAGTAGATCGCGATCACTTTTTCTTGGCAGTGAAGGAGTTAAAGGAAATGCATTTGACCACTGCAAGATGAAGGAATAGCAGGCTCGCTCTCTCTCTCTTTCTCGGCGAGCATTCAGTATGTTTGGTAGCTTCGAGGAATACGTCCGCAGAAATATAATCTTTGAAAAGCTCTATTTTGTCACCACCCTTGAACTATCGTGGTCATTCTATCTCCTGAACAGTAATCTAATCTTCAGAAGAAAACTCCAAATCTGGATTTTTCGACTCAATGTGTTAGATAGAATACAATTTGACGATTCCACAAACATTTGAAATTTGATCTTGTGGTCGGTAGGGTAGAAACATGGAGAAGAGATTTTCCGTTCTTTGCTTCACTGCGAACTTTCTCGCATGGGCATGTCTGTCTGGTAAGTTTTGAATTTAGTATGGCGTTTGTTTGTTTGTTTGTTTGTTTGTTTGTTTGTTTGTTTGTTTGTTTGGTGGTTGGTTTGCTGGTTGGCTTGCAGAATGGGTTTTTGAATGATTTGTTAGTTTGTCTGTCCGTTCCTTTGTTCCTTTCAATGTATATGTATTATGCATGTTTGTATGTTTATATATCTCGGCGTTTGGTCGAATGGTGACTTTGTTGGTTGATTGGTAAGTTGGTTGGTTGGTTGGTTGGTTGTCTGATTGGTTGGCGGGTTTGTGGGTGGGTGGGTGGATTGGTTGTTTGGTTGGTTGGTTCGTTGATTAGTTGGTTAGTTGGTTGGATGGTTGGTTGCTTTGTTTACTTCCTTGGTTAGTTTGCTCTGTTGGTCATTTGGTTGCTTGGATGGATGGCTGGTTGGTTGCTCGACCGGCTGACTGGATGGCTGGCTGTTTGGTTGATAATAGTTGTTTGTTTGCTTGCTTGGTCGGATGATTGACTTGCAGCACGCTAGCTGGCTGTTTGGTTGGGTGATTGACTGCTTGCTGGATTGGTTGCTTACTTGGTACTATCATTTTTTTCTCTCCTCTTCACCCAGTAAATAAAAACAAGATCATCGGGCCGACGTCGACGTGAATAGGCCCGCGCACGACTGTGACACATATAGGTCTACACGACTGTGCGTGGGCCTATTCACGCTGAAGTCGGCTCAACAGAATTCTCGCATACAGCGTAATTTAAGTCATTCAGCCCGACGCACCTATTTCCCAATTTTTGGAGGCGTCATCTAACGACTATGCACCTGTTGCAGGGGATGGATCGACCACGATAATTTAAGGGTAGTGCCAGATTAGCTTGGCGCCGACAGGCGCCAAGCTAATCTGGCACTACCCTTGAATTATGGACGTCCCATCTCCTGTTGTAGGGCGTCAGTACTGAATGTGTTAAGCAAGTTCAAAATTCTAACCACCTATTTACAGGAAGCCACCGGTACAGTAAACTGCACCGGTGACTGTGACTGTGCCTGTGCCGTTTGCTGGAGTGTTCCCCAGATGTGTTCACCACAAGAGCGCTTGATCGATGCGACTCAATAGAATAGAAGTGTACTTGTGGTGTACTCACCAAGCGGGTCCATTCATAAGGCGGAGTTGGGAGAGGGGGGAAGGGGGGAGGGGGGAGGGGCACTCCTGCAAATTTTACGGATTCCTGCACAACAAGTAGCGTTACAGTTGTTTATACAATTCGCACAGGTTTTTTTTTTTTTCTCAGTTCACGTCTGGTGATACGTGCTGTGCGATCCCCGCCGCACTTCTGGCTGTTTCGTTGCAATGCCACATTACGATCTGCCTCTGAGGAGGGGGTCAGTAAAGTAAAGAACAAACCCAACTATTGGCACCTGCTCCACTTCGAAGGGAAAAGAATATCTCGAGTCTGAGGTTAAACTCCTTTTTAAAAAAGTCTTTGTGTAAATACATTGTACCATGCCTGACCTCCCAATTACGCAAAATAAACCACTTCGTGCTCAGTTTAACCGAGAAAATGCGAGCTAAAAGCTCGCCCTTTATCAGTCAAAATGAGTACGAGTCATTTATTTTGCGTACCGAGATGTCAGGCGTAAATAAATCTTTATGAATGACATTAACAGAGGCGTTGTATAAATAAATTATACCATGCCTGACCTCCCTATTACCCAAAATAAATCACTCGTGCTCAGTTCTACCAATGAAATGCGAGCAAAAGCTCGCATTGTATCGGTAGAAATGAGCACGAGTGAGTTAGTTTGCGCAACGGGAGTCAAGCGTAATTTAATCTTTCTCACAAACCAGATAGATGAGGTTAGCGCTGGTAGAACAGTGCACATACCAAGGGGAATTACTCAGCGCTGGACATTTAGATCTCCTGCCTCCTCCTATCAGGCACCCAATCGCCAGCCCACAAAAAAATATGCAGGTAAAGAAGATGATCATATTCATGTATACCGCACAAGACGTATCACCACACGTAAACTTAGACGGCTGTAACACACGGTCGGGAAAAGCGGGCAAATATGTATATATGTATACGATATACGGATGAATAGAACCTTTCAATACCACTTTTACATTGGAAACATCCCCACACCATATGTCCTAGTCTTACCGCGCTAACTTTTCTGGGATATCAAGGTAAACCTGTAGCCAGTTCGCAAACTAGAGTGTGTGATTGTCAATAAACACATATTCCACATCTGAATGGCTAAAGTTTATTTCCTACACGTAGAAACCTGCCATGCACAATCCGACCATATACTCATTTTCCCATTATTTTTTTTTCGAAAATAAGAAGTTCAGAACGCGCACAGTAATTAAGAGGTTTAATAACCGAATACAACAAGAATGCTTAAAATACCACAAGAATGCAAGAATGTTAGTAACAAGGGAAACAACTTTGCAATGTAATGTAGATTTTCAGATTATAGATACTGAGTTCAAAATAATTTTGTACTACACTTTTTTATTTCATATGTTGCAAATTAATTACATCGCGTCCTATTTTTGTTGTTGGTCAAAATGGACATTTGGTACAAGTTTTATGTGTTGATTCAACTGTTGAGTTGGGAGTTATTACGTACTATTTACGAAAATAAATGCGTCGCTCCTGTTCAACTGAAATACGGCTTCGACCTACATCGCTATTCTGCGGTTGTGAAAAGTTCTATACAACATGAAAGTGGAGTATTCGTATACTATCATTTCTAGACAGACCTCGCGGCTGACACTTCTGCAACTGTTTGATCCATAGTCACCTCGCGCGTTCCGCACGAGGTGACTATGAATCAAACAGCTGCAGAAGTGTCAGCCGCGAGGTCTGCCTAGAAACGATAGTATACGAATACTCCACTTCTATGCTACAATAATTATGCTCGTCCTGTTATTTTTACCTGCGTATTTTTCTGTAGGCTGGCGATTTAGATGTCTGATAGGAGGGGGCATAGGTTGGTATGTGTAGTCTAAAATTGTATCTTTATTCATGACGTTAACAGAAGCGTGCACTAACACGTGGAGTTTCCCCGGAGACAGCACGTACTATTTGCTGCAGAACGTGAAGGTGGGCTCCCGAGAATCTCTTGTCGCGTCCGTCAGGTCTTGTCAGGACATCGTCCTCGCCTTCACTGAAACCACCGACAGTGCGTCAGTGTTGACGAGCACTAAGCACAAGAAGGTTAGTATCGTGAAATGTTACATTCAACAGAAATGGTTTTGGTGACAAGATTGGGGTTTCAATGTTTGTCCTGACTTGGCTACAATTTATTATTATTTATTATTACATGGTATTTATATGGCGCATTTCTCATATTTATAATATAACTCAATGCGCAGAATTAGTCGCGAACTGAACTCAACAAGCACGCTCACGTGAATCACGCGCATTCACTCACACACTGTACGTCAACACAGAACATTCACGCGGTGCTAAGGGCAAGCTCAAGCGAGCTACTGAAGTGACGGTATTTGGAAATCGTTTTGTATTTGAAATTTTATTAAGTTGGCTGAAACTGATACCAAAGTGGAGGGGGAGGAAGAACCGGAGTACCCGGAGAAAGAACCCCCGATCGATTTGCTATCCTTCTTTTCACAAGCTAGATGAGTAGACGCGCCTACCATCGCGCATCGTAGCTAACCCTCTGAACCACTTGAAAAGACGAGAGGGACTCATCAATATAGTTCAAGGGATGCGCCTGAATAGCTTAGCGCTAATTACAAGGTGCAATAGACATACAAATGTAAGTAAAAACTACCAGCGAGCTAGCTCATCTAAGATGCCCCTCATCTATCTATCTATCTATCTATCTATCTATCTATCTATCTATCTATCTATCTATCTATCTATCTATCTATCTATCTATCTATCTATCTATCTATCTATCTATCTATCTATCCCGTAGTCTTGCCGACCGTTGAGGCACTTGGCAAGCAGCTCCCTCCATTCCACTCTGTTCTCTGCCATTCTTAGCGTGTCGCTCAGCTTCAGTCCTGTCCACTCTGAGATATTGTCCTGCCATCTTTTTTTCTGTCTTCCTCTCCTTCGCCCTCCTTGCACCGTGCCTTGCAGGATTGTTTTGGCAAACCCTGCTGAACGCGTGACATGCCCATACCACTTCAGTTTGCGTTTTTTCACAAAGGCTAATATGTCTTCATAGGGCCCGATGGCTTGCCTGATTCTGCTTCCCACTTCCTCGTTCGTGATGTGATCTCTGTATGAAATGCCAAGTAGCCTTCGAAAACATCTCATTTCAGTGGCTTGTATCTTCCTTTCTAGGTCTGCTATGCGGGTATATGACTCACAGGCATATAAGAACACTGAGATGACTAAGGAGCGCTTCAGTCTGATCTTGGAGCAGAGTGTGATGTTTCTGTCTTTCCATATGGTCTTCAGTCTTGTCAGCGCTGTTGTTGTCTGCGCGATCCTGGACAGTATTTCTGGTTTTGATCCCTCATCTGTCACAATGGCTCCTAAGTATTTGAATTTCTTAACTGTTTCCAGTTTTCGTCCTCCAACCATGATTTCAGTGCCAATGCCACTGGCGTTATTGGTCATCAGTTTGGTCTTCTATGCACTGGTTTCCATCCCAAACGCAATGGCTGTACTGTCCAGATTTACCACCAGCTGAGCTAGCTCCTTTTCTGTTCCTGCAGGCCATCAATGTTGTCCGCGAAGTGCAAGTTCTTGATTGTTCTTCCTCCAATACTGACAGTTCCTTCATGATCTTTCAGAGCGTCCGTCATGATTCTTTCCAGGAAGATGTTGAAAAGATTAGGTGAGAGCAAGCACCCTTGTCTGACTCCGACCGTTGTCCTAAACCAATTTCCTTTTTTGCCGTTGAAGCAGACTGCGCTAGTGGCCTTGTTGTAAAGGTTTTCTATTACTTTGATCAGGTTGGCATTGATGCTGTACAGCTTCATGGTGGCCGAAAGGGCTGCATGCCACACCCGGTCAAACGCCTTCTATTAATCCACAAAGACATGATAGAGGTCTTGCTTGTGCTGGAGGAATCTCTCACACAGAACTCTCAGGTTGAAGATCTGCTCATTTGTGCTGCGCCCTGGTCTAAAGCCTGCCTGTTTCTCAGATATAATTTCCTCTGCCTGTGGCTTCAGCCTGTTCAGTAGGATCTTTAACATGACTTTGCTTGGGTGGCATATAAGACTGATAGTGTGATAATCCTTATCAATAGCCAACGCTATACGACACTTCTGCAGCTGTTAATACGGGGCGCCTTGAAAGAGTTAAACCAATTCAGAATTAAAACGTTACAACTGCAAACGAATCGATCTTAACAGTTCAAGGGCGATGCCTCAATAGCTTGACGCCAATCTACAGCCGATCACTATAGTTCAAGTGTGGTGCCAGAATAGCTTTGCGCCAAGACAGACAAGCTAGAGGAGACAAGATATTCCCTCACCACCCTTGAACTATCATGGTCACTACTTCAAACATCACATGGGCGTGGAAGATACCCAATTCCCACCCACCTCTCCCGATCCAGGAAGACTGTATTTTGCACGTCCATGCCATTTTAATAATGAGATTATGTTCCACGTCCATGCTATTTTGACCCTTATCATTCGGAATACACCAGTGTGTGAAATAAGTTTGACAAAAGTAGTTCAAGGATAGTGCCAGAATAGCTTGGCGCCTCTTGAACTAAAACCATTGGTCTACATCCTTATCTGTAAGTACTATAATGTAACTTGCATATGGCGGTGTACAAATTTGAAGCTTTTAGCCTCAGTATGATATGGATTAAGCCAATCGACTATGTTCCCCGCCCATGCGATTTTAGGAAAGGAGGCTATGTTCCGCGCCCATTGATTTAAAGGGAGGAGACTATGTTCCCCGGCCATGCGAATTTAAGCCAAGAGACTATGTTCCACGCCCATGCCATTGCTTAGGGAGGGACTATACGGGCACCACCCTGCTTCTTCTTCCCCTCCATAGGTGAACATAGGCCAGGACAAAGTCACGATCTCCATATGTTCCACATCATCGAACTGCAGTTCCCACCTCGCCCAGCCCTTCCTCCCTCTGTCGTGCGTGGACTTCACCGTATTCTGGCTCGCCTGGGACGAGACCGGGATGACAGTGGGGAACGGCTCCGTCGTGGGAGTGAGCAAGGTTCGATCCCTGTACACGACCACCCCTTCCATCAACGTGAGATACGTGTACATCTGCGGCGCGTCCGGTACGCTGGAGGTTAATCTGAGTGAGTCAGGTTTTCAACTTTGAGGAAACGTTCCATGAAGTGTGTAAAACGCCATCAGGCCAATGTCGGCCGCTATCGTCCCGCGCACGTACGTGCGCGGGCCGACATCGGCCGATAGGAACCCGATGGTCTTTTTGCTCGTTGGAGATGTTGGAGTTAAGGAGCAAAATTGACACGAACGAAAAGCTCAACAGAGGAAAAAAAAGATGAGGATTTCATCCCAAAGTCTACCGTATTGTTTGGAGCTCACATGCGTTTATCTTTTAGGAACATTCAGAGTTGTTCATGTTTTTAGGCTTATTATGCTGATCCATTTCCATCCTCTCTAAGCCAACCTCTGATCAACAAACACGTCGGCGCACACAAAGACGGACACACGGCATTTGCAGCCATTAGTACGCACTGTGGGCTTGGTAGCGACAGGAATCCATCTCCTACTCTAACACATATTCTGATCCACACACATGGACAGTAAAATAAAGAGGGACACACGGCGATTCCCGTCATTCGTAAGCGATGTTGTCTGGCGTACCAATGGCCATGATAGAATGATAGCACGAGCAGCGAAATGACGTCACTTCAAGCTTCACGTCATGGCATCATTAGTCCCACGACGCCGTGTTCAAATTGACCACTCATTTTTTACGTCATTCATCGCAGTCATAACATTTGCCGTATTAGATGCTCAAACTTTGCAATTTTTTTTTTTTTTTTTTTTTTTTGGCTAATTTTCACACTTAGGGCTTAGAGGTCACAATTTGACCTAATCCTACCCCAGAGCCGGGACAAACAGGAGGCTTATGCAAACACCGTCTATGAAAAATCATGCGTATATTACTGAGAAGATGTTGGGTTTTTTTAGAAAAAGAAAAATTAAAGTTATTTTAGTTGTTTTACAAATGACTCCAAAAAAGGGGTGCAGAAAATTGTCTGATTTTTACACCTAGGACATACAGGTCACAGTTGACCTAATCGTACCCGACAGCCGAGACAAACTCTAGGCTTATGTAAATACTGAATATGAAAAATCGTGCGATTATTAATGAGAAAATTGTTGGGGGGGGGGGGGTTCGTAAAAAATTCAATTGTTGTAAGATTAATCCCAAATAATTCGTGAAATTTATTCCAAAAACGTGCAAATATATGTTGTCAAAAGATATATAACTATCACTCAAAATGTTCTAGAGGTATAATGCTGGTTAACGAACTCATTCAGTATCTCACTTTTATCTAGCTATATATGCAAAATATCTAGTAAAAAATAAGAAAATTACGGACTCCAGTGTGGATCAACCGATTTATTTAAACGGCCATTTTCTCGCCAATGAGCATCTTAGTCAACAACACACAAAAAAAGAACCTCGAGATTGTTCTTTTAGGGACAATATCATACAATTTCAAGCTTGTCTGTTCTCAAACTCGGGATCTAGTCGCTGTCACATACACACACACACACACACACACACACACACACACACACACACACACACACACACACACACACACACATACATACACACACACATACACACACACACACACTCTTACACACACACACACACACACACACACACACACACACACACACACACACATACATACGGCGCTTTGGCACCCAAAAACGTTCTCTAGCAAGGTTTGCGTAGCTAAACGTGACGTCATTTTTATCTTGTTACTTCTTTGCTAGAATGTCTGCCCCGCAGGCTAAAAACGGCATGTGCATGTTCCGGAATGCGCTCCGACAAGCCCCATTTCAAAGTCTACCGTATTTTCACTAGAAAAAATTTAAGTATACAGTAAAACAATAGCAAAGAAACAAACAAAAGAAAGAAAGATACAAAGAAACAAACAAACAAACAACGATATAACAAATAAACAAACAAAATACAAATAAACAAAACAAAAGGAAGAGGGAAAGAAAGAAAGAAGAAAGAAAGAATGCAAGAAACAGCACACTGATTGATTGATTGATTGATTGATTGATTGATTGATTGATTGATTGATTGATTGATTGATTGGTTGGTTGGTTGGTTGGTTGGTTGGTTGGTTGGTTGGTTGGTTGGTTGGTTGGTTGGTTGGTTGGTTGGTTGGTTGGTTGGTTGACATGACTGACTGACTGACTGACTGACTGTGGTTTGTTGGTTGGTTTGTTGACTGACTGACTGACTGACTGACTCTCGTTTTCAGATTGCACCACCGACACAACAACGGAAGGCCAAACAGCTCAAGGAGACACAACAACTGCACGTGACGTAATTACTGTAAATGAGGTAGACACAGCAAGTGACGCGGTCACTAAGAACGACGAAATCCTAACAAGTAGCACAACCACAAAAACTGCCATAATTGATCCAAGTGGTGTCATTTACCCAGATGACGCTGGCCCAGCAAATAAGGAAATTACTATGAATGAAACAATCACTACTGCGTCTGTGTCTGAGCCCGCCACAACGTCAGTGACACTGACCGCAAAGAGCAGCAACAACAACAATCCCTCAGATCTTGTTACCACTACAAATAACCCAATCACCTCAAATGACGTGGTCAAAGTCAGTGAGGTGGTCGCAGCAAACGACATGGTCACGGCTAATGAAATTATTACAAATGGCATAGTGACAACCAATGTCCCAGTCGTCATAAATGACGAAATCACTACAATGTCCACATCAGAGTCAACAATGCCAATGACACCGACAACAGACAGCAGCAGTAACAGCTACAACAGTCCCTCCGACTACTCTATCACTACACGAGACACAACCACTACAACAGATATCTTTATTTTAAATGACATAAGTGTCACTAGTGACGCAGAGATCACAAGCTATGTAATTGTTACAAGCGATGAAGTCACTGCAAATGACGCAATCACGACAATCAACCCAATTACTTCGAATGAACTTATTACTACAAATGACCCACTCACTACAAATAAACCCATCACTACAAATGCCGAAATTACTGCAAATGATAAAATAACTTCAAATGAACCAATCACTTCAAATGGTGGAAATGAAACAATCACTACAAATGATGAAATCAGTACTTCAAATGACGCAGTCATCTCAAATGAACCAATCACTATAACTGATGAAATCGCGTCAAGTGACCCAGGCACTATAAATGATAAAATCTCTTCAAATGTCCCAATCTCTACAAATGATAGAATCACTTCAAATTACGAAGTCACTACGAATGATAGAATCACTTCACTTGACCCAATCTCTTTCACTTTAAATGACCTAAACACTACAAACGAGATAATCATTTCAAATGGGCCAATTACTACAAATGACCCAGTCACTACAAATGACCCAGTCTCATTACATTATGAAATCACTACATATGATAGAATCAGTTCAAATGAGCCAATTACTACAAAAGATGAAATCACTACAAAAGCTCCAATTTCTTCAAATGACCAAATCACTCCAAATAATGTAATAATTTCAAACGACCCAATCACTTCAAATGACCCTGTCACTACATATGAAATAATTACTTCAAATGATACAATCACCTCAAATGAAGGGATCACTACAAATCACGAAATCACTACAAATGATAGGGTCCGTTCAAACGAGCCAATCACTTCAAATAATCCAATCACTACACATGATGGTATTACTTTAAATGGCACATTCATTTCAAATGACCCAATCACTTTAAATGGCATGAACACTACAAATGACCCAATCTCTTTCAATGACCAGATCACTTCAAATGACCCAATCACTTCAATTAGCCCAATACCTACAAACAATGGAATCCCTTCAAATAGTCAAATCACTACCAATGATGGCATCACTACAAATGATCCAAACACTACAAATGACCCAATACCATCACATCACGAAATTACTACAAATGATAGATTCATTTCAAATGACCCAATCACTTCAAGTAACTCAGTCTCTTCAAATGACCCAGTCATTACAAATGACCACAATATTTCAAATAACCAAATTACTACAGATAGGGAGATCACTACGAATACTTCAATCACTTCAAATGAAGACATCACTACAAACGACCTAATCACTTCAAATAACCCAATCACTACAAACAATGTAATCACTTCAAATGACCCACTCACGGCAAATGATATAATTACTTCAAACGACCCATTCAGTACAAATAACGGAATCTCTTCAAATAACCCAATCACTTCAAGTGGCCAAATCACTTCAATCACTTCAAATGATCTGGCCACTACAAATAGTGGAATTACTGCAAATGATGGAATCACTTCAAATGACCCAATCTCTATAACTAACCTCACCATTACAAATGACGGAATCACTACAAATGGTGGGAGAACTTCAAATAACCCAATCACTTCAAATTATGGAAGCACTTCAAATAACCCAATCACTTCAAATGACCCAATCATTACACATAACGGAATTACTACAAATGATGGAATCACTTCAGCTGACCAAATCTCTACAAATGACCCAATCATTACAAATAACGGAATCACTATAATTGGTGGAAGCACTTCAAATAACCTAATCACTTCAAATGGCCCAATCACTACAAATAATGGAATTACTTCAAATAATGGGATCACTACAAATGAGGCAGTCACTACAAACGACGGAATCGCTTCAAATGACGGTACCTTTACTAAAGACTTCGTCACCACAGAGAAGGCAATGACGTCATCTGATTCATCGCCTATGATGAAGTTGTCACGTGAGCAGCGGCCATGTCAATGCATCCGGATCCAACCAGTCACAGCCAACGTTTCAGAGACAGAAACTAAGCAGATGCAGGTTAGCTCATTCGAGACCCTATACTACACGTACCAAGGAGAATTACTCAGCGCTGGACAGACAAACGATTAGGTCCCCTGAATTACTCAGCGCTGGACAGACAAACGATTAGGTCCCCTGAATTACTCAGCGCTGGACAGACACACGGTTAGGTCCCCTGAAAGGGACCTAACCGTGTGTCTGTCCAGCGCTGAGTAATTCTCCTTGGTACGTGTACTGCTTCTACCAGCGCGAGCCTCACCTATTTGCTTTGTGAGCATTCCAGACCCACCACGTACGGACGCGCGGTATTTGCCGCATATCCGCATGCATCATGTTTAGAATGAGTGCACATGGGGCACAAACAATAATGTATTTGTTTGCTTATCAAAAGCTTATTTTCCGGGCTTTGTTGTTGTTGTCGATTTTCATTTCTTCGTATGATCATTGTCAATTCGAGAGGACAAAGTCGAGAGGGTTTAGAGGTTCATCTGATGTGACCGGATCTTGTCTTGTCCTGTCTTGTCCAGTTCTGCCCTCCCTTGTCCTCTCCTATTTTCGCTTATCATATCATATCATATCATATCATATCATATCATATCATATCATATCATATCATATCATATCATATCATATCATATCATATCATATCATATCATATCATATCACATATCATGTATCATATATATACCTTGTCCTATCCTATCCTTATCTTACCTAACCCCACCTTACCCCACCCCACCCCACCTCAGCTCACCATCTTATCTTATCTTAGCTTAGCTTAGCTTAGCTTATTTTATCGTATCTTACTACCTTACCCTTCCTTACCCTACCTTACCCCACCCCACCTTATCCTTACCTTAACCTATCATCTTACCTTACCTTACCATACCTAATTACCTTACCTTATCATAGCCTCTCCTAGTAGCTAAGCGTAGCGTAGAATTTATTAGACATTCACTTTTTTTCCTTAACAGGAAGAAGACAAAGTCAAAGCCTGTGCAGCCATCAGAGGGGAGCTAACTCTACCAACTCGCAACCTCTCGGCCACCGTGCGTGACAAAACAAGCGCTGAGGATCGACGATTGTCGTCAGTCTCCATGGGTGTCGTCGGCATTATTGTTTGCGTATTTCCTGTCGTCACCGTTGCTCTGTCTGACCTCACAAACTTGATGAGACGACGT
This sequence comes from Semisulcospira habei, assembly GCA_036245525.1. Classification (NCBI taxonomy): domain Eukaryota; kingdom Metazoa; phylum Mollusca; class Gastropoda; family Semisulcospiridae; genus Semisulcospira; species Semisulcospira habei. Next base: position 59,210,093 of record BTPG01000002.1, on the reverse strand, counting down.
CATAAAATTATGAAAAAATGATAGCTACGAACTGATGTAGTTCATCAACAACCCAGTGCGCAAATGCCATCTGGCCAACGTCGGCCGTAGTTGGCCCGCGCACGGCCGTGCGCGGCCAGTGGCGGTCGAAGTCGGCCCGATGGCTTTGTGTGCATTGGGAAGATGACTATTTCTTTGTGTCCTTCATGTCGGAGGCTTCATCACTGCTGTGTCTGACGTCATGAGCTTTATTAGACGACGTCATAATAGAAAATGACAGCTACGAATTGATGTGGTTCTTCAACAAAATGAATATTTCTTTGCGTCATTCCTGTCTTCATCATTGTTGTGTCATGAGCTTTATTAGGCGACGTCATAATACAACAAAACAGCTATAAATTGATGTGGTTCATCATCAAAAGGCAGTGTCGTATGCGTTATTTCTGTCGTTATTACTGATCACTCTGGTGGGACTGAATAGGTGGGGATATTTCTTCAGTCACTCTCATCGAGTCAAAATCACGTCAGTTCACAGTGCCTGTCTGCCTTTGTGTGAACAGCCTGCATAATCATTGTCGCACAAACAACATGTACATAAGACCCTACAATAATTTTCATTTTGTAAGATTAAATTCAGTTTGTATAAAGTACCATTACGCATAAATTTGAAGACACATGTCAGCAACATTTGTGTTTGTTATGCCTTGTCGACACACCTAATGAACTTTAACAACAGTTGGGGCAGGCAGCAAAAGCACATGCGTAATCGTACTTATTTATTCTGCGCAGCGGCTAGCGTGTCAACCTATTTTTAGCTGTTTCTCGTACAGATAGCGTTTCATTTCTAAAACGGAGTGGAGTCATTGTCAACATACTTGATACAGGCACCATCTCCTGGCCGGCCGCTCCGGCAAAATCCGTCAACTGTGCTTTCAAGCGACGACTATAATTATTATTTTCCAAGCAGTGTTGTGCCATCAAGTTTCTAGGATACAGTGATGTACTTTTTCACTAACATTTTTGATAGAATACCATACCCCGTCTTTATTTTGTAGTACCGGATCGTCTTCATCTTCAGTGTAACAGTCGGAATTTCAACCTACTTCGAGCCAGCCTCTATAGTCAAAGAAGAGCGTGCAGAAGAACTGTGGAATAACTAATCATGTGCTATTCCGGGTTCATCCTACAGTGTTTGCAGACTGGTACCAGATTTTTCTTTATTCTGTCTGACTCCACAGAAAAGCGTGAAAGCATACAGAGGAGCATCTACCAGCGAGCTTTGCTACTTTCTTAGTTACTGCGTTTCCTTCTCGGCGGCCGTGTTTATCTAGCATCTGCCTGGCTCGCCGGACTTTCGCTGTTGACAGACATTTCCCAACAAGCAGTGTGCCAGTGAAGTGAACAGGACTGTGTGTGGGGTGTGTGGGTATTTTAATATAACGACTCATGACGGATACCAGAATGATATTTGTATGTTTTAAATAGTCACAGTGTTGACGGACTTTGTCGGAGCGGTGCCCTCTAAATACCGGCGCTGTACTAATGGTGACGGGTCCCCAGGTGCTGTTTTGACCGTTGTTTTATGTTGCCTAGATCGGAGATCACTCGTATCGACGGTATCTCATGTTGTTTCTGTTGTTAACTTGTTTTTTCATGTACTAGCTTTAGTCAAGTAGGAACTTAATAAAAAAAAACATATAATAGTGTGTTCAGGAGACATAGGGCTGTCTTAGTATTCTATTTTTGTCAGGAAGGTTCGGTTCGGGATGAGGCCACTGGCGCTGGCCATTGAGTATGCCTTGGCGACGGGCTTCACCCGTCCCGAGTCATTGTCCATTTTGTAGCTCTGTTATTGTAATTTGCGGAATGAACGAGTGAGTGAATGTGAACAGCACCTGTGGTGGCAAAACTGTAATTGCCCCTTGAGGGATAAATAAAGTTGTTTTGAATTTGAATTTGAATAAAGACGACGTGTGCTGAACTGGATTGTCCTGTGTCTAAATGAACCATAACTAGACCTGTGTGTAGCGTTTCGTAACCATCTGTAACAGTAGTGTAACTTTGGACAGTTACGACGGTAGTGGACCTTTAAGTTGGAGAAATGAAAGATAAAGATAGACCATTCATACACCACAAATACCACTGATTTTGCGTACAGCACTCATGTCTGTAGCTGCATTTTAAACTGAATTTGTGCCCAGAGAAGTATGCTCGCTTGACATCATGCCATGAGGAGGTGGGGTGCTGACTCATGAAGCTCTGAAGACAAAATTTACTAAATTATGGAGATATAATGCTATAATAATAATAATAATAATAATAATAATAAAATACCGGCCATTGTGTAGGTGTTTTACATCATCATGCCATGACGGGGTGGGGTATTGACTCTTTAAGCTCTGATGACTAAATTTACTGAATTTTGGAGATATAATGTAATAATAATAATAATAATAATAATAATAATAGCAATAACAATAATAATAATAAAACCGGCCATTATATATGCGTGTTACCCAAAATTCTGCCGATCGGCACAAAGCCCCGCGAACATAACCCAGCACACAGTGACGTGAAACACACGAATTCACTCTGACACAGTACTAGACAAACACAGGGTCAGCTGAGCTATTGAGGTTACGGACATTTAGTTTCAATGTCACTGGCGTCTACGTCACAGTTCTGGAAACAAATCAACCATGCTAGTTAAAGGGTCGTGTCAGAATAGCTTGGCGCCTGGAGGCGCCAAGCTATTCTGACACCATCCTTTAACTATCATGTGCGATCCACAAGGTTTATGGGTTTACACAGTGTGTCAAACATGCTCGCAAGCACTGACCGGCCACAGGCGTACACGTCATGCTGCCGTGCGTATCAGAAATCTTCGTACCAAGTAAATCTAAAGATGAATGGATGAATTGTATTTCATGTCTCTTCACATCTTGTTGATTTTAGACAAGAACAACAACAAAATCACTTTAAACTTGAAAGTCAATAATTTACTCTATGCACGCATTACACAAGTTTACCTGCAGGAGTTTGACATATTCGTTTAGCTATTGTTGTTGCTACACTGTTATGTAAAACATCATTGATGTCTCGTGCTAGATCTTCAACATTTATAGCATTTAGTCTGAAGATGTAAATCAGTCGATCCCCGTTTACAAAAAAAAACAAAAACAAAAACACAGATCTCCATAATCCCCTGCAACCGCAGGGACTTATGACAGACTATTGCGTCCCTTGCTGTGGAACGGGGCTGAACTTAACGTCTCTTAACTCATTCTACCCCAACACCGAAATCCCAATTTTGTGCCGTTGTCCTCTGAAGACTGCACTCTAGTGCAGGACACAGATCGACCATGATAGTTCAAGGATGATGCCAGAATAGCTTGGCGCCCATGGGCGCCAAGCTATTCTGGCATCACCTTTGAAGTATCATGGTCGATCCATATCTTGCTGTGGTGTGTCTGGGGTAGAATGAGTTAAACAGCAGGATAAAGGTAGTTAGGATGCAGGTAGTTGCATAGGTCGTTTGACATCGGAGTGCACAATGTTTTTCGCAAAGATCTTTGCAAATAGCCACCTTTCCGTACCAGTCTTAGAACAAATGTCATTTAGTGCCAATTGACCTAATATGGACTATTTTTATTTAACTTCTAAGATTTGTAAATTTTGCTGTACAGTCGTAAAGATTTTGGTGAAAAGATAAGAAAAGGCCATTTTCCATACCCTGATAAGGCACCGGGGGAAACGGCCAGACGTCAATGTCGAGGTGACTTCATGTATGCCTGCGCTGTTTCAGGTTTGAAAACTTGGCCACCTTACTCATTCACGACAAAATGGATATTTTTTAATACTGGCCTGAATATAGCTGGGCAGCACATTTAGGGGTGTAAATAAGTAATTTAAAGATAAAAATCCGAATTTTGGTGACTGTATAGCAAAACTGACACAGTGTTCAAGCTTCTTTAAAGTAAATCGTATTAGACCAATTGGCACTGAACGATATTTGTTCTTAATGTGGTACAGGAAAGCGGTCTTTTGCGAAGATATTTGCGAGAAACATGCGCTCCGACGTGCACTAACATCTCTCACACACATAAGTGGTTCACAGAATGTGTTTCCTGACTCGTGTAGATTACGCACACAGCTGAACAAAGCGGCTTTGTATTGGGCGAACAGAATGCATTTCTTATTTTTCTTTGTTTGCTTGTTTGTTTTATTTTTAGGTTTCGTCAGTGAAGTGTGGGCATTGTTGGAGTTTTCCTTGTTTTGTTGTGACGACAGAACGCAGTTTGATTACTTGAACCATCTAGCCCCACGGTCGTATTTCCCCCATTTTGGCGGTGATACTTAACGACTATGTTCCTTTTGCAGGAGCACGATCGACCATGATAATTCAAGGGTAGTGCCAGATTAGCTTGGCGCCATCCGGCGCCAAGCTAATCTGGCACTATCCTTGAATTATCATGGTCGATCCATCCCCTGCTGTAGACCGTCGGGGCAAAGTGAGTTAAGGCAATCAATCTCTTCGCTCTTGAATCGCCGTGTGTGTCTTCTTCCTGAGAAATGTGTGACCGATTTTGTGAAACGCATTCACAGTGGTCTCATACATTTCCTTCTTCAGTCTTAAATGAGCATTTGCACTTAATACGTTTTCGATGAAACAAAGATCAAGACAAGACAAGAAAGGACAAGACAAGACAAATTAAACAGGACAGCACAGAACAAGACAAAACAAGACAACACAGGACAAGACGGGACATTTTAATTACGCATCAGTTTTTGTTTGGTTTTTTTTTTTTGTTTGTTTGTTTTTGGGGGTTTGGGTTTTTGTTTTGTTCCCCCCCCCCCCCCCCCCCTCAGAATCGTCAGCTCGCTTTGTTCGTTACCTCTGGAGTGAGTATACGTTTTTTTTAATTTATTCTTAATGACCAAAGATAAGCGAATCGCTTCATGGTGTGCGGAACGCGTAGCAGACGACAACATCAGCACGTGCCGGAGAGCTATTATTAGAAAAATAGGCCCTAGATATCAGTGCGCTTATAAAAAAAAATATCACGAAATATTAGTACAGAAAAAAAATGTGACATGTTGTCTTGTTGCCACGCAGTCTTCCTTCTTTGCACTCATGTGACGTCACGTGCGAATCCCGACAACTGAAGTGTGTTAAACACCAACCAACTGCAAGAGGTATAGATCTGCATGAGCCCCCGCAGTCGCGGGGGCTCATGAGGATCTATACCTCTTACTGGGACCACTCTGACTCCATGTTCCTGGGACGGCTACAACTTTCTCGTGTTGAATAAACGAAACACAAACCTGCGTCAGCTGGTACTGTACGAATTAAGGTTGCGTCAGTTTTAACCCACTCAGTCCTGACACGCAACAGTAAGACTAACTCTTTCAGCCCTGACGCACTACAGCAGGAGATGGGTCCACCATAATAATTCAAGGGCAGTGCCAGATTAGCTTGGCGCCGACAGGCGCCAAGCTAATCTGGCACTGCCCTTGACTTATCATGGTCGACCCATCTCCTGCCACAGGTGTATAGTCGTTAGCAGACCTGCCTACTCTTACGATTTCGCCGTATTTCTTACGAGTTTGGGTGTTTTTTTACGGTCTTCCGGTCATGTATCAATTTTCTACGGTAGCTTTTTACGGTATTTTGGGGTTTGTTTTGGCAAAAAGACAGTTTGATTGTGCCGGTTCTGCCGGTAGTAGTAAGCCTAATCCTGATTGGCTACTGTGTGCTGACCTATAATTTTGTCTAGCCAATTGGAAAGCGCGTCTTTTTGGAAGCAAGGTCTGCTGTCGTTTAAATGCACGTGATTACAAACATGGCGACATACGTCCCATCGAGCGACAGTGACCCAAAATTTACAGCTATTTCGAAGTAAATTGGCAACAATCCAGTTTCCGAGTCAGAGGGAAGTGACATAAGTTTGTCTAGTGTGCATACTAGCGATCGGCTGTCGGACTGGGATGACAAAGATACCAGAGTATTTCTGCAGTGTTTACCGAGGCGACGACTGCAAGATGGCGGCCAATTTCAGGCCCTGTTTTGCAGCCTTTCACGCGATATGTGGGCCCAACAACTCCACTTGAGTTGGAAGCGACACCACTTGATCCTGCAGAAATGTTCGAAACTTTCGCCCAACAGACGAAGTTGGCGTGTAGCAACGTCCGCCGACTAGATACGTGAACTTCGATTACCTGAAGGATTATCAGTGGATTGCCTGATCATCCTGATCACTAATGTAAAATTATCTCACTCCACTATCACACACATTCATATTTTCACACACTGACACATTTTTCAGTTTACTGTCTTTTGTTTGTCCTTTACAATCAAAATAATCAAGGTGCATTTTTTCAGTTAATTTACCTGTAATTAATTGCAGTAAATATTATAAACAGGTACCAAATTATACTCCACCACAACATGAAGTACTATCCATCCATATGTGAGCTAAGAAAAAAACAAACAGACTTAAACATCGGTCTATTCAAAAAAGTTATAAACGCCGTTGGTGATGTAGCCCATTTTCTCAGTAATTTTCTTACTATCTTTTAGGTACATCAGAATAGACAATGTATGTTCTTATAGGTGATTAAGTTAACCAACACCCCCCCCCCCCCCCACACACCCCCCCCCCCCCCCCCTGTTGTTTGATTTTTGGCCCCTGGGAGCAAGGCTTATTGTCCAGTCGAACTATAATCTTACTGACAGTCTCCCAAATCTTACTGAGAGTTTTCCCAAATCTTCCTGACAACCACATGAACATGTAGGCAGGTCTGCGTTAGACGACGCCTCCAAAATTTGGGAAATACGTGCGCCGGGCTGAATGAGTTAACACCGACTTTGAAAGTTCAAGGGAGGGCCCAAAATAACTAGGCGCCTGAAAGCACACAGCTCTTGTGGCACAACCCTTGGACTATCAACTTCTGTCTCTGGTCGGACAATGTAGTTTTCAGAAAACAGACAGATTTCGGATTTAAAACACAACAAACAACTCCTTTATTTGACGATTTTGACATTAAAGATCAACCCAATACGCAATAGTCTTCGGGCCGACGGCGGCCGCAGTTGGCTTGCGACAACTGCGGCCGCCGTCGGTCTTAGGACATTTGCTACTGGGGTATGTGTTGAAGGTACAGAGACACCCGGAAATGAAAGCAAAACAAGGAACCTATGTATCTCGTTCCGTAAGGCGGCCAATATCAATGGATTGATTGTTCTGCATATGTATAGTCATATGCATCCTGTGCAAGGAAATGCGCTTTACACGAGGTATGATCAGAAAGTAATGATAGTTGGGCCACCATTTATCAACGACTGGGCCGCCACTTGTCAACTACTTAAGTCATATAAATATAATTAGTGTCAACACACATTTCAGCCTTTGCCCTTTATTTGTGAACAAGATGCAGCTGGTATCTTTTATTTTGAGAAATATACTTCCGATCTTTCTGTTGAAACAGTTCAAAGGATAGTGCGCGATGACCTTGACCTCCAAAACATGTACATAACCTTGACCTTGACCTGCAATAATGATACCCCATAGGTTGGCATAGGTTCAAATGTAACAGAAAGTTGATCGCTTAGATTAACTGCTCAAACCTTTAGCATAAATGGCCTGTAACAACCGTGTGATGTCATCACTGAAGACGACACTTGCTTTTCCTATAACAGGAAACAGTCCAATTAGGAGTGGTTGGCCTCTGATGAGAGGAGGCTAAGGGCACTTTTGTCAGATTTTCAGAACTCACGGCAACATTTTCTCTATTTTTAAAACTGAGAGGTCCGTGTCATCGTTCACATTTTTACCAGTGGAACGCCCAGTCAGTGCAAAATATCCTGTAAGAATTTTTTTTTTCAAAAATTTTCAATTCTGTTCATGAGCAGCGGCCAACTATCAATGTTCAGAACATCTTGGATTTTTTTTTAATGCCAGTGACCACGAAGTCGAGGTCACTGTGTCCTGCACAAAGGATCAAAACATTCCTTTCCGCGACCAATACGAATTGTGGTTTTAAACTGAAAACGAGGCTGGCAGGACGGAGTTTTCCCCCATCCAGGACCTAGCAAAAGCCGTAAATTCACAAGTCCGACCCTGACCGTCATCAGAATGCCACATCGCCTTTGAATCTAGTTTGAAGTAGCTGACATTTTGCGTAAACGGTGGAGTATAGTGTTATTACAAAATTTTAAAAATTCAAGTGAATTCGGCCAGCGGTTTTGGTTTTAGGGCACAACTATCATTACTTTCTGATCATACCTCGTATATATAATGATATTTACCCAACTGACATTGCCGTCGTGTTCTTCATTGGAAGTATCATGTCGGTGCAGTGACAGTTTAGCAGTCATGCTGACTTTAGTGCTAGCGTATCTCTTGTTTTGGACTCCACCGCACACAGTATTTGCCAGCGGGAAATGTAAGTCTCGTACATGCGTGATTGTCAGTTTACGTCATTTAGGACTACAAGGGGGAAGGTGTGGGCAAAGACTGTAGAGGCTACGCTAGCTCTGTACTCTTTGGTGCGGTGCGGGTTGGCGCTTTGACATCTGAACTCGTCCGAGTTGTTGTGGGGCTGTGTGCAATTTTTTTTAAAATATATTTTCTTTTAAGTCGATAAGCACTGAGGTGTGTGGATTTAATAAGCTCACAAACCAGACGGGTGAGGCTAGCGGTGGTAGAACAGACACATACCAAGCGGAATTACTCTGATGGGATTAATTATAAACAACTATAAATAGAAGAGACTCAACAACCAACAAATAACTCATTTAGTTTGCTTCAGAGAATGTGTGTGTGTGTGTGTGTGTGCGTGCGTGCGTGCGTGCGTGCGTGCGTGCGTGTGTGTGTGTGTGTGTGTGTGTGTGTGTGTGTGTGTGTGTGTGTGTGTGTGTGTGTGTGTGTGTGTGTGTGTGTGAACGCACGCGCGTCGTGTGTATGTGCGTGCGTGCATGCGTTTGTGATTTTTTGTTTACGCCGTTAGTCTGCCTGTCTATCTGCTTGCTTGACTTACACAGTGACGGACTGAACAATTCAGTAAGTGTATCTATGCATTAACCCTTTAACTGCTTGGGCAAGGCGAACTCTACCGAGACATAAACCCTAATAAGCCTCAGCAGTCGCGGGGTCTCATGAGGGTTTATGTCTCTTGTCAGCCCCGTGTTTTGTATTGCCCATGTTGTCAGTGTGCTGTCTCTTCAGACGCGAAAATACGTCATAACTTACAGTGAAGGGGTTAATATTTGCTTTTTCATTTTCTTTCAAAGGTGCGCATTTTGACATCCCCAACGTCAACAACAACAACACGCTAACGCTTTCAGAAAGCACAGAAACATCCTTCCTCTTCCACATCGCCAACTACACATGTATTCAGTATGGACATTTTCGACTTAATGTTGCTAAAATAGTCGACGGCAGAGATATCCCGCAATGCTCTCTGCGCCACGAAAATTGTATCTGCAAGCCTTTTGCGAGTACGAGCTGTTTGTGCACAGAACTCTCAGGGACGTACAGGTTTACTCGTGAAGTGGACAGTTCTGACGGCGTGACGTGGAGGTTTCGGGTGAAGAGCGACGTGCAGAGAGAGGAGGACGTGCAGGAAAGATATGTTGTCTTCAGTGTGGTGTGTAAGTGCACTGTATCTCCGTATTTCATTTCATCCCCTTTGCGCATGCGACGATGCTTGTAAGGGTGTTAGTGGAACTGTCTACAGTATCGGTGGGTGCATGAACAAGGGGATTAGTGGAACCGTTCATTTACGGTACCGCCGGGTTCATGCACAAGGGGGTTATGCTGTTTACACTACCAGTTAGTGACTGCACAGACCCTTAGCTAGAATTTTGGAGGAGCAGACGCTGGCTTGGTCCACATGGGCATCTACTAAGGCAAGGGGCACTTCACAAGTTCAAGAGGGCTCAAACAACAACAACAAAAATAAATAAATAAAAATGTGTATAAATAAATAATCAAGGGAGGTAATTACTCTAAATGTATTTATGTGTACCTAAGGTGGTTGTGTCCCTTGATCAAGTCAGTCCTCGCACTTATTTTCACGTTTAATAAATACTCCTGTATTGTGATATTTGTGCATGCTAACAGTGGGTGCATCAAATGTAGTACAAACATTACAATAAAACACATAATACACGCAATGAAACAACCAGCAGCCACTCAGTAAGTGCATGTGTAGTACGACCGACTGATTTCACCGATGTCATTATAGTGATTTAGGGTCAGCTTTGGTAGTTAACAGAGAACATCGCTAGTCGTGATGACCTCAAGACGTAAAAGCCAACTTTACCATTGATTTGTGTGTTGCACAGTTGGCTGGGCGGATTAACGCATTCGCGGCCAGCCGCATTCGGATGCGCGGTTTATGCCGCGCATCCGGATGCGACTTGCCGCGAATGAGTTAATCCTTTAAGGTATGCCGGCGTTGCGCTGGTTAACCTCTTATGCGATTGCAAGCATAATGCAGTCTAAACTGATCCGCGCTGTAACAGTGTTTCTTTGATACCCGACTCAGTTACCAGGCCGCCAAAAGCCTGTGACCGTCAGAGCGTGTACCCGATCTGCTCTGACCAACGGGATGTATATAATTTATTATCAGCTATACTTGATGTGTCACCGGAGGTCTGATTCCGTCGAAATCATCCTTCAGTTCGCCGTATAGAAAAAGGTTTGCCGTTGAATTTTGGCTGAGCGCAGTTTGTGCGTAAGCGGGTCGCGTACGTACGTGTTAAACTCTTTGCGCTCGCGGGCTTGTGTGTGTGTGTGTGTGTGTGTGTGTGTGTGTGTGTGTGTGTGTGTGTGTGTGTGTGTGTGTGTGTGTGTGTGTGCTCGCGCGCACGCGCGTAAGAGAGAGATGATGAAACGTTTTTATTCAGGATAAAAAGTTTTAGGCATAGCAAAGCTTATCTTCCAAACTGTCCTGCTACTCTACACATATAAAAATACATCAGACGATACAGCAAAAGATAAAAAATATATAAGTAAAAAGACCCATCCACCCCCCAACCATCAGAAAAAAAGAAGAAAAGAAAGAAATTTTAAAAAATAAAATATATATATATACAGGTATGAACCTGACATTTTAATGCAGACAGTCGAACTATTGCATAATCTGCAGCAACAGTAGAAGAGTATTAGGTAATAGGAAACTTGTCACTAACTATACGAAATGTGGCATATGGGAGCCGAACATACTATTACTTCTAAAGTAAATATTTATGGAGGCGATCTTTGAAGACGCTAATCTTACAAATTGATTTCAGGTGTGGAGGTAAAATATTCCACGCTTTAGCGCCTGAATAGGACAGGTTGGTTTAACAGATGTCTAATCTAATTTTTGGATGGTGGATCAAACTATTTCTCGTGTTTTTCCTCTTATTGTCGGAAAATAGAGTTTTTAGATAGGGTGGGGCTTTTCCGTGCATGATCTTGTGCAGTAGAACACAGCGATTAAATTTAAATTGTTTATTCAATGTTAGTAACTTGAGAGATTTTAATTTTTCGTCAGTCGAAGTAGGACCGGGAAGTATTAATTTAATGCCCCGACGATACAAGGAATTAACTTTTTTCACGTGAACTTCGCTGCATCCATCCCAGACGGTAGAACTGTAGTCACAATGAGTTTTAATATGCGCGTGGAAAAAGAGTTTACGGATATCAGTATTAACTATATGGCGTAGTTTTGATAACAGGAACACATTTTTGGAGATTGTTTTGCATATAGAGTCAGTATACGGTTCCCAGCTTAATTGGTTGTCCACGATAACGCCTAATAAGCGATGCCTAGTTACATGTTCTACAGGCTGGCTATCTAAGGAGAGTGTTAAAGGTGGTAGGTCATGCTGGTGTTTCTGACGTGTAGTAACTAACATGCTCTTTGTCTTTGGAATGCTAATAATCATGTGATTGTCACTGCACCAGCCTGCTACTTCATCTAGACTTCGTTGGAGTACCTTATTAATGGTTGCGATATCTTTATCGCTGTGTGTTTGGTCGTGTCGTCTGCGAACAGTTTACGTCTAAATGAGATATGCACAGTGGCAGATCATTAATAAATAGATTAAATAATAAGGGCCCTAGAATAGACACCTGTGGAACACCGCAAGTTACTAAACCATCAGAGGAATATTTGCCATTTAGCAGTACTTTCTGCGTTCTGTCCCTGAGATAGGAAGATATAAAGGAGACAGTATTTGAGTCAATGTGATAGAATGGTAGTTCTTTTAGTAGGATAGAGTGGTTGACAAGTTCAAAAGCTTTTTTCAGGTCAAGGAAGATTGTACCTGATATTTTACTGTAATTTATGGCAGAGAACCATTTATCAATTAACTGATTGAGGGCAGTTTGGCACGAATGTAGAGGTCGAAATCCTGATTGTGCTGCAGTTATCAGATGGTTTTGCTCCAGAAAGTTTAGAAGATGAGTATGGATATGTTTCTCGAGCGGTTTTGAAATACAGGATAATATGGAAATGGATCTGTACTCGTTTAGGTTGCATAAATTTTAATCTTTGCTTTTAGGAAGAGGGATTACCTTCGCTTTTTATAGCTCGTCGGGAAATACGTTATGTCTGATCGATAAATTATAAATAAAGGTCAGGGATTCGACGTCGTAGGGCAGAGATAGTTATAAAATCTGACTACTAATACCATCTGGACCGCAATACGATTTGTTCTTTAAACTGGAAATATATTTGCCTACATCTAGGACAGTCATAAGCGGTACTAAAATTAATGGGCCGCATGCTCTCTGTTGACTATGGTGACGAAGTTGATGAGAGCAAGTGTAGATTACAGGGTTAGGTGTATTTGACTTCGCCACAGTTTGAGCGACAGTTATGAAGTGTGCGTTGAACGCATCTGCAGTGAGATCGGGCGGAATATTAGGCGATCGTTTACTGTTACCTTTGGTGAAAGTGTTTATTACTTGCCAGATTGAACGGATGTCTTTGCCGTCGGCAATAACTTGTTCTGCATTTTGCCTCTGTGCTTTACGAACTAGAGATTTGACATGGTTTCGCTGCTTCTTGTGTTCAGCAAATTTCTTGTCTCGTTTTAATTCATCTCTTACTTCCATCGCTTGTTTTATCTCACCAGAGAGCCATTTTGGAATAACAGGATATTTGACGCGTTTGATGGGCTTAGGCGCGTGTCTATCCAGAACAACGAGAAACAGCTCGTACCAGCGTGGCAGGGCATCGTTAGAGTTTTTGCAGTTTTGTATATCATAAAATAGTACTAAAGATAGGTCATATAAAAAAGCAGTTTGGTCGAATTTTTAAAACATCTATACATATGGTAGTGTGTCTTTTGATTGACTGTTTAGCTAACCTAAAAGACAACGTAAAACAAACTAATGCAAGTATTAGGTACGCTAACATTTATTATAACGCTGACATTTTGGTATATACATGGTCTATCAGCGTTGAAGATGAGGAAGTAACTCTAGTAGGTGACTGGACAAACTGTTTCAACCCTAAAAAATTCAACATGGATCTCCACGAAGTGTGTCCTTGCTTTTGCAAGTCTATGTTGAAGTCTCCCAAGATATGTACATATGAGAGAGAGAGAGAGAGAGAGAGAGAGAGAGAGAGAGAGAGAGAGAGAGAGAGAGAGAGAGAGAGAGAGAGAGAGAGAGAGAGAGAGAGAGAGAGAGAGAGAGAGAGAGAGAGAGAGAACAATGAACAATGAACAATGAACCTTTATTTTCCAACGGTAGAAGTTATTGGTAACAGGACCAGTTTTCAAACTTGCCGTTGATACATCTACTACATAAATGACATAGACATGTAAACATACACATACCACACACTGACGCATGTATGCACTCGCTCACGCACGCACGCCCGCACATACGCACGCACACGCACGCTCACACACACACACACAAACACAAACTTGCACACGCACGCACTTAGACACACACGCACACATATACACACACGCTCTCGGACACGCACTCCAGACATACGTACGCGCATAACGCGTACGCACAAAAATATAAAATGAGTAAAAATGCAAAGTAAAGCAATACACAGAAAATCATTAAGTACATTAGAATTCATACAGCAAATATGTATATGTGTGCTCTCTCTCTCTCTCTCTCTCTCTCTCTCTCTCTCTCTCTCTCTCTCTCTCTCTCTCTCTCTCTCTCTCTCTCTCTCTCTCTCTCTCTCTCTCTCTCTCTCTCTCTCTCTCTCTCTCTGTCTCACACACACACACACACACAGCATGCACACACACACACACACACAGCATGCACACACACACACACACACACACAGCATGCACGCACACACACACACACACACACACACACACACACACGTGAGCGCGCGCCCAAAAATATCGCGTACACACATATGAAGGCAAAAACATTATACATAGTACATGCAGTATTCAATGTACTCTTGACACTCAGATATTATGGTCCACTGTATATTATATAAAAAAAAAACATTAAAAATAACAGACGCTCTCTTTCTCTCTCTCTCTGTGTCTCTCTCACTCTCGCGCGCGCGCACACACACACACACACACAGCATGCACGCACACACACACACACACACACACACGTGAGCGCGCGCCCAAAAATATCGCGTACACACATATGAAGGCAAAAACATTATACATAGTACATGCAGTATTCAATGTACTCTTGACACTCAGATATTATGGTCCACTGTATATTATATAAAAAAAACATTAAAAATAACAGACGCTCTCTTTCTCTCTCTCTCTCTGTGTCTCTCTCACTCTCGCGCGCGCACACACACACACACACACACACACACACACACACACACACACACACACACACAGACATTCTCACACACACAAACATTCACACACCTGAACACACGCGCAAGTTATCCCTGTACTGTAATGATTAGATTACGTCATAGATTCTAAATGAGGTGAGCGTCTTTGCGTTTCTGATTTCTGCAGGAATAGAATTCCAGAATGAACTTCCCGAAAATGACAAACTGGTTTTGAATAAATCAATACGCGGCAGGGGTACTTTGAAATGGTGTCCATGTCTAGATGCTACAGATATCCGTTCTGAGAAAAAAGAACTCAAGTACAGTTGACATGACTGCTTGTACAGCTTGTACATCAATACACCTTTATTGAATTGAAAGTGATGGGATAGAGGGAGCATTTTTAAAGTTTTAAGCTTTTCGTCAGTTGAGAGTTCTGGATCGGGAAATATAAGCTTAGCAGCTCTCCTATGTAGGGAGTTCAGCCTCTTCAAATGTACATCACTAGATCCATCCCACACTGTTGATGCATAGTCTATGTGCGATTTGACATGAGCATTGTAGAAAAGAAGACGCGCATCTGTGTCAGTAATTGTTTTCAATTTTGACAACATATACAGGCCGCTGGAAACCCCTTTTGCACACATTATTAATATGCAGTTGCCATTTAAGCTGATCATCTATAGTGACCCCTAAGAGGCGGTGGTGTGATACTTGCTCAATTGGGCTGTCGTTTATACACAGACTAAGAGAGAGCGGGCATAGCTGGTGCTTTTGACGTGTGGTTATAACCATACATTCTGTTTTTGACGGATTCAGGGACATGGAGTTGGAATGACACCAGTCGGTGACCTCATGCAGGCTTTCCTGCAGACGCGTGCTAATTGCAGCTACATCTTTGTGAGGAGTATGTAGTGTGCAGTCGTCAGCAAACATGTCACAAGAAATATCCTGGCAACTAATATGCAGTGGAAGGTCATTGATAAATATGCAGAACAGCAATGGCCCGAGGACAAAGCCCTGAGGCACTCCGCTTTTGACGAGACCATACGAGGAGTAGGATCCATTTAACAGTACTCTTTGCTTCCTTCCGCTTAAATATGAAGTAAACAATGAGACAGCACCTGCATTGCAGAGATATGCTTGAAGTTTTGACAAAAGAATGTTATGATTTACAAGGTCAAAAGCTTTCTTAAAATCAATAAAGATCGACCCAGTTATTTGGGAGTTATTTATGGATGCTAGCCACGCATCAATAAGTCTTGTCAGTGCCATGTGGCGAGAATGCTTGGGGCGAAAGCCGGACTGAAATACGTGCAAAAGACTGCGACTCTCCAAATATTGATAAAGGTGTTTGTGCACGTGTCTTTCAAGAGGTTTGGAAAGGCTGGATAATATTGAAATGGGTCTATAGTTATTAACATCCGACAGATCTTTTGACTTAGGCAAAGGGATAACCTTGGCTTGCTTCAGTTCTGACGGAAACATATTTTGTTGGATACATAAGTTATAAATATACGTTAACGATTCTACTGTATAGGGAAGGGACAGTTTCAGTATTTTAGGGCTGATCTCGTCAGGTCCCGATGACTTTTTGTTTTTCAGTGACCCGATCAGTTTTCCTACTTCATACACAGCTAGAGGCGGTATAGAGAATGGGGTTTGTCCTTAGTCTTCTGCTTACAAAAGTTAAGTAGGACCTCCGGGCATGTGTAAGACGCGTTACCGCTTGAGGGTATGATTGACTCGGCAACAGACAGAAAATGTTTATTAAAAGTTTCTGCAGTAATACTAGAAGGAATGGCTGACGATTTCTTGCTGTTACCTCGGGTGACGAGATTAACCGCGCGCCAGAGTGCGGCAGTATCTCTGTCTTCTTTAATCATTCGTTCAAAGAGAGACTTTTGAGCCCTGCGTACCATAGACTTGACACGGTTACGTTGTTTTTTGTATTTGCTAAATAGCTTGTGTCTCCTTAAGTCATTTCTCAATCTCATAGCTTCGATTATTTCTTGGTTTAGCCAAGGCGGTAACGTGTGGTTTTTTACCCGCTTTTGCCGCAAAGGGGCGTGTTTGTTAAGTACTCTTGTAAAGAGTCCATACCAAACAGCCAGAGCCTTTTCAGGGTCAGTTTCGTTATTAACGACATTAAATGTGTTTGATCAAGGTCTGCTAGAAAAGCAGACTGATTAAACTGTTTAAATGAGCGATACGTTATAGTTGTGTGCCCGTTCTTACGATGCACTGGCAGTTTTGTTGACCATGAACACACAGTAGGAAAGTGATCACTGATGCTGAGGTCAGGAACACTAACATTGAATACACTAAGGGGACGGTTGGTGTAAATGTGATCAATGAGTGTTGCGGTTGTTTTTGTGATCCTAGTAGGGGCCGAAACTAACTGTTCTAAGCCTGTTTGTGTGGTGATGCAATCCCATGCGGTATGGGGCTTCAACATATCTATGTTAAAGTCGCCTAGTACTCAACGCGTCACAGTTAGGTAAGCCAACTTTTTCTACTGCATGCAAAAAATCATCGTACCATTCAAACTTGGCTGCTGGGTTACGATAACAAAAGCCGACGAAGACGGGTTTAGTTTTTGGAGCCCTAAATTCCAACCAAATGCACTCGACTTCCGGAGTTTCTAAGTCCTCACGCCTTTTTACTAAATGTTGGATTGAGTTATGGATGTAAACGGCAAGCCCAGTTTGACCAAGTACACGAGGGTCACGTCGAGTGATGCTAAAGTTAGGTATGTGAACGGCTTCATCGCTTATGTCCGAGTTAAGTCGCGTCTCACTAAGACCAAACAGGTGGAATGGTTCAGACGAGTTTAGAAAAACATTCAAATAGGCCACCTTGTTAAAAAGATGGTAGATGTTCAAGTGACCAGTTTGAAGGCTTCCGTGTGTCTGAGCATTATGGATCATATTGAATTCTAATTCTCACAATTGAAGTGCAACACAATACAAAAAATATAAACAGAGAGAATAAGAATAAAAGTGTCAACGCAGTAAAACGCGGCTGAAGTTATAGCACCTCGTATCAAACGTCACAAACGGTGTCCAACACAGCGTTATCAAATGAAGATCGCTTTTGATTAATAGTGTATCCACGTATGAATGCCACGCAAGCTGTCTAAATAGTGACTGTGGTATAGCACACGTATCAGATGTCACACGTGAAAAGAGTGTTCTGGTCAGCGGCACACTAGGCAGCGAAAAAAACTATAGGCTCTGAAATGTGTTGATAAGACCAGGCACACCGTCAGTGGGTATGGATCTGAATGCTATCACACGATTTCCTCACGAATAATCCAAAGATATGAATGAGTGGCCGTAATTGTTAACCGTTACACGGACAACACCTTGAATTTTCCGCTGCTGGCACAACTTTGTAGAATGATTCCCACAACGAAATAAACGGCTAATTGTTTACCGCTACAGCGGAAAACACCTTGTATTCTCCGTTGTAGCAGCAAACAAACACTGCTGGCACAATGCGGTAATATTCGATCCACGAAGTAGCAAAGAATGCAGATAGACCAAACGAGATCACCTAGTGTACTCACAGGTGGGCACAGGAGATAAACGACGCACACTCACTCCAACACACTTTTTAGTGAGTAGGGAATAATGAACGACTGCACAGCCTAGTACGCACGCACACTGTTCACAAACTGCGCCCACTGGGCGCCACTGAGAATGGACGCTGGGTAGCTCGGGTAGTACGGGACATACGTTCCATTTCCTGGTTGCTGGTGAACGGAAGATGGTGGGTAATTAGTCCAATGAGCAACGCTTGGGAGAGGTTGGTACTGCCACGGTGTCACAGGCGGATACATCAGTTGCTGTTGCTGCAGGCGGCCAGTCGGGGGCAACAACTGATGTATCCGCCTGTGACACCGTGACACAGAGAGAGAGAGAGAGAGAGAGAGAGAGAGAGAGAGAGAGAGAGAGAGAGAGAGAGAGAGAGAGAGTGAACAATGAACAATGAACAATGAAGAATGAACCTTTATTTTCCAACGGTAGAAGTTATTGGTAACAGGGCCAGTTTTCAAACTTGCCGTTGCTACATCTACAACGTAAATGACATAGACATGTAAGCATACACATACCACACACTGACGCATGCATGCACTCGCTCACGCACGCACACCCGCACATACGCACGCACACGCACACACACGCACTCCGGTACGCACGCATGCACACCACACTTCATGCATGCACGCTGCACACACACACACACACACACACACACACACACACACACACATACACACACACACATGCACACCGCAATTACGCATGCACTCACGCACACACACTCACACACACACACACAAACACAAACTTAAACACGCACGCACTTAGACACACACGCACACATACACACACACGCTCTCGGACACGCACTCCAGACATACATACGCGCATAACGCGTACGCACAAAAATATAAAATGAGTAAAAATGCAAAGTAAAGCAATACACAGAAAATATCATTAGAATTCATACAGCAAATGTATATAGGTTCTCTCTCGCTCTGTCTCTCTCCCTCTCTCTCTCTCTCTCTCTCTCTCTCTCTTCACACACACACACACACACACACACACACACACACACAGCATGCACGCACGCACACACACACACACACACACACACACACACAGATACGTGAGCGCGCGCCCCAAAATATCGCGTACACACATATGAAGGCAAAATCATTATACACAGTACATGCAGTATTCAATGTACTCTTGGTACTCAGATATTATGGTCCACTGTACATTATAAAATAAAATCAGTTTTTTAAAAAAAAGAGACGCTCTCTCGGCGCTCTCTGTCTCTCTGTCTCTCTCTCTCGCCATTTTGTTTACTGTGCGCATCGCGTGTACGTTTCTCTGCATTCAATTGGATACTGTGCTGGCAAAGTTTACTCTGCAATTATGATTCTTGGCAGACTGTTTGTGCTTAGTGAATTCTCTGCTATGGTGTAGTTTCAGGACTGTGAACTTCATATTTCACACTCATTTTCCGAAATTAAGTTACTGCACTGCGCTTGTCGGGAGGCCAGCTTGCCAGCCAGTCGGCCTGGCAGCTGGGAGTCTTGTTACATCCCCGCGCGAGCACCATGCAGCTTTGACCCAGTTTCTCTGCTCGCCTGGAACAAACCTTAAGTGTGCCGTACTAGCGCTGGGCCAAACAGCCGTGATAAACATGTCGACACACCAAGCGTAAGCTGATTATGGCACCGCCACCATCCTTCCACTATGCGCCCGACAACACGCTCCACAGCCGGGCTAACTCGACCGCTAGACTTTCACTGGAAAGAATAACTAAAACAAATGACCCGATCCAAGTGACCTTTGAGACTGAGGGCTGGAAATTACCCCTGTGGAGAAAAGCTCTACATTCTTTCTACGTGGATGTACCTCTGCCCCCTGGTGTCACCCTCCTATGGAGAGATAGAAATCAAAACCACGAGAACCTGACAGTCTCTGCTCCGGTAGATTCGTCTTATCCCCAAGAACTGTTTGAAACAATCATCCAGTTGTTGAATGGGGACCGGAAACTGATCACAGTGACTGTATTACACCACCGGGACCGGTCTAGCCCAAGGTAACTGCTGCCAAACTTGGGTTGACGAGGAGTTTGAAGCCCTAAGGGACAGAGTTACCAAGATGGCCAGCAGTCTGCTCTCCCAGCCCACTGCAGCCGACCCTTCACCCTCCCTCGCTAATCCTGTTACGGATGAGTGCCCCCAGGCCGAAGCGACGAACGCATTGAACCCCGAGCAACTCATCGCCACGCGAGATGAACCCGCGCAGCCACCCGTGAGTGACTTGGATTGCATCACTCCCCTCACCTCTAGTGTCACCAATCCAGAGTGCATGCTCCAGATGCAGAAACAGCTGGAGATTAACTCGACCACCATCCGCACTCTGACAGCCGCTTTGGAGGAAACACCGTCGCGCAGGGAGCTGTCAGAGCTGAAATCCCGCTGTGCCGCTATATACGACCTACAGGCGCAGCTCAACACCCACGCCCGAGACAGCGACGTAAAAATAAAAAACTGCTCCAGAGCAACCGACAAATTCGTCACAGAGGCCATCAACTCGTCACTAGAGCCTGTGACGAAGAAACAGCAAGGGCTCGCTGATCGTGTGAACCAGCTGACCTCCTCCAGAGACAGCCATGCTAGTAAGCTCCACGAGATCGAACGGCAGGTAAAGGCGCTAACCCCAGCCGCAGAACTACATGCCAATCCGGCTCCTGCCGCTACTCCCACGGCTCATACTGCGCGTCCCTCAAACAATTCATCACCATCCGTCCATTCGCTGTCTCCTAGCTGTAATGTTCAGCACACACCACACCCTGACATCACAGTGAAAAATATGTTCGCTGTCCTGTCTGAAGGCGGCGAGAACCAGCATGACTCTGGTGCCGGTATTGGTGCTGGCAAGAAGCAGCACAACTCTGGTGATGATCTCGATGCCGGTGATGCCACCACAGCTAACGCCGCCAAGGACTCCCGTGAATTCAGCCAAGGCCGCTCGAATTCCTCTTCGAGCACCCCGCTGTGCAACCTGCGAGCCCAGACCGTAAAAACTGATGTCGATCGTTTACTTATCGGCGACTCGGTTCTGAAATGGGTTGACGCGCAGAGGATGTCTGTTGACGGAGTAAAGGTACAGAATATGTCTGTGTCGGGGCTGTGCGTCAGTGAACTCGCTGAGTGGCTCCGTGAACAGCCAACGATGCCACACATTCGCCTGGTGACATTCCACGTCGGCATCAACAGTTGCAGACAGCAGGGCCCCGTCACCAAGCCTGCGTGGATGCACCTCATCCGCCTCCATTCCTCCGTCTTCCCCAATTCCCGCATTCAGGCCTCTTCCATCATGCCCCCGAGAGGTCAAAACCACCCCCTCTTCGCCCCCGCCTCCGAATCTAATGATGCCCTTAGGGAGGCCTGTGATCAGATGAAAATTCTGTTCATCGACAACACCCCCACCTTCCTCACAGCCAACGGAGCCCCAAGGAAAAAGCTGTACCAGGATGGCATTCACCCCAGTCCTGTCGGTGCCATGAAACTAGCCATGAACATCCGCTTTGCGGGTGCTCCACGCCGCCCCCAAAACACACCTGAGGCAGGTGCTCCACGCCGCCCCCACAACACACCTGAGGCAGGTGAAAACCGACAAGTCAGTGGCAGTAGGCAGCCCAGAAACTATCCTCGCCAGGACAGCCATCATGACGCTTCTCCCCGGGGCGTCGGTCATTTTCCCAAATATCAAGAACTGGCACGCCGAAACCGATACAACCCCCACACCGGCCCCAATTCTCTCCACGGACATGAGGAGGGTCATGGCGGGCCCTTAATAACGTCACACCACGGCCCGGCCCCAGCGCGACCATACAACCACTCGTCTGGCCATGCCCCTTCACATTTCGCCGACCAAGGACACGCGGCCAGGCCGCACATAGCGTCACAAGTGGACTTCCCCAGCATGCCGCAGGCTAGTGGGTACGTACCCGCCGGTCACCCGTTTGCTGCGCCCGCCACAAGCCCCCGAGGGTGGGAACAATCAGGATTAACGGGCAACCCTAGCCACGATTCAGCCCAGGCCATGCAGATCATCGCCCAACTACTGCTGCCTTTTCTACCGAAGTACTAATTGTCGGCTAATCACTTGTAATGCGTGTGAGCATTGCTTGTGAGTATCTGATACACTATCCCTTAGCCTTGATAATTGGAAATACTAATTATCGGTTACTCATTTGCAGCGAACATGAGCGCTGCACGTGACTCTCTGGTAATAATCCAATATCTATACCCCTCATTTGTCTTGATAAAATCCGAAATAGTAATTACTGGTTACTCATACGCGGCGCGCATGCGCGTTGCTTATGACTATCTGATAATTATGTAATGTTAGTTGTGTGCACACGAAGAGACGTTAACCGCGTTACATATGGAAGTTTGAACGGTGCCTTTATCTCAGATTACGACTGGACATTTGATTATAGTTTGTGACTATCATCAGACTTTTCATATCGGAACATTTCATGTTGCCTTTTTATGTCGTTAGTGTGTGTGCACGGTCGTGCCTCTTGACAAGATTACACTGTTGGCCAGTGGTGACTGTTGCAGGCTGTGTTGCTAATGACATTGTCCACAGGTTTTGGTGTACAAGGCACTATCCCGGCCATATGATAAAGTCACAGGTCTTACAGCGTGTGGACTAACGTGATTGTGACTTAATTATTGAAAAGCGCAACGCGTGAATTAGTTTTTTTCGCTGTGCCACATCTATACTAAGAATCAGAGGTCACTTAAAACCTCTGCACTCAAACCGCTGGGCGAGTGGAAAATAGTCTTTTCCGCTGGCTCTGTGGTATAGATTGTGCAGATTCGTTGACATTATCAGCGCAAAACTGGACATTATCTTGTTTGCAGTGGAAACGCGCTATTGCTTTAATTTGTTTTCTTCCACTGTCAGTTTATCAAATTATTTTGTGTACTTCTGTTTGACGGTTCACCTTTACCTATCCGGTTTGCACTGTGTGTATGATTGTTACTTTTGTGTGTGTGTGTTTCTTTTTTGTTGTGAGACAGTTTACATTCTTTTTGTGTTATAATCTTTTATGCCTGTGCTAGCCTCAATGGCGAAAGCGAGCATAAGGGAATGTACCTTACGTGTAGGCCATCTTAACGTGTTTCATCTTTACAATAAGATACCTGACTTAGCTTGTTTTCTTAACAATCCCACACCGTCACCGTTTCACTTGTTTGGCGTCACTGAGACACGCTTGAGCTCGAACATCAGTGATGAAGCCATTAGTATCCCTAACTTTTCTGTAATCAGAAGAGATCCTTCCTCCCCAGGCCAAACAGGCATTGCCGTCTACATCCACCAGTCTATTCAACACTTAGTCCGTAGACGGCAAGATCTAGAAACCGCAGATGTTGAGTGCGTGTGGATTGAAGTAAAGCGTCCTTTTTTGGCTCCATCATACGTAGGCTTCTTGTACCGTAACCCGGCTGCTGACTTTAGTTGGTACGACCATTTCACCTGTAACTTAGATAACGTCTGTAAAGTAAACGCCGACATCATTCTAATGGGTGATTTCAATATCAATTTACTTAAACCCCACACCGCGTGGGAAACAACATCTTCCTTATTTGGGCTGGTGCAGCTCGTGCAGTCACCCACTAGGATTACTGCTGCATCGTCCACTCTCATAGACCATATTTATACCAATAACCCTAAATCTGTGACTGACGTTTCTGTTCCCGACTTGAGCATTAGCGATCATTTCCCTGTAGTGTGTAACTGGGCTGCGCAAATTCTAAAGACTAAAAAGAAAGGTCATATCACCGTAACATATCGCTCTTTTAAACATTTTAACAAAAACGATTTTTTACATGATCTTAGTAATGCGTGCTTTGACTCAGTAACAGAGTCCAACGACCCAGAGGTTGCTCTATCTGCATGGTACAGCATTTTCCTTGGGGTACTCAACAAACATGCACCCCTCAGGGAGAGGCGTGTCAAAAGCGCGGTACTACCCCCATGGATTACAAAAGAACTGATGCAGGCCATGGAGTTTAGGAACACTCTCAGGAGAGAAAAGAAGTTTGACGAGTTTAAAAAGCAGCGTGATCGCGTCAAGTATATGTTACGTGAAGCGAAAAAAGCCTTTGTAAGAAATACTATTAAAAACAACAAAGACGGGTCAGCTATTTGGCGCGTCCTGAATTCCCTTACCCGAGGCTCTAGTGCATCCACGGTAATCCCTAGTGATCTATCCGCTGACACGTTTAATAATCACTTCCTGTCTGTTGCTGAAGTTTTCTCAACACAAGGAAGTGTCAATGATAAGTGTTTCGATATTTTAATTAACTACTGCAATCAGAAGACTGTGACTCCTTTTAGCATTCCATCGATTGCAATACATGAAGTAGGTAAATTCATAAGTAGTCTCGCGAACAAGAAGTCATCAGGCCCTGATGACATAAATCCTAAAGTTCTGAAACTATCCCTACCTTACATTGTTGAATCGCTGACATGCATCTACAACCTATGTCTCCATCAGTGTGTATTTCCTACACAGCTTAAACTTGCAAAAGTAATTCCACTACCCAAATCCAAGGACAGGGGAAATCTGAATAATTATGACCGATTTCGTTACTGTCCGTGTTAAGCAAACCTCTCGTGCGACATGTACACAAACATTTGTCTCAGTATTTAGAGACAAATAATATACTTCATCCCTTCCAGTCTGGGTTTCGTCCGAAGTATTCCTGTCATACAGCGCTAAGCAGACTTGCAGATAAGTGGTTATCTAACGTAAACAATTCGCAACTGACGGGTGTTATTTACCTTAACTTTAAGAAGGCGTTTGACCTGGTTAACCACGACACTCTGATAAGCAAACTTAGTCATTATTTAAAAAACGTCTCAGCAGTTTCCTTCTTTAGTTCATATCTAAAGGGAAGAAAGCAAAAGGTTGTAGTTAATGGATCACACTCTGAAGTGAAGGTGGTTAAGTTTGGAGTACCTCAAGGGTCAGTGTTAGGCCCTCTTCTATTTTGTTTATACATCAACGATCTGCCTCTTCACCTAACGTCCGAATCTGTCGAATGTGACTTGTTTGCTGACGATACGTCAATCCACAAATAAAAACCTTAATGTGGTTGCAGATGACTTACAACAGAGCCTTGATGAGGTGTCCGCTTGGTGTGAACGTAACTCGATGAGTATCCATCCAGCAAAAACTAAGTCAATGGTAATTGCGACACGCCAAAAACACCAATTAAGCCCCCTTTCACTTGATTTGTCCTTCGAAGGCAATTCTATTGAGCAAGTGTCTGAACACCGCCTCCTTGGAATTATCATAGATGATAAGCTCAAATGGCAGGCACACACACATAAAGAGTGTAAAACTGTTTCAAGAAACTTTTCATGCTGTCCAAACTGAAGCACTTCACTGACTTTGAAACCAGAAAATTATTTTATTATGCACATATTCAGTCCCACATTAATTATGCTTCGACGGTGTGGGATGGCTGCAAAGATGTACATTTAAAAAGACTGAACTCCTTACACAGAAGAGCAGCGAAATTAATTTTACCTGATCCTACTTTCACAACGGATGATAAGATTTACAAAGCGGGACTTCTTTCTCTCAAAAATCAGTTTGCATTCAACAAAGGTGTTCTCCTTTTTAAG
>BTPG01000002.1:59001578-59181578 GCA_036245525.1 Semisulcospira habei | reverse complement strand
GTCTCAGTGTTAGCTATTTGACTTAGTTTTGATAGCAGGAATAGATTTTTAGATATTGTTTTGCAGGTGTTTTCGATATGTGGTTCCCAGCTGAGCTGGTTATCTACTGTGACTCCAAGCAAACGGTGTTTTTTAACTTGATCAAGGGGCTCAGAGTTCAGGTATAATGTTAAGGGCAGGAGACCACGTTGATGTTTTTGGCGTGAAGTAATTAACATACTCTTTGTCTTTTGGACACTAATTATCATATGATTATGTTGGCACCAGCTTGAAACCTCATCAAGACTTTGCTGGAGAACTTCGTTTATTTTTGGCAATTCGCTGTTTGATGTATGTATGGTAGTGTCATCAGCAAATAAGTCACACGTTGCATCGGGATGTGAGATAGAGAATGGTAAATCATTGATAAATATGTTGAATAACAATGGGCCCAAAATTGACCCCTGAGGAACACCACACGTTACTAAACCTTCACTCGAGTAATTACCATGAAGCAAAACTTTCTGTCTTCTGTCACTTAGATAGGATGATATGAGATGTACGGTATTGGAATCGATGTGATACATCGGTAGTTTTTTTAATAAGATAGAGTGGTTGACTAAATCAAAAGCTTTTTTAAGGTCAAGAAAAACTGCACCTGATAACTGAGAATTATTAATGGCTGTAAGCCATTTATCAATGATATGTATAAGGGCAGTTTGGCAAGAGTGTTGCGGGCGAAACCCAGACTGCATTTTACTGAGTAGACAGTTCTGTTCTAGAAAATTTTGCAGATGTGTATGGATATGTTTTTCAATAGGTTTTGAGATAACTGGTAGAATGGAGATAGGTCTATAATCATTCAATGAGTTTAAGTTTTTGCTTTTGGGAAGGGGAATGACCTTAGCTGTTTTTAACTCATCAGGGAAAATATTTCTTTGAATAGAAAGATTGTAAATGAACGTTAGAGACTCAACTATGTAGGGCAGGGCTATTTTAAGAATTTCGCAACTGATGCCATCTGAACCACATGACCTCTTTTTTATATTAGATATATATTTACCCACGTCAAAAACAGTCATTGGGGGGAGTGAGAAAACACAACCAGCAGTATTGTTACTGTGAAATCGTAGTTGCTCAGAACATTGGTATTTTGCAGGATCATTTGTATTAGTGCGTGCTAAAGTCTCAGCTATGCTATGAAAGTGGGTATTGAAGGTATCTGCAGTGAGCTCAGGTGCAATGTTCATGTCTCTGTGATTGTGACCTTTAGTAAAGGTGTTGATAACTTGCCAAACAGAGCGCAGGTCCTTGCCGTCTGCAATGATCTGTTCAGCATGTTGTCTTTGAGCTTTTCGGACCAAAGATTTGACAAAATTTCTTTGCTTCTTATAATCAACAAATTTCTTTTCTTTCTTAAGTGTATCTCTGAGTTGCATGGCTGCTTTTATTTCTCCAGTTAGCCATTCAGGAATTGTGGGATGTTTGACACGTTTTGTTCGCACTGGGGCATGTTTATCTAGAACACCGAGGAACAGTTCATACCAGCGGGTGAGGGCTTCATTTGGGTCATTGTAATTTAACACATCATTAAATGGGGTATTGGATAAGTCATAGAGAAAGGCATTCTGGTTAAATTTTTTGAAAGACCTGTAAATAATAGTAGTATGCCCTGTGCAAGATTTCTTAGCTAATTTGGCAGACAGTGAGAAAGATACTGGGAAGTGATCACTGATAGAAAAATTGAGAACATGGACATTATTAACAGCATTTACATTTGTAGTATAGATATGGTCTATCATTGTCGCAGAAGATGAAGTAACTCGTGTGGGCGACTGAATAACTTGTGTTAAACCAAGAAAAGAGATCATTGAATTCCATGAAGAGTAACAGTCTTTTAACAAATCAACATTAAAATCACCTAGGATATGTATATCACCCCTGCATTTCTGTACTGTGTCAATCATTGATTCAAAGTCATCAAGCCATGCCACTGTGGCCGCTGGATTTCTATAAATAAACCCTACAAAAACGGGTGATGACTTCGATGTTTTTATTTCCAACCACATGCATTCAATTTGCTTTGATTCTAGGTCAAGTCTTCTAGTCACATATTGAATTATAGAGTCATGTATGTATATTACTATGCCAGTTTGGCCTAGAACAGTGGCATCACGACGTAGAATAGCAAAATTAGGTATGGAGATTGCCTGATCACTGATATTGTCTGTCAGGCGGGATTCAGTGAAGCCAAAGATATGAAATTGTGATGGCTGATTTAAGAGAATAGTGATGTCAGGTATTTTGCGGCAGAGATGATACACATTAAGGTGGCCAATGTTCAAGAGACGATCTGGGTTGTTGGTATTTGGTGACATCTGTCTTTCTGACTACAGGATAATGGGAGAAAAAAGAAACTGGTTGCACTTGTGAAATAACAAGAGAATGAGAAAGTAAAGTTAAATAACCGAAGCTAAATACCCGATAACAGGTTTAACACGAACGATCTAATGTATGCAATAAGTAATGACACGCAATAAGATTTCCAAACACGATACGTGTCACAAATGAGAGTTCAATGTTCCTATAACTCAATGCTGCCTTACAAGATACCCTAAAATTATTATTATTTAAATCGCAGAAGCGTCTAGCAATTTCTTATGTCCGGACAAATCCCAAGAAAAGCACAAGCAGATACAAATATGCTTGTGATGAAAGTGTCAACACTCGCACGATATGTCAAGATGATGCCATCGCAGCACACATTTAAGATATTAAATAGATAATAGTAATCAAAATACAGTAAGACATGCTATCCATGAATTACTATTTTCATCTAGTAATATATCGGCATATAATACTGAAGGAATCATAAGACACTCAGTCTATGCCCGTCACATTTCTATTGTATTGAGTATGAGTGCCTCGCATAGCCTGACATATTAGATAAGTCGACAGGCAGACAATGAAACATTCTAGTGATTATGATGTAGTGAATATCTCCAAAGAATTAAAATAGAGATTCATAGTCTATTCTATGCTCACCGCCTTCCTCGTATAATGTGTACGAGTGCACGTCAAGACAATACAGTAACGGGGAAAAAAAAAGCGATGGGCATAAAATAAAGTATGCTACTGACATGCTGAGAGGATCCTGCCGAGAATATCATTTCAAACGCAGACAGAGGTCATATTCAGTTTATATGCTTAACACCTTCGACAAGTGAAAAGTCTCAGATATGCATCATTAGTAAAGTGGCAACATATGCTAGTAAAGCAATATTTCATTTTCTCTCTCAGACGCAGCTCACAATCAACGGTCGATGAAGATCTTGAATCAGCATCACATCGGAATATATTGTTAGAACTACAGGGTCATACTCTATTCTATGCCCTGCGCCTTCCAACATGTATTGGACGGTGAGTGTCTAGACATGTAGATTTCCAGTTGGGCTAAAGCGTGGGGCATAAAATGGAGTAAGCCAGTGACAACACTGTGATTGAGACTACCAAAATAAAACAAGAAGGCCATACCCAAGTCTATGCCCATCATCCCTCTCACACAGAGATATGAGGTGTATGAAGGTTATGAGCATAGAGTGGGGCATGCCGCCGTGTATCGTACTGCAAACTCAGCTCATAATGTAGGGTTTTAGGAGTTCTGCAACAAGCCGCAGGGGGTCAAAGGGTTGTGCAGATGGAGCTGAAGGGGCCATGAAGTCAGGTGAGTAGACAGGCTGCCCCATCTCCAAGGGGTTGACGCTGGGCTGAACGTGTGTGGGTGTGGGTCGTACCATCTGTGGTGGTGTAGGCCGGTAGACATGCTGGGCAGACATACCCATCTCAGAGTTGTTGCTATAGAGGGGGTGTGACGCCATGTGATGAGTACGAGGCAGGTAGAATGGCTGACCTGCAGAAGGTGATTTAGTAGCAGGGTCATAGTGTGGGGGTGTCAACATGTGTGCATCTGTTATACTCTGAGCCCCAGTAGACGTATGCTGGGGAGAGGGCGCTCCAGCAACCACTGCACTGTATAGACGTGTCTGGCAGAGCTCTTTAGACCGCTGAGAAGTCTCTGACTGCAGAGACTGCTGAGAGTGTGGAGTGTGCCCCCAGGAGTTAAAGCTGTGTTGTCGACGGTAATTGTTTCGAGCGGGCGTGTGCTCTGATTCTCTGCCCGCTGTAACCCTGTGTGAGCGATTTCCGGTGTGAGGGTTGTCACTGGATGGAGACGCGAATACAGCAGCTACGTTGAGTGCCAAGTACCTTGTGCCACGGGGGCTGGGGTGTAGTGAGTCTCGGTAGAGAGCTTGACGCGGTGCTTGATTAGCAGTGAGAAAGATGCTGCTATGGTCTATGAACTCAACGCCAAGTTTCTTGCAAGCTGTACTCAAGTTCACATTTGACGTCATGGTTGCTGGCTTTTTTGGGTGTGCACCTTTCGCAGGTACAATGGAAGACATGTGTAGTCTGGCAGCGGGAAAGGCTTTTTTACATGTCTGAAGGAGATGGGACCACCTGCGTTCCTCCACAGCTGACTTGTCAGTGCAGTCGTTAACCCCAACATGGATGGTGAGATGCTGCACGTGGTGATGTGGGCCTGGCTGGGTAGTTACCCACTTCTCAATGTCGGCAATTTGTAGACCAGGGACTGCACATTTTTGGACTCTACTGCCTGCCGGCACCATCCTGTAGACATCAACTGGACGGAGCACGGAGTCTCCAACAAAGAGGAAGGTAACCTCGCCCATGATAGGCTGCTGGAGAAGCTGTTCGCATGATGAGAGGAAGTCATTATGTGTAGAGGACGTAGCTGGCCGATCATTGCTGACGGGGACTGCACCTTTTCCCGGTATAGCCGATTTCATCCTGCCAGTGCAGTCCCCGCTCTTGGGAACAATAGGGTTTGAGTCTTCACTGTTGTCAGCTAGGACAGAAAAGCTATTACCTGTGGAGACAGTGGCAGTGACAGCCACTTCACACGTTGTAGGCTTCTCAGTGGACAGTGAGGACCTGCAGGCTCCTGACGGCATGAAATCAGTGACCTGGACGCCCGATGAAGCCACAGATTGTTGCGGTGCTAGAGAGAGAGAGAGAGAGAGAGAGAGAGAGAGAGAGAGAGAGAGAGAGAGAGAGAGATAGAGAGAGAGAGAGAGAGAGAGAGAGAGAGAGAGAGAGAGAGAGAGAGAGAGAGAGAGAGAGAGTTCTTCGCGTTGTTTTCCCGCCTGTTTTGGGTGTTTGTTTGTTTTTCTTGATCTTCTTCTTCTTCTTCTTACAGAAATGAATGAGCGAATCCATTATAATATTGCAGATTGTACGAACCGGTTATGTTTTCAATCAGCAACGCCTACATAAAAATACGCGGCTGATTTTTTTTTCAAGCCGCTACGTACATTCTGATGAGCCCCCGTTGTTGGAGGAGACTCTATGCCTTGTAATTTATAAGGAAGAGACCGGCGGGGGGATTGTTTAGCGTCTTTAGCAGATCAAATCAAACTTGGCAACTCAGTTGACACACAGCACCAACGATCAGTCATGGCCTGCGGCGATAACAAGTGTTAACTTCTCTTTTGCGTCGGGCGACAGGTACGTACATAATATGTGTGAGTGTCAATGCTCGTCATCACCCTCCATCCCAATTAGTCTAGCAGATGCCGCCCTTCATAGACGATCAGCCGTTTACGGGATAGTGATTTTCTTCAGAGTAACAATGGTTTGGGTATATCAAAATGAAGTCTAGTATGAATAAAAGCAGTGCGCGCTCGTTTTAAACCGCCAGGGGATGGAGACATTTTTTTCTGTAGCACATTTTGTTTCCAGTACGGCTGCAGACGAAACCCGGACTGTCGCAGCCAATTTCACTGAGGATCAGTAGTTTACCCCGGGCCTTATTGTTCCTGTATTCCATGGTAGTATGCACTACATGTTACTTAAAAGGATTTCAGTTATTTTTTAAGTATTTTTCCACACTTAATTATATTAAGAGAAGAAATAATTACGAAAAAGCATGCCTTTAGTGATATTATTACTCAACATCAAGGTATCCCAAATCACGTGATCGTCACACTCACATGATAAAAAGACGCACGCAGACTCGTTGCCGTGAATTTCGGTGTGTCGACGAGTTCTTTCGATTTGTTCTAAATAAGCTTGTTTGTTTCTCAAGAAAAGCGAACGTGCAAAGTCGTTTTGTGCATTTTTACGTCTTATTAAAGGTTTGTCACCTTTCAAGTATTTCCATTCACCCATCGCTTTGCCCAATTCATTTCGACACCATAGCACCAAAACAAAACGCAACCCACAAAAACAGACGCTAGTGGCTGCTTATGCATATTAGTTTTGCAATTGTTATCAGGTGTGGCCTCATCTCTAAGTTTTGGTGCCCATGTGCATGAGACCAACAGTACTTTTCACAGAACTGATGGCTGCATGTGCAGTGTGATTAACTGTATACATGAGATTTGTAGGTGGGCAGCTAAAATACAGGCAGTCAATACAAGCCATTTTCTTAACCTCAAATCTCTATATAGGTTTTACAGTCCACTAATGCACAATTGTGTATGTCTTTGGTGGGTGTTTGCGGTTTTGTGTGTTGTATGTGGGGTTGGGAGCGGGCGGTATGGCACCTATTACCATGTATGTGTATGTTCTCATGTTGTATGCTGATGTGTATGTACAAAGCCTACCTTACAAACAAACAAAAATAAATAAATAAATAATATAAATAAATAGTTAGTTATTTGGGTTTCACGCCGAGCAGGCAACTAAGACCATCTAAAGGCGGTTAAATAAATAAGATAAATTAAGTCAAAGATACCTGGGACATATGAATGCTAAAGTAAAGGATAGATTATGAATATGCACAGATAATAATATACATTCTTTTGGTGGGTGTTCTGCAATTGTGTGTGTGTGTGTGTGTGTGTAATTGTAGTGGGGTTGGGAGCGCGCGGTATGGCACCTATTGCCATGTATGTGTATGTTCTTATGTTGTATGCTGATGTGTATGTATAAAACCTACATTACAAACAAACTAAATAAATAAATAGATAAATAAATAAAATAAATAAGATAAAGTAAGTCAAAGGTACCTGGGGCATATGAATGCTAGATAAAGGATAGGTTATGAACATGCACAGATGTGAATGTCTTTTGGCGGGTGTTCTGCGGGTTTGTGTGTGTATGTGGGGTGTGGTTGGGAACGGGCGGCATGACACCTATTACCATCTCTGTATGTGTACATGTTCTTGTTGTATGCTGATGTGTATGTACAAACCCTGCATTACAATCAAACAAAAATAAATAAATTAAATAAATAGTTATTTGGGTTTAACGCCGAGCAGGCGACTAACGCCATCTCATGGCGGTTCAATAAATAAGATAAAAATAATAAGTTAAAGATACCTGGGACATATGAGTGCTAAGTAAAGGATAGATTTTGAACATGCACAGATGTGCACGTCTTTTGGTGGGTGTTCAGCGGTTTTGTGTGTGTATGTGGGGTGGGGGTGGGAGCGAGTGGTATGGCACCTATTACCTTAAATATATGTGTATATTTTCTTGTATGCTGATGTGTATGTACTAAACCT
This sequence comes from Semisulcospira habei, assembly GCA_036245525.1. Lineage (NCBI taxonomy): Eukaryota > Metazoa > Mollusca > Gastropoda > Semisulcospiridae > Semisulcospira > Semisulcospira habei. Next base: position 59,174,010 of record BTPG01000002.1, on the reverse strand, counting down.
ATATTACAAACAAACAAAAATCAATAATAAATTTAAATAAATAAATAAAATAAAGTAAGTCAAATGGGACATATGAATGCCAAGTAAAGGATAGATTATGAACATGCTCAGACGTGCACGTCTTGTGATGGGTGTTCTGTGGTTTTGTGTGTGTGGGGAGCGAGTGGTATGGCACCTATTACCATATATGTGTACATGTATGTTCTCATCTTGTATGCGGAAGTGTATGTGCAAACATACATCACAAACAAATACATAAATAATAAATTTAAATAATAAATAAATAAATAAAATAAGTCAGAGATACCTGGGACATATGAATATGCATGTTAAGTAAAGGATACATTATGAACATGCACAGATGCATGCATATTGAAAACTTTCTTCCTTTCCTCTCCCCGCCGTGAGATGGCGTTAGTCGCCTGCTCGGCGACCCCAATAACTAACTAACTAAGCTTTCCTCTCCTTGGTGGCCACCACCATACCACTAGTGATCATGTGCATCAAGGAATTCCTTCCATCCATAATTAAAAGGATAAATAATAAATAAATATGTAAGTAAATACATAAATGAATCAATAATAAATAAATAAAACATGTAATATAATGGAGAGGGCTACTATCTGTTTTGTGTCTCATGCAGTCATGATAAAGCTTGATCATAAGAGTTCTTGTGAGTACTTGAGTGCGGATTGGTTGAATGGGTTGCAAAAACAAAAATTTCTGTATTTAGGTGTTCAGCTGAACAAGGTGATTTAGATGGAAACGGTTCGGAGATGGATTTCAGTCTGCCTGGCTTGTGCCTTAAACCAGACGGATGAGACCGTGCTTGACCAGTTAAAAATCCCATCTCCACTAATTACAAAGAGCAGGTTTACACATAGAGCCGTTAGGCTGGAAAACAGACGAACAACATGCATGTTGTATCTGGACAAAAAGTTGTCAGAATGTTGAAGATGGTCGGCAGACACAATGCTAAACATGCACGAAGCGAGTTTACTATCGATATGCTTTCCTCTCGCAAAAGACCGAGTTCTATATTAAAAAAAAAAAAAAAAAAAAAAAAAAAAAAAAAAAAAAAAAGGCTGTTTCAAGACCAGGAAAAATAACGTATTTGATGTTGATAAGATGTACTTCAAAGTTCAGATCCAAATATGAGCTTGTCTTTTGGCTCCCAAACCCCACCTCACATACACACAAAACCGCAGAACATCCACACAAGACATGCACAAATGTATACTGATGGGCATTAGTGGACTGTTAAACCTATATAGAAACTTGAGGTTAAGAAAGTGGCTTGTATTGACTGTCTGTATTTTATCTGCCCACCTACAAATCTCATTTGTTTTCATCCCTACGTCACACGACCAATCCCTTTAGAGCAAACTGTACCACATGACCCGAGCTACAAAAACCCTTGTAGCGACTAATGGTGGACTTTTTGTAGCCCTCTTTCTGACGCGTCTTGTATGCCAGTTTTGTTCTATAAAAGATCACCAAAACATTCTAAAGTAAGAAGTTACTTAGTGTTGTAGGAAACAGCAGGCACACTACTGAAGTTTGTTTGTGGCACACATTTGCAGCAATAGTGTGTAACAGACCACTAAAGAAAGAATCTTCGCGGAGTCGAAAGCACATGAGTATCCTATGTACTATTTTATTGCATAAGTTTACATTTTTTAGGCAAACAGTCAAACACCTCTTCCATTGACAAAGACAATGCTGCTGGTCATGCAGACCGCAATGTCATGAAAGATCTTAAATTACGTCATAAGTCTATTATGTACACATGTGTATTCTTTTGACGTCAGTCATGTCTGGCGTGATCCAGGTCGGACGATTTCAGCTTGATTTCTTGTACGGAAATAGTGGACAAATGAAAACAAATACGTAATTGGTAGCAGGACTTTGCTGCACGGACCTGTGTAGGCCTTCGGGAGGTCAAAGGAACCATTGTACCCCTCAGGCCTTCGGCGTACAATGGTTCCTTTGGCCTCCCTCGGGCCTACAAGGGTCCGTGTAGCGATCCCCTGCTACCAATAAATTATATTATACACTTAATCCACACTGCACATGCAGCCATCAGTTCTGTGAAAAGTACTGTTGGCCTCATGCACAAGGGCACCAAAACTTAGAGAAGAGGCCACACCTGATAACAATAACAGAACTAATATGCATAATACAACCACTAGTTCTGTAAATAGCACCTTTGTAAGCAGCACCAGTGGCCAAATGCTCACACACATCACGGATGATGCCACCACTGATCACGTCAAACAACAGGCTATCCAATATATATACATTGATCAGTGATACCGCGAACTAGCCTGCACATGTCGCCATCAGTTCTGTAAATAGTACTGGTGGCCACATGCACAGGGGCACCAAACTTAAAGGTGAGGCCACAACTGCCACCTCAAACTAAACGCTATACCTACACACACATTATCAATGATACAGTCAACCTCCGTGTGTGTTAGGCTGGACAGGCTTAAAGTCTGGAACTGTAAATCTTCAAGCGAAATGACAAAGCCAGTAAGAAAATTAAAAAACAGCATCAAGTTCATGTATTTTGTAACTCATTCAAATAAAACATAAGAACTCAGATTGAGCCCAATGGTGATATGAGTGGGAGATGGAAACAGTGAAACAAATAGTACGTGTACATTATGCAGTACGTGCCCCCCCCCCCCCACCCCCGCCCACCTCTCCACCCTGCCCTAAAACTAGCTGTTCGTCATAAAACATATCTCATTGATTGATCACTTGACTGACTGATATATTAAATCATCTCAGCGTAACGGAAGATTACAAAGTAAAGTAGGTAAAAGCACTGTCAGGGGAGAGAAGTGAAGTGTGCATGATCGACCAGTGATCATAGATCTACTTTGGTCAAAGCACAAAAACAAGATAGGAAAGGGGGGTGCGCTAAGAAAGTAACTGGAAGCATTGCATATGGAAGACCCCCCCCCCCTCCCCTTACCCCCCCCCCCCCGAAGGGGGGCGTATCACATCCCACTGTTCCAGCCACTCGGTGCATGGAAATTTAAATGTAGGTCCCCCAAAGGGGACTCCACATATTTAGCTGGTGTGGACAGCTGTTTCGTTCTTGGCGACCTCGTCAGCACACCATTCGGAAGGCAGGAACTTTTGCCTATCTTTTTTTTGTGCTTGACCAAAGAAGATCTATGATCACTGGTCGATCATGCACACATCTCTCCTTTGACAGTGCTTTTACCTACTTTACTTTGTAATCTTCCTGAAATATTAGCACTGGCAGTCTCCCCTTTTCTTTTCATCTCAGTGTAACCTTTCCCCGTTTTTCTTTTCTTTTTTTTTGTTCTTGTTTTAATCCTGATATATATGAGTTTAGTGCTAGATGCTAAGAATGCTTGCAGCGAACTTCAAATGTGACGATGCAGATAAACTGCAAATTATGCAGCAGCAAAATACAGTTCCTCTTTTGAGCAGCTAGGCTTCTGCTAGTGAGATATGGTTTAATTTTAAACAAAACATTGTCTTAACATTCAAGCGTGTTCACATTGTGCTGTATATTCTTTCAATGTGTAGTGTACTGTACAATCAGACTGTACCATCAGTACCATGACAGTTAAAACCAAGTGGTGTGGTACTCTCTCTTTTACAGCATGCAACATGTTGCACTTTGGACATCTGTACGAGTCCTTTACAATCTGCATATTGGGTGGTAATGGAACTTTCTACAGTACCGCTGGGAGCCAGCATGCACAATGGTGCTAGTGGAACTGTTTACAGTGCCGGTGCGTGCATGCACAAAGGGGTTATGGAAACTGTTTACAATACCGGTGGGTGCATGCACAAAGAGGTTAGTGGAACTGTTTGCAGTACTGGTGGGTTCATGCACAAGAGTGTTAATGGAATCGTTTAAAGTACCGGTATTTGTGTGCACAAACTGTTTACAATACCCGTAGGTGCGTATACGAGGTGTTACTGGAATTGTTTATAGTACCGGAAGGTGCTTGCACAACGGTGTTAGGGGAACTGCTTACAGTACCGGTAGTTGCAAGCACATGGGGGTTAGTTGAATTGTTTACAGTAACGGTGGATGCATGCACAAGTGTTAATAAAGCTGTTTACATTACCAGTGGATGAAAATACAAGGGTGATAATGCCGATTATTTATGGTTTGGGAGTTGTCTCGACTATAAGCCAGTTGCAGGAGATGGATCAAACATGACAGTTCAAATGTAGTGCCTTATCAGATATTTTCTTCACCTCTGGAAGGGGAGGGTCAATGAGCCCAAAGAAGAATGTGTCCTTTCTTTCGTGCGTAAGGGGAAGAGGAATTAAGGAAAAGGGGCTGGGGGGAGGGAGAGAGTGGGCAGGGGGTGAACAGAGTACAGGGGATGGAGACGGTGGTGCCGCAGGAACAAAAGAATAACACTGAGACGTACTTTTTATATTTTTATCTCTTACAGTTTTCAAACTAAGGTTTTATGCGTTAAGCCCCCCCCCCCTCCCCCCTCCCCAACCCCCCCCACCTCCCTACTTTCCCTCCAGCCAACGACCACAAAACAATGGCAAGGAAAAGCTTGCCCAATGTAGTTTCCGGCTCGGAACAATAGTCGAGTATAAAAGCATTTGTTCAAAGGTTATCCAAACACACGTTTTTCTTATGGAAAGTTTATGTTAATTACTTTGCTGATAACACACTTCAGATATAACAAAGCATGTTGGGCCCCTTAGTCATTTATTATATCCCAATTTTACTGAATGTGTTGTACAAAAACCGGCGAGCGTGTGACTACATTGGAATAATTTTTCTGTTTCCTAGCGCCACAGACCACAGCAAGCATCGCTCCAGGACCACCCAGCCTCACCCACCCGGCCACCGTGACACCAAGAGCGGAGGGAGAGAATGGGCAGGGGGTGAACAGCGGTACAAGGGATGGGGACGGTGGTGCGTATTTTTTTAACCCATTCAGCCCTGACGCACTACAGCAGGAGATGGATCGACCATGATAATTCAAGGGTAGTGCCAGATTAGCTTGGCGCCTATCGGCGCCCAGCTAATATGGCACTATCCTTGAATTATCATGGACCATCCATCTCCTGTAACAGGTGCACAGTCAGTCGTTAGATGACGCCTCCAAAATTTGATAAATACGTGCGTCGGGCTGAATGAGTTCAATATTTGTTAGTTTTAAAACTAAGGTTTTAAAATATACATAGGACGAGAAAGCAAACCTTTCCTTATCTTTTTCTGTATATTCAAAGGGAATTAACACTGAAATGTAATGACTCTGTCTGTAGGTAACACAGTAAGTAAGCTTGGGAAGTGAAAGTCCCCAGGTGACCCACTTTTACTGTCGTTATATCCGAAGTGTGTTATAAGCGAAGCAATATACATGGACAGAATGTTGCCGGGACCCCCGAACAAGTGTTGTTATATCCGACATTTGTTGTGTCCGGTCTTTTGTTGTATCCGGTCTTTTATAAATAAACACAATAAATCAATAATGGAGGACGCCGTATCCCTGGGTCTGCATCGTGCACTGGAACATCTTGAGAAGGCCAACACGTATGTTACGGTATTATTTGTGAACTACAGCTCCGCATTACTGAACAGACCCAGCCCACCCGACCCCCCCAGACATCCAGCCAGCATAGACCGACCTACCCATCAGCTGTGACAGACCCAGCTGGGAAGAGATCAGAAGAGCAGTGGCATTTTTGAAGAACGACAAAGCAGCAGGGCCAGATGGCATCCCAGCGGAGTCTCTGAAAGCAGACCTAGAGACAACAGTGGAGATGCTGTACCCACTGTTTGGAAAGATCTGGGAAGAGGAAGTGATGCCGGCTGACTGGAAGGAGGGGTACCTAATCAAGCTTCCCAAGAAAGGCGACCTCAGCAAGTGTTCTAACTACAGAGGAATCACCTTGCTGTCAGTACCAGGAAAGGTCTTCAACAGGATCATCCTGGAGAGAATGAAGAGCTCCGTTGACCCCCAGCTGAGAGATCAGCAAGCAGGATTCAGAAAAAAACGATCATGTACAGACCAGATCGCCACTCTCCGCATCATCGTGGAACAGTCTCTGGAGTGGAGCTCCCCGCTGTGCGTCAACTTTGTGGATTACGAGAAAGCATTTGACAGCGTGGACCGAGAGACTCTGTGGAAACTCCTACGACACTACGGTGTACCCACAAAGCTAGTCCGCCTGATCAAGAGCAGCTACGATGGCATGACATGTCGCGTGATCCACGAAGGGCAGTTCACCAGGGAGCTCCAGGTCAGAACTGGTGTCAGGCAGGGGTGTCTGCTGTCTCCGTTCCTCTTCCTACTGGCCATAGACTGGGTCATGAAGATGACCACAGAGCACAGACGAAGTGGAATACAGTGGACACTGTGGACACAGCTTGACGACCTCGATTTTGCAGACGACTTGGCATTACTGTCCCACACTCATCAACAAATGCAGGACAAGACCACGAGGCTTGCTGACATCTCGTCCCAAGTGGGCCTCACCATTCACAAACAGAAAACAAAGACAATGAGGCTGAACACAACCAGGGAAGAACCAGTCTTGCTTGCTGGCACCCCGTTGGAGGAGGTGGAGTCCTTCACCTATCTCGGGAGCATCATAGACAAAAACGGCGGCACTGATGCAGACGTTAGAGCACGAATCGGTAAAGCCAGAGCAGCCTTTCTCCATTTGAAAAAAGTGTGGAGTTCCAGAGAGCTGTCACAACACACCAAAGTCCGGATTTTCAACTCCAACGTAAAAGCAGTTCTCCTATATGGAGCAGAGACTTGGAGATTGACAAAAACCACAGTCAACAGAGTACAGATCTTCATAAACAGTTGCCTTAGAAGAATTTTGAAAATCCACTGGCCAGAGAAGATCAGCAACGTCAGACTCTGGGAGAGAACAGAGCAGATAACAGCAGAGAATGAAATTGGGCGAAGAAGATGGGGATGGATTGATCACAGTCTGAGAAAACCAGCTTCCAGTATCACTAGGCAGGCATTGTCATGGGACCCCCAGGGAAAGAGGAAAAGAGGTAGGCCGAGAAACTCCTGGCGTCGAGACCTCCAAGCAGATATCAAGAGACTGGGAACCACCTGGAGTAAAATAGAAGGAGAAGCACAGGACAGGAGTCGCTGGAGGTCTCTCGTCGACGGCCTATACCCGGGTAGGGGTGACAGGCGTAAGTAAGTAAAGTAAGTACAGCTCCGCATTCAATACTATTGTGCCACCCAAGCTCTATGAGAAACTGATCCAGCTAGGTTTTGACAGTTCACTATGCCAGTGGATCAACGATTTTTTGTCAGGTAGTCAAAGTTGGTCCGTGCAGTCAGCATTCAGACCCAGGGAGTCGACAGTCAGGTGGATGTAACCACTCATCTGGTTCATGTAGTCGCTTTTCTAAGCCCGTTACACTGAGCACGAGTGCACCCCAAGGTTGCAAGTGCAATTTTTTTTTTAGTGGACCAAGACTTCCAGCTATCGCTGATTTCGTCCGAGGGGGGTGGGCCAGGGAGGTGGGGGGGGGGGGGGTGTCTCGCTGACTGTCTGTCGCTCCGTTGCGCAGCGGCTGGTGGTATCGCCGGGGCCGGGTGGTTGGTGGTGGAGGAGGCGGGTGGTGGGCCGGGGGACCGTTGCTTCAGTACCAGGCTGGGGGGTGTTGGTACGCCAACCACTCTAGTAGCTCTTGAATGAGTGGTGGCGGGGGTGGTGGCGGCCGGAGAAACCGTCGCTGGCTGTGGCATGGTCTGGGGAGTTGGGGTGGTGGTGGTGGTGGTGGTGGCCAGTGGAGCCTGGGCTTGGGGGTCGGGCGCTGGAATGGGCGTGGTGGATGGCGGTGTTGAGATGGCAGGCGAAGGTGGGGTGGCGGCGTTGGGAGTAGTGGCGGGCGCTTCGTGTCTCGGAAGCGCTTGGGTGGTCTGTTGCGTCTCCGGGGGGCGGTGGTCGGCTTGTTGTCTGGCGGGCGTGGGGTGGTGGCCTCTTGCTGTGTCTTGTCTGTCGCCGGAATGTTGCGGGTTGAGGCTGGTTTGTCGACTGGCGGTGGTAGAGGCTGTTGTTGTGCCGGGTCTGTGCCAGCGTCTTTTGTTTCAGTGGTCCTGCTGGGTGGGGCTTCTGTCACCGTTCCGGCCTCCTGTGTAGGGGGCGGGGAGTTCCCGCACCCTTGGTGCTTGGTGATGGTGGGCGTGGTGCCGGTTTTCTTGTGCGCTGTCTTGGGGGTGTCGGTTGTGGCCTGGCTGGCTGTGTTCTGTACTTGGGGCGGCTGGAGGTCCTTTATCGCTCCGGTGTGCACTAGCCCCCGGGAGGTGACCAGTGCACGGTGGTATTTGTCTCCTTTGATCGTTGATAACACCGGTATTGCGTCTTGGAGAAGGAGCACCAAGTCGTCGAAGCTCATCTCTCGTATCCGGGTCCCTTCCTCCTCGGCTGATGTCGGCCGCTCCCGAGTGAGTGATTCGGGGATAGCGACCGGCTGTGGGGAGGGCGGAAAGTCAGACTCCGACGCCGCTCCGACGAGTCTTCTGTCTCCTCCCCCCAATGACGCTGTTGTTGTTTGGGTTTCTTCGTCTTCTTATTTTTCTTGACGGCCTTCTGTTCGGTTTGTGGGCGGTGGGGCGTTCCGTAGGAGGTTGTCTATGTCTGGGAACAGCCCTATCGGTGGCAACGGCATTTGATATCGCTGCACCATTTGCCCTATGGCGTGCAGCAATGGCACCGTACGTGATGGTGTTTCTTCTCTGGTAGGCCGGTTGGGGCGCGTAGACCGTTTGCTGTTGTGGGGGCGAGGGCACCCACGTTGGCTGGTCTTGTGGCCGTATCGGTGGGGACAGAGGGGGCCGGTAGCTCCTTGTCTCCCTCTTGACCGCAGGCTGTGGTCGTGGCGCTTGGGGAAGGTTGGAGGTATACTCCTCCACCTGTTGACGGTTGGTCTGTTTTCTGCTCTTCCGTGAGGCCATCTGTTCTTGTCGTGGCTTGGGGCAGAGCTTTTGCTCGGCTGTCTTTGTCTTTGCCTTCTGTCTCTTTTCTTTCGCCTTCGTCCTGCTTGGGCGAATGTCGTGGCTTAGGGCAGAGCTTGGTCTCGGCTGACTGGTTTCTTGGCTTGTCTTTGTCTCTTTTCTGTTTCAACTTGTGGCTTGCTTGGGCGAAGCGCGGGTGGACCGTCCGCTTCGTTCGGCTGCTGAGGCTTGAATGCCCCAAGGTTGTGTTTTGTCCCCTATGTTATACCCATGATTGTACATCAACGGACGATAACTCCCTTACAGTTAAATTTGCTGACGACACCACTGTTGAAGGTTTAATTTTAAACAACAATGAAACAGCTTACAGAGAGAGAGTAGATGAACTTGTTGGCTTGTGTTCTGACAATAACCTTGACCTGACTGTGCCTAAAACCAAAGCAATGATCGTGGATTTCAGGAAAATCAAAAGTGCCATTGTTCCCCTCACTATTCATGGTAGCCATGTTAAAATTGTTGATTGTTTCAAGTTTCTCGGCACCCACATCTCAAACGATCTTAAATGGGAGGAAAACGTTGATTCTATAGTGAAAAAAAATCACAGCAACGACTGTATTTTCTCAGACGACTTAAACCGTTTGGCGTCAGCAGACAAATTTTGACCAACTTCTACCGGGCAGTTATTGAAAGTATTTTGACCTTCTCCCTGACCGTTTGGTTTGGCAGCACCACACAGAAAGAGCGATCCAAATTAAACAGAAAAGTAAAAACTGCATCGAAAATTATAGGTATTGATTTGCACTCGTTGAAGTCCCTCTTCCACGAAAGAATGCTAAAAAAAAAAGAAGGCTAGATCCATCAACCGAGATGATTCCCACCCAGCCCATGAGTTGTTTGAGATGCTGCCGTCAGGGTGCCGTTATAGAGCGATCGGAACACGCACGAGTCGTTTTAAAACAGTTTTTACCCAACCGCCGTCCAGACTTTTAATGATGCAAACAAAATCCAAACCTGACCCATCCGTCCCACTGTTTACTGTAATGTATATACAGTATTGTCCAGCAATCAGCATAATACTTCATCTACACGGCTGTGCAGAACACACTTTTAGTTAGGAGCGGACGGGTGCCACTGAGTGCAAGATAAGCCATCGGTGGCAGTAGCCGGGCGTGGAGGCAATTAATCATTAGCGCGCGCCTGGTCAGGCAGACTGATAGAGCTGTTCATGGTGCTAGAAGGGAGTGCTCTTCCATTACCCTACTACTGTGTGTATCTGCTGTCAAACATCCCGCACGGTATGTAGAAAACTGAGGGAGAGGAGATAGAGAACATTAAACACAGGCATAACACACCACACATCAGTAGACCGTAGCAGAGATTATAGAAGGAATAGTTGATGCCAGACAGTGACCTAGATAGCCTGCTCGCAGCGAGGAGTGGCTGCATACCACAGCAGCAGGTGGCTGGCCAAACTAATGAATATGAAATCGGGCTAACTGCACAGCCGTGTCTATGATGCAAGTGACGTGTTTTTATATTACGATATGTCCTATGTGATTTGTGTTACTGTGAAATCGTATTTATTGCCTTTATGATTAGACCACAATAGTTACTAAGGCATACCGGTGTATATGAGTGAATGTGTGTGTGTGTGTGTGTGTGTGTGTGTGTGTGTGTGTGTGTGTGTGTGTGTGTGTGTGTGTGTGTGTGTGTGTGTGTGTGTAGACGAAAGAGCTACAATGGGTGACTGTCTTTACCATCCTTATGGAAAATGGGTGTGTGTATAATTCTGGGTGCCCAACTCAGACACCCATTTTTTCTGAGGGTTGTTTCTGCATTGTCTTGCGGTAAAGATTCATAAAAAGTAAAAAAATCCGTTTTTCTCATTTTGGCGTTAACACATGCACTTTTGTGTTTAACAGACACACCTCTAGTGTGTTTGAACTGCTCCCAGCAGTGTGTGTGGGTGTGCACAACTGAAACCCCTGGAATGGGCGTGTTTGTGTGACATCACCCTTCTCAGCTATAAATAACTTAATAGCTGATATGGGTCAAGACTGCGTCGGTGAGCCGAAGTGAACCGAAGAAATACGAACGGAAGGGTGTGGGGGTGGGTGGTGGTGGTGGTGGGGGGTGGTGGTATTTTAGTTGTTTGAGGGGGTAAATCCTCACTATATTGTTTATGTTGCTACAAAATGAGGTTTGTTATTTGAATGATTGGTTGTTTTGTAAAAAAAATAATTGCTTCTTGGGTGATGTGCAAGGAGGTCATGTCTAGTGACAAACTTGAGAGCCATGTATTCGTTGGATGATGATGATGATGATGATGATGATGTCCACTTGTAATGCACATCCACTCCATGCTAGCAGCATGCTCAGGGCGCAAAAATAAATAAATAAATAAAAACAACACACGCAACTTCTGGTTTGTAAGTGACTTAGCCTAATATTCGTGCGCCGGTTGCTATGAAGTGAAGGGATTGTGTGAGTGCGCAGTGTGAGAGAGGACGTATAGACTTTGGGTGAGGCTGCTGTTGTCTTGTGTCCTGCCCGACCTTTTGGTTCAACCTGTGCGTTTGTTGGTGTTATGCTTTCGTTTTGACTGCAACTCCTGTCAGATTGTATGCACAAATTGATGGAATGCAAATGACGTCACACACAGTCAGTGTCGTTAGGTGCGTCGTCTGCTACAGTCGGTCGTTTAGTGCAGTATGAAGAGTGCAGGCTTGGATGGACCATTTTCCGATGTAATGCTAGGTCAGAGAAAAAAAAGCCAACTAATGTTGCCAAAGGGTGTAATAGTAAAGTATTGTTTGTGTGAATGCTGCCCGTTTGAGGGAAGGACTGGAAAGTCGAGTGCTGAGCGAAGAGAGAAGGCGACAATGGGAAAAATATCCAGCACTATTACGTTGGAATAGATGCATAACATAGCATAACGACACGCCTGTAAATAATAACACTTTTAACATTAACAAAGGTTGAGTTAAAAGAGGTTTTAAAACAGTTTTAATAAAAACTGTTGCTCGACACGCTTCTAAAAACAACAGTTTCTTAGTTTTAGCGCCGCGATTGCTTCTCAGTCTTAGCTGTCCTATAGTGTGGAATGTGGGACTTGGCCAACTGGATCCATCTGTTGCACTCCAAATGTGTCTTTGTGAGTGGTTCGACGTGCAACTCGGTGCGCGCCTCTGAAATGACCTCTTGATTCCACTGATAATGAAAAGCTTCCATTCATAAGAGAGCATTCAATAGCTCTATAAAACCAAAAGTGATGACCCTCCCCCTCACCCCAACCTTCACCCCCACCCCCACCCCTCTCCCCCCATCACAACCCCACCCAAACAATCATAATAAAATCAAGAGGTATGTTTAGTGAGGTATTTGTTCACTGTGTGTTGTGTCATTGTGCTTGACATTTTTAATGCAGAAAAACAAGAAGGAATACACATTAAGTTGAAAAATGAATGACAACAATCAAATGAATGTGGAAAAGAAACATCAAATATTCCGTGAACTTTACCTTATTACAGACACCTAATTGCTAAAATGAATGATTTAAAGAGGACACCCATTTTCGCTGTAATGTCAGCTTTTGTGTGAGAGGCACCCACTTTATTGGTAGAAACCCATTTTTTCTCCATCGAGTGGCTCTGTTTCTAGAAAATGTCTGTTTTATTTTAAGTTGTAGAGCTTAGTTATAAGGTGAGTTCTAAACATTCACATCAACTCCAGAGCCCTAGAATAAATAGAAATATGGGAACCCATTTTCACATAAAATGGTAGGTAACCCACTCTGAGGGTTTTGTGTCCATGTGTGTGTGTGTGTGTGTGTGTGTGTGTGTGTGTGTGTGTGTGTGTGTGTGTGTGTGTGTGTGTGTGTGTGTGTGTGTGCACGTGAGTAGCTTAATTATATTTTGATGTGTTTTATTTTGTTCTTTTTAAGTTGTGCAGCACCGCAATGATTTCTTAATGTATTATTACATATGACAATAAAGTTCTATCATAAATCAGCGCATTATGTAGGCGCTTTATCCCAATTGAAAAATTCGCTCAACTTGCGCCGCCGCGAACTCAACCCAGCAAGCACGCTCACGTGAATCACGCGCATTCACTCACACACTGTATATAAACACAGGACATTCACGTGGTCCTAAGGGCAAGATCAAGTAATCTACTGAGATTTTTTTGAAATTTAAATCGTTTATTTTTGAAATTTGATTAATTGGGCTGAAAATGATACCAAAGTGATGGGGGAGGAAGATCCGGAGTACCCCGAGAAAGAACCCCCGAGAGTCCGCCCGAATTAACTAAGTAGACTGTAATTATAAAATATTCTTTGTCACTTTCCACATAATATTCTTTAACACAGCCGGTTTTTCGCTGCATGAACACAACCAGCAACTTCCAGTGAAATTCAAGAGGCACAGTTCCTCATAATCCCCCGCAATTTGCAGGGGCTTATGAGGATCTATGCCTCTTGCTGGCCTGATTCATATCCCAGTCGCTGAACAGACCAGTTTGTCTTCCATAATCTGACTGTGCATCTGTGATGGTGTCCGAGACATAATTTCTAGACAGTACAGTAAAGAGTTTCAGTATGGGATTAGCACCATGCACTTTTACACATCGCAATCTTTTCACGAGTCTTCTCCCTTTCTGCCCCTATAGTGAGGGTGAGGGGGTATATTTGAGGGTATCATGCACATCCCGTTAGAAACTGTATATTAGAATTGTATATTGCACTTTGGACATCAGGGATTCATTGAGCGTGGGAGTCACTGCAATATTTTAATAGTTGTCTGGGTGCTGGAATATTTAATAATGAAATCATAAGCAAATTAAATAAAGTAATGGGTTTTTTTTCATTCCTACATGCTTTAAATTACTAGCGATGTCATCAGTACATGATAACAAATGGTACAAATTAATTAAATAGGTCATCGTGTCCTACTTCTTATAGACGCTTTCGTCTACACGGTTACATACCCACAATATGTCTTGAAATGTGTCTGTTTGTTGCATACAGGCTAATGTTTTATTGATGTAATGATCATTTACCTTATGAAGCTCAAATCTCGACAGAAGCGGATGCAAATGGGAGTACAACAGCGAGCGTGCGTTTCATCAAAGTGGCAATTTTACAAAGACAAAGAACAAATTTGGCGGGGACCTCTCCAAAAGCTTTGTAATATCTGATTTTTGTTATATCCCACCTTGTTACAAGCGGACTTGACTATATTCAAATTCTTCTGAACTGATTTGAAGAGACGTGCGTGCAGTTTATACTGCCTACTGCTACCTGCGTTCGGATTAGGGTCTCTGTAAGACCAACTGAGACAAAGAAAAATGCTTGTGGTAAGACTTGCTGTTGGGTAATGCACTCTGCTGCGCGAATTTTTTTTTTAAAAGCCTTTCGCACTTTCTACTGACTAAAATCTGATAGTAACTGTCCACGATTTCGTTACTCGCCGTTTGTCTCTCGCTAGATCCATCCACATTTTGCCTGGTTTTTTTTTTTTTTAAGAATAACAGACGATTTCTTCGGTCGACTAAAACCGGAAGTATTCAGAACAAGTGAGTGATCTATCTTCGTTCTAAAATGGCTGAACGACAGCACAACTGTCGACCAGATACGCGTTCAAAGTTTTGTACGATTCCAATTTTCTCAAGTCGGGAGAATCGGGAGGAAAAGTCACGAAAGCGGGAAAAATCGGGAGGTCGGGACAAAGCGGGAGATGGGTTGCAAAGTCGGGAGTCTGCCGCCGAAATTGGGAGACTTGACAGGTGTACAACTTTGAAAGGCAACAATTTCCTCTCAGAAAGGCTTTACAGTTTTGTGAAATTCTTGATGTCTGTGCATCTGATAAGCAGAGCTGTGCGTTTTCGGGAACACTGTTATCGTCTGTCAAATGTGTAGACTGAGTAGCAAAATGCCTTCGGACCCACGACGGTCGCAGTGGGTCCGCGCACAGCCGTGCGCGGGCCCACTGCGGCCGTGGTGGGCCCGAGGACCTTTGATTTCTCGGATAGAAAACGCACAGGTCAGCACTGTTTATTGTTTTGCTTTGTGTAAATAGGCGCGATGGCCAACAAAGAAAGGAACAGCAAGGACAATGCAGAAGGAGAGGAAGAAATAGGACTAAACAGTAACATCATCATCGGGCTCAGCGTCGGTGGCGGTGCTCTCGCTGTCATCATTGCTGTCGTCATCATTCTCATCTGCCACCGAAGAAGTAAGGTATCAGGGTTCGCGATAAATGGTAATTACCGGTACCGTTTGTGAACAGAGAATACCGGAAATTTTTTTAAGCTGCCGGTCCCAGGGACTGGTTTTTTTTTTTTTTTTTTTTTTTTTTTTTGGGTGGGGGGTGGGGGGTGGGGGGGGGGGGCTGGACCGGCTAGAATTCTGCCGGTGAACGATAATGTCCCTTGTCTTCCGGAAAGCATTTCCTGGGGACCGGTTTTGATCTGAACTGGAAAAGAAACAGGAGGAATGGAAGATGGAGGGACTGGTTTTGAAAAATCTTAGCGCGAACCCTGCATTTAACTCTTTTGTGTCTGCAGCCACCAGCACTGGGAACAGCACCGGGTCCTGTAAGTAAAAGGGGTTAAGGTGTGCTTTCAGAATAGACCCAAATGATAAAAGCTAGTCTATGTGGTTCCGACTTATTGCATGTTTCACACACGTACGGCTGTTGACTCGACTTTTCTCGTGCTCTATCTCCATGAAGTCAATCAAAAGTAATTATCATTATATGAATGGTTCATGATTCATTAGTACGTTTGTGCCAAGTTTGATTGAAAAGTTTACGCGTGTCAATACTAACTCTAAAATTGTATGTGACGTACGCCCCGTCAACCGGATGCAAATGTGACAGGTGTGACTGGCTGGTTGAGCATTGTTTTACGTCCAGACTACAATAAGAATTGTGCTGAGTGTGAAATAAACAAACGACAGAATATTAGATATAGGCCTACATCGTTAGCGGGTCTAAAATGTAAAATATACCTGACGTGCTAGGGACGCTGCGCCTCCATGCTAATTTATCCAACCCTAGTTTGCACAGAAACCAGATAGGTGAGGCTAGCGCTGGCTGTTTGTCTTTCCGGCGCTGAGTGATTCCTCTTGGTTTGTGTACTAGTTTGCACAGAAAAGGAGAAACGTGACAATCACAAAACATGTTCAGGGAAATGATATATTTAACCCTTTTAGCCCCGGATCCCAACAGCAGGAGATGGCCTGACCATGATAATGCAAGGGTAGTGCTAGATTAGCTTGGCGCCATCATGCGCCACGCTAATCTGGCACTACCCTTGCATTATTATGGTCAGTCCATCTCCTGCAACTGGTACATATTCTTCAGGCAACACCTCCAAAATTAGAGAAATGGGAGCTTGGGGCTGAAAAGGGTTAACTAAGCCGTTGAGTGTATTGTGAAGTAGATCTAAAGCTCTGATAGCGACCAGTGCATTCTTTTCCAGGTCCCAGATACGAGACGGTGCCGCCCAAACGCCAAGACCAACACCTGTACACTGGCCTCCAACTCGTGCCGTCCGCTCGAGAGCCACAGCCCCAAACGCTCTCGAGGAAACCATCCCAGGGAACTGCGGACGTCGGATGCGACGATCAGGACGTCGAGGGAAACGTTTACGATGAGATTCCGGATCGTGTGGTGCAAGTGCCGAGGAGAAACAAGCTTAAGTGGTGGAGAAGGGGAAAGACACAAAGATAAATATCAGATACAGGAAGCTGACTTTGAGAGCAACGCCGTGCGCAAAAACCAAAGGCAGCCGACGTCGGCCCGATGGCCTCTTGCGCATTGGGCTGACAACTGCCAGTGTTATTGTCCACTGGGTCCCCAAGTCTTAAACCAGTGTTAGGAAGTACAGCATACTTCTCAGTCGATTGAAAAGTTTTAATTTTAGGTGTGATCAGAATGATGCACTAACACACACAGCAGGACTTTTTTTTCACGAATCAGTTCAATCCATGAAGAAATAAATTTGTAGAATAGCCCCACGGAAAAAGAAGCTCGCTTAGAATAGACAGCCACAACACAATGTATTAATATGAGTATACAATTCGCTACTTATCTTGACAGTGCGTGGTGATTTGTTTAGGGGGTTGACAAAGTTTTTATGTAACCCGAAATACTACTAAATTGTGTTGTAACTGTCTTTTTTCAACGTGCTTCTTTCTTCTTCGACTTGTTCTCTGCATTTTACTCGCTTGACAGCCAACCTTTTTGGTCTGGATATTTTTTTAATTAATTTTGTTTGAAGAAAAGAAATGCTCTTTATCTTGCTTTTTGTTAAATTGTAGGGGAGGAGCCCCGATTATAAAACAGTGCCTATTATTAAACACCCTGCTCCCGTCGAAACAGAATAACTTTTCCAGATTCTGTTTGTGCAGTAATAATATAGAGCTACTTTACTGAGCCTTATTTCCGGTACAAGAATGTCAGGCGAGATGAAAACGAAAACACGCCGAGAAAATGTGATTTTTGATCCTTCAGCTTCTTATTTTCCGGGATTTTGAAACAGCTACATCAGCATTCATTTTTGTGATTTTTAAAAAAATAACCACTTTTGTCATGAAGAGCAGTCTTTGCAGATCAGATAACCAGCGGCATTCGTTTGGTTCTCTTTTTGTTGTTCTGGAGGCATGCATTTTCCTGGAGAGGTATCTTGTTCCTATTTTAAAACGCAAAGAGCACCTAATATGAAACGTGTTTCATATTTAGAACAGCGTTTTATATAAGGAGCAGTGTTTGTACATATCGGAAACCATCCAGCTAGTATCTTTTAAATTTTAGATGTTGATACTTCTTCTCAATACAGAGTATCCCACACCAGGACCTTGTCACTTTCATCAAGGTCAAGGTCACAAAGGCTACATTTACTATGTATGCCATTTTCCGGGCAATGTTGCTGTAAACGCCGAAACGATTTGATCTAAATGGGAAATTGTGATATTTTGTGAAGATGCAGAGTGTTGCACACCAGAATCTTTTCACTGCCTTAAAGGCAAAGGTCACAGCGGCCATATTAGTTTTGAGCAGATTTGTGTGCTAGGCAAAATCTAAAAAAACCATTGCGCCTATTCAATCCAAAATTTAGATAATAGTATTTTACCATATCACACATTGCCATCACTCTTAACTGCGCCTCTACCTCAAGGTCAAAATCATAGTTGACATATTTGTTTGCAGATTATTGAGTAGAGAATACCTCTGAAACCGCTGTACTGATTTGCTCTGATTTTTTAGGAAATGATGCCTTATCCTCATATGTGATGTCTTTCACAGAATGAATTCACGATCTGTAAGGTGAAGGTCGCAGAGGTCATATTTGTGTGAGCCGTTGTCCAGGCAATATCTCTGAAACCACAGGCCCGATTTTTTCAAACTTTGCTTGATGATATTTTGACTTAACCGCTTCACAGCCGATAAACTCTCGATAGGGTCCATCCGCAAGATACATAGATCCTCATGAGCCCCGAGGATGCTGTGGCTCGTGGCGATTTGGCTCTTGCTGACACAATTGACATATATTTATTTGACGGTTGGGGTTCCTTTGGACTGAATTACGAAAGATTTCAGAGCAATATTTGCGGCCAGTGGTAGCGAAGAGAATAAGACAGATATGTCCAAAACCAAGTTTGTGTCGCTACATCACTTCAAGATGACGCGCACAGTTGTTGGGAATGTTTGCAGACATAAAATGGCGCATTACTGTCTGCCGGGAGGGGGTGGGGTTAAAAAGTTGTTCCAAGAGCAAACCTTGTTGGCTTAGGTGTGACAGCAAAAATATGTAAAACAGTATAAATGTAGTAACCAATCTCCATGCATCCGCTCTTCAGCCGTCGTTTGTGTGTGCGTGCGTTTGTCTAAGGCAATTTATTAGGCTACAACATCCACAGACTTTAAACTCGACACAACTGTACTTTACAAGAACAATTCTACCTACATATTTCATCTGTAGAAAAGGTCAAGGTCATCATAGGTCGATGTGTTTGTAAAGATTAGTCATTTTTCGCACACACTATTTTTTTTTAAGTTAATTTCAGGCGCAAAAGTTTGAAAGTACCTAAGTATGCATTTTAAACCACGAATACTATTCCGTATGACCTCTCTTTAAGGTAGAGGACATGACAGTTAAAACGTGCAGGAGGTTTCGTAGACCATTTCATGACAACTCTTCCTGTAGGCGGTGTCACAGTTGCTGAGAATGTGAAGAGGGTGAGGACCTACAAACGCACCACGTGTTGACTTCAAACATGGTGCTGGTGTAAGTGAGAGTGGGGGGTCGAGGGAAGGGGGAGAGAGGTCTGGAGACCTTTTCACCACTGGCCGAAAAATCAAACCGTTTACAATTTCCAAGCATAGGCACGTGCGTGTGTGTGTGTGTGTGTGTGTGTGTGTGTGTATGTGTGTGTGTGTGTGTGTGTGTGTGTGTGTGTGTGTAATGGTGTGTGTGTGTGTGTGTGTGTAGGGGAGGCGGGGGGGGGGGGCGGGGGAAGGGGGAGATTGGGTTGTTCCATACTCCCCAAAATGGAAAATTACACACTAAATAAATCCTGGCAGCCTTGCACCCTGGAACAGGCCCCACTCTCTGAATTTGCTTCTGAACATGTACATAAACCTCTGTCGATAATGCTAGCTTTCATCACGTTCTACTTCTGAGGTGGAAAAACTAAATACAGTAGCTTTTATTCCCCCATACATAGAACATTTTCCACACACTTGCTGACCATGACTGACCTTTGACCTTTGGAAGGAGCCAATAAATTAATATGCGAAGACAGTGTAACCTTTAGCAACACATTTCTACTGGGAATTACTGCACAGTTCACATACGAACTACCTGTTATAGCAACAACCTAACATAAATAGCCTTCATACTTCCCGTGACCTTTGACCTTAAGGGGAGATTAACTTAGTAGAGCTGCAAACAAAAGTTTTATCATCAGTTTTCTCCATGGCAAGTTTTTAAATAAAATAATAAAATGACAACAAGTTTCTTTTTTAATATCGCCCTTATATTGACCTTTGTAACCTTGACTTTTCATGGAGGTCAACACAAATGACAAAGCTATTGTCAAATAGGATCACTGTGCCAAATTAGAAGTCTGTGGCTCTGATGGTCTCTCAGAAATTCAAAATGATAAAATCTGTCACAACTGGATATACAAGGGATGATGAATGGATGGACCAGTGGCGGGTGGCTCATTATATTGAACTCACGTTTAATGTTAAATGAGCCTATAATAAGTGCTAACCATCTCTCGTACCTTAATTTTCCAACAAAATGTAAGTGAAACTTGTAAAAAGGACACATTCGCACTGTTGCATAATAGGAGACATGGTGTTTCATATTAGGCAAATGGTGCCTAATATAAAACAATGTGTCACTTTTATCAAACTGGAACTGTCTGCGTCGACTCGAGTTTTGAAATTTGGCTTTGTCCTAAGATGCGTCAATATAATCTCTATCAAACCCTGGTTTGGGATTGATTTTACCTTTCTTTGGACGGTTGCCCGAGACGTTTTTGCTTATGTGTTTCATACATGGGTCTCCTCCCCTGCGTGGCTTTAATTTGCTCGGCCCGTTTGACGCTGGGTTGCGTATATTTCTTTGTCTCTGTCATGGTATCTTCCGCTCTCCCTCTGAAACAGATATCAGGGTACGTGTGTGAATGTGTGTGTGTGTGTGTGTGTGTGTGTGTGTGTGTGTGTGTGTGTCTGTGTGTGTGTGTGTGTGTGTGTGTGTGTGTGTGTGTGTGTGTGTGTGTGTGTGTGTGTGTGTGTGTGCTTGCGTGTGACGTAAACAGAAACTGGACACAGGAAAGAAACTCAAGCATCTGCTGACAAGTGGCTGACCTCTAAATCGAAACAATTTTGACACAATACTTTGCAAGTTCCTAACTCAGTCTTTTCATAAGCAAGACGCATAGGTTCTAATCAACCCTTGCAGCCGCAGAGACTCGTGATGATCTATACATGCGTATTGCCGGCAACTATCGGTTCCATTTGCATCCTACGACTGAGGGTCCCTCGATACCGGGTCACAGGTCAATGACTGCAAGCCTAGGACAAGTGTCATTTAACCCGTTCAGTGCCAAGAAAATTGAAACACCACCCAACTGCAAGAGGTATAGATCCTTATGAGCCCCCGCGACTGCGGGGGCTCATGAGGATCTATACCTCTTGCTGACAGCACTTTGTATCCGTGTTCCTGGGAAAGCTGGGACTTTTTGGTGTTGAATCAATGAAGATTGCAGGAACACAGTCTGCGTCAACTGGCACTGAACGGGTTAAAGTCTTATAATAATAATAATAATTATTAATAATAATAATGTGTATTTTATAGCGTCTAACATCCTGACGGAGCTGTAGGCGCTTTACAGTCATTGTTTGTTGTTGTTTTTTTAAACTAAATGCAAACAAAAATATACAAATAAATAAATATTAACAGAACAAAACCGAATAGCCACAAAAACACTAACACTGGTGTGTATGTGCACATACACGATCACACGCACACACACACACATACACACACACACACAAAACACACGCGCACACACACACACACACACACACACACACACACACACACACACACACACACAAACAAACAAGTCGCCAGTAGGCAGACTTAAAAAGATACGTTTCGAGTGAGCTTACGAATGACTCATTGACTGCACTGTGTGTAGCGTGATTATAATAATAATTATAATAATTACGGTATTTATAATGCGCTTATCTTATAATAATTATAACTCTAAGCGCGCACTCACAACTCGCACATTCATGCACACGCTTTAGACAATGACTCGCGTACCACAAAAAGTGAAAAAACATTACGACGGAGTGTGGTGATGTAGTGCTAGAACTGAGAGAGAGTGGGAGAGTGTTTCAGGTGGATGGACCGTATACTGAGAAGGAGCGGGGGCCGAAAGTGCTGAGTTTGGTGCGGGGGATGAGGAGGCGGAGAGGGTCGGAGGCGGAGCGGAGGGAGCGGGAAGGAGTGTAGGGTTGAAGTAAGTTGGAGAGATAGGTAGGAGCGTAGTTGTTCAGGGATTTGTAGCAGAGAGACAGAATCTTGTATTGGATGCGTTGGGGGATGGGGAGCCAGTAAAGGAGCTTGAGCAGGGGAGTGATGTGGTCGGATATTTTTCTTTCTAAGGACGATGATTAACGCATACCCGACCTGCCACAAGACGGTTTTCAGCAAACGGTGTTGTTACTTCGTGTATCAGTCTGCTGTACGCCATCTCAGGTCCGCGTGGATGCAACTTTTAAAATGCCGTTGAAATAATTACATGCAAACTTGAAACAGACTTGTACCTAGGCGCCCTCTTGCCTATGTTGATGTATGTACACAGGCTTTTGCCGATTGAGGCAGTTTCAGCCACTGGCAGGTGAGACAAGTTTTAAATGGCAGCAGTGCCTAAGACAACCTGCACTTCTGTTTGAAACCATCGGCATCCGAAGAGTTTTCAGCAAAATGGCGTTACCCCAGGCTCAAAATCAGAGTTCGGTCACTAGGAAATTTCAAATCTGTGTCTACCTGTCGCGGCGCGCTATACTCCTGTTGATAATTGTTTTGCGCTGTTGTCTGTCTGGTATTCAGCTAGCGAGACGACTTGCTATATGCGCGTTAATCGTGAATGAACACTTCATCATCAACAACATTTCTCTGCTTGTTCAGTATGCTCAGATTACGTCTATGAACATGGTAGATCTACATATGAGTCTTCATAAGTAAATCTGATGCCGGGCTCAAAGGGCCTTGAGTTCTTTACACATTCTACCCCAGGACCGAAATCCTCAAATTTTGAAGTTGCTTTCTGCAGGCCGGACTGTATTGAAATTCTAGAGACAGATCGAGCATGCCAGTTCAAGGGTGCTGCCAGAATAGCTTGGCGCCTATGGGCGCCAAGCTATTCTGGCACTACCCTTGAACTATCATGCTCGACCCATGTCTCACTGTGGTGTGTCGGGGCTGATCGAGCTAAACCACAAGCAAGCACAGTAGAACTACTAAAGTAAAACATTCTTTTTTGTTTAAGGTTTCATTTCAGGTTTGCTTCAACAGAAGATTTCCGGCAATCCGAAGTAGGTCGAAACTGATTACACGTGTTTCGATGAAAATAGTAAATGAAGGTTCAGACACACATACGATATGAGCAAATCTCGAAAGGTCGCTTGTCTGGAACCCTGTTCAGAAATACGTTGGTATTGACTCAATGAATGCACATATAACTTTGCTTTTTTGCAGCTGAATTTCAGTGGAATAAAGAATTCGTATACCAAGTTGTGTGTCATTCTTTTAAGAGGCTTGTTTGTAAGGTGATTTTAAAATTTAAAAAACACGAGACTTTCGGCACAGAAAAACAGTACACAGAATAGGTACCTGTGAAAATGAAGCTTCAGCATGGAAACGGATGACAACTTGAAGTAAATCTTGTTTCAAGTGTGTTGCATGTGGTTTAAAGGTACGTGCACAGGGCAAAATGTTTGGTTGGTGATAATTCTTTCCTAATTTATAATTTAAATTTGAAAATTACGGTTTCTGTCGTTACCTCTACGGGCATAGTAGTCCCGAAAGTTGAGTACAACAGCTGATACAGCTAAAGGTACATAAACACAAAAGCATCATAACCACACGATTATTAATGCATCTGTTTTGCAGAAAACGATGGTTGAACATTGCTTAGCGTTCCGACAGCAACAAGAGTTTATCAGGACGTGCTTGCACTGCTTGTGAAAAAAAAACTACTAAACAGAATATTGAATGTATGTCACCAGTAGGTCTAATACCATTTAGCAACGCATATCCAATATCAAGAGCTACAGGAAGCGCAGACAGTAGAGAGAGAGAGAGAGAGAGAGAGAGAGAGAGAGAGAGAGAGAGAGAGAGAGAGAGAGAGAGAGAGAGAGAATTTGAAAAAGGAAAAATACAGGTGAATGAACCAAGGGTAGTCAGAAACACATGCCCCAGAATAGAGGGGAAAACCTACGTTGTGGGGCTGATCAGGGTGAACCTGGGAACTAAAAAGTAGTTAACCCCACCCAAGTCCCCCCAGGGCAGACCCGGGTGGGGGCAGAAAACGAGCTGTATCCGTTAAAATGAGTCAAAAACACTTATTTAGCAGGGGACAAAAATAGGCATCGTGATTTCGGTCATTTCGTAACGTTCAGCACTTTGTAGCGTGACGCCATATTTAGCACGATACAATTTTTCTCCAACTCCCTAAAAATGTTACAAAAGAAAACAATTGATGAATACTGATTTAGAAGTGTCAGATACATGCAATCAAAACAAAATCAGTTTTATAAATGAGAGATGAAATTTCAGCTATGTGGAATGTTTCCTCTCGGACCTTTTGAGATTTGATTATATGTGTACATGTTTGTCCTGGCTTTTCTCTCGTTTGTAGAAACATATGCAAACTTGACATATTTTGGTTTTTCGAAGAGACTTGTATTAATGATTAAGTTGAAAAAAATGCTGTTGTTAATATCTTTTATTTCTGTATGGCCCATACAAAACGGAACTGGATGTGTACATTCGAAAGACAAAAGATACCAATGTTTCCTGTGCAATATCCGGGGTAGCTTCATTTTGCAAATACCATTGGAACAATTCATGATGTATATTCCCGTGCGAAAATAGTCATCGCACATCGGACTAAAGAACTATTGCGAGTTGGTGTATGCTTCTACGCATAATCCAAATAAAAATGATGACTGGGTAACGTGTACACATGTTGTTGTTTTTTTAAAGTCCCACAGAAGAAAAGAAACATGCTCAAAAATGACAATTACAAAAAAGTTCTTTTAAGTCCCTTCTATTTATAGAAGGGACTTTTTTAGGACGGGTCGCGGTGGTGCGAATTTAATAGCATGCCCATGATGTCAAAGGTGGGCAAACTAAACATTTAACAATTGAAGTAACAAGATAAACATTACTAAATGTCTAGTTACGCTAACCTCGATGATGAACGTACATTTGGCGTGAAGCGCGTATGTGCGTATGTATTTATGTGTGTATGTATGTGTGTGCGTATGTTTGTAAACAAGACAATCTCCGATATTTTTGTACACACACGCTTGAAACTTGGCGAAATACTTTCTTAAGTGGGTGGCTAAGAGAGCCTCCGAGCATGTTGTAATTGAATGTCTCATTAAAGACACAAACAACCGTTTATAGGAAGTCGGTTGACCCAGACTAGTGTCCGTAATTTGTGTCATATTTACTTGAACTTTTGCGTATAGCTAGTTTCAATGAGTGGCTAGACGTGACGTCTTTTTTATCTTGCTACTTCTTTGCCAGACCATGACTGAGCCCCGCCCTCCTGTTATGTCCTTTGCATTCTACGGAACGCGCTCCGACCAGCCCCATCCTAAAGTCGGTCTATCGTATTTTTAATACGGTAGACAAAAACAGGGCTTTGCCAAAACGACTGATGACAATACACGATTTCCGAAATATCAGAAGTATGCCAGAAACTGCGAGTCTTTTGACACAAACAGTGGATTAAAAACCCGGACAAACATCCGATATCGCATGTTTGTCTCGGCTTCTAATCCCCTGTCGTGTCAAAAGACGAGCTGTCTTTTTTCTTTTGTTCGCTGTTGAACGTCGTTTTGGTGCGAATGTATGTGTGTGCGTATGTATGTAAACACGAGAATCTCCGATATTACTGTACGCACAAACTTGAAACTTGGCAAAATACTGTATTAAGTGGGTGGCTAAGAAAGCCTCCGAGCATATTGTAATTGGATATCTCATTGAAGACATAAAAGACCGTTTATAGAAAGTAGGTTCACCCAGATTAGAGTCCGCAATTTTTATTATATGCACTTGAAGTTTTGGCTCCGTCGAGCCCCAGCTGAGAGACCAGCTAGCAGAATTCAGGAAAAACCGATCATGTACAGACCAGATCGCCACTTTCCGCATCATCATGGAACAGTCTCTGGAGTGGAGCTGCCCGCTGTACGTCAACTTTGTGGATTACGAGAAAGCATTTGACAGCGTGGACCGAGAAACTCTGTGGAAACTCTTACGACACTACGGTGCTACGATGGCATGACATGTCGCGTGATCCACGAAGGGCAGTTCACCAGGGAGCTCCAGGTCAGAACCGGCGTCAGGCAGGGGTGTTTGCTGTCTCTGTTCGTCTTCCTAGTACTGGCCATAGACTGGGTCATGAAGAGGACCACTGAGCAGAGAAGAAGCAGTGGACACTGTGGACACAGCTTGACGACCTCGATTTTGCAGACGACTTGGCTTTACTGTCCCACACTCATCAACAAATGCAGGACAAGACCACGAGGCTTGCTGACATCTCGTCCCAAGTGGGTCTCACCATCCACAAACAGAAAACAAAGACAATGAGGCTGAACGCAACCAGGGAAGAACCAGTCTTGCTTGCTGTCACCCCGTTGGAGGAGGTGGAGTCCTTCACCTATCTCGGGAGCATCATCGACAAAGAGAGGCGGCACTGATGCAGATGTCAGAGCACGAATCGGTAAAACAAGAGCAGCCTTTCTCCAGTTGAAAAAAAGTGTGGAGTTCCAGAGAGCTGTCACAACACACCAAAGTCCAACTCAAAGGTAAAAACAGTTCTCCTATATGGAGCAGAGACTTGGAGGTTGACAAAAACCACAGTCAACAGAGTACAGATCTTCATAGACGCGTTAGAAGAATTTTGAAAATCCACTGGTCAGAGAAGATCAGCAACGTCAGATTCTGGGAGAGAACAGAGCAGATAACAGCAAAGAATGAAATTGGGCGAAGAAGATGGGGATGGATTGGTCACAGTCTGAAAAAGCCAGTTTCCAGTATCACTAGGCAGGCATTGTCATGGAACCCCCAGGGAAAGAGGAAAAGAGGCAGGCCAAGAAACACCTGGCGTAGAGACCTCCAAGCAGACATCAAGAGACTGGGAACCACCTGGAGTAAAATCAAATAAGAAGTATAGGACAGGAGTCGCTGGAGGTCTCTCGTCGACGGCTTATACCCTGGGAGGGGTGACAGGCGTAAGTATGTAAGTACTTGAAATTTTGGATACGGCTAGTTTGTAGAAATACATTGGATGAGATCGTTAGCCAGCTTTGTACCTCTTCAACATTATCAGAAAAAAATGTCAGAAGTAAGACTCATTGCACGATTTCATCAGAAGAATCAAACAGTGACGGTGACGTAAAAGCACCAAACGCGTCAGTGTTTTATGCAATGTTCCTAAATCAGTGACACAAATCACCAGCACGTCAGTGTTTTACAGGAGGTTTTCAGAGGTTAATCACTATAGCCAAATTTGAAATTACGTCAATACACTCAAAGACCTACTTATGAGAGTGTCCTGTGCATAGATCAAGGCCACAGACGGGCAGATAACTCATTTGAAATGACCATGCATCTGAACCATGAGACCTGTTATGCTCCTGAAGCCGACAAGTGTAAAAACCATGATTTGTGACTGCCAGAAATGAATTGGCCACACATAATCTAAACAAGAACTAAAAATATTAGACTCCCCCCCCCCCCCTCCTCCTCCCCGCCGCCCATGTTGTAAAGTCAAGTGCGAAATTAAATCAAAATCAAAATCGTCATCACTGACGTACTCTTTTTCATCTTGCATAAAGCCGTATGTTTCGTCATTTCAGACAAACGTCGGAGAGCAAAACCACTTGCAGCATACGGCCGTGCATGTCACCTGCACGCTAGATTAAATCCAGCGGGGAACAGTTTATGCAACTTGGTGCCTGTGGCCTGAAGATTTACAGCCTTATCCAAGTCTTTGATGGTCACAGCATTGTCACCCGTCCCAGCCTGAGAAATGATTATACCTAGCACAACATTGAGAGTGCCATTTTCTGGATGGCCGGCTGTGTTCATTCGATAAATGCACTTTCTTTTCTCTTTTTCTCCCCTTTTTTTTTTACATTCTTTCGATAACCTCTTTACTTTTTGAATTGTTGCCCTACTCCGATTCAACTCCACTTCCAGAATGTCGATGATTTTTTTTTTTTTTTTTCAAACGACGACAGACATGCAAGCTGAGGGCCAGTCTATTTTTGTGGGCGCCTTGACTGACGGTGATGCCACTGAGACCGCCTGGACCATGGCCATACCTCATGGAAGTAGTTTGAGACCACAGTCCAGGCCTGTTCTCTCTTAAGATGTAGCTGTTTATTTCCAGTAGCCAAACATTAACCTCTGTCAGTAGGGTAGATTGCTTTGACTTACCACAGGTACAATGGTTAGTCACCTTCCCTTTTCGAACATGGTATGATCACAAGTTTTTGATTGGTTTTGTCCATCCAGTCTTGTAGTTTTTGCTTCTGGCGACGAAACTATTCATTTGGGTCTTGGTATCCCACAGTCTTGCCGAGCTCCAAGGCTGGTGTAACACATACGCTTTTCCATGATGCTTCTAAGATTTCTGCACTTCTGCTGGATTTTTCCCATGAGATGACGTGAGTCGACTCCGAAAGTAGTATTGCATATGAGGAGACCAACGCATCCGATATAATTCACCATCACGTGCATTTATTGTTAGAATATCAATAGACATTATAGGACACATCCGGACTACATTTACCATCACCTTTTTCGTCTGCTGTGAAGACTGGAAAACTACGGCCAGACTGTCTCTGAAACGTTTGTACCTCGACGCTTGCTGTCAATGTTGTGGAGGGACCTGAAGGAGCCATGTTAAATAAAAGCCTGTACATGGTCATGTTCGCAAGTTTCAAATCTGACATTTGCTGACGTCAATGTATTGCGTTGAAACCTTCAAACTCAAGGGCAGACGTGTTCTCAACTATTTTCTTCATAATCTCAAAATCCAGTCACCACCACCCGGGTCTGCCCTGGGGGACTTGGGTGGGTTAACTACTTTTTAGTTCCCAGGGTCACACTGGTCAGCCCCACAGGGTGGGGTTTCCCCTCTATTCTGGGGCATTTCTGTCTACCCTTGGTCCATTCACTGTATTTTCCTTTTTTAAACTCTCCCTACTGTCTGCACTACCTGTAGCTCTTGGTGTTGGATGTGTGTTGCTAAATTGTCTAGTTAGGTTTATTTAGCGTATTAGACCGGCGTTATGACACAGATACATGCAATATTCTGTTTAGTTGGGTTTTTTCCACAAGCAGTGCAGGCACGTCCTGAGAAAGTCTTGTTGGTGTCAGGACGTTAAGCAATGTACAACCAACTACAACCAATCAAAATCCAGTCAGTTTACCTTATAAGCTGAGATAATTATTTTGCGCACCAAACCCTTTAGCGGTACAAAACAACGCTTTGAACTATGTTGCCCCTTTCTCGCATTTAATTTTGTAATAAAACATCGAGTTGCTGATACTAGCATGTATCACCTCGAAAACGGCGTTATGACACAGATAGATAACCATACTTTTTACCTGCTCAGTGGCAACAAAAGTCATGCCCTAAAATCGTGATGCCTGATTAGCGTTTTTTGGTGGGTTTTTTTTTTTTTTTTTTTTTTCTACCTGTTTGCAATTTGTTTTCATGTGCGTGATCCATGAAAGGTTTCCTTGTGATTCGTCAAAAAGTCCTGGTTATTTCGTGTAAAGTGAAAAGTCTGTTTGGCACTATCTAATTTCTACCCATAAATGTCCTGGTTCTTTCGCCGGTGAAAAGAGACTTCATCGTATATCTCCCTCGTAAAACGTGAATGTCATTTTGGGGGATTCGTGAATTGCAAAATAAATCATGTCGTTAACCGGTAATGTTTCTTGCCCCCCCCCACCCCCCACCCCCCACTCCCCCCCACCCCACTCGCCCCCCCCCCCCCCCCACTCCCCTCTCCCCCTCCCCCCCCCCCCCTCCGCAGTCATAGTCAATGCTTCTGTTCGAAGTTTTCATTCACCGCGTATACATGAACAGTGGAGCCTAATTCTGTTTAGGGCAGTATCACACAGCATAAAGCTTTGTCAGAGAACTCATAGATGACAGGTCTCGCGGCTGCACCAGCATTGTTCCCGTCTGTGCCCGCAACATTGTTTCAATACTGAACCTCTGACGCGACACTGTAGCGTCAAATAATCTCCCTACGGTACCCCGTTTGTTTCATAACTAACTGTATTGTTTGGTTATTTATTTGGTTTATTTATTTACTAAAATTTCACAACAGTGCCAGAGTGGCATCAATCGGATTTGTAATCTGTATACATCAAAGAGTTAAAAACCGCTGAGACCTGCTCTGGGGGATGTCATGAGGGGGTTAATGCGACACAAAATCAGGGTTTGTCAACCAGACTATCAGAACCTCGCAGCAGAAACCTTTACTGCTGCTAGTCTTTGTGTTACTCAGTAAAAACCGAGCTTTGCTGAAACGACTGATGACAATATCAGAAGTAGGCCAGAAACTGCGCATCTTTTGACGCAAACAGTGGATTAAAAACCCAGACAAACATTAATTTTAATATTGCATGTTTGTAAGGGCTTCTAATCCACTGTTTTAGTCTAGCAGCTGCCCTTCATAGACGATCAGCCGTTTACGAGATAGTGATTTTCTAGAGAGTAACAAAGGTTTGGGTATATCAAAATGAAGTCTAGTATGAATAAAAGCAGTGCGCACTCGTTTTAAACCGCCGGAGGATGGAGACATTTTTCTGTAGCACATTTTGTTTCCAGTATGGCTGCAGACGAAACCAGGAACGTAGCGGCCATGTTTACAGGGGATCAGTAGTTTACACGGGTCTCATTGTTCCTGTATTCAGTGGTAGTATGCACTATATGTCACTTAAAAGGATTTCATTTTTTAAAGTAATATTTTCACACTTAGATATATTAAGAGAAGAAACAATTACGAAAACGCTTGCCTTGAACGCAAAATTAATATCGTTTCGCAACAATAAGGTATCCCAAAATCACGTGATCAAAACATCACGTGATGCTGTCTCCGCGGACGTGAATTTCTGTGTGCCGACGGGTTCTTTTTTATTTGTTCTACATAAGCTTGTTTGTTTAAAAAAAAAAAAAGCAAACGTGTCAAGTTGCTGTGTGCATTTTTACGGCTTGATAAAGGTTTGTCACGTTTATTTCCATTCACTTTACCATCGCTTTGCCCGTTTCATTTCGACAACACAGCACCAAAACAAAACGTAACCCACAACACAAACGCTATCTTCAAAACCTATGCTGCATTCTGTAAAAGAAAAAGAGTGCCACACCACTTGCTTTTAACTGTCATGGCTGAGCAAAGTTTCGGAACTTGATTAATTATTTTATGCAGCAGTAACATTTATTTTAATCAGTTGCACTGACAAGCTATGTTGTGATGTGCGATCACTGCCAGTGCCAATTTTGCAGTCTCAGTGATCACTGATGGTACAGTACACTTCACACTGAAAAAAAAATACACAGCACAATGTGAACACGCTTGGAAGTTCATGCAATGCTTTGTTTAAAATTGAACCCTATCTTGCTAGCAGTAGCCTACTGGACAAAAGAGGAACTTATTTTGCTGCTGTGTTATTTGCAGTTTGTCTGCATATAGACATTTGCAGTTCGCTGCAAGGATTCTTAGCAGCTGACATTAGCACTGACATATTGGGATTAAAACGAGAAAGAAAACGGAGAAAGGTGACACAGAGATGATTTAATAAATCAGTCAAGTGATCAAATGAATGAGATATCTATGTTTTATGATAAAGAGCTAGTTATGGGAGGGGGGGTGGGGAGGAGGCACATACTTTATAATGTACACGTACTATTTCTTTCAGTGTTTCCATCACCCACTCATAACACCATTAGACTCGATGAGTTGTCATGTTTTGAGTGGTTTACAAATTGTTGCTGTTACATTATCTTCTTACTGGTTTTGACATTTCGCTGTAAGATTTACAGTCACATACTTTAAGCGTGTTCCCCCTAACGCACACAGAGGTTGACTGTATCATTGATATGTGTGTGTAGGTAGCGTTTGGTTTTGTTTGAGGTGGCAGTTTTGGCCTCACCTTTAAGTTTGGTGCCGCTGTGCATGTGGCCACCAGTACTATTTACAGAACTGATGACTGCATGTGCAGGCTAGTTCACGGTATCAAAATGTGAACTGGGCAGCCTATTGTTTGAAGTGATCAGTGGTAGCAACATCCATGATGTATGTGTGCATTTGGCCACTGGTACTGTTTACAAAGGTGCTGTTTACAGAACTAGTGGCTGAGTAGGCATATTATTATTAGTACTGTTATTGTTATCAGGTGTGGCCTTATCTCTAAGTTTTGGTGCCCCTGTGCATGAGGCCAACAGTACTTTTCACAGAACTGATGGCTGCATGTGCAGTGTGGTTAACTGGACACATGAAATTTGTAGGTGGGCAGCTAAAATACAGGCAGTCAATACAAGCCACTTGCTTAACCTGAAGTCTCTATATATAGATTTTACAGTCCACTAATGCCCATCAGTATACAATTGTGCATGTCTTTTGTGGGTATTCTGTGGTTTTGCATGTGGGCTGGGGTTGAAAGTGGGGCGGTATGGCACCTATTACCGTGTATGTACAAAACCTTCATTACAAACAAACATAAATTAATAATTTTAATAAATAGTTATTTGGGTTTAACGCCGCGCGGTAGACTATGGCCATCTCATGGCAGTTAAATAAATAAGATAAAGTAAGTCAAAGATACCTGGGACATAAGAATGCTAAGTAAAGTATAGATTATGATCATGCACAGATGTACATTGGTGGATGTTCTGCGGTTTTGTGTGTGTAACTGGATTGGGGTTGGGAGCGAGTGATACTGCACCTATTACCATGTACGTGTATAAGACATAGGACATTTATTCACCAAGTAAAACGTTACAAGGATTTTTGTGTGGCATGGCGACAGTAAAATATGTCCTCACTTGTAGGGCATTCATCATGTCATACACTTAGTTGGCGATCATCCTATATACAGCACTAAAAGATAGATAAACACAATATTAAACACAAATCAGTCATATGTCACAAATCATGGAATCATGTTGTTCCGTGCATGGTGATGTATTGAGGACAGCTTCTGGAAAAAAAATTGCATCTGAATCGAGAGGTTCCGGCTTTAAAAGCACGAAACCGCCGGCCAGAGGGCAGAAGCTCGAAGAGATGATTGGCTGGGTGTGACAGATCTGACAGAATAGTACTGGTGGCCACATGCACAGGGGCACCATGGTGTATGTTCTTGAGCTGTATGCTGATGTGTATGTACAAAACCTACATTACAAACAAACAAAACAAAACAAACAAACAAAATAAATAATTTAAATAAATAAGATAAAGTAAGTCTAAGGTACCTGGGACATATGCATGCTAGGTAAAGGATAGATTAAAAATTATGAACATACACAGATGTGTATGTCCTTTTGGTAGGTGTTCTGCGGTTTTATGTGTGTATTTAGGTAAGGGTTGGGAGCAGGCAGTATGGCACTTATTACCATCTATATATGTGTATATTTTCTTGTTTGCTGATGCCCCCACCCGGGTCTGCCCTGGGGGACTTGGGTGGGGTTAGGTACTTTTTAGTTCCCAGGGTCACCCTGGTCAGCCCCACAGGGTGGGTTTCCTTTCTATTCTGGGGCATGTGTTTCTGTCTACCCTTGGTCCATTCACCTGTATTTGTCTTTTTAAAACTCTCCCAACTGTCTGCACTGCCTGTAGCTCTTGATGTTGGATGTGTGTTGCTAGACAGTCTTAGCTTTATTTAGGCCCCATGTTGTAGGTTTATTTAACGTATTTGACCGGCTGGCGACATACATTCAATTTTCTGTTTAGTTTTTTTTTTCACAAGCAGTGCAGGCACGTCCTGAGAAAGCCTTGTTGCTGTCGGGACGTTAAGCAATGTACAATCAATCAATCATTGTTTGCTGCTGTGTATGTTACAAAACCTTCATTACAAGCAAACAAAATAAATAAATAATTTAAATATATACTTATTTGGGTTTAATGTCGAGCAGGCGACCAATGCCATCTCATGGCGGTTAAATAAAAAAGATAAAGTAAGTCAAGATACCTGGGACATATGAATGCTCAGTAAAGGATAGATTATGAACATGCACAGATGTAAGTGTCGTTTGGTGGGTGTTCTCTGGTTGTGGAGTGGGGTGGGGGGTGGGCAGTATTACCATATATGTGTATGTGAACATCAGCATATGAACAAAACCTACTTTTCAAACAAATAAAAATAAATAATAAATTTAAATAACTAGGACATATGAATACCAAGTAAAGGATATATTATGAACATGCACAGATGTTTGTTCTGTGGTTTTGTATGTGGGGTGGGGAGCGGGTGGTATGCACCTATTACCATATGTGTACATGTTATGTTCACATCATATA
The DNA here is from genome assembly GCA_036245525.1 of Semisulcospira habei. NCBI lineage: Eukaryota > Metazoa > Mollusca > Gastropoda > Semisulcospiridae > Semisulcospira > Semisulcospira habei. The sequence continues at coordinate 59,139,686 of BTPG01000002.1, read as the reverse complement.
TGTGTATATGTATGTTGTCATCTTGTATGCTGATGTCCCCCACCCTGGGGGACGTGGGCGAGGTTAACTACTTTTTAGTTCCCAGGGTGACCCTGGTCAGCCCCACAGGGTGGGTTTTCCCCTCTATTCAGGGGCGTGTGTTTCTGTCTACCCTTGGTACATTCACCAGTATTTACCTTTTTTAAACTCTTCCTACTGTCTGCACTGCTTGTAGCTCTTGATATTGGATGTGTGTTGCTAAAGGGTCTAGTTAGGTTTATTTAATGTATTAGACCAGCTGGCGACATGCATTCAATATTTTGTTTAGTTTGGTTTTTTTCACAAGCAGTGCAGGCACGTCCTGAGAAAGTCTTGTTGATGTCGGGACGTTAAACAATGTACAATCAATCATTTTATGCTGATGTGTACGTGCAAACATACATCACAAACAAACAAACAAACAAACAAATAATAAATTAATAAAATAAGTTGGGGATACCTGGGACCTATAAATATGCATGTTAAGTAAAGGATAGATTATGAATATGCACAGATGTATGCATATTGAAAACAAATTTCCTCTCCTTGGTGACCACTACCATACCACTATAGTGATCATGTGCATCAAGGAATTCCTTCCATCCATAATTAAAAGGATAAATAATAAATAAATATGTAAGTGAATACATACATGAATCAATAAAAATAAATAAATAAAACATGTAATATAATAGAGAGGGCTATTATCTGTATTGTGTCTCATGCAGTCCTGATAAAGCTTAATCATAAGAGTCCTTGTGAGTACTTGAGTGCGGATTGGTTGAATTGGTTGCAAAAACTAAAATTTTATATTTAGGTGTTTAGCTGAACATGGTGATTTTGATGGAAACGGTTCGGAGATGGATTTCACTCTGCCTGGCTTGTGCTTAAGACCAGTCGGATACGAGTGTGCTTGACCAGTTAAAAATCCCATCTCCACTAATAAAATAAATTAAAAAAAGAGCAGACCTGCACTTAGAGCCGTTAGGCTGAAAAACAGACGAACAACATGCATGTTGTATCCGGCCAAAGAATGTTGAAGATGGTCGGCAGACACATTGCACAACATGCACAAAGGGAGTTTACTTTCGATATGCTTTCCTCCCACAAAAGACCGAGTTCTATGGAAAAGGCTGTTTTCAAGACCAGGAAAAATAACGTATTTGACGTTGATAATATGTTCAAATCGAAAATAATCTCTGTTTCAATTCAGGAGCAAAGTAAAGCTTCATCAACCGTGCGCGTCTGATTGACTTCTTTAGAAGGCTTCTCACTGACCGCCATTTTGAAACTAGCGACGCGACTATGCTTACCGCATTAAAAATAATACTTTTAAACTTATTTTATCGTATATATGTATGCATGTTTACTTGCTGATAATTTACTCACTGGAATAAACTTGTAACTTGTATGCTTGAAATTTTCAATGTTATGCACAAAAAATGTCTTGCACCTTATCCGGGCGGTGTACGAGGACTGGTTCCCTCACATCGAAAAATAGCTTTCGAAAAACACTTCTACAAAAATGTCTCCATCCTAAGGACAAATATTGTTGCCATGCATAAACTATATGGCATTAGTACTTTCGTTTCGTACCTGCAAACCATTGTTACTCTTTTGACGAACTACTTAGTCTGCAGAAATTGCGAAAAGCTGCTGGACTATTTGTGTCAAAAGACGAACAGGTTTTTTTTATAACATTTTTGGGGGATGCTACTTCTGATTTCCGGAAATTGTCTATTACCGGCAATGCCAACTGTGAGTAGTAACTATATAAAGGACGTTGCGAGATGACCCGACACTGACTCCCCTTTTTCTGTTTCTTTTCTCATCTTTATTGTTCCGAGCCCCAGCTAGGGACAATAAAGATGAGAAAATAAATAGAAAACGGCCACTGCCGATCAAAATATTGCAGCTTGTACCTTTTATGGACTGAAGCAGAAGAGGAAGCCTCATCGATAGTGTTGTAACAATGGACGGATACTAGCAACCACCATGCACAATGGAGAAAAATCGAACTCGGTAGGCGGAAAGATAGAATTAAACGTGTTGGGTGTGTTTGTCTATATAAAAAATTCTCCATGTTTTACACACAAATTTAGTAAAATGTTGGTAATCTGAATCGTCGTTTCAGAAGTCGCCGCCTATCTGCCAGTCTTGATTAAAACAAATCAGCCCGGCAGTGATGTTTCTAAGGGACGGCACACCGTCGAGCCTTTATATTAAGAATCAGAATGTTCTGATTTGGGATGTTACAGCTTTAAACCATAATGTCCAAAAACAGACCATCCTTGCACACAGCCTGTTTTGTATAAAAACTTTACTGAATAGCTGACGCTACTACTGTGCCGGCTGGCCCATGCGATTTTGTACCTTCCCGGTGGCTTAGTACCCATCGGGCTTTGATACATGTATTTCAAAATTATCACTTGCTAATGATGCTTACTTTTGACATATCCACTCGCATAAACTTGAAGAAAACGGAATGCCAATGATGTGAATCATCAGTGACCATGAGTAAAATGTCCGTACGTCCGTTGCGTTTGAATTCACGTGTGTTCAGTTGTGTTTGTGTTTCTTTTGCCGGAAGATATTATAGACACGTGTGATGGTCGACGTATGAGAATCGAATAAAACTGCTCGGCGCATTGAGTCAAACCTTGTGCGAGTTGACCCATATTTTGGACGTGTTGACGGAGCGAATTGGTTTTGGGCGAGTTGACCTTTAAGGGAAGTTACTCTTACCAAACTTCCTCTTTCCAGAACACGCGCGATGTTCCAAGGAAGTTTCCCGAGTTTTTTCCTGCTTGTTTGGATTTCTTTTAAGTTCAGTGGCCATCCGATCTGGTAAGAGACAGAATGTCTGTCGCTTCGATCTCCGAAGTTTACATTAAATCGGTGGTTTATGAGCTGATCGGTCACCTGTGCAAACAACAGGATACTATAATTTTCTGGCGGGGGTGGCCTTCCATGTTTTCCATCCCTGTGTTCACGCAAATACGGAGAAAATTTCTGTTATCGAAAAGTATCAAGTTGTTTACTAGAGCAGAAACTAGCACATTAATATACATATTACTGGCGGGATTTGGGTTCTTTGGTGTTACTTAACAAGATTTCAATTTTTCATAATTTATAAACACAATATGCGACCGCTGACAGGGGAGGTGTTCGTAAAACACGTCAAGCATGGTTGGTGTTCAGTAAACCCCTCCACTGTCACAGTTCGCAGACTGTGTTTGTGAAATCTTCGTTGAGCGGGCACCAAAAAAATTCAACCACGGTTGACGTGTTTATACATTGTTAGCAGTCACAGATGGTGTTTCTGAAATCTTAGTTTTAAACCATTACATCCTGAGACTGATTTTGTTCCCTTATTGTCCTATAAACTTAGATGAGATCTAGATGAACCATTTTAGTGCAAGGGTGGTGCCTGAATAGCTTGGCGCCTGAGACGCCAGACTATACTGGCACCACCCTTGAACTGTCACACTTAGTCAAATTAATTTCAAGCAGTAGTGTATCAGGATGAAAAGGTTGAGTGAGCGCCAAAGAATCCCATCCATCTAACTCTAAGGACAAAATAGAGACTGAGCAAGAGGGATAGATCCTCAGTCAGGGCTTCTGTTTTTACAACAGGTTAAAGGGTCTGTAGACCCCAAGGTATAAGTTTTAGAGGGTACACAGACCCCCCACTCGTCTGCGCATAATAAAGGGTCCGCAAATTTATTTTTAAAAAAACTGCATCACCTGTATTTTTTTTTATAAAAATAAATTAACTCATTTCGCTCTCTGTTGTGACAGTGTGTGTGTCAATTCCATGATGCTGGTTTTTTAACTGTTGAGCTATCGTGCAAAAGCCTGTCTCTCTCTCTCTCTCTCTCTCTCTCTCTCACGTGGCTAAGTTCAATGAACAAAGGCGAATTCACAGGTGCTGTTTTCATAGACCTTCGGAAAGCTTTCGACATGGTAGATCATGAAATTCTCCTTTCCAAGCTCAGTATATATCTGGATGGTTCATTTTCAAGTAACTGTTTTCATACATCAGACGGCAGTTCTCAGGCATCTATTCATTCCTTTAAAACAACCTCGTTTTTCGCTTCCTATCTTACAGACAGACAGCAGCGCGTGATAGCCAATGGATCTTACTCTTCAAGTGGTTTAGTAACAAGAGGAGTGCCCCAGGGCTCTGTCCTGGGACCTCTTCTCTTTTGCATATTTATCAATGATCTGCCACTACACTTCACGAATGACAGAATTGAATGTGACTTGTTTGCCGATGACGCAACAATCCACACCCCCGATAAGTGTCTGGAGTCTTTAAATGATCGTTTGCAACAGGGACTGAGTGAAATTTCCAAATGGTGTGAAAATAATGCAATGATCCTTAATCCCACCAAAACCGAATGTATGACGATAGCAACCCGTCAGAAGCATCAGCTCAAGCCACTTTCGCTTAGCCTGGAAATCCAAGACCACACCATTACACAAGTAACTGAACATCGCCTACTTGGAGTTATTGTTGATAACCAGATGAAATGGCAATCTCACATCAATGTTGTTTGTAAAACTGTGTCCAGAAATGTGTTTATGCTGTCTAAGCTAAAATATCTTATTGATGTCGACACTTGCAAACTATTTTACAATGCCCATGTCAAATCCCACATCGATTATGCCTCCACGACATGGGACGGCAGTGGTGACATACACATGAAGAGGCTTAACTCCTTGCATCGCAGGGCAGTGAAGCAGATCCTGCCTGATCCAGCTCTTTCTACTGACCAAAAATTTGAAAAACTAAAAATGCTTCCTCTTGACAAGCACCATCTCTTTAACAAAGGGGTAGTCATGTATAAAATCTGGAATGAAATCCACCCAGAATACTTGTGTAATCTCTTCACCAAGGTAGCTTCAGGCTATTCAACATCAAGGCGAAACTTCATCACACCACGCCCGAGGATAGATTTATTTAAAACCGCCCTTGCTTTCTCGGGCGCCTCGTTTTGGAATAAACTGCCAGCGCACATAACTCACACTGGTTCACTCCCCTCTTTCAAGGAAAGCCTCTTCAAGTACCTGCTATCTAACACCTCATTCACTGGTTCGGGTATCTCCATCGCCTAAAGCCTTGATATTAACCTCCGCGCGCACGTGCGTGTATATGGGTGTGTGCGCGCGCGCGCGTGCGTGTGTGTGTGTGTGTGTATGTGTGTGAGAGCATGCGGCGCGAGCGTGCGCGCGTGTTTGATTTCAGTGAAAGAAGGAATTTTAAAGACTATCTCTTTTTTTCTTTTTTTTTTTCCCCGTTCACATTGTTAGTAATCATAATTGGTGCCCTCCATTTTGCCTTATCCATCTCTTTTTGCACGACTTATTATATTATGTGCACTTTCATGTTATCTTAGTAGCTTTGTACATTTAGCAGATTTGTACCTTTGTAGTTTAGCAACGGCAAGCGTGAAAAATGGCACATGTGCTAACTGCTTCTTCCGTTCAGAAATAAAGTTTCATTTCATTTCATTTCATTTCTCTCTCTCTCTCTCTCTCTCTCTCTCTCTCTCTCTCTCTCTCTCTCTCTCTCTCTCTCTCTCTCTCTCTCTCTCTCTCTCTCTCACACACACACAGAAAAACACATAATTACCTGTATGATTATCTGATAATGTATTGAAACAGAGAATATAGCCTTTTCTGCTGAATGCAAATTGACAACCAAAGTCTGACTTGTCTAAACTCTCTCTCTCTCTCTCTCTCTCTCTCTCTCTCTCTCTCTCTCTCTCTCTCTCTCTCTCTGCGTGTGTGTGAACTAATGTACTTAAAAATTGGTTTCAACCCATTTAACCCGAAAGATGTAATTTCTCCAATTTTAAAGCTTTTGCCTAATACCTGTGTACCAGAAGATGAATCGACCACAATTAAAAAAACCTGTCAAACTTAATTATTTCTGTTCAAATTTCTAGACTTAATTTTTGAGTTCGCCTCCCTGCACATTGCACATAATTATGTCATTCGTGTGCCGTCGTGCTTTAGTTGTGGAATTACACACAGCCATGAACTCTGAAAACTGCGAGTCGCAGTGGCGGTGCCACTCATGGCCCAGGGGTATCACTTCTGGTACTGTTGCTTGTCCATTGAGACCGGGGTGTTGAAGTGCAACTTTCTTCTAAGCGATTATCACGGTCAGACGGTGCCGGATTAAAGAATCCGAAGCATTCTAGCTTCCTTTGCTTTTTCTCCGCCATTTACAACTTTGTTCAAGATCGAAAGTGAAACACCCGGTGCGGTATCCCATAATAGTATGAATGGTGACGTCACAGCAAGTAACGCGTTCAACATGTAGCGCGCACATTTATAATAACATGCTGACACCACACATAAACTAACAGTTTGCCCGTCCAGTTACACTTGCACGGACCCCGGAGTTGGGGTGATTATGAACACAGCCGCAACCAAGCGAGCGGCTAAATAAATCAACTCGTCACTAAAAATAGAATGACTGTCACCTACCTCTGTTAGGTTACGCACGGTGGCGCAAGGATGATGCATCTCGGATGCAGATGCACTGAATTTGACTACCCTTTAGTTACATTTTCAGTACGTGATTTTGAGTTTAATGCGTCATAGACGCACAGACGCCCTAAAACGGAAGCCCTGTCAGTAGTGTCAGTCATAGCCTCAGCACCTCTGCAGTGTATCATTGTATATTGTAGTTGGATTGGGTTCAAGTTTTCTTGGTAATAAAGTGGTTAATTTGTTCATTTACAGCTCATGTTGGTGATCAGTCTAATTGGAAAAAAAAAACAATTTTTATTTGCAGTATCAACATGAAAGATTTGGGGATCTGTGGTCTCTTGATGGCTGTGCTAGGGACTACAGTGCAAGCTAAAGGTTTGTGTCTGTTCACAATCTTGGAATTTATGTCGATTGGATGTTTCCAATCTTTTAGTAGGTACTCCAAGCCTTCTTTGCTTGACTAAGCGTGACCTAAATTTTCACCCATTTTCCATCACTGATGTTAACCAAAATATGCTGCATACTGGGTTGTATGTTACACACCGGCCGTACTCAAGAGTTGTGTGAACAAAGACACCACCAGACATTCGTGTTCCAGAATCGTCTTTTATTTCGGGTACAACATTCTTCCAATAAGTTGGGCAGGACCAACCTACTAGCAAAATCGTGATCAGAGCATTCTGTCTGAGCTCTTGTTCTGGGCTCTTCTTCTCCTGAGCTCTTGTTCCTCTCTTGAGCTCCTGTTCCTACCCTCTCCGTTCTGAGCTCTCCACAATATATACACATTCGGGGGACAGTGCCCTATTATTGGGACCCCCACCTGGGTCTGCCCTGGGGGACTTGGGTGGGGTTAGGTACTTTTTAGTTCCCAGGGTCACCCTGGTCAGCCCCACAGGGTGAGTTTTCCTCTCTATTCTGGGGCATGTGTTTCTGTCTACCCGAGGTTCATTCACCTGTATTTGCCTTTTTAAAACTCTCCCTACTGTCTGCACTGCCTGTAGCTCTTGATATTGGATGTGTGTTGCTAAATGGTCTTAGCTTTATTTAGGCCCCAAGTGTTAGGTTTATTTCACGTATTTGACCGGCTGGCGACATACATTCAATGTTCTGTTTAGTTTTTTTTTTCACAAGCAGTGCAGGCACGTCCTGAGAAAGCCTTGTTGCTGTCGGGACGTTAAGCAATGTACAATCAATCAACCTATTATTGGGAACGTCCCTCTTGGCTCCCAATTTGTCAAAAGAGCGTCTTTCTGTCAACCATTAATTTCTACTACAATGGGTCTACCCCCAGGCCGTATACACTATACCTATATTTCTTGATCTTGGCCTTACATATTCAGTACCACATCCCTTGATCTTGGCCTTACATATTGAGTACTCTAAGCCCCCAGGGAGTGTGGCCCATATTCAATAACGCTTGCTCGCAAATTCAACACATGGAAGCTTGCGTCAGTGTTCGATCTTGGCCTTACAACTTAGGTATATGATACTAAGCCCTCATTAATAATAGTCCTGAATAATAATTATATACTAATACATGGGGGTGTCATACGTAGTGTAACATTCCTCCCTGACCCGAGAAAAATACATCCCGTTCAGGATTATTTTTCTTTCCTTTCTTAGGGGGTATACACTACGGAACATATGACAATATAATTGCAAATTATTAACCAATCAAAATACATTTCATGACATCGGCACGTGACATCTTATACAATTACTCCATCAAGTATTCGATCCAAATAAAAGAAAAAGAGTTCATTGTCCATGATTCGAATAAAAGAAAAAGAGTTCATTGTCCACGATTCGAATAAAAGAAAAAAGAAAAAGAGTTCATTGTCCACGATTCGAACATAATAAAGGCAAAGTGTTCATTGTCCACGATTCGAATAAAAGAAAAAAGAAAAAGAGTTCATTGTCCACGATTCGAAGAAAAGAAAAAAGAAAAAGAGTTCATTGTCCATGATTCGAACATAATAAAGGCAAAGTGTTCATTGTCCACGATTCGAACCAAAATAAAAGAAAAAGAATTTTGTCCACGAACTGTTTGTCTCTCATGGGCACCGTTGCGCTCACGGTCCCAACATCTTCGTCCACTTTGTAGGTCGCCTCACTTCAAGGCCGGGTAGAATTTCACAATTGGCGATGTCGCCTTCAGTTCCACCCTGTCCTCCATCATCGGTGCGGAGGCACTTGCTCCGTAGACATCATTCTCGTCCGCCACAGTTGTAGCCACCGATCCCGGGTCCAGTGTAGGTCGAGTGACCCCACCATGTCCTCGCCTAAGTCTTGACAAAGGGCCAGCTCTTAACAAATCAAAATATCTGGCTACTCCCACTATTACGCCTACAATTGACATGACCACTGCCAATACTAATAAATACTGCTAAGTAGACCAGCCTTCTTCATCTTCGACCCTTTGCATATCCTGCAATTCCGTGATTAGAGAATCCATCGGAATGTGCTCTATTTGCTTTAATTTCTTAGGTAAGGGGATTGGTTTAAATTCTGGTATAGCTTTATGGAATGGTTCCCACAAAGTTATATTCGAAACGACATATTTTTGAATATTGTTAATTTCTTCGTCCGTTATAACAAAGACACTTTCTCGTTGATAATACGGCGTTAGTGTGAGTATCGCTAGTTGCGCTACACGTCATCCCTAAGCGTACTATACTAACGGGAGGATCTGTCAAAATGAATCTCACTTGTTCCCCATGGCAACTGACGGGCGCTGAAGCGTAATCTTTCTGCCGCACTGATCATCCATACACCATCAATTATGTACTTTGCCATTGGCAAGACCGAACCAAGCTTGACCTTCGTTTGACAGTATGTCTTTATCTTGTTCGTACTGTTCATTAGCAACGCTGTACTATGTCAACCGCAATCGTCGTCGCCTCTAACTCGTACTGCGCGGTCACTGACTCGGTCATACCTACTGTTCCATTTTTAGGAATTAACGGAACTGGTAAATTATGAACATTATCTGCTAAACCCAATATCATGAGACAGAGGACGAACTTCATCTTGCACGTATGCAAAATATAATTACACCCGTAGTTGTATATTCATACTCCCAAAACTGTATCACCTACACGATCTTCTGATTGATCCTCTCTCAATACCACTTGAGAGTTGCATTTTAAACGAAGCCTATAGTAGATCCCCTATAGCCTCTAATAACCGCCTCACTCCTTCACCCCTAGACTTAGGCAGGATTGCATCCACATTCTTTATCCTATCATCATCAGAGTTGTCTGATGTACCTTCGTCCGGGCTAACATCAGCCGATTCTTTAAAAATCCATAGCCCTATCAACATCTCTTGTACCACGTTATTTATTGCCTTCCTGACTTTAACTTTTTAAGTAAGGTTTATGCCTATGTGTCAACCACATGATGTCTACATCGACATTTCCCAGATCCGGATAGCTACCCGCTTATCATATCTAAACACACGATACCAGTACAACGACTGCGGACCTAATGTCAAACCACCTTGGGCAAAGCCAATACACAGGCTATCCCAGTCTCATATGACCCAACAGACACATATCAGTATGACTCAATAGCAGTCCAACCTTTTATTTACCGTCCTCTTAAATCTCTGCAAATTTCAGCGCTAATTCAATAATTGTCTTTGTGAACACCGTACTGTGTCCCAATAATATTAACCCCTGCCAAAATATAACTCAGTCTTTCCAACTGTTCTCTGCACTGCACTTCCATTATACTCTAGCAAACTATACACTAGTAAGCTAACTTAATTTTATTTTAAACAGATTATCCTCGACTCCCTAGCTCCCATATCCATTGTTCTGCGACATCTCTAATGCTCCAATTTTAAAACAATACTCGTCGGACTCCTACAATATTTATCCTGAACGACCGACTCTTTCTCTTTCCTGGGTTCTGCGCAGTGGCTTCGCGTGCAGCCGAACCCGCTAGTTTTTCCGTCGACCGTCCCTACCATTTGTCCTATGCCTTGGGCGCCTGTACCCTGCCTGATCACCTCTACCTTTCCACCCCCAATCATAAATACTGCCGCTGCCATTTTTTTTCTTTCTTTCTAAATATAACAAATTTTCAGCCTGGCTAATTAGGTCTGGCCCTTAATCAAAACTGCGGCGATGACACAAAAGGTCACTCACCTGTTTGTCTATTGTTGGTGACAGTAGTTGTGGTCCGAGGTCGTTTTTTTTTGTCTGTTGTAGTTGGCCCCTTCTCCGTCTTGTTTAAAGTTGTGGGCTCGAACTCTGCTTTCTAGTAGTGGGCTCGAACTCTGCTTTCTAGTAGTGGGCTCGAACTCTCGTCTTCTCTTCTTGTTTCTGTCATCCTGCGATAGTTCTGCTATACCCGTTCTGACATCCTGCGATAGTTCTGCTATACCCGTTCAGAGAATCCTGGTCACGGCACCAAAAAGGGTGGTCTTTGTTACACACCGGCCGTACTCAAGAGTTGTGTGAACAAAGACACCACCAGACATTCGTGTTCCAGAATCGTCTTTTATTTCGGGTACAACATTCTTCCAATAAGTTGGGCAGGACCAACCTACTAGCAAAATCGTGATCAGAGCATTCTGTCTGAGCTCTTGTTCTGGGCTCTTCTTCTCCTGAGCTCTTGTTCCTCTCTTGAGCTCCTGTTCCTACCCTCTCCGTTCTGAGCTCTCCACAATATATACACATTCGGGGGACAGTGCCCTATTATTGGGAACGTCCCTCTTGGCTCCCAATTTGTCAAAAGAGCGTCTTTCTGTCAACCATTAATTTCTACTACAATGGGTCTACCCCCAGGCCGTATACACTATACCTATATTTCTTGATCTTGGCCTTACATATGACTAAGTGCCAAAAGGTGCTCTCACAAAGAGGACAACTGGGTTGAAAATCAAAGTGTGACATAAAGTATCAGAAAATGTATTAAGTGATGTACACTGTATTGGCAATGTGTTTGTAAAAGAAAAAGATAATATCTCAAATGGTTTTTGAGAAAATGGCTGTTAAGATTTGTAAGTCTGGATATGTCGGACATCAGGTATTGCGACATAGTGCCTTTAAATTAGTGGGATAAAAAAACACAAATCAGTTTCTAAACAGTTAAAATAATAAGTAGTGGTCACAATTGACCTATCCAAACAATTACTGCTTTTTGGCTTAGAATGTTCTAATCCCCGAACATGATTTGTGTTGCAATACCTGACATCCGACCATATTCAATTTTTAAAACATTTTTAAAACATCCTACAACCAAGAAAAACACACTTTGTCATGTTATATACCACTCACAGGAATACATGCACACATTAGAGCACAATGGGAGTCTATCTTTGCTGCCCAAATATATTTATTGGCAGTCAGGGCCAGAATTTGTAACTTATGTCGAACATCAGGATTGCAGCAGATATCCCCAGAATAGTTATCAGAAGCCACAAACACAAAGCCTTTCCCCCAGTTTCAAGCTACAATATTTAACAAACAAAACAGATATAAAGAACAAACTGCATACACTAAGATACAGCTTTCTGATGTAATATACATGATGAAACATGACGTGCTAAACAGTCTGCGCCCGAAAAAATAAAACAAATATTCAAATAAGTTTTATCTGTGTACAGGCTGATGCACTATTTTAACTCTGACCCTCAGATTTAGAAGGTCCTAATGGCTATGCAACTGGTTGTCCAACATGGCTCATTTTAACAGTGCCTTTGCCCCCAAAAGTTCTACAATCCATATGTGTTGAACGTCAGGATTGCAGCAACAAATGTTGGCACAAGCCTGACGTCCGATACATTTTTTATCATTGCATTATTATGTTATGAAATTCACCTGTTTCTTGATCTCATTATCTTACGTTTGCGTCACAACAACTGCACGTCTCCATAAACGACAAAAATACATCGGTGACCCGTGTTCATTCAAATAACTCATTTACCAACTTGCATCGATTGGAGGTCAGATTTGCGACACGTGTTCGCGATCGAACGTCAGGTTGCTACAGCCATAAAATTTGTTATCACAAGAAATCATCTTCATTCTCCAACCTACTGCCTAAAATCGGTGCTGGAGTCTCGGGCGATTCAAACTCTTGAAAATGGTCCCTTACAATAAACATTTGGCTCTTTATTTTGTCTATGATTACACTCGAACGTCAGAAGTGATCGAACGTCAGATTTATGAAAACAGTTGCGACAAAATGTCACGAGTTGTAGCTCTCCATTGACAAACCGGACATTCAAAACAACCACGCTGGAATGTGGCCCATAATGCATCTATCATAACCGGACGATCGTAGACCAAAAAACCCAAAACAACTTTGTTAAACTTGTCAAATAGTTGAACGTCAGATCTTGCGACAAAAACTGGCCGCTCACAATTTTTTTGCCAGCTTAGAAAACTGTGACGGAAAAGTAAATTTAAAGCATATAAAATATTCAACGAAAGCGAAACAACGCAATGACGCCATTTCCGGTTTGGGTCAGCGTGCCTTTCGCTAGCACAAGTTTGCGGAAATTAAGATGCTGCTGTTGCGACAAATCTGACGTCCGACAGTGGCTACTTTCAAGAGCAATAAACAAAAGCATGGCTTGCCTTCAAATCTGGGAAATACACGGATTATAAGGTCAATCTTCCCTGAACATATGGGCATGGTTGGCACCAGGTTTGTTATTGTTGCTTTTACACGCGAGATCAAAACAGACCGACGGCATGTCATTGTCCGCTTTTCCGGGCCGATTTTTATTGGTGAATTCTGGCGTTTTACAGTATACTCACCAAACGGCTTTACCTTAGGTGCAGAAATTATTGCCAGTATATCTTCAATCATTCACACACACATTGCACTTGTTAAAGTCAACACGTGTCTTTTTAAACAGATTTTAGTTTCACGCAAAAGAGATCACTCACTTTTTGCTCACCTTTTGGCACTTAGTCATATTCAGTACCACATCCCTTGATCTTGGCCTTACATATTGAGTACTCTAAGCCCCCAGGGAGTGTGGCCCATATTCAATAACGCTTGCTCGCAAATTCAACACATGGAAGCTTGCGTCAGTGTTCGATCTTGGCCTTACAACTTAGGTATATGATACTAAGCCCTCATTAATAATAGTCCTGAATAATAATTATATACTAATACATGGGGGTGTCATACGTAGTGTAACATGTAGTATGGTGTCTACTCTTCAGACCTGTCTACCGTTATGGATTTTTCCGTATTTTTACGGATTTTAGGCCTAGAATATGAAAATACGCAAAGGTCTTAAAAAATATGAATTTTGGCACTTTTTTTTTTTGGGGGGGGGGGGGGGGTAATACGACGTTCGTTTTGGGTTTTAAGACAATTCGTGTTTCACAGGGCGCCATACTGCGCGCCATACTTAAGTAAGAAACAATTGAAACTTTTCACCGTCGGAGATTACTACATTAAGTTCAACCATGTCTGCCACGGGTGCCGAGAAAAGAAAAAAAATAAAGAGCCCATGAAACTGACAATGAAATGGATGAAGCGTCAACGTCGGTTTCAAAGGGGAAGAAGCCTAAACGACAGCAGACATTCTTGTCTTCATACACGGATAAGTGGCAATTTCTCGTGCAGTCTAAGAAGGGGCGGACGTTCGTCCACTGCTTGGCGTGTGTCAGAGATTTTAGTTGTGATCATGGTGGGGAACAGTGTATTTAGAACTAAGCAGTCAGTTTCATTTTTTTTTAAATGCAGTGATTACTTCTTCTTCATCTTCACTAAGTTACATGTACACTTGTCAAATTCCTACTTACGTCGATTTGCCGAGAGTGAAAATACGAATTTTGGTCCCAGAATACCACATTTTGCCAGTCAGAATACTGAAACTGAAAATCTGAGGTAGGCAGGTCTGACTCTTTGTGTTCATGTGTGTTTCTGTGCTTATTTTTACATGTTTAGTACTTTATGTGTGTTTTACTGGCGTATCTATTGTTCATGACTTGCCGCGGTCGGCACAGCGTGCGCACGTTGTTCACAGCACACATCAGCTTTTTAATCGCCTCGCATGTCGCGTCGAAGCAACACAGGCTAAAAATAGCTAGCCAGTTAGGTAGAGTAGAGCTAGCCCTTCATTTTCGTATAATTTATTTTTGCATACGATCATGGAAACGTATTCAAATTTCAAGTAGAAAAGTTTCAACGTAATATTCTCACTCTTCTACAAAACAGACGGGAGCGAAAAATATATATGATATATGCCTAAAATTGTCAATCATTTTTCTATATTATTGCAAAGTTTTGTATACTTTGTTTGACTCCGCATGTGAAGCAAAAGAGCGCACACGCTGCCTCTGTGTACGACCTAACGTGTGTTTGGAGAATGGCGTGCACAAACGATAGCGAGGCTGTAGTTGTACCATGTGCTTCAGCAAATATATATCGTCAGATTTAGCCAATCTGCCGACTTCAGATGAAAATATTGATATGTAATATCATTTTTGGATTGATCTGTACATTGCTAGGTTTTAGATTTGCTTTTCAATTGTATTCGAAGTGTTTCTTTTGAGCAAGCAGCGGTGCTGTCTTGCGAGGTACCGTAAACAAAGCGTGTTGGGTTATCGTCGGAAATATCGAATATAATTTTCTCTTTCACAAGAAAGTATGAATTAAACATTATTACTTTTATAAAAGATGTTAAGGTACGTTTATATTTAAGTCATTATCTTCTGGCGGTCATAGACTTTGAGATAAAATTATTTTTGTGAAGTCACGTGACCTGCTTGTTTTCCGGGGTTTTTTTTTTTTTTTTTAAAGGGGGGGGGGGGGGGGGGGGGGGGGGGTGGGGGTGATGACAAATTTTTCCTCTTTGTTTGTAGTCTATCCTGTTCTATTATTCAGATCTCATTATCCTGATCATTTTGATGTTTAAATGATGTTTTTTTTTATTAATTACAACCCAAGATACGATTTTTCTTGTGTTTGTTAATTTTCAGCCATCAAAATCAGTGATTTTACTAAGTTTGAGGACAATTTTCAGCAAGATGCCCTTGTTCAAGAGCCTCGAAAATAACTAGGCTGTCACAGATTACTAAACAGAGTTGATTGTAGTAGAATTTAGTATCATTATCACTATAAGGTTGGATCTGTGAAATTCCAAAAATGCCAAATCATTCACTTTTCACTGTCGCCAAAAAGGTGTGCAAAAAAACAAAACAAATTAATTCATAACTTTTGATCTAATTGTCCGATTATTTTCAACTTGATATCATTGGAATTAGAAAAATGAGACCTATCTCATATCTGGAAAAATATTTGCAAATGTGATCATGTAACTTAAAAAATCACTTTGGAGTACCTACTTTTAGTTTATGTTTATAATTTTAATTGCTGTGTAAGATTATTGAACATGGCGTGAGCAAACTGGTGAAATAGGGCCACGATCCCAATAACGCCGTGGGGATGCAACTAGGCGTCGGACATCGGTCATTGTCCAAAGCTGCCTATGTCTAACTCTAATCACTTTTTTGTTGTCTTCGACTTTACGTAGCACATTTGTTGTCTAAGTCTGCATCACACCTAGTGACCACTCACGAAACACTTTCTTATAAATGTGTACCTATTAAACTGTTAATGCAACAACATTTGAGTTGTCAGAAACACATTAATGTAAGTGAGGTGTGTTAGGTGATTCCTCGCGCTGGGACCATATATGGCGTTGAGGCGCGTCACCTGGGTGGTGGATAGGGGGTCCCTCGCGAGAGGGGTGCACCGAATGAAATAAGGCGCCGGGAACCAACATGGTCAAAGGGACGGAGACCCCGACAGAAAACCCCTGGTCCTCCTAGTAAGGGGGTTGGGCGTGGGGGTAGCTTCCCCACCCTGCAAATAAGGAAATAGCTACAGAAACGTTGACGAATAGACAAACAGCAATTTCTTTCCTGGGGGAGGAAGGTTCTTCTACCAGAAGATTTATGACGTCGTATGGTGAAAGCCAGAAGTCTTCGGAAGCCACAGGACCGAGCCACCTCTCTCTATCCAGGGACACAATCATGGGCACATGGAATGTCAAGACCATGTACCAGAGCGGCAAAGCCGCCCAGATAACAGCGGAAATGCAAAAGTACAACCTTGCCCTGCTAGGTATCAGTGAAGCCAGATGGACGCAGTCTGGGCAGAAAAGGCTGTTAAGTGGGGAGATGATTTTGGTCATGAAGAGGAGAATGCCCCCCATACAGAAGGTGTAGCATTTATGTTGTCACCAGTGGCATAGAGCGCTGATGGGCTGGGAATCTCTTGGGCCAAGAATTGTCACAGCAGCCTTTAGGACCAGGAAAAAGATTAAGCTCAACGTCATCCAGTGTTATGCGCCCACTAATGACAGTGACGAGAAAGAGAAACAAGAGTTCTACGACCAACTCCAGAGTGCTGTGGACAAATGTACGGAGGGAGACATCACCATCGTCATGGGCAATTTTAATGCCAAAATAGGGGAGGACAAAACCGGGTACGAAGAGGTGATGGGGAGATGGGGACTAGGGGAGATGAGTGAAAACTGGGAGAGGTTTATAGACTTTTGTGCTCTAAACAGACTTGTCATTGGAGGCAGCATCTTCCCACGCAGAAGAATACACAAAGCAACTTAGGTCTCACCTGACCATACTACAGAGAACCAAATAGACCATATCTGCATTAGCAAGAAATTTAGAAGATCCCTTCAAGATGTTCGAGTGAGGAGGGGAGCAGATGTCACCTCAGACCACCATCTGCTTACCTTAAGAATAAAGCTCAAGTTAAAGAAAAGCCGCACAGAGACAACACAAAGACAGCGCTGTAATGTAGGCCTCCTGAGAGAGACTAGAGTGAAAGAAGAGTTCAAACTGGTGCTGTCCAACCGGTTTCAAGCGCTTCAGGAGCTAGTAAATGAAGAGGAGGTGGTCACCACAGAGCAGCAGTGGAAAGCATTTAGAATTAGAGAGGCGCTGAACTCACACTGCAAAGACAACCGCGAGGTGAAGAGGAGTATCAGGGCAGACAAGAGGGCCTACACAGACAGCCTGGCAGCAGAGGCAGAAAAGGCAGCAGGCAGCGGCAACATGAAACAGCTCTACGACATTACCAGAAGATTGTCGGGCAAGTATGGCCATACAGAAAGTCCAGTGAAAGACAAAAAAGGCAAGCCTATTGCAGACAGAGCAGACTAACTCGACAAATGGGCTGAGTATTTTGACGAGTTACTGAACAGACCCACTCCACCCGACCCTCCAGACATCCAGCCAGCAGAGACTGACCTACCCATCAGCTGTGACAGACCCTGACCTGTTTACCATACACATTTGGCGTAGTACACAATTTTGTACACGTGTATGTAACACAGAAATACACATTTCGGTTCATTTCAGAAACACATTTTTAGAATCGGACTTTTACTTCGACCGCTCATGCGCTATGGTTTAAATCCGGCTTTTTAGAGTGACTGCGCATGCTTCGCTTCATGTTTGTAAAGCGATCTTGATTAACTAGACAAGATGTCAAAGAGAAAAGTACACGAATCCCATTAAGATGAAGACTATGCCGAGTCCGACTGCGTTGTTACCACCACAAGAAGTCAATCGCAGAAGAAGAAAAGAGTCAGGTGTTCTTGAACATTCACACGGATAAATGTCCGACGCTTGTTTGCTCCCAAAAAGGGACCAGTTAAGCTCGTTGCACCCTTTTCGGTCGAGCGTGCCGGCAGCTACGACTGCAAAGGACACATCGAAAGTAAGGGACACAAAAAATTTGAGTGGTCTTAATAATGTCTGAAGATGTTTTGTCAGAGAGGGAGGGGGAGAGTGAGAGAGAAAGAAACTGGCAACTCATGGCTTGTGAAGAAATACACATGGTCAGGAGTACGACTGAGTGTCCAAAAGGTGTGACAAGCACCCAGCATTTTCAAAAGCAAAATAATTTTAATATTTCATATAAATCTGATGTACCTTTGCATACATAAACATTGACACTAAGTAAAATTTTTATGTTATTTACAGTGTGGTTGTTATTGAACTTTGAAGTTTAAAGTTTGAACATAACATTTACAATGTCACACATTTAACAATCCACAACAAGCACAAGCTGTAAGCAATTTTTTGCATTTGTATGTTTAAAGTATGTTCCCCAACCAGAATAAATGGTATGTCTATAAATAAAGTGTGTTTGTGGAAAATGCAACCTTTTACGCCATAAAAACTGTTTGAACATAACTTTACACCATAATTTCCTAAAGCCACTAATTTTTAATTTTATTTGGAGAACTAATTTTAAAATATTATGCTAAATGCACAGAAACATGTCTCTAATTTAATTTAAGTGCAAAAGCCAATTGAAAAAATAATGTTTACATAGTTCTGAATACTGACTAAGTTGTTCAATACACCTTCACTGCAATGTTATTCTCATTTTTTTATCTCATGCAATCAAATACAGCTTCTGTAAGCTAAAAATGACTACACTAGAAGACTTTTATCTGCTGTTAACTATTCCAATAGAAAATAAGTATTTTTTTACAAACTGAGCCAAGATTTGACACAAATTCAATTACATTCACAAGATTGAACATTACACCTTCAACAAATATATTTTTGGTCTCACAAGGGCAAATCACAAACTCTTGGGAAAAAATAAGTATGCATACCAATCCCACTAACATTAACAAGCACAGCCATTATATCAAACAAACTAGTGATGTTTATGTGATTTTCAAAAAGGGCTGTTGCAATTTTTCAAGTGTTTGTACGCCTTCTGACTTGCACACAGGAAAAATCTTAAGATTATTCAAGAGAAGTCTCTAACGAAGACACTATCATCGAGCCTGCTTTCACCTATAAGCAGTGTGCATACTGTTATGGTAAAATTTCATTTGTTAGTCCATCATAATTAAATAAACAGTAGCAAAAAGACAGAAAACAGGATGCATGAACATAACTTTAACTTGACAAGTAGAATTATTTAGAAATTTGTTGATTGCCTGTAGTGTACAAAAGAAGAATGACGTTTGCACTAACATGATTTCATGACAAAAACATGAAATAGAAAGGTAAAAAATAATGACATGGCGTGTTTGAACATAACATGATGACACAGGACCATTTTCTAAAGCACAAAAGTAAAGGTGCAGAGTTATGAAATGCAGATTTGAAAGCTGTTTGTGATGATAAATATTAAGATAGTGCATGCATAAAGGTTAGTGCACAAATTTCAATGCACAACGGGAAATGTAATCATCATTGCATGAATGTAACATGACACGACGTAGAGTTATGTTCATGAGGAATAGCTGTGAAGTGTGACATCTTGTTTTGCAGTCACTAAAATTTTATAGGTCTTGAAATTCATATTTTATAGGATTTATCTGGTTATCTTACCTATTTTATTGCAGGACGGCCAAAGAAATGAAATTGGTGTTTGTTCGTAACTTTACACAGTGCATGTGATGTACTGTTGGTGTAAAGTTATTTACACTTGTAAACAAAAACCAAAGAAATGTTTATCCTATAAGGTATCACATGCTTTATTATTATGAAAAAGTAAACATTATCTTTTCAGCTATTGATAGTTTTTTTTATATATAAAGTGATTTTTGTGATTTTAGGTGATAATGTTTGAACGTATCTTTACATCCCACAAAGTTGGTGTCAAGTTATGTTCATGAGGATAAATTAAAAAGAGTTTCAAATGTGTTGTGTACCAGAATGTGCATAAACTATTTTTTATGTTGGCATCATCTACTATATGATTTGCAACAAAATTTACCCTTCAACAAAAAATGTGCATACTGGTTTACATGCCAGCACGCAGAAAAAAATACAATAAAATTATTTCAACTGAAAAAAATTAGGTATTTTGGGGCTACCAAGGTCTTGTCTAAATAAGTATAGTGCTACTATAGATTTATTGCAGAATAAGTGAAAAGAAAATAATATATCTATGTAGAGTATTATGTCAGTGTCTGTGTGGTGACGGAGTTGCCTCTTTTACGTCACCACCACTGTCTGACTTTCACTAGAAGTAGAAGGTTTTTTAATGTTTTAATTCTTTTCTGAAAAAAAAATTTTTTACTAAAGAAGTTGAAAGGATACAAAGCTGGCTAACGAGCTCATCCAGTGTCTTTCTCCAAACTAGCTCAATATAAAAGTTCAAGTAAATATGACAAAGATTAGAGCCTAATCGGGGTCAACCGACTTCATAAACGGTTGTTTATTTCTTCAATGAGACATTCAATTACAATATGCTCGGAGGTTCTCTTAGCCACCCACTTTAAGAAAATATTTTGCCAGGTTTCAAGCTTTCAAGTGTGTACAGAAATATCGGAGATTCTCTTGTTTACATACAAATACATAATGCAAATATGGCGCTTCGCGCCAAATGTTGTTCAGCAGAGAGGTTGGCGTAACTAGGCATGAGTAATATTTATCTTGTAACTTCAGTTGTTAGATGTTTAGCCTGCCCGCCTTTGACATCAGGGACATGCTATTAAATTCCCACCACCAAGCTCTCACTCGTCGACTCCGTGACTAGCAAAAAATGTTGTAAGTAGGAAGACCACCGAAGTGACTCTGCAGTAGTGCGGAGTTTCCTCCGGAGGGACTCCCTTACTACCTGACATATACAGCAGCGGGGCTAGGAGTCTGGCTGGAACAACTGGCGGGCCTGGGTGAGCACACTGGGGTTGATGGGGGTGAGCGGCATGGGAGGAAGACCTCTGAGGTCAACAAAGGGAAAACTTGGAAGCAGCAAAAAACAAACAAAAACAATTCGCCCCACCGTGACCCATCCTAAAAGGTCCCTTGTAATTGTATAAATAGAAGGGACTTAAAAAGAGATATTACTTAAAAAGAGATATTACTGGTAATGCACGCATACACATGCACAACACACAGACGGAGGCTGTGACAGGTTTTTGTCTTTTCTTCATTTTTGTGTTTCTGTTGTAACAATGACACTCAAAGTTCTACCGTAAAACCTCATTTTACAGGTGACTGTGACTTGACCTGGAAGGAGAACACACCACAGTCTCTTGAATTTCATTTTCATTTGAATCAGTCCAACAACTGGACAGCGGTAGTTCAGCAGTATACTTCAAAGACTGGCAACGATGGTAAGTATGTGTGATTATTTATAATTTACATAGGCCTGTTGAATACTTTTCAACTCTGTTAATAGTTGTCATGTTTTTGTATTTTGACTGGATTGAAAATACAGTAGACTTTGAAATAGGGCTGGCCTCGGCGCGTTCAGCACCTAGTATGCGATAATGTGAGCGGGCGTCACACTGTAACAGTGTAATAACAAGATAAAATTATGTCACGTCTAGCTACGCTAGCATTGCTGTTAAACGCAGATCTAGCCAAAAAGCGGTGTATGTGACAGTGACTAGAGCCAGCGTTTGTGGAGGAACAAGCTTGAAACTTTAGGATATTGTCTTTAACCCTTATCATTCTGATACACCCATTTCTTGAAATCAAGTTGACGCATAGTTCAAGGGCGGTGCCAAAATAGCTTGGCTGGCGCCTCAGGCGCCAAGCTGTTCTGGCACCACCCTTGAACTAAAACAGTTGATCTATCTCGTAATCTGTAATGCAGCCTTCATAGGACAATAACAAAATTTGACAAGAATCAGCCGCAGGAGGTAATGGGTTAAAAGAATTATCTCGTATTTTTTAAATTAGAATAATAGAATACACATTAATGAGAAAATGACTTGCACAAAAACCGGTTGATCCACATTTGAATCCGTAATTTTTCTTATTCTTACTAGATATTTTGCATATTATGGTCCATTCTCAAAGTGTGACAAAATCTCAAATACGAAAATGTTTTGAAAATTGGCTATTACTCTATGGCATGTTTTGTCATTCTAGTTTTCAAAACGGTGTTTGAAAAGATAATCTGAGATTCTATATTGCTGTTAAGTGACTTAGAGCCCTTCAGATGTTCAAAATCTCAGAAGAATGGAGGTTACTGATGACAGGAAATATTATATAGTACAAAAACAAAAATTAGCATATATAATATATGTATGAATCTTTTAACTCCAACACACTCCAACTAATTCTGTGATTAAAATAATACTATAAATTGTACATACGTCATTACTAAGGTGTATTTTGAAAGAAATGTCATGTCATCAGTAACGTTCAAACGTTCAGCCTCCGATTTCTGGATGTTATTCCGTCATTAGGAGTGTTTTCTGCCATTGGCAACTTTCTCTTTCGATTCCACTCAACACTACGATCAGAACTGATTCCTTGCTAAGCAAACATGACCGTCATGTTGTGCAAAGACTTAGAATATCCTACGTCAATTTCTTTATTAAGTTCACTGTTCAGCTGGAATTTTTTTTTTTAAATATCCGCGAGAATGCGCGCGAAAGTTATGATAAATGTCTGTGGACTTTTCCAGTCAGTTGCATTTTGTCATGTTAATTCAAGCGTGTTCTGGGCGTGAAAAATGACAGAACATTTTCTCCGAAACAATAAGGGCCTATAAAATTAAATTGGCGCCATCGAGACGTAAAACCACTGCACTGATGTCATTTTAAAATATCGTTACAGACATTGATTGGTTTGAAACTCCGCTAGGTTCACTTGTTTACCGATGGGAATTTTCCCCCCCGATCTTGTACTCGATGACCGGACATGTAACGTCCAGATGTGTACATTCGCATCTGTTTTAACACCAATAAAAATCTTTTTCTAGAACTAACTAAAACATTCCGAATAAGATACTACACCTAATCTATCAATGGAAATGGCTGGTTTGTGGAAATAATCACACTAAAAGGTTTGTTTCTACTTGTTTTCTCAGTAGGGGTTCTCGCGTCACATTTTCAAATAGCCAAAATTTAAGTTTTTGTCTAATTAATACTCGGCAAAGTACACTTTCAGAAGAGTAATCAAGACATGCTTATCTATATATTTCTTCATTCAATATACAACACACTGGTGTAAAATGGAATGTGTCGGTGCAATATCATGTTACGGCTTGAATGACAAACGTCACTGTTCGGTGCTTTCATCTTTTGAGAATGGCTAATATAGCTAAATTAAAGAAAGACATTGAATGATTTCGTTAGCCAGCAGTGTACCTCTTCAACTTTTTGAATGATAATTAATTCATTTTTGCAAGTTTTGGAACACAGCTTCACTCCCTCAAAACAGTCAGCCCTGGAAGAGGCAGTGTGGAAGAGACCCTTGTGTGCCTTTCTAGACTCGACAATGGCAGTGACGTAAAAGTGCCAAACACGTCAATGTTATTAAATGGTCCTAACTCACACAAAGTAGCAGCACGTCGGTGTTATACATGTGTATGGATTGACGCAATGCTCTGATGGTTTGATTTAGGAAGACAGTCTCTCTATATTTTTGCATGCAAGCTAAAATATGCAGAAGAGGCTTTATGAGTTTATCATCCAATTTAGTTCCTCTTCAGAACGGCTGTGGCTATGCCAGCCCACATAATGTATAACTGGCCCTTGTGTCTGTGTGTGCCGTTGGAGTTAGGGTGGCAAGAGATGAATTAGAAGGATATAAAGCTTAAATATAAACAATGTTCCTAAAAGAAAATGGCATGTGAGCTCAAAACAATATGGTAGATTTTAATAATAATAATAATTACCGTATTTATAATGCGCTTATCTTATAATAATTATAACTCTAAGCGCGCACTCACAACTCGCGCACGCATGCGCACGCTTTAGACGACTCACGTACAACAAATGGTGAAATGAATTGTGACAGTCATCTTTTGTGGGGAGTGTGGTGATATAGTGCTAGAACTGTTAAAAGAGGTGAGTTTTGAGGGCGGACTGAAATTTTGGGATGAATTGCTCATCTTGTGTCCGTCTGTAGCCTGATTCCCCAATATGTGGAACCCCTTCACCGACAGTTCACCCAGGCTGTTTCTCAAAATGTTTCAATTCACTGCCAGAGCCACTTCCCTCTCGCGGACATGATTTCAAGGCAGTGTCAGGAAGAGGCATAGATCCATATTAGCAAATGTGCAGGCTCATGAGGATCTATTTCTCTTGCAGTTACATGGTACTGCCTTTGTCTAGCAATCAAGGGGTTAGTTTGCCGAGGTTTCAGTTATTATTCTTTTTGGGCATCTGAGAAATGGTTGTGCAGCAGTATATGTCACTGGTAACTAAGCAGCAGTGGGGGCGTGTTTCTGTCAGTTTGTATACCCTAGAGCAAAAGAAATGCAACACTTTTGGAATCATCGGAAAAACTGAAGTGTTTCCAATGATTCCAAAAGTGTTGCATTTCTTTTGCTCATCAGTATATGTCTTGTTGCTTCAAGGCAAGGATGAAAAAAGGGAACTCCAGAAAGAGAGAGCTGCAGAACATGCTAGTATCTGGCATATATAGCTGACTGTCTTTTTATGGTTCCCTTTAGTTAAAATTGGACCAACTTTGAAAAGGGGCGCGACAGAGTGTATTCCATAGCAAGTGTGCCTTAGCTATGATGTCAGCGGAGACCTGGGCTGATGCCTCTGGAAATAAGAAGTCGGTTCTACTCATTCTACTCATTCTACCCCAACACCGAAATCCTTAAATGTTGCCGTTGTCCTCTGCAGACTGCATTGCAGTGCAGGACACAGATCGACCATGATAGTTCAAGGGTGATGCCAGAATAGCTTGGCGCCCATAGGCGCCAAGCTATTCTGGCATCACCCTTGAACTATCATGGTCGATCCTTATCTTCCTGTAGTGTGTCTGGGGTAGAATGAGTTAAATAACATCATGTTGTGCCACACCAGCCTATGGTACATATGACGTAAAGTGCTCTGTGTGTGCGCATATATGTGTGTTTGTATGTAACTTGTAAGCACAAATATCACTGCTTTTAGCAGAAGAAGCTTGAAGCGAAGATTTTGCCCCAACAGGTTGTCTTTGAGACAGCCTCCAAGGGTTCTGACAAGAAATAATCATGTATTTGAGTCCATAGTTTTTGTTAAAGTTACTTAATGTTTTGGGAATAGAAGAAGGCATTTTTTTTTTAGTAAAACCAGAAGGGACCCCAGCCCAAAGTTGTTCCCATTTTCAAGTTTATCCTTCTCATCCATCTCCATCTACCCTAACCCAACCTCTGATCCACACACACTGGACACAGAAATAAAGATGGACACTCGGTACTTCGCACCTTTCGTAAGCTCTGTGTCTCTGGACTGGCATAGCAATAGCTATTTTGAAGAAGAATAATAGCACGAGCAGCGAAGTGATGTCACTTGAAGCTTCACGTCATAGCATTACTAGTCTAAAGGGGCCTGATGAGTAATGCAAATCCGTGGCGCCACCACATGCTTGCAGCCACCGCATAAATAGATCAAGTCAGAATACAAGGGAGAAAAACGAAGCACATCTGCGAAATTCTAGCTGTGGCCGAAAGTATCCCAGACCTCTTTTTCAACATCTAGAGTTGAACATTAAACCCTTTAGTAGAGTGCCATGAAAGAGGCCACTGTGCACTGCAGTGCATCTATTGTTTTCTGCCATGTTCACTCTAAAGTCGAAGAGAATTACTCGAAAAGATATTGACAACTGAGCAGTGCTTAAAACAGACTCCATTTAAGTATAGTACCTTTTTTAGAGCTGGGGGAAATACGTACCTAAAGCAATTGCTGCGTGCAGGTCACAAGTTCATGTTGACAGTAAGATGCACTCTTCTTTTAATTTCATTGGATAGTCTAATTTACAGAAACCAATGAAAATGAGCATGGGGCGTATTTCCGGCCACATCTAAAACCCTACAACTCGACGTGTGCTATGAATGAAGCTTGACTGTGCAAAAAGCCTTGAAACTAAACTATCAGTTTTGATCGGAGAACAAGGTTGGTATCGATTTTTGGCAAAATATCTACCGAGTTTGTTCAGTTCAAGATTTTAGGCTGATGGTTGCTTTGAGGGTTGAAAACTGCTCTGGAATCACAGTGCTTCGCTGTTTTTTGTGCCTTTCATTTCCTCCCTTATACATTGACGAGTTTTGTAGGCGGTGGCGCAGCGGATTTGCATTAGTCAAAGCACTATCGTCAGGCCCCTATGCATTAGCTCCACGATGCCGTGTTCATACTGACGACTTGATGTTATACGTCACTCATCGCAGTACTATATCAGAGGATCAAACTTCGCAATTTTCTAGCTGATTTTCACACCTATGGCTTTCATGTCACAATTTGACCTAACCCTACCCGAGAGCTGGCTTATGCAAACATTATGAAAAATCATGCAAGTATTAATGAGAAGATAGTTTTTTTCATAAAAGAAAAGTCCAAAGTTATGACTTTTTTCATAAAAGAAAAGTCCAAAGTTATGCTAGCAGTTTTAAAAATAACTCCGAAAAAATGGCCATTTAGAAGCGGTTGACCCACATTTTAGTGTATAATATTTGTTATTTTTAATCGTTCATCCCATCTCATTTTGTTTTTAAACGTTATTTTAACCCTTTTCATCCTGATTGAAATAAATTTAATTATGATAGTTCAAGGGTGGTGCCTCAAAAGCTTGGCGCCTCAAGATTCTGGCACCACCCTTGGAATGAAATGGTTGATACTTTGGTATCAGTTTCAGCCCACTTAATCAAATTTCAAATACAAACGATTTTGAATTTCCAAAACTTCAGTAGCTCGCTTGAACTTGCCCTTAGCACCACGTGAATGTTATGTGTTTGTGTACAGTGTGTGAGTGAATGCATGTGATTCACGTGAGCGTGCTTGTTGGGTTCAGTTCGCGGCGGCGCTTTGAGCCGATTTTCAATTGGGATAAAGCGCCTATTTAATGCCCTTATTATTATATTATTATTATTATTATTATTATTATTATTGATCTATCTCCCAATCTATAACATAGCTTTCGTAGGACAATGCAGCCTCAGGATTAATGGGTTAATAGGAGTGTTGAGCTTTAGGTCTAAGCAGTTAAACATCTTCGCATGTACAGGCTTACGAGTACACTATATAGCACTCTAAAGATCTTGCTAGCTGCAATGGAAAATAAATAGCTACAATGGAAAATAATTACCCCCCCCCCCCCCCCCCCTTTTGCTGTCCTTGTTTTTGTTGAGGTGATCTTGCAGGGACCACCTTGACAGAAAGCTCAGACAGCCAAAGGGTTAACTCATTTGCGGCCAGCTGCATCTGGATGCGTGGCATAAGCTGCGCATCCAGATGCAGCTGGCGGTGAATCAGTTAAACAACAGAGCTTGCATAGTGTTCATTTTGACCATCTTTTGCAATTTCTTTTTCAACAGATGAAGTTGCCACCTGCGACGTGCCTCCACCACCACCACAGGGAGGCAGTTGTACTGTTCTTTATCTTGGTTTGTTTTCAACCTTCAATTACTCATGGCTGGATCCAGATCTGCTGAAGCTGACCCTTAGGACGAACAATGTTAATGCTTTAAATGAAGGAGAATATACAGCCCACATTCTTCCATCGAATGAACAGATGTCATGCAATGTGACCGTTGCATCAACAGGTAGGAATTATTCACTCTTGCTGTCTGTGGTGCTGTTTGACGAGGCGATTTCCGCATGAATCATGACAAAAAGGAGTGCTTCAGACAGCCAAAGGATTAAGCGCATTACGCATAGAGCCGACACCTGCATGCAACATGGGTTTAACCCTTTTAATTTTGAGGCACCCATTGTGCGAAATAATTGGACTGATAGTTTAAGGGTGCTGCCAGAATAGCTTGGCGCCTGAAGCGCCAAGCTATTCTGGCATCACCCTTAAACTAAAACAGTTGATCTATCTCTTAATCTGTAATGTAGCCTTCATTTGACATTATGCAAAATTTATTTTTAAAAATCAGCTTCAGGATATAATGGGTTAAATACCAGCAAATGTTTCTCTGACATTGTTTTAGTACCAACATCAGCATGCACATGAGATTTAACCCATAAAGTGCTGACATACTTCAACAGGATGTGGATTGACCATATTAGTTAAATGGTGGTGTCAGAAGAGCTTGGCACATAAGAGTTTAAGACACCAAGCTATTATGACACCACCCTTGAACTCTCATGGTCAATCTGTCACCAGAACTGTGACATAGACCTCAAAGGATATTTAACAGTATTGATGTAATGAGATAAATAAACATATCTTTCTCTGATACTGTTTTAACCCTTACACACTACATCATGAAGCAGTGAGACAGTGATAGTTCAAGGGTAGTGCCAGATCAACTTATCGCCTTAGAATGCAGCAAGCTAGTTTGGCACAACCTGTATGCCACCTGTCCTATCATTGTCATTCCCTCTGAATCAAAGAGGCTCGCTGATCTGGCTACACTCACATGGCCGATTCATCCATTTCTGACGGCACAAATGGTGCATTGTCCTCAGCTTAGAAGACGTCTCTTTAAAACTCTGCCACAGGGATGGGTGAGGTCTCTTAGGTGATCATACACTGACACTGCTGCAGGCAATTTTGTGGGCAAAGTATGTGTATGCAATAACTCAAGAAATTAATGACTGTTTTTCTCTCTTTTTTCATGAAGGTGATGAAACGTCAACGAACTGCCCCCAGCCTGGTAGTGGTAAGCATACACATTAATTCTCTGTGTGCTGATGACATGTTCAGTGAGATGTATTTTTGTTAAATAGTTTTGGATTTGTTTCAAAAGATGAGGTTTCCATGTTGGTGTAAAGCGATGTACAAATATTAGAAACAACATTTCAGGTGTAAAACGTATCTTTGGGTTGTGCACTGACACTGACGCGGGCAATTTTGTGGGCAAAGTGTGTGTACCATATGCACAAAACATATGCATGTACACACACACACACACACATGCATTTATAGACAGACTTTACTGCAGCCTGATTGTGTATTTGATGGATGTCGTCTTATGCCTTTCCCACATACAGCCACTGAACAGATTAATGACTGTCTTTCTCTCTCTCTCTCTCTCTCTCTTTTTTCTGCTGAAGGTAATGAAACTTCAACGAACCACCCCCAGCCTGGTAAGCATACTCATTCATTCTCAGTGTGCTGATGACATGTTCAGTGAGATGTATGTTTGTTACATAGCTTTGGATTTGTTTGAAAAGATGAGGTTTCCATGTTGGCGTTAAGTGATGTACAAGTAATAAAAACAACATATCAGGTGTAAAACGTATTGTTGGGTTGTGTTGCAGTATGCCGTCATAAGGCAACATTTTCTTTGAAAACTGTTGTTTGGACACAAGTGTATTAACTCATTCAACCCCACGCACGTATTTCCCAAATTTTGGAGGCATCATCTAACGACTATGCACCTGTTGCAGGAGATGGTCGACCATGATAATTTAAGGATAGTGCCAGATTAGCTTGGCGCCTGTCGGCGCCAAGCTAATTTGTCACTACCCTTGAATTATCATGGTTGATCCATCTCTGGCTGTAGTGCATCAGAGATGAATGGGTTAAGAGTGTGGAAAACAGCTCAGAGGTGTTATTTTGGTGTAAAGATGATGTACGTACGCAAACACAGTGTGGAAGAAATAATTCTTTGACAATCGTGTTCCAGTGGATTGTTCACGAAGTACCGGTCGTCATTGGCTGACACCTCCAAATGTTGGGAAATGTGGGCATGGGGCTAAATGGGTTAACTGCCAGGATAATCAAACGCTGCTCATATGCAGTCGCAGGGGCTCATGAGGATTTATGTCACATGTTTGTCCTATGTTCTTTGTGCCCATTTTGGCTGTCAGTAGCAGTTCTTGTCGCACTGATTCCTGCAAGAATCATTGGGACAGAAATCACTGCCAACAGCCAAAGGGTTAATGGAATGCTTTGGAATTAGATTTGTTGTTATTTTATGACATGTGCTTATCTGTTTTAGCGCCTGATACCAACCGTAATCCTGGTGAAATTGTTGGAATCGTCTTTGGTGTGGTGGGACCTGTGTTTGTGGTCGTGGGGGGGATCTTCCTCTACAAGCTCATCTTGCGGAACAAATCTAAGCATAATATAAAGCAGCAGGTATACACACCATGCATACAAGAAAACGTTTCTTATAATTGCTTGTATTATTGTTGGTATTAGCAGTTATTATTAATATTATTACCCCCTTCCCTGCCGCTGTACATACATTTTTGTTTCTGAAATGTTGGTTCATTCCATGAGGAGTTGGGTGGCTTGGTGGTCCTGGGTCCTAATCCAGCTGGGGTCAAAATTTGTTGAGACTATTCAGTGCCTTTGAAAACACCTTCGTGGTGGACAAAAGACATTAAGCTCTGAACGTTTAATGCTTTTTTTTGTTGTTCATCCAACGACCAAAAGCCAACACTGTTCAAGGAACATGCATACACATTGATCACAGCAAGAGGCTTAGATCCTCGTGAGCCCCCGCATTTGCAGGGGTTCATGAGGATCAATGTCACTTGCAGTTGGATGGTGTTCACTTTTTTCTCGGCAGTGAAGGGGTTAAGTCCGGGCGTTTTATAGTCGAGGGTGAAGATGTTTTTGATGATCAGGTTTATCATTAAGATAATTGTGATATTAATATGGTAAGCTTAGATGTAACAGTCTGTGAACCAACACTGTTTAATTGTTTCTGTACCCAGCATTTGTCAGATGCGAAGCATTTTACATCAAAACCTTTTGGCCGAGACCTCTGGAAAAGCACTGTTATATCCCACTTTTGTTATACTCGACTGTTATGTCTAAGTCATCTGTATTATGATTAAAATAAAATGAAAGTTATTGTTTTCATACAGATTCCAGCTAATCGAGAGGAATACGTCGAGCTGAATAATCCATGATGATGAGCCACTACCCAGCTGCTTTAGAGCTGTTCTTGCCGTTGATAATGTTCTATGGGAAGCAGTCTCTTGGCGGATCAAGTTGACATCCTTAGGCAAAGAACTACCATTGATTTTCATCCAACGTACCTGTCCTTGGTCTCTCTTTTGTTTAACCCTTTGTGTGTCAGTAGCGGATTCAGTCACAATGATTCCTACAGGAAACATCGCGACTAAAACTGCTACCGACATGCAAAGGGTTAACTTATTTTAAAATCATCCGATGTTTGGTGTCCAACTCCAACTGCCCATTTTTCTTTGTTGTTGTTTTTTTATTTTTGGCACTGTTTATGCTGATAGGTTCTTGCTGAATTTTTTTATACTGTAAAGTAACTTAATGTACTAATATGTTTGATATAATGAGCACATTTCTTTTAGGTTTACACTAAGTTGGGGGGGGGGGGGGGTGGGGGGGGGATTTAATGGACAGACAGAACTGATTATGGAGGTTCGTGTGAGGCACCGCCTGGTAGCAATGCTAGGAGGATGCTGAAGTGATTTCCGCTGGCCTCACTGTAGACCTTCCATCTCAGTCCTTAACCCATTTAGCCCCAACGCCCTGCTGCAGGAGATAAATTGACCATGATATTTCAAAGGTAGTGCCAGATTAGCTTGGCGCCATGAAGCTAGTACTATCCTTGAGTTATGTTGAAAACATCTCCTGCAACCGGCACATAGTCGCTAGTCCAAAATATGGGAAATGCGACGGTGGGGTTAAATGGGTTAAACTCAACACCAAGGAATTTAATCAAACGTGATTGTCCAGAAGGAGGCCTGTAGGCATAAAGCCGCTCAGACACTGCCATTGAACTATAATGGGTGACAGCATTAAGATCTGGAGACAGATTCAGCGTTTCAAAATCGCAGCAAGCTGAATTTTTACCCCCATCAAAGAAATAATTGTAAGACACAATAGAGTTTTGGAATGTTCAATCTTGCGATGTCACTTCATGCATGCTGGTAAACCATTCCAAAAGGGTATAATGTCTTGTGATGTCAAGTTATGCACACTTCTGCACCATTTCTACGGAGTAGGGTACATTGTATTGTATATCTACCCAGCGTGACCGTTTTTGAGAAAAGCCAAATTTCCATTGTTTAACGCTCTCTCTTGTGTCAAACATGGACACACATGTGATGTTCGCTTGAATCGTTTAATTTGTGCCTGGCAGTTGTTTTCGTGTGAACTTGACCCCTTGAGCATGTAACCACCAGTCCTGTGCTCAGCGCCAGTGACTGCATCCACAGAGGGGGTAACCCATTTAAGCCCAAGGCCGCATTCCTCCAAGTGTGGAGGCGTCGCCTAACGGCAACGTACCAGTCGCAGGAGATGAATCGACCATAATTCAAGGGTAGTGCCAGATCAGCTTGGCGCCTGAGGCGCCAAGCTGATCTGGCACTACCCTTGAATTATCATGGTCGATCCATCTCCTGCCATAGTGTGTCGGGGCTAGGTGGGTTAGGCATGTTGTGAGTGGGAGATTCGCATCTGATACAAGATGCTGCTTTTGTGTGATGGTTGTGGGACGAGTCCACTCGGTTTTCTCAAGATTTGTCAGTCCGGGGGGGGGGGGGGGGGGGGGGGGGGGGGGGGGGGGACGGATGGCCTTTCATTTTTTCCGTCCCTGTCAGAATTTATTGGTCCAATGCGGAGAATTTTCCGTTTACGGAAAGCCTACCTTGCCATTAACAGGTGGCAACTGAAATCCATCCAGGCCTTAGAACAGAATTGCATACCAGTAATTGTGCCTGTTCACACCTGATCTTGATGTGTTTTTGCTTGTTTACAACTGAACCTTGATATGTTTTGGGTTGTTTACAACTGAACTTATATATTTCATTGTGAGTTGGAATATTATAATTGGGTGACATTGCATACCATTGCAACACAAAACTGCTGGATGTTTTGTGCATCAACTTTGTGTTCCAACTCTTATGTTGTGTTGAGTGCATTTTGCCTTAACCCCCAGAACATGCAGCCCCTGGCACTGTTCACAGTACTGGTGGCTGCATGCACAAAGGGGTTAATGTGTGCTGTTCTGTGATTTTTGACTTTACAGCCCCAGCTGTAAGGTCCCAAATCACAGACTAGCGCATTCTGTGTATTTATAATCTTCCCAAAGAAACGCAACAACTTAAGGTACCTGTGCCACTGTGTGAAAAGTCTATGCAGTACCATGTATGCAGTATATTTTCAATTTTCTTTTTTCCCTGGATGAGTGTCTATCCTCATCACATATAGCTTTATGCAGCAGGATCTAGATTCAAGTGTTTAACCCATTCAGTGCAAAAAAAATGTGAACACCACCCAACTGCAAGAGGTATAGATCCTTGTGAGGCCCCACAATTGCAGGGGCTCATGAGGATCTATGACTCTTGCTGACACCACTTTGAATACATGTTCTTGGTACGTCTTGGTTTTTGGTTTTAATTAATTGCAGCTGGCACTGAATGTGTTAACCCAGCCATCAGTACTGTTTACATTGCCGGTGGCCGTATGCACAGCCTGCCGTGAGATGGCCTTAGTCGCCTGCTCGGCGTTAAATCCCAATAACTAGCTAACTAGCTGTATGCATGAGGGGTTAAACAGCAAGCGATATGTAAAGAGCTGAGTGCACGCATTACTTTCTGTAGCTATAGTGCAGTAGCGCCGCAGTTTAATTTAAGAGCGAAGTTTGATTGTGAGTACCATATTGGAGCAGGAATGGTGGATCCTTTTCTGTATGCTGCAGGCTTTATATAAAAAATGTGAACCCTTCGGCTGTCTGTAACTAACATCGCTACTGACAGTTTCGCTGTGGGTAGTGTTTTTGGGTCGCAAAACACAGCTGGCACTAAACGGATTAAGGCCGCCCTTTTGCATGCAGCCGTCGATACTGTTTACAGTGTTGGCAGCTGTATGCACAAGGCAGGTAACCCTTATCATTCGGAATACACCAGTGTGTAAGATAAGTTTGACTAAAATAGTTCGAGGGTAATGCCAGATAAACTTGGCGCCTCTAGGCGCCAAGCTATTCTGGCACCACCCTTGAACTAAAGCCATTGGTCTATATCCTTATCTGTAAGTACTATAATGTAGCTTTCATATGGCAGTGTACATATTTGAAGCTTTTAGCCTCAGTATGATATGGGTGAAACAGCAAGCAATATGTAAACAGGCTGAGCGTACGCGTTACTTTTAGTAGTTCAAGTGATGTAGTGTAGACTCGTCTTAGGAGTGAAGTTTGACTGTGAGTACCATGTTGGAGTAGGGATAGTTGATCCTTTTCTGTATGCAGCAGGCTTTATCTTTAAAAACTGTGAACCTTTCGGCTGTTGGTAGCCTGGTAGCGTTTTTTGTAGTGATGATTCCTACAGGCATCCTCACTATTAAAATCGCTGCTGACAGTTTCACTGTGGGTAGAGGTTTTTTTGTCACAATGATTCCTGCAAGAGATCAGCAAGATTAAAATCGCTACCAACAGCGTAAGGGTTAAACCACCTTGCACATACAGCCACTTGTGCTGTTTGCACTAAATAACCAATTGCTTTAATGATGGTTGCGTGCATTAGTAATAGGGTGTTATAATCGGCGAGCATGTGATTTTTAACCTTGTAGGTGTTGGTAGCGGTTTTAGTCATGATAGTTCCTGCAGGAATCATCGCGACTAAATCCGCTACTGACACTCAAGGGTTAAGTTTTAATTTTTTTGCCGAGGTGCTGCATTGTCTACACCTTGTGAATTAATTCTTTTGAGAGCGCCGTATTTTAGAAAGTTTTTTTTTTTTTTTTTTTGCTGTAAATAAATTTTAGCTTATTGCTTTATTCAGTCCTTTGATTTTTAAGTTTTAATTTTTTTGTGGGGAGGTGCTGCCTTTTGCGTCTTATAAATGAATTTTTTTTTTAGAAGTGCTATATGCTAAAAAGTACATTTCTTTGATTGTAAGCCAATTTAGTTTACATTTTTATCTTTTTATCTACAGAGATTGTTTAGAACCTTCTTCTGCCTCTTAATGGACGATGTCATAAAGTCTCTTGCTCTCTGTTGTGTTCAGCAGCTGTGCATCTGTATTTTTTTACCATTTTAGATCATGCAAGTGTCTTATTTCCTATCTTGGGCTTTGAAATATTCTTTAACCTTTTTAGCCCCGATGCACTACATCAGGAGATGGATCGACCATGATAATTCAAGGGTAGAGCCAGATTAGCTTGGCACTGACAGTCGCCAAGCTAATCTGGCACTACCCTTGAACTATCATGGTCGATCCATCTCCTGCTGTGGGGTGTCAGGGCTGAATGGGTTAATATTGGGATCAAACGAAGTTTATATTAAAAAGTGACAAATTATCTCACAGACTGATTGCTTTGTTTGTTTAGGCTACAAAAAGCACGTCAACAAGGCTGCTTTGCTACCCCCCCCCCCCCCCAACCACACATACACACACACACTCATCAAAACACCAATACTGCATCAAACGAAGCTCTCTCTCTCTCTCTCTCTCTCTCTCTCTCTCTCTCTCTCTCTCTCTCTCTCTCTCTCTCTCTCTCTCTCTTTCTCACCATTTTAGCCAAGAATACTGTTAAGCTGTATTTACATCATGTTTTAAGATCTTTCTCTTAGTCTGGCTGAGCAGACTTTTACCCTTCCCGCCGTGAGATGGCTTTAGTCGCCCGCTCGGCGTTAAACCCAAATAACTACCACTGTTTTAACATGACTTTTTATATCTTATTCTTATCTTAGAGGAATGCTGTGTGTTATGAACACAATTCTGGTCCTTGGAAGAAAAATTAAAACCTGCTTAAGTGAAACAAATCCGTGAAAAATTCGACCTATCCATATGATGGATAAGTCGAATGAAAAAAAAAAACCTGCAGGTTGAACTGAAGCATCGTCGACTGTGTGTAGTACTATAAGTTATTGGTAACAAGGGTTTGCTGCACGGATCCTTGTAGGCTTTCGGGAGGTCAAAGGAACCATTGTATCCCGAAGGCCTGAGGGGTACAATGGTTCCTTTGACCTCCCGAAGGTTTACTAGGGTCCGTGCAGCAAGCCCTTGCTCCCAATAACGTATTATTTTGTTTTCATTCATCCACTATTTTCGTAAAAGAAATCGTCCGACCTGGAAAACGCCAGACATGACTGACGTCTAAGGAATATACATTTATACATAATAGCCATGACGTAATTTAAAATCTTTCATGATGTTCCCGTCTCCAGTAGTGTGCCTGTTTCGAACAACACTCGGTCACTTTGAACTTTAGAACGTTTTGGTGACCTTTTATAGAACAAAACTGGCATCCAAGACGCGTCAGAAAGAGGGCTACAAAAGTCCACCATTAGTCGCTACAAGGGTTTTTGTAGCGATGTCACATGGCACGGTTTGTAAAAGTAGTAGGCGTGTGACGTAGGGATGAAAACGAAATTCGTTAAACTGACTTTACATGGAACTAGTGAAGTACCTCTGAAAAGTGCCGTTACTCCGAGTTGTGTAATGTTCGACCTTGTTGTAAGCCAAGTTTACACAAACATTCGATATTCTGAACTGATGTAGTCGATAGTCATTTACCGTTTGTGAATTTTGCTCGCGACACACCACAGCAAGATATGGCTCGGCCATGACAGTTCAACGGTGGTGGCAGAATAGCTTGGCGCCTATAGGCGCCAAGCTATTCTGCCACCACCCTTGAGCTATCATGCTTTATCTGTCTCCTGTATTGTAATGCAGTCCTCAGAAGATAACTCCAAAATGTGGGTATTTCGTACCTCGGGCACAAAGAGTTAAAACCATTACGGACCGACAGACAAAGATTTAAAGTGTGGCATTACCGTCCTTTCGCCCGCCACTCTCCTGCGTATCAAGGAGAAGGAGAACAGAAAAGTCTTCATTTTACGACATTTAAACTTCTTTAACTCATTCAGCCCGACGCCCGTATTTCCCAAATTTTGGAGGCGTCATCTAGTGACTGTGCACCAGTTGCAGGAGATAGATCGACCATGATAATTCAAGGGCAGTGCCAGATTAGCTTGGCGCCGACAGGCTAATCTGGCACTACCCTTGAATTATCATGGTCGACCATCTCCTGCTTTGGTGCGTCAGGGCTGAATGTTGTATTAGTCGGTATTTTACCAAATGATTGTAAGATATTAACTAAGAACATTTAGAAAGGGAATGTTGTGCACAATTAACACAATTATTGTCTGCATTTGAAGGACGTTTGAAACTACTTCGTGTCTTGTGTACTGACATGGTCATTGAAATGCAAAAAGTTGTAGCGATCGTAATCGATTTATTTTACGAAACTTCACTGAGTCACGTACGTGTACTGCCACGAGGATTTCGAACTGAATCACCCTTACACTATCACAGTCGAATTAATTTCAAGCAAGTGTTCCACGATGAAAAGAGTTAAAAGAGATAGTTGCTTACAATTAGTTTTATACGTATAGTGTTGAGCCACACAGAAAGAACCAGATCAGTGCACAAATGGCGACCGGGCCCTCTTCTAAAATTGCAAGAGTGAAGACGCCACTCTCAAAATAACGTGGTGAAAACTGTCTTCATTTTCGACACTGACGGAGCCCGCTGTTCTACACGTGCCGTGCAAGGCAGAAGACACCATCAACCCAATGCGCAAAAGGCCATCGGGCTGACGACTCTGTACTTGCTGAAGTGAACCGCATTCTAGAAAATTGCAAAAACAAAAGCTGGGATGCCTAGAATCAAAATCGTACATGAAAACGCACCTGCGCCTGCAGGTACAAGCTGGCACAAGAATACCTTCAACAGCAGGGGCGGGTCAGTTAGCTCGGCGGGGGTTCGGGTGGACCTTTGGACCTTCAACCTGACACAGTCTTAGACCTTGGGATGTGAGTTGGGAAGGGAGGGATGGGTGTCACTGCTTGCCGAAATATCAAACAACACCCAAAAAGTATGGGTAGGCCAAACTCCCCCAAAGGGCATTTTAAAGACTTTTTGGTCGAGGGGGGGGAGGGTTCTGGAACCTCCCCCCCCCCCCCCGCCCCCAATTCCACCCCTGAACAGTAGCCTCAATGTCCAGACTTTGCCATGCTCTGTCCACTTCCATGATCTGACTTCATGCATTTTGTCTTGTTCCCACACTTCAAGAAACGCCTTACTGTAATGGAAGCATTTTAAACACTCGCTCAACCCACGGAAGCGCCAATTTTTTTTTCAGCGTCGGTCATCGACCTCACTCAAACGACTTCTTTGAAGCATTTTTTCACTGGATAGAACGACTGAACAAGTCTGTGGCGGTAGATGGGAAGCGGTTATATCAGCTCCACTATAACTATAACACACATCTTAGTGGTGAGACTGAGAGTGCTGTCAAAAACTTATCGAGTATGAAAATATCTGCAAGCACCCTGGTATCGGGCATTTTTACCACACAAGGCCTCGCTACACATGCCCGGTTTTGAGGCCGATTCCCGATCAGTTTTCGAATCGGTAGGTGATCGGGCCTGACTAAAAAACGTGTGCACAACCACACATTTCCCGACTTGTTTAGCCGACCGGTTTGAACCGAAGATCAAAGTCGTACCTGTTCTGCAAAATGACTGCTAGTTTTGACAGTGATGATGATGTGCTTGCATTATCAGCAGTTTTGCATCATCGTATTCGGGAAGAGGCGTGCGAAACATCAGCACTGAACGGCGGTGGTACTGATCACAACGGGCGTGTTCCACCATTTGCAAACCGTGCTGAAACGACATGATTTGCGAGACGCGCTCTGATTGGTTGAAGCTTACGACCGGGACCGATTCGGATCGGGAAAATAGAGCAGGTTCTAGACACCCGATTCCCAGCCGATTGGGACCCGAACGGATAATTGACGTCATCCGATCGCAATCGGATCGGAATCGGCTTCAAAATCGGGGCACAACCGGCACGTGTGGTGGGGCCTTAATTTCAAAGCGTTCTTTGTTACACAGACCTTTTGTGTACGATCCATAGAGCAAAAGGCCGTCGGGCAGACGTCGGTCGCCGTTGGCCCGCGCACAGCCTAGCCTGTTTGCAGCCTTCACGTTTTCAGGCCATGGTTAGTACTAAACTGGTTGTCTACTTCGATTTGCTACAGCCGACCAACGGTAGCACCTCGAGAGAGACAACCACCAGGGGACTGATGTATGGACAGAGACTAGAGCCTAAGTCCGAAACTATCTTCATACGCCTGAGACTAACATGTTAGTAAGACATGCATGAACTGAGACTAGGCCAGGTCTGAAACTATCTCAGGGACTAAACAGCCCAAATTTAAGCCCACCATTTACTAGGTGTAAAGCGTCTTGTCTCTGACAAAAAGCAAATCCGGGCAGCCGCTGTCTACATGATGTTCCTATCTCGACGAAATCTACGCCAAAATCGAGTATTTAGAGACCGTCGACACACACTAGATGAGTTTGATGATACGAAGCTTCACAAAAAGTTTAGTTTCAAGCGCCGTGAAATTTATCTTTCTTGTACTTTTTGTTCTGTGATTTTTGATATTGTAAAGCGCTTAGAGCACCATTCATTTGGAGGTCAAGTGCTATATAAATGTACACTATTATTATTATTAATATTATTTAAACCAAAATCGATGAGTACAGTTTACAGGCAGAGTGAAGATGGAAGACAGTGGCTGTCAAAACACGTGCAGGGCGAAAACTGTTCCCAGCGGCGCATGCTCAGTGGCATTTGGAACTGGATATTCCCAAGTTAAAAATAGCACTTGACACAAGTCGCGGACTAACCATATCTAGTCTCGGACTTGAAAGTCTGACTCAAGTCTCAGTTCATGCATCGGAAAGGTATGCCTCAGTTAGTCCCTACGTAACAAGTTTCTGACTAAGGCTACGTCGGGGACTTGTCTAGTCTCTGTCCATACATCAGACCCCTGGAGTCGGTCCTTAGGCCAGATTATTGCTAGTCACCACGCATGGTCAATTTCCCCGCTGCATCATTATACGTGTGATAAGCAGGTACTACTAGGCTACATGGTGACCCGGAAGTCAAAGCTTAGCTTTTTTTGCTTTTTGTTGTTGTTTGTTTGGTATCCAAACATCACTCATGAGTAAAGTTGTTCAGATTAACCCCTTCCGCCTACCACTGTACGTACAATTTTGTCTCTGCATTCTAGGTTCATTGTGCGACCAAGAGCCAACACCGTCCAAGAAACATGGATGCAAATTAGTCTCAGCAAGAGGCACAGATCCTCATGAGCAAAATGGTCTCATGATTTTCGGGTTTCGCAAGAGGTTCATCAGTCTCAGTTATTTTAAGCCCGTTACAATCTGAGAAATTCCAACTACGATGAGCCATGCAACCGTGCGGAACTTGACAAACATACCACGTACGGGCAATCATGTGACGCTCATCGTGTCTCGGCTCAACTACTGCAACGCTACTCACTGGGGTCTCCCGTCATCTGTCCTAAACAGACATCAGAGAATGCAAAACACACTCAGCCAGGATTGTCACCAAAACCAAAAAACAGTTATCACAACTAACCCCAGTGAACTGATCAGCCCCAACACACCACACAATATGGATTGACTATGATAGTTCAAGGGTGGCGCCAAAATAGCTTGGCGCCAAGCTATTCTGGCACCACCCTTGAACTATCATGGCCGATCTGTCTCCTGAATTGTAATGCAGTCGGCCTCAGAGGGCAACTCCAAAATGTGGATATTTCGTACCTGGGACACGGTGGTTTAAATCCTTGCACTCCCTTGACTCTGGCGCTGACGTAACAGTGCACCCATGACACTGCTCCTCAGTATTTTCAGAATATCGTCTCCCACCCCCCAACCCCACCCCCCCCCCCCACCCCCGCCCCATCTACAATTAACCGCCCACCAGATCCCTTCGCTCATCCTCTCAGACCGCACTCGGGCGGCATTCCCGCGCTTTGGACGGAGGGGAAAAAAGATAGTCAAGAGCAAGAGCCTTAGAAAGGCTGCCCACAATCCTAAAATATACTCATTTTTCCATTATTTATTTCTAAATAAGAACTTTAGATCGCGAATCGTACGTAAAAGGCATACATACCGAAATATCACAAGAATGCAAGAATGTTAGTAACAGGTCATATTACACAGTCAAATTTGGCCAGTTCAGGCAGTGCAAGGTCCGGTGTTTTTAAAAATAAATTTTGCCTTGTTTGAAAATTTGTAGTAGGGCTGAATGTTAGAATTTGCTGGAAATTTCTGGTTAGATGAGAGGAGACATGTTTGGTGCTTTGATTCATACCATCCTGAGCTTATCCAGTGGACAATTGTGGGCCTATGTTGAGTTGCCGTTGACGTAGTGATTTGAGGGGCACGCTGATTTCAGCTGTGCTTGGGTGTGGGGTTGGTAAGGAATCAGGTTCATAGCCAAGAAATGAGACTGTCAATGTGCTGTTTTTATTGTTATTTTGTGCATGGCAAATGTGCATCTGGTGGGCAGTTGTGTTTTTTAGGGGAATAAAATATTAAGGGATGCCTGGGACTGACTATGGCTAAGAGACTGGACAGTACGGAAACGGCACTGTGATCCGTGGCCAACAAGGGAAACACCTTCACATTTGCATTGTAATGTAGATTTCATTTTA
Organism: Semisulcospira habei; assembly: GCA_036245525.1. Taxonomy (NCBI): domain Eukaryota; kingdom Metazoa; phylum Mollusca; class Gastropoda; family Semisulcospiridae; genus Semisulcospira; species Semisulcospira habei. The sequence goes on along the minus strand of BTPG01000002.1, from coordinate 59,097,802 downwards.
TAGATACTGAGTTGACAATAGTTTCGTATTACACTTTGTTGTTTCATATGTTGCAAGTTAAACTGCATACTATTTTTTGTTGTTGTGCAAAATGGACATGTGTTACGAATTCTGTTTGTTAATTCAAATGTTGCGTTGGAGTTATTGTGTACTATTTATGAAAATAAATTCGTCGGCGCTCCTGTTCAAAAGATGGCTTCGGCCTGCATCGCTATGCTTAGGTTGTGAACGATCATATGCCAGCCACCCTCCAAAACGCAGCCAATATTCTTTAGTCGTTTTCATTTGGGCCAGCTGAAGACTCATCTCTTCACTGGACATTACAATTGACAAATGCCAAGCAGTGCCCCCCACCGCCCCCCCCCCCCCCCTTATATTCGTTCAGTTCTGCTCCCCTGAAGCGCCATGATCACGTAGCAAGATGAATGTTTTCAGTGCACTGTACAAGTGGACAAATCATCATCATCATCACGTATAAGTTATTTAACCAGTTAGACCCCACGGCCCCATTTCCCACAGTTTTGGAGATGCTGCCTAACGACCATGCACAACTGAGTTCAAGTTCAGGCGATGTCAGTATATTCGGACCGGCCCTGATAATTCAAGGGTAGTGCCAGATTAGCTTGCCGCCATCAGGCGCCAAGCTAATCTGACACTACCCTTGAATTATCAGGGTCAGTACTGACACCTCCTGCTGTAGGGCGTTGGGGCTAAATGGGTTAACGCTTCCAGAGGAAACGCCATATGATCTGCCTATGCGCGGCATATGACACGTGGGCGGCTTTAACCCTCAGCGGGCTGTACCGTCTGCCGGTGATCGCAGATTTGATTTCTGAATATTTCTGTTATAGCAGACCATAGAGGGTAATTATATATGGCCTCTGTCGGTCCGAATCGACCATAGATAAAAATGCATCCTAGTTGTTCTGATCTGATTGCCTGCTCAGCTGGATTCAGTTGAAGCAGCATCTTTTGTGACTGTAGAGGCTAATGCGGGAGTGGCAGTCCCTGCTGCAAAGATCACAAATGTACGTGGTCGCTGGTCTGATGGAGATGTTGCACTCCTTTCTGCGTGCCCGCTTGTCTCCTGCTGCTTTCGACATCTCTTCGCCTGACTTGAGGCGTTGGTGGAGGGTACTTCCCCACTTTGCACGGTCATCCGCAAGGCGTTCCCAGGAGCCAGTGTCAATGTCCAGTGCTCTCTTGTCCCTCTTGCAGACATCTACGAATCGTAGCTTGGGGCGACCAGTGTTTCTTCTCCCAGCTGCCAGTTCTCCTTAGAGGATGTCCTTAGAGATATAATAGCTCGCAATATCTCCGTTATAAATGTTTTTAGTGTGTCTTGCAATAATGCTGGGCAAAAGGGTTAGCTTAAATTGTAAAAAGTTTGAAAGTCGTTTCTGTACGTTCTCCTTCTCCATTTTGAATACAGGAGCGTTCCTCTCGCTACGTTCAAAAGGCAGCGAAAAACCGCTGGCACGTGTGCCTATTTGCGTAGAAATGTCTTGGCTGAGGCAAGACAACATTGAGAGCCCTTTGAGTTGGTGAATTTTAACAATCAAAGCCCGCCATGGAGCAGACCGCTTTAAGTACAATGGCCTTTTAATTACTGCCTCTGTTCGCACTGACTTTGGTCACTAAAATCTTCCTCACTTCAACTAAAGAAAAAGCAACCGTCTTAACTCATTCAGCCCCGACACACCACAGCAAGACATGGATCGAACATGATAGTTCGAGGGTGGTGTCAGAATAGCTTGGCGCCCACAGGCGCCAAGCTATTCTGGCACCACCCTTGAACTATCATGCTCGATCTGTCTCTAGAATTGAAAATACTGTCCTTCATAGGGCAACTTTAAAATTTGGGGATTTCGGTCCTGGGGTAGAATGTGTTAAGAACGTCAGTGGATAGAAAGTAATATCGGCATGAGGCATAAATCCTCATGAGCCCCCGCGCCTGCGGGGGCTCATGAGGATTTATGCCGCATGCTGCTGGGTGTTGTTAACATTACTGCGGCTGGAAAGGAATTTGGGACAAACTTGATATGAAAACTGATCCACATTTGTATTCGCGTTGCGTACGTGTTATCTCAAAGAAAACTGCACAGAGCTTTGACATATTGTTTTAAACATATATAAGCTGTCCAGAGCACCGCGTGTGTGTTGACTGAGCTTATCTTGGTGTGCTTTCAGTGCGGACAAGGTTGGATTCGTGTTCTGAAACAGAAAGTGACGGGTAAATGCATCTCTCTCTCTCTCTCTCTCTCTCTCTCTCTCTCTCTCTCTCTCTCTCTCTCTCTCTCTCTCTCTCTCTCTCTCTCTCTCTCTCTCTCTCTCTCTCTCTCTCTCTCTCTCTCTCTCTCTCTCTCTCTTTTTCTCTCTGTGTGTGGGGGTGTATGCTTGTGCGTGTGCTTGTGTATGTCACAGACGGTGTGTCAGTGCGTGCGTGCGTATGTGTGTGAGTGTGCGTACGCGGTCGCGGGCCACGTAATGTTTTATTTATTTATTTATTTATTTATTTATTTGTAATTTTTGGTTCCATTTATGTCCAATAATGTAGTCTGTAGCAACGGCAAGTATGCAAATTGGCGACTGAGTCTTTCTGTCAAAACCTTTACCGTTGCCAAATAAAGTATCATCATCATTTCTCTCTCTGAAAACAGATCTTTTTGTACCTAATCATTTATCCTTGAGAAATAAAGTTTCATTTCATTTCATTTCTCACTCCGCATTGCCTACTCAGTGTATCGGTTGATATACGTGCACCTCTCAAACTGATTTAATCTTAGTGTTAGTGACTATTGTTACAACATGTAACGTTTGCTTGTGTTCTTACAGTTCTTAGAACATCATGCAAGAATAAAATAATGTTGCCTAAATCAACATCAATCTATTCTTCAGGCGCCATGTGTCTCTGGATATTGTCGTCTGCTGTTTTCCTGTGCGTGACGTCATTTGGCCATGGTCTCACTCCGACCCTAACTTCCGGCGGAAACGGAAGTGGGCGTCTGTGTGTACCCAAGGAGTGGCTTGGTGGATTAGCTGTGACGACAACAACCCTTGACAAAGACCACTACAAATCGACAAGCGTGAGGAATTTCAGTTCATTTTAGTCTTTGGTTAGGCTGTATCGCCAATTTATTTTTTTCTGACAGAAGTTAAATCAAGTCTAATCCAGTCAAACGAAATCAAACCCAACCAAACTGAAGTGACTTGATTTGATGCCGAGCCAAGTAAAGTCAGACCAAATCCAATCCAGACCAATCCAATCCACTTCAATCCAATCCACTTCAATCCAATCCAGTCCAATTCAGTCCAGTCCGATCCAATTCAATCGAGCAAATCAAGTCAAATCAAACCCTAAAGCGCGCCAAACATACTATGATTTTTACGCGAGAAAACTGAACTCTAAATGACCTAACCACTCCATTTTTTTTCTCCGAGGGGACAAAGTCATCATTGCGAATGTCCAAATTATTTAGCTTCTACTACTTCATTCTTTTTTATATGCGGTCGGAAACTGAGGGTTGGGTTTTGTTGAAAGTTCATTTTTTAAAGTTAACATTCATAAAATGTTCGGCGCACTTTAAAGTAAGGAGAAATAACACACATTTCTGAGTCAACTGACAACGCCTCATTTGGCTCTTTTACAGCGTTTTGTTACATTAATGTGTAATGGCTGCTGACATTTTGAAAACAGTATACAGGCAATTCATTTTCAAAGAGCACAGGTGAATAATTTTGATTTCTATCCATCGTCGTGCGTATTGCTGCTAGGTTACAAGGGGGGGGGGGGGTAGGAGGGGGGGGTCCATCAGCTGGTCATGTGATCTTTAGCCTCACCTTTAACCCCTTCACTGCCAGTGGCCACGATCTCAGTGTGTTTCTCAACAACAACAAAATCGTTGTAACTTCAACTCCAGCCGTCCGAGGAAGACGAACACACACACACACACACACACACACACACACACACACACACACACACACACACACACACACACACACACACACACACACAGAGAGAGAGAGAGAGAGAGAGAGACACACACACACGCACACACACACGCACACACACACACACACACACACATACACACACACACACAGAGACACACACACGCACACACACACACACACACACACACACACACACACGCGCGCACAAACCACCAAGAGGCATAGATCCTCATGAGCCCCCGCAATTGCGGGGGCTCATGAGGATCTATGCCTCTTGCATTCGGGTGGTGCTGGCTGCCTTCCGGCATAGAAAGGGTTAAATTTGAACGCAATAATGGTTTGACGTTTGTGTCTCTGGCGCTGTCAGGGTATGACGATGACCTGGTACTCAGCGCTGCAGGGGAAGATCAGGGAGGTGCCTTACTTCCTGAACAAGGCACTCCTCTACGACTATCCTGCCGTAAGTGTATCATGGTCGCAGGGAATCAGCATTTAACAGGAAAGTCATATATTAAACTGTAACAATATGACACGGTATGTCACATACACTGCACCACAAGAAAATGTGTCACGTATACTGTAACACAAGACACTGTGTATGTGAATGCATGTCAATGTATGTCACACATACGGTGTCTAAAAAAGTACACTACCCAGAATGTATCACAGGGTTGGATCTGGAGGGGGTGGGGGGGGGACAGGGGCGGATCTGGTGGAGGGGGGGGGTCAGAAGGTCAGGGATAATATAATCTCTGTATAACTAGATTTATGTGCATATCAGTATTGCCCCTATATACATGACATAATCATACATTTTGTTATTAAGTTCATCTCAGATGCATTCACAGAAGGTCTCACTCAACTCATTCTACCCCAGACACACCACAGCAAGATAAGGATCGACCATGATAGTTCAAGGGTGATGCCGGAATAGCTTGGCGCCTATGGGCGCCAAGCTATTCTGGCATCACCCTTAAACTATCATGGTCGATCTGTGTCCTGCACTGCAATGCAGTCTTCAGAGAACAACGGCAACATTTGGGGATTTCGGTGTTGGGGTAGAATGAGTTAATCCTCTTGTGTATGCAGCCACCGGTACTGTTTACTGTATCGGTGTCTGCATGCAAAATAGGGTTAAGTAGGACTGACTTGTAGCGCATCTCAATGTTCAATGTGCCAGCGGCTGCATGCGCAAGCTGTTTTGTTTATTTGCCAGAAAACGTTGTACACAGTACAGTATCACGACGCGAACGAAACCTGTACAGCCACCCCTCTTACAGAGCCATTCATGGAGTGGTGTGTCCCAGGTAACTTATTTTCTGCGCCCACCCCCCCCCCCCCCCCAACCACCACCACCACCACCCTCTCCTCATCTACCCTCAGGTTTCCTCCTTGCGATGCCAATTCTTTCGTACATGTAGCCACATCTTTTAGTCTTGTATAATTGTATGTTTAGGGCTTTTGTAACGGGTTAGGTTTAACCCGTTCAGTGCCGAAGTGCCGAGAAAATGTGAACACACCCAAGTGCAAGAGGTATAGATCCTCATGAGCCCCCGCTTTTGCGGGGGCTCATGAGGATCTATGCCTCTTGCTGACACCACTTTGTATCCACGTTCCTAGGGGAATTATGGCTTGTTGATTTTGAATTGTCGAAAACTGCAGAAAAAACATTTTCCATTAACGGGCACTGAACGGGTTAACTCATTCGCTGCCAGCCTTATCCGGATGCGGCTGGTCGCGAATGAGTTAAAGTGATATGCTCCACGATGGGGCTTTGATTGCTAAGGAGGTGGACTACAGAACTGCCCTGTGTGAAGGCAAAAAGACAGTCAGAACATTTTTGCGAAAAGCGAGATTTTCATTGTTTTACAATGAAAATCTTGCTTTTCACAAAAATGTAATTAGTGGCTTCTGCCAGACCCGAACATAAATGTTATATATAACGGAAAATGCTGACGTCTGCTCATAGTATTGACCGTCACTGACAGGTGACTACAATGTCACGGTAGACCCAGACACGACATTCGGCGCCGGAAATCAGGTGACTAATGCCACGGAAGTGCGGAGCATTGTGGGAGGACTCACCTATCACGTGACAGTGGCGCCGCATAACCTGCCAATGTTTGAAGAAGTATACGGGACGAAAGATGGGGGTAAGGATTGATTGATTGATTGATTGATTGATTGATTGATTGATTGATTGATTGATTGATTGATTGATTGATTGATTGATTGATTGATTGATTGATTGATTGATTATAAGTATTAATTGATTGATTCATTGCTCGATTAATTGATTGATTGATTGATTGATTGATCGATCGATCGATCGATCGATCGATCGGTCGGTCGGTCGGTCGATCAATCGATCGATCGGTTGATTGATTGATTGATTGATTGATTGATTGATTGATTGATTGATTGATTGATTGATTGATTGATTGATTGATTGATTGATTGATTGATTGATTGATTGATTGATTGATTACTCATTCATTAATTAATGTATTCATGTATTTATTTATTGGTTTCACTTTGAGGTGTGTCCGCTAAAGCTGTTGTGGTTATGGCGCTGACGCTGTGAACCCTTTTAGGCCCACGGGGGCATTTCCCAAAATTTGGAAGACTTAACAACGATGTACCAGTTGCAGGAGGAAGATTGACCATGATAATTCAAGGGTAGTGCCAGATTAGCTTGGCGCCTTCAGGCGCCAAGCTAATCTGGCAATACCCTTAAATTATCATGGTCAATCAATCTCCTGCAGTAGGGTGTTCGGGCTAAAAGAGCTAAGGTTATGGAGGGGCGGGTGGGGGAGGGAGGGGTGCGCATCTCGGATTTACGACAATTTATTTTGCCATTCACGAATTCATCGAGGGCAGCAGGGGAGGGGGTTGGAGGACAGGGGGCAGGGGGGGGGGGGTGTGGCGAGGGGGGGGGGGCATTACAGATACAGTCCGAAAAACAAAACAAAACAACATAACAGACACGTTTCACTGTGAAAGAGACAATAGAGTCGAGACAAGTGCTTTGTTAGAGTTTCCGGCCGGTTCATAACTTTTTTTCACCGGCCGAAAACTCATGGAGGTGGTCGGGGGAGGGGGTTGGGGGGGGGAGAGAGAGAGAGAGAGAGAGAGAGAGAGAGAGAGAGAGAGAGAGAGAGAGAGAGAGAGAGAGAGAGAGAGAGAGAGAGAGAGAGAGGCTGTTCATGTTGGTGCCAAGATTTCACAACAATTCCCAAACGGCCGGAAACGATCAGATGTGTTTCCTAGAATGTACAGTCTGACAGCAAACTTCCACGTTTTACCAAATAACCCCAGGCCCTTTTCACGGATCACCAAAATTAAATTTTGACTTTCACGACGACCCCTTCTTTCACGAATCACGAGGATGAAAAAAATTGCAATCACGAATCACGGCAACCGAAAAAACGCCAAACAAATCATGATTTTAGGTCATATCCCACCCGCCACCCCCACCCCCTACCCCCCCCCCCCCACACCACCCCCCCTCCCCCACGCCTTCATGGTGTTTGCTCGGTGCTGAGTGATTTTACATGATATGTATACTGAAGGTATATCTGCAATGAAATTGCCAATGTTTAAAGCCAACCAAACAACACGTGATCAAAGATGTGATTGTGTGTGTGTGTGTGTGTGTGCGCGCGCGCGCGCATATGCGCGCGCGCGCGTGTGTGTGTGTGTGTGTGTGTGTGTGTGTGTGTGTGTGTGTGTGTGTGTGTGTGTGTGTTTGTATGAGTGGGGCAGATCACCCCCCCCCCCCTCTTGAAGGATAAAAGTTACAGGAGCTGATCGTACCCTCCTCCCCGTCACTCCCACCCCCTCCCCGCCCCCCCCCCCCCCCCCCCCCCCCCCCGCCCCCCAAAAATCGCACTGCAATGTAATTGTCCTATTTTAGGGTTTTGAAAGCACCCCGTCCACTCCCATCTACAACTTTTTCATGTTGTTGACTTCAACTCATTTCGAGGCGCTTCGCATCAATAGCTGCGGATGTTTTCGAATAGCGTTGCCGCCGGCAACGCTGTTTCCGACACTTCTGCAGCTGTTGATGCGGGTCCTCCTCGAACGAGTTTTATTCATTCGAGACGCTTTACGACACGTCAGTCACGATTGCGTGAAAACTCCGTGTTTAAACATGGAGTTCCAACGCGCGCAAGGTCATCGGGCCGACATCGGCCGCGGTTGGCCCGCACACGTCCGTACGCGGGCCAACGGCGGTCGATGTCGGTCCGATGACCTTGTGCGCTTTGGATTTCTGTTTGAACAGCGCCCTACTTCCAGAACATCCTCTACTACAACATGTCGTCTGTTTCCTTCGACAAGAACGCGTTCGTTTTTCGTGTCCCCGACAGCTGTAAGCAGGCGAAGTAAAAAATCTGAATAAAATTTTCTCACTACAAGTGCACAAGTGTCTCACAATAAAGTTTCTCACTACAAGTAAGCAAGTGTCTCACGACAAAGTTTCCCACTACAGGTATGCAAATGTCTCACGACAAAGTTTCCCACTACAGGTACACAACTGTGCAAGTGTCTCACAACAAAGTCTCTCAATACAACTATGCAAGTGTACAAAAGTGTTTCACAACAAAGTCTCTCACTACATGTGTACAAGTGTCTCACAATAAAGCTTCTCACTACAAGTATACAAGTGTCTCACGACAAAGTTTCCCACTACAGGTACACAACTGTGCAAGTGTCTCACAACAAAGTCTCTCAATACAACTATGCAAGTGTACAAAAGTGTTTCACAACAAAGTCTCTCACTACATGTGTACACGTGTCTCACAATAAAGCTTATCACTACAAGTATACAAGTGTCTCACGACAAAGTTTTGCACTACAGGTACACAACTATGCAAGTGTCTCACAATAAAATTTCTCACTGCAAGTGTACAAGTGTCTCACAACAAAGTCTCTCACTACAAGTGTACAAGTGTCTCACAACAAAGTCTCTCACTACATGTGTACAAGTGTCTCACAATAAAGCTTCTCACCACAAGTGTACAAGTGTCTCACAATTACATCGCCAAAGTATCAAACAACGGCGGGGAGGGGGGGGGGGTAATGGGGGGGGGGTGAATACTCTCCAAAATATCAAATGGGTAAAGGGGGGAGGGGTCGAAACACCTCAAAAAGGATCTTTGTTATAGAATTTTACAGAATTTTGAGTCTGGAGGAGGGAGGGGGTCCGGAACCCTTGAACCCCCCACTCCTCCAGCCCCACCCCACATCCGCCCCTGCACACATATACGTACACTCATCGCAAAGGTCAAGGGTCACGGAGGTTTAACACATATGTGAAAGAAGGTGACGTTTTCAGAAAAAATAGATTTCGCTGGTGCAGAAGCCAGCCCTTTACTTATTGTCACAAAGGTCACACACACACTACACACACACACACACACACACACACACACACACACACACACACACACACACACACACACATACACACACACACACACACACACACACACACACACACACACACACACACGATGTTGTCTCGCCTCAAACCAGCTTTTCTACGCTTCTTTTCACAATCGACGTGAGAAGGCACACGTACCAGAGGTTTCCGTCCCACTCACTGCCTTCTGAGCGTAATGGGGACTGAAGCTCTCCTGCGTGCAAAGGAAATAACGTGCAGAAAAGCCTTTCATTTTACGACATTCAGACTTCACAATTTAACTCATTCAGCCCGACGGCTGTATTTCCCAAATTTTGGAGGCGTCATCTAACGACTATGCACCAGTTGCAGGAGATGGATCGACCATGATAATTCAAGGGTAGTGCCAGATTAGCTTGGCGCCTGTCGGCGCCAAGCTAATCTGGCACTACCCTTGAATTATCATGGTCGACCCATCTTCTGCTGCAGGGCGCCAGGGCTGAATGGGTTAAGTTCACCCTTTTGTCCAGCATTAGTGTAAGACACATTAAGAACATTTCTCAATGCGATAGTGCGATCCATTAATCCTTTACTTCCGAATAATAAAGACATCAACACACACAGATCAGCCACAAGGTACCCAGCGCGCAAAAGGCCATCGGGCCGACTTCGGCCGCCGTTGGTCCGCGCACGTGCGTGCGCGGGGCAACCGGGCGGCCGACGTCGGCCCGATGGTCTTTGCGCACTGGGTACTGGCAAGCGGCAAAGCAAAACACAGAGCTTATCTTTAAACAGTAGTCTAGTATGCTGAACCTCGACTAACTTAATCACTCTGTGTTAGCATCAGATCCAGATATTTCAGTATCGGTCAGCAAGATGCATTGATTCTCATGAGCCCCTGCAGCCTGTAAGGGGCACGTGAGAATCTGTGCCTCTTGCAGATTGGTCGGGATGATTGAAACGTCGGAATGGAAACTAGTATGACCAAGGAGACAGTACCGTAACAGAAAGACACATTTGGCACTCGAAGACATTGTTTTTGCCAGGTACGTATTTTGATCAGGTGGGTACTACACTAGTTTTAATTGCATATGGGCATTCCCTCGTTGATAAAGGTGTACACTGCGTCACCAGAATGTTGCGTTTGTGTATCCGCGGTCCTTGGCGCAGAGGTATAGGCGCCTGCCACCAGTGCTAAAGGTGCAAGGTTCGATACCTGATTCCGGCGTGCTTGTCTCTAGTAAAGCTACGTTTCCATAAGCATACGATTACGATCCGAACCCAATGTGATGATGCAATTTTCCTATAAAAAATATTGCATCATTTTCGTTTGAAGCCGGATGCAAATTCGTTTATCACATCGGACATATGGAAACACACAAACATGAAAAGGACTTGCACGATTTTTTCTGTTTCTGACCTGCTTCGAATTTGGATCGGTTTCGTATGGGATTCGTGTTTATGGGTAGCCGCCTTAAGTGTCACCATTACTTCCGGCGGACCGTTGGGGGTTCTTTCTCCGGATCCCCCCCCCCCACCCCCCACCCCCCCCCCCCCCACCTCCCTTAGTGGTACCAGTTTCTTTATAAATATAATTAATTTAGTCCCTTTAGAATCACCTACAGCCCATCTTAGTTGTTAATAGTTCTTTATAATGTTCTCTTAACCATTTCTTAGACAGGATATACAGTTTTACAAATACATATGAATTCAGCTAATCTGTTTTCGTTGCGGCTCACTTGGCGATTTTTGTTGTCAGAATATGGTTATTATGCGATAGATTTATCTATTTTACTTACTTAGATGTGTGTGCATATTTAGTAGAATGACTGCTACACATATGTGTGATTTGGTACTTTAGAGTCTGCTTGATTGTGATGTATGTATGTTTTATGTGTTGATCTTAACATGGACGCTCGTCAGTTATGCCGCAAAAATTCCTAATGTTTATGCATATGTCAATACAGTTTATATTATATCTTATCTTATCTTAAATTTAAAATATAAGCGATCAAAATTTCCGACACCTCAGTAGCTGAGCTGACCCTTTGCACCACCTGAATGTCCTGTGTTTGTCTTGTACTGTGTACTGCTGATATGTGGCCATCCCCCCCCCCCCCCCACCCCTCCCTCTTCCTATCGTCATACCACCACCCTACACATATCCGCGCGACATCCACCCTCATTAATAGTCCCTGACCTTCCTCATTCCTCACCCGTCCAGAAGAAAAATGAATCAGGTGCCAACAAAAACGTCAAAATCGTCCATGGCGACATAATTATGTTCTCTTTTCAAACCTGCAGATTTTAACGATGGTGTCGCTTCCGTTCCTCTTTCTTACCGCCATGTTGACTGTGGGACTGGGTCAGCCTCCTCCTGACACCAGAAGCGGAAGTACACCCCTGTGCGTGGCGAAGGAATGGCTGGGGGGACAAGCCATGATGACAGGAGCCATTGTTAATGGGCAGAAACACGTCACACATGTAGGTATAACGACAATACTTGATCACAATAAAAATGATGATAACGATGATAAGACGACGACGATAATAACGACGGTGATGATGAAGATGATGTTGATGATGACTTTGATGTTGTTGATGACGAAGACGGTGGTGGCGGTGTAGCTGTAATGATGATCATGATGGTGAAGGTGGTGGCTATTTTGACTTTTTTCAGTGTTGGCACCTGACTATTAATGAGGGTGGATGTCGCGCAGATATGTGTAGTGTGGTGGTATGACGATAGGGAGGGGTGCGGGGGGATGGCCACATGTCAGCAATCAGGCACGCTATCATTATCAAGATAGGATGAATCATAACCCACAATGTCCCTTCTATATGAGAGCTGTCTTCTCTGTCAAGGGTCTCTACCTTTTGTCTTTGACTTGATTCTGATGTTGAAATATCTTGTTTTGAAAAAACCTCGCAGATGTGCCAATGCGTCATAGTGAACTCTATAATGGGCGCGCGCAGTGCATACGCGTCATTGGTTTGTCAAATGTTATTTGTCATGGCGTATTTTTTGTTTTTACGTAATTTTATATTTAACGTGATATGAGTTTCGCTTTCGCGTCAAGACTTTGGAAAATGGTGACAAAACTAGAATTTATTGGTACAATTTCAGTCTTGCTATAGTTTGTGTTAAATCAGGTTGACTTTACCTAGCTACATGCTATACTAAGTACACCTGCATGCTCTTCTGAAAGCGCGTCGATGTGTGTGAGTGTGTGCGTGTGCGTGCGTGCATGTGCGCGCTCCAACACCCTCAAAATGTATAGATGTTCATGCGCCCTCTAGGCACATGAGGATCTATGCCTCTTGGATACAAACGATTTGAATTTCCCAAAACAACTTCAGTACTGAGCTCGCTCGAGCTTGCCCTTAGCACCACGTGAATGTTCTGTGTTTACGTACAGTGTGTGAGTGAATGCGAGTGATTCACGTGAGCGTGCTTTTTCGGCTCAGTTCGCGACTACATTCTGCGCATTGAGTTATATTATATATATGAGAATGCGCCATAAAAATAAAATAAAAAATGGAAATTGGAGATGCACGCATATGAGAGAGAGAGAGAGAGAGAGAGAGAGAGAGAGAGAGAGAGAGAGAGAGAGAGAGAGAGAGAGAGAGAGAATTACGTCATATTTAGAGTATGTTTGCGTGGTGACGGATTTGCTTCTTTCTTTTTTATACGTCACCACCACTGTCTGACTTTCTCCAGATGTCAAGGGTTTTTTTTTTACTTAATTTTTTTTCTGAAAAGAATTCATTTTTACTGAAGAAGCTGAAAGTGTATAAACGCTGGCTATCGAATTGATCCAATGTCTTTCTCTAAACTAGCTATATCGGATCACCTATAAATGCTCTTCTGAAAGCGCGACGATGTGTGTGTGTGTGTGCCGGTGTGTGTGCGTGTGTGTGTGTGTGTGTGTGTGTGTGTGTGTGTGTGTGTGTGTGTGTGTGTGTGTGTGTGTGTGTGTGTGTGTGTGTGCGTGTGTGTGTGCATGCTAGTGCGTGCATGCGCGCGCGCTCCAAACATCTCCAAGAGACATAGATCCTCATGCGCTCTCCAGGCGCATGAGGATCTATGCCTTTTGGAGATGCGCGCATGTCTGTGTGAGAGAGAGAGAGAGAGAGAGAGAGAGAGAGAGAGAGAGAGAGAGAGAGAGAGAGAGACTGACTGACTGACTGACTGACTGACTGACTGAAACTTTATTTATCAAGGATTGAGATATTAGGCGCACAGGCCTTTCTTCCAATCTGTCCTTGCTACATCTACTGACATATAATAACAGGCAAAGCTACATTACACTCACAAACAACATCGAAAGTAATGCGAATTACGACAACACTACAAACAGCAACAATGATTTAACAAAGTGATGACAGCAAGTAGACATAGATCCTCGGGGGCTCAGGAGGATCTATACCTCTTGCAGTTGGGTTTGCTCAGATTTTCTCGGCACTGCATGGGTTAATTTTTTAGAACCTGATTAGAACTATCTTACAAACTGCCCCCCCCCCTCCCCAACCCCCCATCCCACCCCCGCCCCACCCCCATCCCCACCCCATCCCCCGCCAAAAAAACTCAGCGCACGCCTCTTGTTCCCCTTTTTCCACCTCCGCCTCATCCTCCCCCTTCCCCGCCGGCCCAACCCCACCCCCACCCCCCCCTCCACCTCTCGGTCGTTTGACATTTTGGAGTCCAATTACAGCCATCTACACACCCTAACCTCGAGCCCCCACCCCTACCCGCCCCCCCCCACCCCCACCCCACCCACCCGGCCCGCCCACCTCAGTAAGCAATGAAACTTGGTCGTGCGTGAGACCACTGCGGCTGACTTCGGCCCGAGGACCTTTGCTTACTGGGACCACGCAATCCACCCACAGCACCCTTCACCCCCCCCCCCCCATCCCCCACCCCCACCCCCACCCCACCCACCCGGCCCGCCCACCTCAGTAAGCAATGAAACTTGGTCGTGCGTGAGACCACTGCGGCTGACTTCGGCCCGAGGACCTTTGCTTACTGGGACCACGCAATCCACCCACAGCACCCATCACCACCACCCCCCCCACCCCACCCCCCGCACCCCCACCCCCACCCCACCCACCTCAGTAAGCAATGAAACTTGGTCGTGCGTGAGACCACTGCGGCTGACTTCGGCCCGAGGACCTTTGCTTACTGGGACCCCGCAATCCACCCACAGCACCCTTCACCACCCCCCCCCCCACCTTACCCCACACCCACCCCAACACACATTTGTTCCCCCTCCCTTCTATCTACACTCCGCACCCTGCACCATCCACCCATCCTGCTCCTGTATCCACCCCCATCCTCACCCACCGGCCACCACACACCCACCCACCCACCCACCCCCACCTCCCTCCCCCCCACCCCCGCCCCTCCGCCCCCCCCCCCCCCACACAAACTCCCTAAACACTTAATTTGTTTTAGACCTAACACGTACATGTATGGATCGTGGATGGACACAGGTGTCATGCACGCGGTCGTAATTAACTCATTCCGCCTCGACACGCCACAGCAAGACATGGATCGAGCATGATAGTTCAAGGATGGTGCCGGAATAGCTTGGCGCCGATAGGCGCCAAGCTATTCTGGCACCATCCTTGAACTATCGTGCTCGATCTGTCTCTAGAATTGTAATGCAGCCCTTCAAAGGGCAGCTTCAAAATTTGGGGATTTCGGTCCTGGGGTAGAATGTGTTGACCAAATTGCTGGCTTGCCTACGAGTCTTCGCAGTCAAATCTATTTCATTTCACGACACTCACGCGTCATAATTTAACCCGTTCAGTGCTAGCTGACAGCAGACGGTGTCTCTGCAACCTTCGTTAACTGAGCACCAAAAAGCCCTAGCTGAGCCAGGTGACGTGGATTCAAAGTGATGTCAGCAAGAGGCATACATCCTCATGAGCCCCCGCGACTGCGGGGGCTCATGAGGATTTATTCCTCTTGCAGTTGTGTGGTGCTGAAATTCTCTCGGCACTGAACAGGTTAAACTGGTCGTTTTGTCCAAGCGTTATTGTAAGTCACACTAACTCATTAACTCATTCAGCCCGGCGCACGTATTTCCCAAATTTGGAGGCGTCATCTAACGACTATGCACCTGTTGCAGGAGATGGATCGACCATGATAATTCAAGGGCAGTGCCAGATTAGCTTGGCGCCGACAGGCGCCAAGCTAATCTGGCACTGCCCTTGAATTATCATGGTCGACCCATCTCCTGATGTAGTGCGTTAGGGCTGAATGGGTTAAGAAAGGAGATGTTGCTATCTATTAACCCTTTGCAGCCTGGAGTAGGTCGCTGTGAACATTTCCGACCGCGGACACACGCGTGTTCTGGTCTGTAATTTTGGACATAGCGGACCCTAACTATTACTACAGCTTCGACTTTACAAATCACATTCCAGCGCTCAAACAGAAAAGCAGTTCTAATGTGATATTTGTTTCATACACGTACTTTCGTTGATAGGGTTTAGACACAGTCAGTTATGATGATGCACGAGGATTCAGTCAAACATTTTTCTGAATTTCAAAGCGTGCTGGGCTGTGATTTTGGACCTTACGGCTGTCAAGCTGTAAGGTCCAAAATTACAGCCCAGCACAGAGGCATGAGGTCCATAATGACAGGCCATGACTAAAAGTCTTAATGTCTAAAGATACAAATCTATACTAATCAAGCTGTGTTGATCATTATAACCGACCCAGCGCCAGCTGGCGCAGACTGCGGTAATGAAATCTTCGTCGGTTCAACACCAAAAAGTCCCAGGTGTCCGCGGGACACGGATTCAAAGTATTGTCAGCAAGAGGCATAGATCCTCGTGAGCCCCCGCAACTGCGGGGGCTCATGAGGATCTATACCTCTTTGCTGTTGGGTGGTGTTTCTAGATTTTCTAGGCACTGCACCGCCTCGACCATCTGTTGTGGTCTTCAGTCGACAGACATGCCCACAAAAAACACACGATAAATAAAACACTCCTGCCCATGATACGCACTCGATAGTGCATATTACAAATCAACCAGTCAGACAATTACTGCAGTGGAACCTGCTCTGAGTCACCGCTTTTTTTTTGTTTTCTTTTTTTTTTTCTCGCAAGAAACAGTTGCCTCATTAAACAGGTTCTCTCTCAAAACAAGTCTTGAGGGCAAGAATTGTCAGCTGACATTAACCCATTATATCCTGTGGCTTATTTTTTTTAATGAGCTTATTGTTCTACGAAGGCTGCATTACAGATTGGGAGATAGATCCAATATTTTTGCTCAAGGGCTGTGCTAGAATAGCTTGGCGCCTAAGGCGCCAAGCTATTCTGGCACCGCCCTTGAACTATCATAGTCAATTAATTTCCAGCAATAATGTATTAGGATTGAAAGGGCTAAGAGACCTACAGCCACCTACATGATGGTCCTTAATGTGCAGCCTCCTAAATGATGGTCGTTAATGACAGGTGATCTGTCATAAGAGCGGTCGCTCAAAACAGGTTTCTGATGTAACTTGCAAATGGACTAATGTGATCCGCCATTGACTCAATGAAGGAATCAATGAACCATGAAATTCACCCATCCGCCCATCCATCCATACACCCATTCATCCGTCTGTCTAATCCGTCCGTCCGTCTGTCCATCCGTCAGTTATTTCCATCCATCCATCCATCCATCCATCCACACACCCACACACCCATCCATCCATCCACACACACACACCCATTCATCCATCCGTTCGTCCATCCATCCATCAACACATCCACCCACCCATCTAATGAATAAGATGATGATGATGATGATGATGTCCACTTCTGTAATGCGCATCCACGCGAACACGCGTAGGTGTACCTAAAACTGGGACATTAACCCTTTGTCCGTTGGTAGCGGTAAAAGTGCTACCGACAACCAGTGGGTTAACGAAATCTTCGGCCATGAACATCCATCCATCCATCTATCCACCATCCATCCATCCATTCATCTATCCCACAAGTAAGCTAACTTCTAGCACACGTTTGCAAGAAACAGTCTCATCGGCTCCTATCTACGAGGACATATAATTCTTGATATTTCACCTGCAGTTTGTGAGTAATCTGTAACTCGTGGCAGAATTTATATCGTGCCATTGTTGTGTATTGTCTTGTGCATCTGCTGTAGGCTTTAGCAGTGCACCTTCTCGTGTGTACATCTGTCTTTCTCCTGCCTACATCTTAAGTTCCAATAAGGCAGGGGTTAACTACTTGACGTCACGAGATACGTCCATTTTAGAGGATATATATGATCGTCTTGTTATTTACATGCGTATTTTTCTTGGTGCCTGATAGTAGGGGGCAGGGAATCTAACAGTTCGTCTGTCCAGGGCTGAGTAATTTCCCTTGGTATGTGTTCTTACATTTTGTTCTTATTTCAGTCCATGACCTACGTCGTGTACTCAGCCATACAGAGAAAGATTCTCGCCAGGTCCTATAAACCGGATTACAACGTCAAACTGTTCGACTATCCGGCGGTAAGTATGTGCAGTGGCCGAAGCGCTAAAAGCACAGTTTGTTCGAGGTCCAAATAAAGGTCAGCGTCAAGGTCGTTCGAGGTCAAAGTCTGTCAAAGCCAAGGTCATTCAAAGTCTTAGGACATGAAGACGTGAAATTGTCTGTGTGTGTGTGTGTGTGCGCGCGCGGCGCGCGCGCGCGCGTGCGCGCGTGCGTGCGTGTGTGTGTGAATGTGTGTGTGTGTGTGTGTTATTGTCGTTAAAAACCCAACAAAGCAAGAAATAACACGCTTAAAAAGCACAGTTTCAACACAATTTATTAATATTTCGGGTTAAAGGCCCACTACCGCCGTAACTGTTCAAAGATAAGACTTCTGTAGCATATGGTCACGAAACGCTATACACAGGTATAGTTATGGTTCATTTAGACACAGGATAATCCAGTTCAGCACACGTCGTCTTCATATCAAGTAACCTGACAATGACCACACCGTTCTAGACATATAACGCTTTCAGTACGAGAAACAGGTAAAAATATATTGACACGCTAACGGCAGCGCAGAATAAATAAGTGTGATTACGCGTGTGCTTTTGCTGCGTGTCCCAACGGCTTTTAAAGTTCATTAGGCGTGTCGACAAGGTATAACAAACGCAAATGGTGCTGAAACGTGTCTTCAGACGTACGCGTAATGGTACTTTAACACATTCTGCCTCAGGACCGAAATCCCCAAATTAATTTGGAATTTGCCCTCTGAAGGGTTGTATTACAATTATAGAACCAGATCGAGCATGATAGTTCAAGGGTGGTGCCAGAATAGCTTGGCGCCTATGGGCGCCAAGCTGTTCTGGCACCACCCTTGAACTATCATGCTCGATCCATGTCTTGATGTGGTGTGGCGGGGCTGAATGAGTTAAACCCGAAATACTAATAAATGGTGTTGTAACTGTCCATTTTAAGCACGTTTCTTCTTCGTTGGGTACTTGTTAGTATTTTACACGCTATGCAGTCACCTTTTTGGTCTGGATTTTGTTAATTGTCAATGTTGTTCCTCACGCAAGCAGCCTAAATGTCTGCCATTCTGTGCGAGCATCCGGACTAGGAAAGTCTGCACAGATCTTCCATTACTTGTTGTCACCGGATGTGTTGTACACAGTTGCCTACCCTTATCCGTCGACAGCCTCCACTGAAACCCTTTGCTCTATTTTGTTTTTGCTTTGCTGAAGAAAGCAGCCATTAACCCCTTCGTTGCCAGTGATATAATAATAATAATAATAATAATAATAATAATAATAATAATAATAATAATAATAATAATACCGATTATATATTATTATTTAGGAGCTTTACCCCATTCTGCGAATCGGCTCAAAGCGCCGCCAACTGAACCCAACACGCACGCTCACGTGACACACACGCATTCACTCTGAAGACAAACACAGGACAAGACAAACACATGACATTCACGTGGTGCGAAGGGTCAGCTCAGCTACTGAGGTTTCGGAAATTTTGATCGCTTGTATTTGAAATTTATAAAGTGGCCTGAAACCGGTACTAAAGCCGGTGGAGGGGGAGGAAAAGCGGCCGTTGTACCCGGAGACAGAACTTCCGACGGTCCGCCCGTGACACTTATTAGAGGAGAAAAGTCCGACGCCGTAACCCGGTATCGAACTTCGCACCTCTAGCATTGGTGGCAGGCGCTTTTGCCACTGCGCCACGGACCGCGTCTGAAACTATACTGCACATTGACCGACAGTCGCGAAAGGAACACAATGCAACGAGGACCAAAAACAGGCATAAAGGACATTGGACTTACTCTCATGAGCCCCCGCTGTCGCGGGGGCTCATGAGGGTTAATGTCTCTTGCAGATGGGTTAGCCCTCGCCTTGCCCCAGCAGTTAAGGGGTTAAGGTTGGCTTGCTTGAGCGACAACAAAATAATAATAAATAATAATAATACCGTTATTATATAGGCGCTTTTTCTCAATTTTGGGGAAATCGACTCAAAGCGCCGCGCCTGAAACCCAACACACTCACTCACGAAACAGACACGGATTTACGCCATTTAAGACAAACACAGTACAAACACAGTACAAGACAAACGAAGGGCCAGTCAGCTACTGAAGTTACAGAGATTTTTGATCGCTTGTATTTGAAATTTGTAAAGTGGCCTGAGACCGGTACCAAAGTGTGTGTGGGGGGGGGGGGGGGTGGAAGAACCGGAGTACCCGGAGAAAGAACCCCCGACGGTCCGCCCGAATTAACGGTGACACTTACCAGAAGAGAAAAGTCCAACGCCGGAAATAATCTCTGACTGTTTGTGCTGCCCATGGCGGGTGGGTAGCGTGTGTGTGTGTGTGTCGAAACTCACCAAGCCAAAAACTGAAATGGGGCGGGAGGGGGGTGTCTAAACATCCCAAAAAGGGACTTTGTTATAGCATTTTAAACAATTTTGGGTTGGGGAGGCCGGGGGGGGGGGGAGGGGGTGAGGGAGGGTTCGGAACACTTAGGATCACCCACCCCACCCCAGATCCGCCCCTGGGTTTATTATAAATGTATGCGTCTTTTCTTCCTCCCACAGGGTGTGCTGTACACATTGACTTACCCTGATCCTGCCGGACGCGGCGTGTGCACAAAAACTCCGCTGACGGTACCCTTCCGGGAGCAGTGCATTCCGGGTAATGATGCATTTTTTTTTAAAACTGTGTGGAGAATGGAGTTTGAGCAGTACTGACCAGCAAAAGAAATGCAACATTTTGGAATCATCGGAAACACTAAAAATTATTCCAAAAATGTCGCATTTCTTTTGCTCGTCAGTACTGCTCAAACTCCATTCTCCAGCTGTACAGGCTCATGTGAATAATCACACTACTCTTGAAGATGTAGCGGGCTAGATGAAGCGACTGTTTAATGTTTAAAGTTGGACTGAAAATAAGTGACTCCATTTTATACCTTTGACGGCCTGAACTAAGTGACCAGTCTATATCTTTGATTCAAAGTGACTTGCATTCTATGACTTTGACTCCCTGAAATAAGTGACCTCCATTCTGTACCTTAGACTCCCTGAACTAAATGACTTCTATTCTATACCATTGACTTCCTGTACTAATTGGCTCCAGTCTATACCTTTGACTCCCTGAACTAAATGACTCTATGTTATGCCATTCACTCCATGCGCAAAATGACTCTATTCTATACCTCTGACTTCCTGAACTAAGTGACCGATCTATATCTTTGATTCTCTGACCTAAATGACTTCTATTCTACACCTTTGACTCCTTGAACTTTTCTACCAGTCTAATACCTTTGACTCCCTGAACTAAATGCTCCAGTCCATACTTTAGACTCCCTGTACTAAGTGACTCTGTTCTATACCTTAATTCTTAATGACCTCCTCGAGGCTCTTGATGATGGCAAAGTATCTGTTCTCGCACTGTTAGACCTATCTGCTGCCTTTGATACGATTGACCATGACATTTTGCTACAACGTCTCTATTCTGTGTATGGCATTCATGAAACTGCTTTATCGTGGTTTAGATCATATCTGACGGACAGAACTCAGTGCATAGTTGCTAATGATAAACTATCCAGCCCATCCACCGTGCGCTTCGGCGTCCCACAAGGTTCAGTTCTTGGACCAGTCCTCTTTACCCTGTATGTTCAGCCACTGGCCAGTGTCTTTAACCGTTTCTCTATATCACATCATGCATTTGCAGATGATACTCAACTCCATGACTCATGTTCACCTGATCAGATTATGGACACAATCGAGATCCTTCAGGAGTGCGTCTTGGATACTAAGATGTGGATGACTTCAAGCAAATTACAGTTGAATGACGGAAAAACTGAGGCCATGATAATTGCTTCCCCGAGGTTGACGAAGACGCTGACACTCCCCCAGTCATTACAAATCTGTGGTGCCACTGTCCCCTTCTCCCCCCATGTAAAAAATCTGGGTGTCACACTTGATAGTAGCCTGTCCATGCGCCTTCATGTGAACAACGTTTGCAGATCCGCCTATACTGAACTGCGACGTATTGCTTCAGTCCGCCACTATCTGACACCTGAAGCAACTAAAGTACTTGTCTGCGCTTTTGTTTTGTCTAAATTAGACTATTGCAATGCTCTTTTGGCTGGCTGTTCCCAGTGTCTGATTGGCAAACTCCAGAAAATTCAAAACTCAGCTGCCAGGTTGATTCTTAGAGTCCCTAGATCAGATCATATCACACCCCATCTGTCTGCCCTACACTGGTTACCTGTTACAGCTAGGATTCAGTACAAATTTTCATGCATGACTCACAGTTGTATTACCTGTTCCTGCCCACACTACCTTGCCTCTCTTCTCCAGCTGTATACGCCCTTGAGACAGAATTTGCGCTCTGCTGCCGACTCTCGAGTTTTACGTATCCCTCTTGTCAAAACAAAGTCGTTTGGTGAGAGGTCATTCAGATACCAGAGCCCAGTTGTTTGGAATGATCTCCCACGCGAACTGAGATACGTGGATTCGAGAGAGGCATTCAAGCGTGCCCTAAAGACCCATATGTTTTCTGTCAGCTACAAATGACTTTGTCACACACCTGTCATGTTAAAGTCATCTCTATCTATTTATAGAAGTAGTGTGTAGCGGTGTGTGAATGCCAGTATGAGTCCATGAGCGTAGCACTTTTGAATGGTGACTTTATAGCTTGTTTACAGAGTGCGTTTTATTTTGTTGTTGTACTTTTTGTAAATTCCATTTTTGTAATTAGTTATTTTTTGTACATTAGTTTTTGTTAAGCGCCTAGAGCTCTAATCTGAGGTTAGGCGCTATACAAGTACTCATTATTATTATTATTATACCTATGACTCCCTAAACTAAATGACTCCAGTCCATACCTTTGACTCCATGTACTAAGTGACTCTATTCTATACCTTTGACTCCCTGAAATAAGTGTCGTCCATCCTGTACTTTTGACTCCCTGAACTAAGTGACTTCCATTCTATAGAATGGAAGTTATTTTGGGTTCAGGGAGTCAAAACATTCCTCATTGAGAATGGACTGTATTTCATTATCTTTTCCTGTCGTTTTCGTTCAGACAACTACACTGTCACTGTGGACCCACACACAAGATTCGGGGCCGGGGTTTACGTCACGTACGGCTGGGAAGCGCGCGGCACGCTGGGAGATCTGACGTATCACGTGACAATGTCAGACAACATGCTGCCCATGTTTGAAGAGATCTACGGCACCAAAGATGGAGGTCAGCCTGGCTCGCTTCACTTACATCAACACTCTAGGACTGATAGCCTTTGATAAACAAGACTTCACAGTCTTGCTTATCAAAGGCTATATCAGCACCAGAGTGAACCCATTATGTCGAAAGAAAGCTGCTAATGTGATGATGGGTGACAAAGGTGAGACTGAGAGAGAGAGAGAGAGAGAGAGAGAGAGAGAGAGAGAGAGAGAGAGAGAGAGAGAGAGAGAGAGAGAGAGAGAGAGAGAGAGAGAGAGAGAGAGAGATGAGACGAGACTGAGAGAGAGAGGGGGGGGGGGGGAGAGGAGAGAGAGAAAGAGAGAGAGAGAGACACAGAGAGAGAGAGAGAGAGAGAGAGAGAGAGAGAGAGAGAGATGAAATGGAATGAAATGAAACTTATTTTCCAAGGATAAAAGAATAGGTGCGCAGACACTCAACAACGGATAAAACGCGCGGACCAACATGCGCTATTGCGATGCCTGTCCGGGCTTTCTACCCATCGCAGTCGCCAAAACACACGTAAACCTGAACCGCTTCCGATTCCCGAACAACCTCGATTAGGCATTACTGACATACATTTTATGCACAGCAGCTACATTATCATGTCAACTTACATAAACATCTCCAACAGCGAATAAACTGAACATAAACTACAAACTATCAAAATTAAGTCAAAAGTATTGATTATCCATCTGTTGACTTCCTCTTAAAGTTAAACACACACACACACACACACACACACACACACACACACACACACACACACACACACACACACACGCACGCACGCACGCACACACACACACACACACACACACACATATGTTAATGAATAGTCAAAACGCATAGGCTAAGTGCGGCTGATTTAAGTGCTGGAAAAGCCTTGACTTAAAAGTGGACATGGAGGGAACTTCGGTAATATTGGCCGGAAGGGAATTCCAAAGTTAAGCTCCTAAATAGGACAGGCTAATTTTGAATATATAAAGACGTAGCCTAGGTACTGTCAGATTGTTCCTTGCCGTCTTGTACGGTGTGTTAGCATACTAAACAAATCCGAAATGTACGGTGGTGTTCTACAGATGCTGACTTTAAACATTAACACACCCTTGTTGTACATAAAGAGGTTACGTAACGAAAGCATGTCAAGGGCTTTCAGTCGCTCGTCAGTGCTGTCCCTGCTGTTAGGAAGGATTAGCTTGGCTGCCCGCCGGGGGAGGGAATTATGCCTCATTAAGCATGCATCACTAAAAGTCCCAAACTGTAGATACGTAATCAATGTGAGGCTGAATGTGAGCGGTGAAAAACAGTTTTCGCGTCTGTGAATCTGTAAAATAAATAAGTTTTAAAAGCATAATCAGATTTCTGGACACAGTTTTGCATACATTGTTTACATGTGCTTGCCAAGACAACTGATTGTCTATAATGACGCCTAGCAATCGATGTTCGGTGACCTGCCTAATCGGCTCAAAGTTAAGGGAAAGGCTACGTGGAGGCGTGTTTAGCTGATGCTTTTGACGTGTAGTGATTAACATACACTCTGTTTTAGATGGATTAGGCATCATGTAGTTGTCTCGGCACCAGTTTGAAATATCTAATAGACTATGTTGCAAAGAAGAGTTAATTGTAGATATTTTTGCCGACGACACGTCGAGAGTAGCGTCGTCTGCAAACAAACTGCATCGCACATTTGGTTGCGAGACATAATGGCAAGTCATTAATATAGATTAAAAATAAAAGAGGGCCTAAGATAGACCCCTGGGGCACTCCATGCTTAATCGCATCTTCTGAAGAACGCTTACCCTTGACAAAAACGTACTGAGATCTATCGCTTAGATAAGATTTAAAGAAGGAAGCGGAATCTGTGTCTAGTTGGTATGCCAAGTATTTGTTAGGTGAGACAACGCATTGTGGCATGAGTGACGGGGTCTAAAGCCTGAGTGTAACGAATAAATCAAGTTATATCTCTTCAGGAAATGTCTCAGGTGCCTGTGGACATGTTTTTCTATCGGTTTGGACAAAGCTCGACAGGAGTGAGATTGGCCTGAATTTATTAGGACTTTTTTAATTTGAGGTCTTTAGTGATTTGCAATGGAATGACTTTTGCTATTTCCAGCCTCTTGCAAAAGCACTTTGCTGGATTATCAGATTATAAATAAATGTTAAAGATTCTACACATATGGGGCAGACAGTTAATAAAAAGAAGCTATTAATGCTGTCATGACCAAGGGAAAGTATATTTTTTAACTGACTAATTATTTATTCTTGCCCAGGCAAAGTCTCTGAAGCCACTGGACCGGTCTACCAGAAACTTTACCTGACAATAGTCCTCAGTGAAAAGAGGTGTTTAGAATAAAAATCACGTTGCTACATACAGGGTCAAGGTTTGGCCACCATGCATGTATTTTCTTTTTATTTTATTTTCATTTATAATTAGTTTCATCCGCCTGTGACTAAGTCAAAACAGCAACTGGCGTCACTAAAACAGCAGCTGGCGTCACTAAAACAGCAACTGGCGTCACCGATAAAGTAAAGCGTATTCATTTTTAAAGCGTGACAGAGTATTATAAATGTATGGCCAGGCGACGGTGGACGTTCAATCAGCGGACGGTGGGTTTATCTTCAGACTCGTGCCGCTACAATTTTGATGTAATCACGAACATATTTAGTAACTTTAAAAGCTGACACGCGCCTCTTCCAGGGCCGGATCACTCACATGTTTGGGGGGGGGGGGGGTCCAAAATATGTTTGGGAGAAATTAACCACCGAAGCAGACACCTAAAGCAGAGTTTTGACTGTTCTGAGTATGGCTTTATTTAGTTTTTTCACCATGGTGAGCAAAGATCCCTCGCGCTGGGACCATACGGCGTTGAGGCGCGTCCCCTGGGTGGTGGATAGGGGGGTCCCTCGTGAGAGGGGTGCACCGAATGAAATAAGGTGCCGTGAACCAACATGGTCTAAGGGAAGGTGACCCCGACAGAAAACCCCTGGTCCTCCTAGTAAGGGGGTTGGGCGTGGGGGTAGCTTCCCCTCCCTGCAAAAAAGGAAATAGCTACAAAAACGCCGACGAAAAGACTAACAGTAATTCCTTTCCTGGAGAAGGAAGGTTCTTCTACTAGAAGACTTATGACGTCCTGTGGTGAAAGCCGGAAGTCTTCGGAAGCCACAGGACCGAGCCGCCTCTCTCTATCCAGGGATACAACCATGGGCACATGGAACGTCAAGACCATGTACCAGAGCGGCAAGGCCGCCCAGATAGCAGCGGAAATGCAAAAGTACAACCTTTCCCTGCTAGGCATCAGTGAAGCCAGATGGACGCAGTCTGGCCAGAAAAGGCTGTTAAGTGGGGAGATGATTCTGTATTCAGGTCATGAAGAGGAGAATGCCCCCCATACAGAAGGAGTAGCACTCATGCTGTCACCAGTGGCACAGAGAGCGCTGATGGGCTGGGAACCTCTTGGGCCAAGAATTATAACAGCAGCCTTTAGAACCAAGAAAAAGCTCAAGCTGAACGTCATCCAGTGTTATGCGCCCACCAATGACAGTGACGAGGAAGAGAAACAAGAGTTCTACGACCGACTCCAGAGTGCCGTGGACAAATGTGCGGAGCGAGACATCACCATCGTCATGGGCGATTTTAATGCCAAAATAGGGGAGGACAACACCGGATACGAAGAGGTGATGGGGAGACAGGGACTAGGCTCGGAGATGAGTGAGAACGGGGAGAGGTTTGTAGACTTTTGTGCTCTAAACCGACTTGTCATTGGAGGCAGCATCTTCCCACACAGAAGAATACACAAAGCAACTTGGGTCTCACCTGACCATACAACAGAGAACCAAATAGACCATATCTGCATTAGCAAGAAATTTAGAAGATCCCTTCAAGATGTTCGAGTGAGGAGGGGAGCAGATGTCGCCTCAGACCACCATCTGCTTACCTTAAGAATGAAGCTCAAGCTAAAGAAAAGCCGCACAGAGACAACAAGAAGACAGCGCTATAATGTAGGCCAACCGGTTTCAAGCGCTACAGGAGCTAGTAAATGAAGAGGAGGCGGTCACCACAGAGCAGCAGTGGAAGGCAGTTAGAGAGGCGCTGAACTCAACCTGCAAAGACACTGTAGGGCTCAGGAAACACCACCACAAGGACTGGCTGTCGGGACAGACCTTGAAGAAGATAGAAGTGAGGAAGCAGAAGAAAGCAGCGGTCAACAACAGTCGCACGAGAGCAGCCAAAGTAAGGGCACAGGGGGAATACTCGGAAGCCAACCGCGAGGTGAAGAGTAGTATCAGGGCAGACAAGAGGGCCTACACAGACAGCCTGGCAGCAGAGGCAGAAAAGGCAGCAGGCAGCGGCAACATGAAACAGCTCTACGACATTACCAGAAGATTGTCGGGTAAGTATGGCCATACAGAAAGACCAGTAAAAGACAAAGAAGGCAAGCCTATTGCAGACAGAGCAGACCAACTCGACAGATGGGCCGAGTATTTTGAAGAGTTACTGAACAGACCTAGCCCACCCGACCCCCCCCCCCCCCCCCGACATCCAGCCGGCAGAGACCGACCTACCCATCAGCTGTGACAGACCCAGCCGGGAAGAGATCAGAAAAGCAGTGGCATTTTTTAAGAATGGCAAAGCAGCAGGGCCAGATGGCATCCCAGCGGAGTCTCTGAAAGCAGACCTAGAGACAACAGTTGAGATGCTGTACCCACTGTTTGGAAAGATCTGGGAAGAGGAGGTGATGCCAGCTGACTGGAAGGAGGGGTACCTAATCAAGCTTCCCAAGAAAGGCGACCTCAGCAAGTGTTCCAACTACAGAGGAATCACCTTGCTGTCAGTACCAGGAAAGGTCTTCAACAGGATCATCCTAGAGAGAATGAAGAGCTCCGTTGACCCCCAGCTGAGAGACCAGCAAGCAGGATTCAGGAAGAACCGATCATGTACAGACCAGATCGCCACTCTCCGCATCATCGTGGAACAGTCTCTGGAGTGGAGCTCCCCGCTGTACGTCAACTTTGTGGATTATGAGAAAGCATTTGACAGCGTGGACCGAGAGACTCTGTGGAAACTCCTACGACACTACGGTGTACCCACAAAGCTCGTCCGCCTGATCAAGAGCAGCTATGATGGCATGACATGTCGCGTGATCCACGAAGGGCAGTTCACCAGAGAGCTCCAGGTCAGAACTGGTGTCAGGCAGGGGTGTCTGCTGTCTCCGTTCCTCTTCCTACTGGCCATAGACTGGGTCATGAAGATGACCACAGAGCACAGACGAAGTGGAATACAGTGGACACTGTGGACACAGCTTGACGACCTCGATTTTGCAGACGACTTGGCATTACTGTCCCACACTCATCAACAAATGCAGGACAAGACCACGAGGCTTGCTGACATCTCGTCCCAAGTGGGCCTCACCATTCACAAACAGAAAACAAAGACAATGAGGCTGAACTCAACCAGGGAAGAACCAGTCTTGCTTGCTGGCACCCCGTTGGAGGAGGTGGAGTCCTTCACCTATCTCGGGAGCATCATAGACAAAAAAGGCGGCACTGATGCAGATGTCAGAGCACGAATCGGTAAAGCCAGAGCAGCCTTTCTCCAGTTGAAAAAAGTGTGGAGTTCCAGAGAGCTGTCACAACACACCAAAGTCCGGATTTTCAACTCCAATGTAAAAGCAGTTCTCCTATATGGAGCAGAGACATGGAGATTGACAAAACGTTCATGAACAGTTGCCTTAGAAGAATTTTGAAAATCCATTGGCCAGAGAAGATCAGCAACGTCAGACTCTGGGAGAGAACAGAGCAGATAACAGCAGAGAATGAAATTGGGCGAAGAAGATGAGGATGGATCGGTCACAGTCTGAGAAAGCCAGCTTCCAGTATCACTAGGCAGGCATTGTCATGGAACCCCCAGGGAAAGAGGAAAAGAGGTAGGCCGAGAAACTCCTGGCGTCGAGACCTCCAAGCAGACATCAAGAGACTGGGAACCACCTGGAGTAGAATCGAAGGAGAAGCACAGGACAGGAGTTGCTGGAGGTCTCTCGTCGACGGCCTATACCCGGGTAGGGGTGACAGGCGTAAGTAAGTAAGTAAGAGCAAAGATCATCCTTCAGTGTATCAAAGTTGTATGTTGTGGTTTTTATGGGGGAAGAGGGGGTCCATGGACCCCCCTTCCCCCCCCCCCCTCCTGGATCCGGCCCTATCTTCAAATCTAAGGGGATCTCCATTCTTGATTTTCGCGTAGCCAAAATTGGCCTCCAATCGAAAACTCTCCACTGTAATATTGTACATTTTCTTCAAACTTCAGAGTGGGGATCAATGAGGTAGTAAAAGACAGGTCCCACCCAGGTGTGCATCCTGCCGTTCTGGATCCGACGCATATAAACATCCGAGTATGAAGTCAAAATGTGTGAAGCACTCGGGGGCGTTTCGATCGGTATTCGTAGTTAGTAACTACAGGTTCCGATTTACTCATCAGGGGAACCGGCCTACAATTCTCAGTCCATTCCTTGGTGTATTCCTCTGTGTCGCATTTCATTCCTTACATCTGGACATATTCATTGTTGTCGGTGTGGTCCATGCTTGAATATGTGGCTACTGACGCGGCGTAATTGATGTAATGTATGATCGCTTTCAAATCCTTGCAAGATCCAATTATGCCGCTCATGTTGGGGTATGATTAACTCATTCAGCCCGACGGCCGTATTTCCCAAATTTTGGAGGCGTCATCTAGTGACTATGCACCAGTTGCAGGAGATGGGTCGACCATGATCATTCAAGGGTAGTGCCAGATTAGCTTGGCGCCGACAGGCGCCAAGCTAATCTGGCACTACCCTTGAATGATCATGGTCGACCCATCTCCTGCTGTAGAGCGTCAGGGCTGAATGGGTTAAACACTCGCAAAGAGCGAGGCCAACTGTTGTGTGAAGCACCCGTATAAATTAAAGCCCATTTACACCGACAAAACTCATCATTTACTGCTAAGTTGGTATTCACGTCACGGTCAGGCTGCCCACCGTTAGAAAACAATATCCATGCTAACAAGTCGACATATGCGCCAACGGCAACAACAGCGATCAACAGAACGACAGCCACACCAAAACAGCAGCAGCAACTACAACACTAAGCTGCTTTTAAAGCATCAGCTGTTAGATATGCATATCAGCTGCACAGACGGCGATACGGATAGCTGTATGTTGCAATTGCAGCAACAGAGCCGCACAAACGGCAATATACTACCTAAGCCAGCAACATCTACAAATACGAATACAGAAACAACAACAACTTAAAATAGACGAATTTATAAATAAGGAAGTTGACTATCACTCAACAATTGACCTCCATGTATAGAGGACTCTACGCTCTGCTTCAATGCAAGCAGATTCCTAACGCTTTCTGATGTCCTATCGCGGCTAAGCCCCGCTGATCAGGAAATGGCCGTCAACTTGACAGGCGCAAGCGTGGGAAAAGAAGACGCGTTGATACAATCGTACCCCGACATGAACATACTTGGATCTTGCAAGGATTTAAAAGCGATCCTACATTACGTCAATTATGCATCAACATTACGAGCCAACTAAAGTTACAACATTTTACTACGAGTACGGCTGACGGGTTGCGTACTTATAGTAATAGACTTATGGTCTCTGTCAATAAGGTTAGCAATTTCATTGTAAATGTCGCAGCGTTCTACCACATTTGTAAAATGCCCTGCCATGTATTCACATGGATTTTTATATGGGTGTTTAGGTGATACTGAAAATCTAACTCGCGAGTAGGATGAGGTTTTAAGACCACGAGAGTGAGATTTTCAATATCACTTAAACACCGATGTAAGACTTTTCCTTTGCAGTAATCCGAAGTAAGTTGGTTTTCGCCACAACAAAGCTGTCATCATTTTTTGGCAAAGATCCTGTTGTAATTTATTGTGTAATGTAGTGTCATTATTTTGGATGTCAGACAAATGTTCATATGTTCATACATGATAGCGAAATAGCGAATACACGACGCCAGAGTCTCCATAAAATGTCGTCATTGCAAGTGAGCTTAAAGTAGGTCATGTTTCAATATCGCGTGTGCCCGTACACTAGACTTTCTACAAGACAATTTTGCCGCGCGCACAAGGCCGTTCACGCACCGGAGCTGTATCAGACTCGTGTGGTATAGCCAAGCTGTATCACACGTGTGTGATACAGTTTTTCGCCTCTAATGCTCCAAGAAGGAGGAGTGCAAGAAAAACTGTTTGTCTTTGGTTTCAGTGCCTGTTTTTCAGAACCTGTTCTTCTTCAACGCAACACGCGCCCAACTGACTCCCAATGATTTCCAAGTACCGGACAGCTGCACGCAATGATCACGTCTGTTTGGTCGACACGATGTTGAGGTGGTGCTCCCTGGGAGGACCATAGTGCTAGCAAACCATTTAGTGCCTGCCAAGTTCATTGTAAGTTAACCCTTTTCATCCTGATGCACCCATGCTTGAAATGAATTTGACTATAATAGTTCAAGGGTGGTGCCAGAATAGCTTGGCGCCTGAGGCGCCAAGCTCTTCTGGCACCACCCTCCAACTAAAATGGCTGATCTGTCTCCTAATCTTTAATGTATCTTTCAAAAACATTAAGCAGTGTTTTTTTTTTTTTGTTTTTTTAATCAGCCTCGGGATGAAATGGGTTAAGTAAAAGTCATTGTAAAGTCCTTTTCCGGTTAAATAAACAAACAATAAATGGATCTGCCTCGCTGCCCGATATTATCATTTGTCTTCTTTCAGACTCTTTACAATTTTTCTCATTGGCCTGTCTCTGTACGCCTTTTCCCACTGGTATTATCATTTTGTCTTCTTTCAGACTCTTTACAATTTTTCTCATTGGCCTGTCTCTGTACGCCTTTTCCCACTGGTTGCTCGTTCTCAAGGCAATTTATCACATGTTACGATGACAACGTTACTCGTTGAGCAAAACGTCTTTCCCAGATACGTCACTGGCCAACCACATTTCTCAGTACAAAAATACTCTAATCTTCATTAAGTCAAACCTCTAAGAAAAAAAAAACAAAACAAAACGAAACAAAAAAACAACTAATAAACAATTTAAGGGTTACACGCACGCACACACACACACACACACACACACACACACACTCACACACACACACACCAAAAAAGCACTATATATATATATATATATATATATATATATATATATATATATATATATATATATATATATATATATATATATATATATATATATATATATATATATATATATATATATATATATATATATTTATTTATTTTTTTTTACCCATTCAGCCCTGACGCCCTACAGCAGGAGATGGGTCGACCATGATAATTCAAGGGTAGTGCCAGATTAGCTTGGCGCCGACAGGCGCCAAGCTAATCTGACACTACCCTTGAAATCTCATGGTCGATCCATCACCTGCAACTGGTGCATAGTCGTTAGATGACGCCTCCAAAATTTGGGAAATACGGCCGTGGGGCTGATTGAGTTAAACCGAATAATTGGATGTTATGTAACATCAACGACAGAAAAATCCAAGCGAAGGTCCTATGTAGACTGTACGTACTGGCCGTAGTCGAAACGGCGGGACCCGATAAATAAAATGTAGGGGCTAATGCGACGAAATCACTATATACACGCGTTGTGTTCTGCCCGCCTATGGTACCAATTTTATATACAATAGAGTTGAACACGTGTCCAATTAGAAAATACCTTAGAGAGAAATTCCAGGCGAATGCAGTTTTCGCGATGTTGTTGACTGACAGTCGGAAGTATTGAGATTTGCGTCCCGTGAATCTCTACGTCACACGTACTCAGCTTGGGGTTCTTTCAAGGGAGTATTTCACGCATCTACTTTTACAGTAATCGACAAAATCGCTGTATTACGAGCTAAGCTTTGCCAGTGGTTCTTGCGGCCTCGAGCGTCCGGTCAGGGGTGTCAGTGTCGGAGGAAAAAGTCTCGAGCTAAAACCCTCGACTCTTACCTCCGACATTGACCCCCCCCCCCCCACCCCCACCCCTGACCGGACCCTCGAGGCGACAAGAACCACTGGCAAAGCCTAACTCGCAATTCAACTGATAATGCTACTTACTGACGAGCAAAAGACATGCGACAATTTTGGAATTATCCACAAGCGCTGAGGATAGACGCACAACCGAAGCAGAGAGAAAGCGCCTCCAGAGAAAAGGACGAGCGGCAAGCACCTTTAATGCTGCACCATCTCACATGTGTCCCACCTGTGGGAGGCACCTCCGTGCCCGGATTGACCTCACCAGCCACCTCCGGACACATCATTATTAGACACAACATGGATAGGGATCTAAGTGGTCCTCATCGCCCGCGATGGACGCACATCATCATTTAGCTATATGAAAATAAGCCCTATATTGCTACCAAGGACGCACGCACGCCGCTGCGATCGTACGCGTTCCGATCCATCCCAACGGTGCCTTTGTTTACTACCTTGACGTCCTTACCATAGAGGGCTGCAAGCTACCGTCATTCCTGGCGAAAAGAGGGCTCAACCTACTGCCTTTGACCAGATCCCGATACCGTAGGGCATAACTCCTATTGATCACCTACAGCATGTACTTCAAACTCTGGGAATTTTTTTTTCTAATGATGTTTGCGAAAAGCCTGTCTGCGTGCTGGTAGCATAATACGATTCTGCCTGTTGCTACACAGATCGGGGAACACGAGGCGGAGATTGAATTGCCGACGCATGTTTTGTAAAGCGACTGACTTTATCTGGGGGGAACGGACACACTGAGGACAGCCAGGCAAGAGGCATAGATCCTCATGAGCCCCCGCAGTCGCGGGGGCTCATGAGGATCTATGCCTCTTGGAGTTTGAAGCCATTGTTATTCGCTGCGTCCCGGACGGAATTGTTTAATTGATTGATTAATAATTGTTTTAGGCACAGCTGGCGAGCGTCTTATGAAAATTATCGACTAGGCATGCCTATAGTGTGTTGATAATTAACACAGATTTGATTGTGTGTATGTGTGTGTGTGTGTGTGTGTGTGCGTGCGTGCGTGCGTGTTTGTGTGTGTGTGTGTGTGTGTGTGTGTGTGTGTGTGTGTGTGTGTGTGTGTGTGTGTGTGTGTGTGTGTGTGTGTGTGTGTGTGCGTGCGTTTGAGCAAATTTCATGCAGCATACATTTTCCAGCAAGCTATGTTGCCTTAAGGTCAAAGCACTGAGATACACTGTGATTTCAAATCCATTAACATGCTTTACGAATGCCTTCTTTACGTTCCTTAGGGCCCCAGCCCTTCTCTAGACGCAATGCCTACCCTGCCCAAGCTCTTTACGTTCCTTAGGGCCCCAGCCCTTCTCTAGACGCAATGCCTACCCTGCCCAAGCTCTTTACGTTCCTTAGGGCCCCAGCCCTTCTCTAGACGCAATGCCTACCCTGCCCAAGCTCTTTACGTTCCTTAGGGCCCCAGCCCTTCTCTAGACGCAATGCCTACCCTGCCCAAGCTCTTTACGTTCCTTAGGGCCCCAGCCCTTCACTAGACACAATGCCTACCCTGCCCAAGCTCTTTACGTTCCTTAGGGCCCCAGCCCTTCTCTAGACGCAATGCCTACCCTGCCCAAGCTCTTTACGTTCCTTAGGGCCCCAGCCCTTCTTTAGACGCAATGCCTACCCTGCCCAAGCTCTTTACGTTCCTTAGGGCCCCAGCCCTTCTCTAGACGCAATGCCTACCCTGCCCAAGCTCTTCAAACATTCGTTATTATCGTTTAATGTACGTAAAGAGGCATTCGTATTTTTGTGTTTTGACTCGATAGACTCTCTTGTCTGCGTCCTTAAAACCAAGTGTGTGTTTGAAGGGATACAGACAGCCACAGATTTGGAAAAGCCTGCCATTTTTGCGCCGAACAGTCAAATGAGACTGATATGCGATCGCGGGTTTTGAGTATAAACCGTTACACTAAATGTGGGGCATGCCATAACACTTGCTTTTCAAAATCTTTTATGGTTATTAGCAATGAGAACAAAATATTATTTAAAAACAAACAAACATGCAGGGGCCCAAAGGATATTTTCTTTAGTATTGTCATCGTTCTGGTAATGCTTTCTGCATCCGTAACTGAACAGCCAAGTTCTGCGTGTTCAGATATCCTGTTCTAAATGACTACAGTAGACATTCCTCGTTTTGTGGGCAAGCTCACGATATTCACTCTATGTATCTTGAAACTGTACTGAGATGATTTATTCCACTATAATTCATTAATATAAATCGCCGCTTTAAGAAATAATTGTAAAATCAGTATGTGGATACACGCCACGCTAGCTTTTTCATAAAGAATGTAATAGCAAGGCAATTTAGCCAGCCTAAACCAACATGGACGCCAAAATGATGCTTTGACCCTAAGACATAACAAAATGAGGATTTCATCCCAAAGTCTACAAGTTTACCCTATTGCTTTGAGCTCACGTGCGTGTTTCTTTTTGAAACATTCAGAGTTGTTCCTCTTTTTTAAGCTTATCGTTCTAATTCATCTCTCTCAACCTCAACTCCCTCACCACCACCCCCCCCCCCCCTTCTCCCCATCTGCACGGCAATGGCACACACAAACACAGACACACGGCGCTTCGCGCCAGTTGTACGTTCTGTGGGCTGGCGTAGCCACAGCCATTCTGAAGAACAACAAGATGAAATGACCCATCCCCACAAAGCCTCTTCTTTATGAGCTTGCATGCATTTTCCCACCTTTTTTACAATACGTTCGCAGACATCATAAAATAGAGAGACTCTTCCTAAGTCTAATTGTCAGAGGAAGAGCGTTGCGTCAACTCATGCACATGTATCACACTGACGTGCTGGTGCTTTACGTCAATTAGGAACATTAAATAACACTGAGGCGTTTGATGCTTTTACGTCACCGTCACTGTCTGATTCGGCCTCTCCTTACTACTTACTTTTGACATTTTTTTCTGCAATGAAGTTTTGTTTTCGAAAAAGTTGAAGTGCTACAAAGCTGGCTAGCGAAAGCATCTAATGACTTTCTCCAAACTAGCTATATTCAACGTTGCAAGTGAATATAACGACAACTACGGACTCTAATGTGGTACAACCAACTTTCTATAAACGGTCATTAACTCTTGAGTGACACATCAGATTTCAATATGCTCGGAGGTTCTCTTAAACACCCCTTTTCCCGCCAGCATTTACCGTATTTTCAAGCTTGTACTTCGGAGATTTTCGTGTTTACATATACTCAGAGGCAAAAGAAACGCGAAAACAGTAGAGAAGACTCTTTACGATTTAATTTTTACAATAAATTCATAATTACTGTGTACAGTAAATTAAAACAACAATCAAGCATCACAGACCTGTGCATCTTAACGTCTATCTGATAAAAATGGCGTCATTTTACCAACTTTCAGAAGACAAACACTGTCAATAACGTGTATGACCACCCAGAGCGTTGATCACAGCTCTGCATCTTCGCCACATGGATCTCACAAGAGTGTTTATTTGTAGTTGTGGGATCATGTGCCAGACGCGGCCAGTGGCGGCACTTGGCTGAGTAGCAGTTTGAGGTCCTAGCGCCAACTTGTTGAGCTTCCTCTGCAGAACATCCCAAAACTGTTCAATTGGGTTAAGGTCAGGTGAGCGAGCTGGATGGGGCAGCAGATTGATGTTATGTTGAAGGAAGGCTTGTGTGACACGTGCCGCGCATGGCCGTGCATTATCTTGCTGGTACACGTGGTTTGGGTGACGCTGTAAGAACGGCACCACATGAGGTCTCAGCACTTGGTTGAAGTACCGGTCAGCATTGACGCCATTTCCTCGTCCTCGGCCGACATTTTGGAAGATCACAGGTGCTATTTGCTGGTTAACCCCGATTGCACCCCATATCATCACGCTTTCACCTCCCCATCTGCTCCGCTGCAAGATGTTAGCAGCTCGAAACCGCTGTCCATGACTTCGCCAGATCCTGATTCGGCCATCAGACGGATTAATGCAGAACCTGCTTTCGTCAGTGAAGAGGACCCTGTGCCAGTCACGATGACACCAGTTGATGTGGTTTTGTGCCCACTGAAGACGGTTCCAGCGGTGCCAACAGTCGAGATGGGTCGTCCTGCTGGACGCCTACAGTGGAGCTCTCCTGAAAGCAGTCTTGGACGTACGGTGCGGCTACTAATCGGTCTCCCGTCTCTGGTGAGGGTGTTTCTGGCCGTTGTGGCAGCTGTCTCACAGGGATCCCTCATATGATGACGTCGGATAATTACGGTCTTGTGCTGCTGTCGTTGCCTTCGGCCTGCCGCTCCTCGGACGATCATTAGTGGTGCTGGTTTTCTGGAAACGGCTCTGCAGGCGATAAATAGTGGAGACATGTACACGCCGAAAGGGATAGCGACCTGATGTGGCGACTCTACGGCGTCCAGACGTCCAACTTCTCTTTCACGATCTTGGGCTGAAAGTCTTGGCATTTTTATTTAGCGGCAGATTTGGAATGTATTAACCATTTTCAAGACGGACTATTTATAGGATGGGTTCACTGAGCAGCGTGAGCTGATGTTCACATTTCTGCATGTGATGCAAGTGGGTCACATGACGCATGCTAACCACGTGCAGAGAAGGCTGACTCAGCATTAATCGCGCAGTGCGCTTGGGTAAAAAACGGCTAGTATTGCAAGAACTAAGTTTACTGCACGTGCAAACAACATTCATTCCGATCTGTTATAACATTATTAACGTTATAATAATTCCTTTCTTTTTCGCGTTTTTTATGCCTCATAGTTTACATAAGCGCGCGTACACACACACACACACACACACGCGCGCGCGCGCTCACACACACACACACACACACACACACACACACACACACACACATATAAGCGCCAAAAGTACGTTCAACAGCCAGGTTAGCGTAACTAGACATGACGTCATTTTTATATCGTTACTTCTTTGCAAGAAGTTTTGAGGCCCGCCGGCCGCCAAGTAACCTCATTCGCATGCTACTGAACGGGCTCGGACCAGCCCCATCTAAAAAGTCCGTACCGTATTTTCAATATACAGTAGACAAAAATGAAGGCTTGTTTTGTAAAAAGTTTCGTTTACAGTGAAAACGCGCACTGACACACGCAGTACAACCACACAACATTTCTAAAGGGCAAAAGGGAAATTGTTTGCAGATTTCCCGGGCTAAAATACAAGTATCATTTTTCATACGGCCTTCTCTATTCCGTAGAAGTAGAGGGGGTGTAGAGGCAAGCGTGTGTCAGGACTTCTTCCACCTTCTTACCACCAGCCGAAGTATCGAAAAGAGTGGAGGAGGGGGTGGGGCAAGGGTTTACTCCCCCAAAAGGGACTTTGTTATAGCATTTTACAGAATTTTTGGGCGGGGGTGGGGGGAGGGGGTGATTGAAGAGAACAAGTAATGTCCTCTTGGCCCTCGGAGCCGAAAAGGGGACATAACTGGTGAATTTCCTCGCCCTGTAGTTTTAGCGCAGTCAATAGGAAATCAAATAAGGGTTGGTGGCATTTTAATCAGTTCCTCAGTGCAGCCACGAGCTAATTACAATCAACTATCTATCCATTACAATAAAACCTGTTTGAACAACCGCTCCTTTTGCAAGAAAAAGCGGACCTAAAACACAGGTGAAGGGAAAAATGTGTCACCTGTCATGAAAGAGCCTCATTTAGGGGGCTTCGGCCACATGGTCTTTCGTGACAGGTGATCTCACAGATGAGCGCTCAAACCAAGTTCTGTTTGTATTTTATTTCTCTGGCGGCTTAAAGTCAACAGGTGTGACGGGCAACACATTGTCCTCATTGACACGAGCGTGCGTCTGAACCCGGAGGGCTATGCCAATGCGCAAAAGGCCATCAGGCCGATGTCGGCCGCCGTTGGCCCGCGCACGCGGGCGTGCGCGGGCCAACGGCGGTCGACGTCGGCCCGATGGCCTCTTGTGCATTGGGACGAGGGAGGGGCAGGGTAGTGCGGGGTCTTAATTGAGGCAAGACAACGTGGACAGCCCGTTGTTGCTGTCTCATTAATTAGCAATCAATGCCCGCCAACAGACGCGCATTTTGTTTTTTGAAATCTGTGTTCACTGAGGCCAAAAAACATGGATACAAACTGGTTTCAGCAAGAGGCAGTCGCGGGGGCCCGTGTGGATCTATGCCCCTTGCAGCTGGATCGCGTTCACTTCTTCACGGCTTTACTAACCAGTACCGGTGGTTGCACTCTCAAGGTGGTTAAGTCGATCGTATCGACCGATATTTTTTTTTTTTTTGGCGGCAGAGGATCATTTAAATCTGTACCCCTTTGCAAGTGTAGTGTGCTGGCTGAGAGGTTGGGGGTGGGGGGGAGGTATTTAGGTGTAGTCAGACAGCGAGTAGCGTCATAACTACACGAAAGGTGCGACCTGGCTAATCGGCTGCCCAGACTTGCGAGGTGCGTTGTGCTCAGTCAAGAAGTTTTACAAAATGGGAACATGTACACTGATGCTGGCTTTTCAACTTCAAGATGGAGTAACGAAAGAAGGTGAGACCTTATTTTTATACCACTGCAACAGCAACAGCAGCAACAACAACAATAATAATATAATAAGAATAATAATTATTATTATTATTATTATGTATATTTTAACTCATTGTGCCCGAGTTACAAAATACCCACATTTTTGAGTTATCCTCTGAAGACCGCATTACATTTCAGGAGACAGATCGACCATGATAGTTCAAGGGTGGTGGCAGAATAGGTTGGCGCCTATAGGCGCCAAGCTATTCAGCCACCACCCTTGAACTATCATGGTCGAGCCATGTCTTGTTGTGGTGTGTTGCGGGCAGATTGAGTTAAAGCGCCTACGCTTTCAATTAAAAAAAAGCTCTATGCGCCGTACAAGTGACATACTAACATACACGCACCTTGCATCCTGCAACACTTACACACTCCCCACCATCCACTCCCTCGCAACAAGATGTACAAGACAATTTATTTTTAAATGTACACACCAACAAAATAATGCCCACGCAAAAAAGACATACCATAAAATTAATAAAGGATACACCACACAGCCCTCACTGACAAAAAAAAATGTTGACTAAAAGAAGAATTATTACAGTAAATGCTTGTTTACAAAAGCAAATGAGTCTTAAAAGACTGCCAGAAACTATCAGGTAAAGCACAGTGTGTGAGGAACTGTGGGCGTTTATTCTAAAGCAATGGTCCTTGGTATGAAAACGACCTCTAACCAAAAGACTTAGTTCTCACAGTCGGAATGCTTAATAGTTTGGTGTCTGCTAAGGAACAAAGCTGTCTGGACCATGTGTGCATATGAAGAAGCCCAGAGTATGTAAAGTTTTAGAGTCTATAGTCCGAGACGAGATCGTTAATCATTTTACTGTGAATAATATGTACACTGAATGCCAACATGGTTTCAGAAAGAAACGATCATGTGTTACTCAATTACTGCAGGTTATAGATGATATAACTTCCTTAATTGACAACAACAACAAACAAAAAAACGGTTGACATATCATATACTTAGACTTCAGAAAAGCATTTGACACTGTTTCTCATGAAAGGCTTCTTCAGAAGCTAGAGGCCTATGGTGTATGTAGAAACATTTCCAACTGGATAAGAAGTTTCTTACATGAAAGAGAACAAATGGTAAAGGTTGGAAACGCAAAATCAGACAAAATAAAGTGCTGAGCGGTATACCTCAAGGAAGTATCCTAGGACCTATATTATTTACTATATTTATAAATGACTTGCCAGATTGTGTTAATGGCATGTGCAAAATATTCGCAGACGATACTAAAATCTATAATGAATCGAGCAATAAAGACGTGTTGCAGTATGATTTGGATCACTTGCAAGAGTGGTCATTTGCATTTTAACGTAGAGAAATGTAAGGTCTTGCATGCCGAAAGGAACAATCCTGAACATGATAACTTGATGAAAGTTAACAGTGACATTAAAAAGGTGGTATCGTGTGAGGAGGAAAGAGACTTAGGTGTTGTTGTTTTTTTTATAAAGATCTATCTTTTGACCCCCATATTCAGAACTGTATCAATAATGCCAACAAAATGGTTGGAGTAGTTAAGAGAGCCTAGAATTATTTGGATAAGGACATTTTAGTAAACTGTTGCCTTGGGCAGATGTTTACATCTGCACGGGACATAGACGACCCCGCCCTCCCCGAGTCCCCTGCAGCCTTGCAGGTTAGGTTTTGGATAACCCAAGGCTAGGGTGCTGACACGGTACCTGATTGGGTGTATGAACTTCCTTGATGAAGTCACCACCCAGGGCGAAAGAGTCCCAGGAGGGTCTCATCCAAGGATGGGCAAGTAGCGAGAGTAGCGACTACATTTTGTAGTTTCGCTACTATTTGGAGTAGTTTGTAACGATCCAAACTACATATTTTTAAAAAGTAGTTGTAAAGCAGCGAACTACTAATTTGTCAGTAGCGAAGTAGCGAAAATGTATCTTTCGCTACGCTACTTTCCTTGCCGTGTGACTTGCCCATCCCTTTCAGCCAAGCCAAAGCGAGTGGCGAAATTGCTGTGTCGCGCGAGATTGATCGCTCGCTCAGCGAACGGAAGCATGATTGTGATTGGCTGGCCAATAGCAAGCCACGTGACTTTCAAAAGCGCGCGTCAGTCATCTCTTTGTTCTTCAAATCAAGCACAGAACGCACAAATTGTTGACCGCAGAAGATGGAGAAACTTCCCACTTTGTTTGAACCGTATCTAGAATTTTTTCATCTCAGAGAAGAAAAGGAGAATGCATTTATATTCAAATGCAAGTACGGATGCAAAGAGTATTCAGCGAGCAAGACGACAGCATCCAATCTTAGGCTTCATCTCAAGGTTTATTGA
Organism: Semisulcospira habei; assembly: GCA_036245525.1. Classification (NCBI taxonomy): domain Eukaryota; kingdom Metazoa; phylum Mollusca; class Gastropoda; family Semisulcospiridae; genus Semisulcospira; species Semisulcospira habei. The sequence goes on along the minus strand of BTPG01000002.1, from coordinate 59,055,873 downwards.
CTTTTTGAGTTTTCCTATTTTGATTTTCTTACATTGCAAAATGCGTCCGGTTTCATTCTATCGGCATTAACCTGGGATGACAAAAGCTATATTCATTTATTTTCATTTACTGAAAGAATTCCATTTTCTTGTTTGGAGTGCTGAGCAGGATATATATAGCCTATAAAACATAATGGCGGCTTTTCCGTATAAATCGGTTTTAAATTTAGTAGGGGAGTTGTCCGAGTGAATGCCGATCTATTGTCATCTATTACTAGTATCAGAATAGCTGGGAACACAACAGGTGAATCATCGATCATGCCCTTCGATCACTGTACTTTTTGATACAGAACAGAACACAAAGCTTCGGAATTAATTTATATTACAGAAAAACCTAGAATAAATGCATGATGTTGGCAATGCCTAACATACTTTTTTTTTTTTTTTTTTTTTTTTTTTTGCATTTATTTATTTTATTTAGCTTAGTCTTTTTGAACACAATTTTTAATTTACGTTCTAACATTGTGATAAAACGTTTAGACCAAGTTGAATATGGATGGTCTTGGAAGGGGGTAAGTGGGAATAAAAATGATATTTGCTACGCCTTTGTATGTTACAAATTTATGAACAAAACAAAAGGGGGGGGGGGGGAAATCAAAAGAAAAATAATAATAATGATAATAATAATAAATATAATCATAATGATGGAAAAATAGGTAGGCCTTTGTATTGATAGCTATGATTAAAATAATTTGAAATACTACTAAAGATATTGTATATTTAAGAAAAGGCGCCTGTGTCACTGAACCACATTACGGACTGGGAAATACTTTCATTTCATTGTTAGGGATAGGCTATTGAATGTGAATTGGAAATAAAATGCTGATTTTTCTGTATAGTATAAAAGTTAAAACAGATTTAGTAGGGGAGTTGTTGTCCCAGCGTCTGTTTAGTCAGGCTGGACTTATTTTAACAAAGATTAGAGCCAGAGTTACTGATTCTAACTTTGAGGCAAAAGTGTTGGTTAAGTACAACTCCAAGAAAGGTTTATAAGGAAGTGTCAGTGTTTTCATGAATCATTGAATGATCAATTAACTTCTTTGGCCCATTTATTCTCAACTGCCTATACAACCTTGTGGCTGTATTTATGTTTTATACTAGACATCACTGTCAGTGTATATATAAGCTGCTTTTTTTCTCCTATTTTAGACTTTAAAGTTGATTATTTACTTGAACTTCAAAATACTTATCAGTCCCAGTTGTGATTACAGTTTTTTTTTTAAAGTAGTTTGAAAAGTAGTTAGCTACTTTTTTTAAAGTAGCGTAAAAGTAGCGAACTACATTTCTTCAAAATGTAATTGTAAAGTAGCGAACTACTATTTTTTACAAATGTAACTGTAGTGTAGCGGACTACTTTTCAAAAGTAGTTTGCCCATCCTTGGTCTCATCGGCGACGTGTCCAGGACCAAGGCGAGCCACAAGTTATGTGGAGTTTCGGTTGTTGTTAACAGCCTGAAGAGGGATGGGCTCCGCCAGGTTATATTGCCCAAGACACACCACATGAAATGACAACCTTACCTCAATCCATACCGGATCGGTCGTCGCCCGGAACAAGGACCGCGCCTTGTGTCTTGCGAAGGGGCAGAGGTGTTAAGTGTGCTACTGGTGCACCACCAAAACTCTGTGCCAGAAACAACATAAGCATTGACACCTGGAACGTCAGAACATTAAGAACGCCTAGAAAGGTAGAGGAACTGACGCACGAAATGAACAGATACCACTAAACCATCCTAGGACTGTGCGGAGTACGATGGAAGAACCTTGGGGAAACATCAACCCAGCAAAACCACGAACTATTACAGTGGCAGAGAAGACAAACACGAACAGGGTGTCGGATTTCTAGTCCACAAAGACATCGTGAACACTGTCATGAGTTGTCGGCCAGTCTCCAGTAGGCTTATCACCATACGCTTGAGAGCAACCCCATTTAATATCACCATTGTACAAGTGTACGCCCCAACAACAGACTATGGCGATGAGGAAATAGAAGACTTCTATGACCAACTGCAAGAAGTCTTGGACCAGACCCCCAAGAAAGACATTTTTGTGGTGCAGGGAGACTGGAATGCCAAAATAGGAGAGGATGCTGTTAAGAATTGGAAAGGCGCATGCGGACGCTACTGCAATGCAGAGACCAACGACAGAGGCTTAAGGCTCCTGGAATTTGCCAGCTCAAATGATCTAAAGCTGATGAACACGTTTGGCCCACACAATGAGTCCAGAAGATGGACATGGCACAGCCCGAACGGAGAGAACCATAACCAAACTGACATCATGGTGAAGAGACGCTTCCAAACCAGTGTGAACATTGACAAGACAAGTTTTCCAGGAGCAGACATTGGAAGCGACCATGACTTAGTGATGATGACCTTCCGACTCCGCCTAAAGAAGGTTAACAATCAGGGTTCCACCAGAATCAAGTTTGACCTCGAGAAGCTGAAAGACCCAGAGGTAGCGAAAGCCTTCCAGGCAAAGATAGGCGGAAAATTCGCGCCACTGCTACTTCTACTTTGCAGAAGACACGGATGTGGACACATTGATAGACACATTTAACACTGTGGTAACCCCATCAGCCAGTGAGATCCTTGGCAAACACCGACAAGCAAAGAAACCTTGGGTTACAGCTTACATCTTTGCTCTATGTGACAAGCGTCGAGAATTAAAGAAAATGAAATCAGAGGTAGAAGGAGCTAAACAATACAGGAAAATTAACCAGGATATCAAGAAAAGCATGAAAAAGGCAAAGAATAAGTGGATTGAAGATCAGTGTAAACACGTAGAAGAAAATCTGAACAAAAATAATAGCAAAAAAGCATACCAGCTGGTGAAAGACCTGACCAGTGTAAAACAAGGACGCTCCTCGATCATTCAAGATAGTGAAGTGAACTGTCTTTCGAAAGACCAAGATATACTGAAGAGTACTGCTCAGATTTGTACAACCACCGAGCTAAAGGGGACCCAAGCATACTTGTCAACCCACCCGTGGCCAACAATGGCAACTATCCCATCCTCCGAGAAGAAGTTGAGGCTGCAGTGAAGTCGCTGAAAAAAGGTACGGCAGCAGGAGCAGACAACATCCCTGCAAAACTAGCCCAAGAAGGGGGAGGAGACATGATAAGCGCCTTACTAACAATCTGCAATAAGATCTGGCAGTCAGGGGATTGGCACACACCATGGACCCAATCACTTATAATAACTCTCCCAAAAAAAGGCAACTTGCATCAATGCCAGAATTATCGCACGATCAGTCTTACATGCCACCCAAGCAAAGTCATTTTAAAGATCCTACTAAACAGGCTGAAGCCACGGGCAGAGGAAATCATAGCTGAGGAACAGGCAGGCTTCAGACCAGGGCGCAGCCCAACTGAGCAGATCTTCAACCTGAGAGTTCTATGTGAGAGGTACCTCCAGCACCAGCAAGACCTCTATCATGTCTTTGTGGATTTTAAGAAAGCGTTTGACAGGGTGTGGCATGCAGCCCTTTGGTCCACCATGAAGCTATACAACATCAATGCCAACCTGATCAAAGTCATAGCAAACCTTCACAACAAGGCCACTAGCGCAGTCTGCTTCAACGGCAAAATAGGAAACTGGTTTTGGACTACAGTCGGAGTCAGACAAGGCTGGTTGCTCTCACCTACTCTTTTCAACATCTTCCTGGAAAGAATCATGACGGACGCTCTGAAACATCATGAAGGAACTGCCAGTATTGGAGGCAGAACAATCATGAACTTGCGCTTTACGGACGACATTGATGGCCTTGCTGGAACAGAGAAGGAGCTAGCTCGGCTGGTGGAAAAGCTGGACAGTACAGCCATTGCGTATGGGATGGAAATCAATGCAGAGAAGACCAAACTGATGACAAATAACACCAGTGGCATTGGCACTGACGTCATGATTGGAAGCCAAAAATTGGAAACAGTTAATAAATTCAAATACTTAGGAGCCATTGTGACAGATGAGGGATCAAAACCAGAAATACTGTCCAGGATTGCGCAGACAACAACAGCAATGACAAGATTGAAGACCATATCGAAGGACAGAAGCATCACACTCTGCTCCAAGATCAGACTGATGCGCTCCTAAGTCATCTCAGTGTTCTTGTATGCCTGTGAGTCATGGACCCTCACAGCAGACCTTGAAAGGAGGATACAAGTCACTGAAATGAGATGTTTTCGAAGGCTGCTTGGCATTTCATACAGAGATCACATCACGAACGAGGAAGTGGGAAGAAGAATCAGGTAAGCCATCGGGCCCTATGAAGACCTATTGGCCGTTATGAAAAAAAACGCAAACTGAATTGATATGGGCATGTCACGCGTTCAGCAGGGCTTGCCAAAACAATCCTGCAATGCACTGTGCATGGAGGACGAAGGAGAGGAAGACAGAGGAAAAGATGGGAAGACAATATCTCAAAGTGGACAGGATTGAGGCTGGGCGATATGCTAAGAATGGCAGAGAACAGAGAGGAATGGAGGGAGCTGGTTGTCAAGTCATCAGTGGTGCCCCAACGGTCGGCAAGACTACGGGAGATAGATAGATAGATAGATAGATAGATAGATAGATAGATAGATAGATAGATAGATAGATAGATAGATAGATAGATAGATAGATAGATAGATAGATAGATAGATAGATAGATAGATAGATAGATAGATAGATAGATATAGATAGATAGATAGATAGATAGATAGATAGATAGATAGATAGATAGATAGATAGATAGATAGATAGATAGATAGATAGATAGATAGATAGATAGATAGATAGATAGATAGATAGATAGATAGATAGATAGATAGATAGATAGATAGATAGATAGATAGATAGATAGATAGATAGATAGATAGATAGATAGATAGATAGATAGATAGATAGATAGATAGATAGATAGATAGATAGATAGATAGATAGATAGATAGATTTAAGTAAACTGTGTAAATCACTAGTCAGACCACATTTAGAATATGCAAACACTGTATGGTATCCAGGTTTAAACAGACAATCAGTTGCACTCGAAAGGGTACAGAGACGAGCAACAAAGCTGGTTAAAGAATGTAGAAATATGACTTACTTAGTGTCACACCAGGGAGGAATATTATATATCACACGGAATTGTTGGACTTTTGTTCGATTTTAATGATTCGATTTTGTCATTCCCACGACAAACAATAGACAAGTTAGTTAGTTATTTGGGTTTAACGACGAGCAGGCAACTAAGCCCATCTCACGGCGACAAACAATAGACAAAGACGTATACAAACCTACGCACTATTCACTCAATTCATACATGCTCATGTAATACACGCACACACTTAAACATTCGCACAATGTCCAGCGCACTAATCACATCTCATCCAAACTGTTCCACTCATACATGCACCTGTAATACACGCACACACTTTAACATTCTCGCAATGTCCAGAGCACTAATCACATCTCACACACGCATTGTTCCACTGCGATGTCACTTCTCATTGTCTGTTGAAAAAATACTGACACTATTTAAGTTGATGTTTAGATCCTCGAATGTATTAAACAGTTTAATTACTCCGACCGTGAATGAAGATGAATATATCGTCGCTGCTCGTTGAATCTCTCCACTGGTCGAACATGCGGACTGGTCGAACATGCGAACATGCGGAAGTTCTCCTGCACACCGCCTGCATCAACTCTCTCGTACACCAGGCTGACTTACATCCCACCTGGAGTACATACATCCGACGTCCCAGCTGGAGAGCATCTATTCAACATATAAAATTGTAACTCCCCATTAGAAATCCGCCATTGCTTCGATCGTTACTTCCGCCCGAATGACGACACTTTGTAGCGATGACGACCGCCAACGGCTTTCTGATGTTGTCGACGATTCCCGATCGTTTCCGACATCGAATAAAATATCATAATAACAATCAATTCGAAATGCCATGCGGGGCACACACACGAATACGACATATTTCCGCCCCACACATAACCCCTCAAACTCGACCCGAATCATTTCAAAATCAAACAGGCTCAACAAAACGCTTCCCGATCAACCGACGCCATCCCCATGCTCGATCGCCAGACGATACCTCAAACTCGCCGATGCGCGCCCGAATGCCATACCGTTTCGGATACAGAGCCAATCAACTAACACACTTCCTGAATCTACTATTTAACTCATTCTACCCCAACACCGAAATCCCCAAATGTTGCCGTTGTCCTCTGAGGACTGCGTGGCAGTGCAGGACACAGATCGACCATGACAGTTCAAGGGTGATGCCAGAATAGCTTGGCGCCCATAGGCGCCAAGCTATTCTGGCATCACCCTTGAACTATCATGGTCGATCCTTATCTTGCTGCGGTGTGTCTGGGGTAGAATGAGTTAACAAACAAATACTCACCCAAAGATGCGTGAAAGGTTTACTCCGTCGACTTATTTTGTGCCCACCATGGCCGTTGACAAGGTGACTGGTTATTGTCAATCCGGTTACGCCGTAGTTCTTCAACTACATACTTTTTTTTACACACTCTGCTCTCCTACCATCTATTCTACAATAGATTATCACAAGGCACCTCTAGCCGTCTCTACTTCTCTGAAAAATACATTCTGGCTAAGAGCAAATTCTCTTATGACTTGATGGGTCTCGAAATCTACAATCACGCATACCGTCCCTTCAAACAAACATCCTACGTCACATGTTCTTGACGTCACTAAAAAAGAACATGCCATCATCTCAACACAAAACGTAGAACGAAACTTCTATTCAAAAGAAAATACTGCATATGATTAAAATAAATTGTTACACTTAGACAGACTCAAATACTTTGGACTACACTCCTTACTTGGACGTAGAATACCTGGAGACTTAATCCAAGTTTTTAAAAAATTTATAATGGCATCGACCATCTAAATTGGAACGACTTTTTTGCAGCACCATTTTGTGACAGAACCCAAAACTCTGAAAGGAAAATCTTTGTACGGCATTGTAACACTAACCTGCGGAAGTTTTGGTTTTCTAACAGAGTTGCCATTGTTTGGAATGAGTTACCAGTTTCATTAAAAAAAAAGCACCTAATATAAATTGACGAATTACCAAAATTTAAAGATATTTTGTATTGCTATGATGAATGACTTATAGGAAAATTTGCATGCGTAACAGACCCATAAAGTAATTAAAGAAAGAAAGGACATTTGCAAAGGCCTCGCGGCCTATATTTTTGTTCTAACGCATATTACTACTACTACTACTATACTACTAGAAAGATCGGCAGGGCCAGCAGAGAAAGACAGACAGGTATGACAGATTGATAGAACTTTGTATTGTACTCTAGATGTAATAGGCAACTAATGGGGTGAAAGTAGGGTGGGTGTGATGTGGTCTGACTTGTTTGCCTCGACAACAACCCGCGCCGCTGAGTTCTGCACCCTCTGGCGCCGATCCATAAGGTACAGAGGACAGCCGCACCGGAGTGCATTGCCGTAATCGAGTAGGGACAAGACAAAGGAGCAGACCAGTGTTTTAGTGGCTTCTGGTGTGAGAAGATGCCTGATGGAGCTAATGCGACGCAGTTCGATAAATGCAGATCTACTGGTATTCAGAACGTGTTGTTTTATTGAACGACTGCGATCAATAGTGTCGCCAAGATTTCTCATCCGAGAAGACAAACTGACTGATTGTAACGGACTGCAGTATGGACCCAGTGCGCAAAGGCCATCGGGACGCGTCGGCCGCCGTTGGCCCGCGCACGTCTGTGCGCGGGCCAAGGGCGGCCGACGTCGGCCCGATGGCTTTTTGCGCATTGGAGAAGACGATATCCTCGTGGAGGAACCCAGCATAGCTTCTGTATTGTTTTCATTCAGTTTTAGGTTGTTGGCCATCATTCATGTTCTAACATCAGAAACTGACTGCTGCACACACTGGATGATGGCATGGACCTGCTCAGCGTGGCCTGACTTATACAACTGCGTGTCATCAGAGTACGCGTGTTGAGAACTTGAGTGCGCAATAGACAAATTCCTCCTTTTTAACTGTCTTCTATTTATAGAAGAGACTTTTTAGGATGGGTCACGGTGGGGCGAATTCAAAAGCATGCCCATTACGACTTAGGCGGGCGGGTCTTAAAATCTGACAACTAAAGTAACCAGATAAAACTTACCTCATGTCTAGTTACGCTAACCACACTGCTGAACGTACTTTTGGCGCGAAGCGCCGTAATTGTGTGTGTGCGCGCGCGCGCGCGCGCGCGCGTGTATGTGTGTGTGTGTGTGTGTGTGTGTGTGTGTGTGTGTGTGTGTGTGTGTGTGTGTGTGTGTGTGTGTGTTTGCGCGCTCGCGCGTGTGTGCGTATGTATGTAAACACGCAAATCTCAGATGTTGGTGTACAAACAAGCTTGAAACTTGGGGAAGTGCTTTGTTCAAAGGGCGCCTAGGAGAACCTCCGAGCATGTTATAATCGGGCGTCTCGTTGAAGGGTTAAAAGACCGTTTAAAGAAAGTCGGTTTAGAGTCCGTAATTTTTGTCATACCCACTTGAAATTTGAATATAGCTAGATTGAATAAAGACATTGGATGAGTTCATTAGCCAGATTTGTGTCTTTAAAACCTTTTCCAGTAACAATTAATTCTATGCAGAAAAAAAGTACATAACCTCGACTTCTGAAAAACAGACAGTGACGGTGACGTCAAAGCAGAAATTTGTCACCAAGCAGATATCGACGCAATACTCTAGATATACGTCTCCGTCTCTCTCTCTCTCTCTCTCTCTCTCTCTCTCTCTCTCTCTCTCTCTCTCTCTCTCTCTCTCTCTCTCTCTCTCTCTCTCTCTCTCTCTCTCTCTCTCTCTCTCTCTCTCTCTCTCTCTCTCCCCCCTCCCTCCCTCTCTCGCTCGCGTCCATAAATATCTGCTGTCTTTGTGAATTTTCTATCTTTCTGCTCAGTAAGTTGCTCCAGCACAGCGTACATATCACAGAAATTCCTCTACTATAAATGACGTGTCCGTTCTTGCACTTAAAATGTCTAAATTCTTTATATAGGAGAATGGCAAAATTAATTCTTCCCGACCCGCACTGGACCGAGGAAAAACTCAGTAAAGCTGGATTCCTACCCCTTCAAAATCATTTAAAATTTAACAAAGGGGTACTGATGTTTAAAGTGTGGAGCCATGGAACCATAGCGCTCTAGAATATCTAACAGAGCTGTTTAAAAAATCAGATGCCTACGATGGGAATATGAGTGGTCTTTATATTGTTCCAAAACCCCGAATAGACATATTTAAATCTGCTTTGTCATTTGCGGGTTCCACACTGTGGAACTCACTCCCACATCACGTTAATGCCACTCCGACATTATCTCGTTTCAAGACAAGTCTTTTTAGATACCTGACATCACTCAAATAACAATATCTAGTTATACGTAGACACATGAAAGTACGTGTATATTCTAACAATCATGTGTATGTGTGAGCGCGCGCGTGTGTGTGCGTGCGTGCGTGCGTGTGTGTGTGTGTGTGTGTGTGTGTGTGTGTGGACGCGCGCGCGAGAGAGTGCGTTTGCGCGTGTATTTGTGTTTAGTGGATTATATATTTTGTATCACTGTGCTTTGATGTCCCTGTTTTATGTACATTTTGTTCTTAGTTAGTCGTAGTTGTAGCAAAGGCAGGTACAAAAGATGACAGTCACTGACTGTGTTAATGTCTTCACCATTGTAAAATAAAGATTCATTGATTCGTTGATTCTCTCTCTCTCTCTCTCTCTCTCTCTCTCTCTCTCTCTCTCTCTCTCTCTCTCTCTCTCTCTCTCTCTCTCTCTCTCTCTCTCTCTCTCTCTCTCTCTCTCTCTCTCTCTCACACACACACACACACACACACGCACACACACACACACACACACACACTTATCGACGCGCTGTCAGAAGAACATGCGCGTGTACAGTACAATATCATGTGTATAGGTAAAGTCACTTCATTTCGCACAATGTATAGCAAGACTGAAATCGTACTGTGAAATTCACCGTGTTTCTCAAGTCCAGAAGGCAAAGTGAAACTCATATCACATAAACTATAACAATACGTTATAACGAAAATTACGTCATGACAAATGACGTTTTTTCAAACCAATGACGCCTATGCACTGTGTTCCTTATAGAACTGACCAACGCATTGGCAAAACTGCGAATCATCACGATCAGGTCAAAGACAACAGGTAGAGACTCTTGACAGCGAGGACAGCTCGCATATAAAAAGGACTTTGTGGGTTATGGCTCTCATATAGAAGGGACTTTGTGGGTTATGGCTCTCATATAGAAGGGACTTTGTGGGTTATGGCTCTCATATAGAAGGGACTTTGTGGGTTATGGCTCTCATATAGAAGGGACTTTGTGGGTTATGGCTCTCATATTGAAGGGACTTTGTGGGTGTCACGACCCCGCTTCCGGGGCGCAAACTATGAGGCTCTACAACTCGAGAGACACCCGACCCACACTAACACAAACCTAACACAAACACCAGAGGAACAATGACGACGACATTTATTACATATAACCCTAACAATAACCAACTATCCTCACTCAATCCTAACCGCGCATTCACACGTCACATTCACACACACATATACGCCCAAACTCCCCAACCCGAATAACCATTATACACAATACAAAATAACAACAAATATATAATAAACTAAATATCCCTAATACAAAAGGTTGAGAAAACAAGTATAATAAACAAATATCCTAAATAAAATACAAACGAACAATATATAATAAGACTGAGACTGAAAAGCTTAAATCCTAAGCCACTGGACCCCGACGGAAGCACAAGCGTAGAGCGCTGACGCCAGTTAGACCAACGCCTTTGCTTCCGCGAAGAGTCCCTTACAGCCCGTGGCTCCTTAAGCGACACAGTATTTTTAGTAGCACAATATCAAATAGACGATGAACCCAATATGCTCACTAAAACACAAGTGAAGATCGAGAAAAATAAATATAGTTCATAAGCTACTGCATCTCCTCAGCGGGAGCACGAACGACAAGTTCGAATTAAATTAACGCTTTCGCAAAAGATATTCGCAGCACAAGGCTCCTTTAACTAACAATGTTTCAGAATAAACAGTATCACGCATACAAATGGAGCAAATAAATATCCTTAATTTAGCACGACTGAAAGTTGAGCAAACTCAATATATTTCACGTCACCGGTCCTTCTCGCCGGAAGCACAACCGTTAAGCTCAGCTCAGCTCGACGCTCTTGCTTCCGCGATAAGGCCTTCCGTAACACAGGCTGCCTTTAAATAATACAATAACTCAAACTCTTTCCGTCACTATGACAAAGCTCCTCTCACAATACTGTCACTACGAGGAGATGAAATAAATCTCACAACGTTCTTTACAAAATTATACGCATACAAAACTTTACTTAAATAGGTTAGAAATAATTATGGGACGACCCGACCTGACTAAACACGAGGCGTGCCGCGACACTCGCAACAGCACCCAAGTTCGGCGTCGTAGCCCCCACAAGACGTAGGGACACAGTCAGCCTCCACTCTCAGTACCACCATTGGATTAGATTAGGATGCACTAAAACACAGGTGCAAAAATACACATATAAATAACTAACAAAAGAAACAAGATAATCACTTCACCCTGCCCGCAACTTTAACTGCCGTCTTTTATATTCCTTCACCTCTCCCCCGCAACAATAAATTCAAACTCAACAAAATGCCTATTTACACATCACCACATGACTCACTTCCGATATTTACACTCCGACGCTAAATAGTGAGATGGCCTTAGTCGCCTGCTCGGCGTTAAACCCCAATAACTAATTCGACGCCAACTACTCCCAAATACAACAGATGGCATTCCCTCCTACATTCTATTCTTACACCTGCCCCCCCAATACGCACTAGCCAAAATAATAATAACAGAACAAGCAAACACAAACACCCCCCCCCCTCCCCTCCCCCCCTCCCCCACTGAGCAAATGGCCAATAAAGAAATGCTGCGTGTACTTACTGCCATCCGTGAAGACGCCCCGGCTAGGACGAAGACAAACAAAGACAAGACAAGCCAGAGGTAAAGTCGTAGCAGCTCTTCTCACCTCTCCTTCCTCGGACACCCACTCTGGGACGACCAAAAAACCGTATCGCTGGGCCGATACACAAGACGACTGTTACGATTGTGGTTGTGTTGTTCCGTGAGAGCATGCATGTATTGATCGTAGGAAACGATCCGATATTTATTCCAGCTATCATGGTTACGAATCACGTACCTTTTCAGTAAGATTCTCTATCGTTCGCGCGTAGAGCGGAATTGGCATTGTTATGATACGCTGAGATTGGTCTGGAAGTTTCTAGCAAAGTCGCACGGAGAAGAGGGGTCGATTTTTGTAATGCGTAGATTCGCTGAGATAAGACTAGAACGTTCGAGCGAAGTCGCGCTCTGTCGAGTGACCTTACATGTGACGTCAAAGTGTAGGCAACATTTTGCAACACAGTATCAAAGCCGCTCAAATACTCATAGTCATAGTTGTTTTCTGTGCGCGTGAAGTTGGCAGCCGGTCGATGTGTGTTATGAAAGATCGCTAGACTTCCAGAAAGGTCGTGAACTGTCTGCCATACTCTTGTTTGAAGTCATTACACCCTGGGATTTGGGGCTGAAATTAGCAGTCGAATTTTGTAGACCATTGTAGTTTATTCTAGAAAGTTCTTTTTTATTAATATTTATGAGTTTCGGTTACGTGTTCCGTTCTGACTGGTTGCATTGTGTGAATTCGTTGGATTATTCTAGAAAGCTGTTTTACTATAAAAGATGGTGCTAGGAAGCACGTGTGTACATTGTCATACATTGTCAGTTGTAGGGACACACAGTTTATCGTAGGTGCGTGGCCCGTATAGGGTTACATTGTGAGACGCAGCGTAACGGTGGTGTACGTTGTCGAAAAACGCATTGTGTCGCCAGTGTTGACATTTTCACAGAGGAGACATTGTATCAGTGTTGGTGCATTTGGGAATGCATTGTGTGGAGATCGCATCGCTGAATTAAAATATTGTTGGAACTGTTACTCCATTGTAGTCTACATCCTTAAGCCACGTGTGACGGGTTGCAGCTGAGTGAAGTTTCTTAAAAAAAACCTTACGTGCGTGCGTCTGGTGTGATATCATACTAAGACTACGACTCAACACGTAACACCGACACAGCTGCTTGTGGCCTCCAGCAAATGGCGAACCACGCCTGAAAAACCACTCTAGGAGACTGTTGGCAAAAGCGACCGACTCGTTCGCTGGTGGAAATACGACTGTCTAACAAATTTGGATATCGTTAGGTTAGCGAAAAAACGCTCACTAAATCATGTGATGTGAAAACACGTGAAACAATAACCACCCGATCACGCAGACTGGGCGACACGTGCGCCACGACGTTCCTCCAAATCCTTGCACGGCAGCAAATACGCGTGTACAGGCCAAATACTAGACACCTAAGCTATCGCTACCCGGTGACTAACAATAAAATATCCTGTCACCCCTCTAAACTCACTCCCCTACAAAAATAGGCGAAAACAAAACCTGTGTCGTGACAGTGGGTTATGGCTCTCATAAACAAGGGACTTTGTGGGTTATGGCTCTCATATAGATCAGACTTTGTGGGTTATGGCTCTCATATAGAAGAGACTTTGTGGGTTATGGCTCTCATATAGAAGAGACTTTGTGGGTTATGGCTCTCATATAGAAGAGACTTTGTGGGTTATGGCTCTCATATAGAAGGGACTTTGTAGTTTATGGCTGTATGATGTCAGGGTATTGTTATTCCTGTAGGAATCATTGCGACAAAAACCGCTACCGACAGCCAAAGAGTTAATGTGTTCTCAGTGCTGATTTTGAGGCCCCTTCAAAATGTATGTATTCGTAGGTTAATAGCACAAGCGAGTTTCTCATACATTTTGCAACATGTTTTCTTTGTGGTGATTTTCTGTAATCAAATTCTCCTTACTGAAATGTTTGTCACTGTTCTTTTTGTCTGTTCCGTGTCTGTTCTGAACTGCTGTCATTCCGTCTGTCTGTCTGTCCTGTCGTGGGTAAACACCAACAGCTGATCGTCAGTCAGTCTGTCTGTCTGTCTGTCCTGTTATGGATTAACACCAATAACTGACCGTCAGTCAGTCTGTCTGTCCATCCGTCTGTCCGTTCGTCTGTTTTGCATACAGGTTGTCTGCTTGTCTCTCTATCCATTCGTCTGTTTGTCTATCTTGCCTACATATCCGTCCCTCTGTCGGTCTGTCTGTCCATCCGTCTCTCATTTGTATGTTTTGTTTACATGTCCGTCGCTCTGGCAGACTGTCTGCCTTTCTGTCTGTCAGTTCGTCCGTACGTCTGTCCGTTCGTCTGCCTGTCTGAATGTCCTCTCTGCCTGCATACCTGTTTTTTGTATGTCATTTTGCCTGTCCTGCTGGTCGTCTGCCTGTCTTATTGTCCTCTCTGCCTGCATACCTGTCTTTTTGTATGTCATTTTGCCTGTCCTGCTGGTCGTCTGCCTGTCTTATTGTCCTCTCTGCCTGCATACCTGTCTTTTTGTATGTCATTTTGCCTGTCCAACTGGTCGTCTGCCTGTCTGAATGTCCTCTCTGCCTGCATACCTGTCTGCGTGTATGTCATTTTGCCTGTCCTACTGGTTGTCTGTCTGTTCCTTTGTGTGTATCCTTGTTAGTTTTCGTTGTCTGAAGTCACAGTGTTTGCGTTATTCAAATTGCAAACCCATTCTTTGCCAGTGGAGGCAGATCGTGTTTATGAAATCGTTGTTCATTCAGCGCCAATAAACTCAAGCCTGTCAAGGAACGTGGATACAAATTGATTTCAGCAAGAGGCGTAGATCCTCATGAGCCCCCGCAGTTGCGGGGGGGGGGGGCTCATGAGGCTCTAAGCCTCTTGCAGCTGGATCGTGTCCACTCTTTCTCTGCCGGCTCTGGGTTCATATGTACTACTCCAATGTCGCCAGATTTATGGCCGCTTGTATCTGACATCCTCTCTATCGGCATGGGTGACGTCACAGTCGTGTATCCTAACAACGGTGTGACCTCACCGGACAATAACCTGAAGGTGGTGACCAGCAACAAGGGCAGGTAAGCCTGGAAAACTTACTATGTTCGTTAGAGCTGACAGTCACACCGTATTGACAAAAAAGTGTATGTATCCTAAACGACAAATAGCCTTTAATGGACAATAATTTTTTTTTTAATCTTGAATTGTATTCTTGTGTCGCCGCCGTGAAAAGGCCTTAGTCGCCTGCTCGGCGTTAAACCCCAATAAATAACTTCTTGTATACCATCGTGATATGAAGATCAAGAACTGTTACCTGTCATGAAATATGGTCTTTAACTCATTCTACCCCAGACGCACCACAGCAAGATAACAATCGACCATGATAGTTCAAGGGTGATGCCAGAATAGCTTGGCGCCTATGGGCGCCAAGCTATTCTGGCATCACCCTTGAACTATCATGGTCGATCTGTGTCCTGCACTAGAGTGCAGTCTTCAGAGGACAACGGCAACATTTGGGGTATTTCGGTGTTGGGGTAGAATGAGTTAATTGGAGGTGGTCTCTCATAAAGGTTAGCGCTCAAAACAGGTTCTGATGCTTCCTTTTTCTTACACTTTTTTCATACCCTTTTTTTGTACACATTTTTTTTTATACACATTTTGGCGATTTGTGTGATCTGAATACAGTATACCCCGGATATAATAAACCACCAGAGGACCCAGTGTTTCTTGTTTTTATAGGTCGTTTGACATCGGAGAGCACAACGTTTTTCTCCAATGTCTTCACAAAGAACCGCTTTTCTGTACCAGTCTTAGAACAAATATCAGTCAGTGCCAGTTGATATAATACAATTTACTTGCAAGAAAATCAAACAATGTGGCAAACTGTACAGTTTTAAAAATATGATTTTTTTTCTCACAAATAAACTGATTTAACATCTCTAAATGTGCCCCAGATATATACAGCCCAACCAGAAAAATCCATTTTCACGTGAATGAGTAAGTTGAACACTTTTTAAAACTCGAAACAGCGCAGGCATACATGAAGTCTACACGCCTGACCTCGATATGGATGTGTGAGCGTTTCCCGCCGCGGTTCTATCAGGATATTGAAAATGGCTTTTTCTCCAATGTACGACTGTACAGCAAAATCATAAAATCATAGGAGTAAAGTAAAACTAGCCCATGTCATGTCAATTGGCGCTAAATAGTGACTGTTCTTAAAGTGGTACAGAAAAGTGTTTCTTTGCGGAGATATTTCAGTGGAGGAGAAAAAACACGTTGCGCGCTCCGATGTCAAACGGGCTATAATTATATCCGAAGTTCGTTATAAGCGAGTAAACTGACATAGAAAAAGTGCCGTCGGGACCTCGGGGAAAAGTGTTGTTATATCCGACGTTTGTTATATCCGACCTTTGTTATAAGCGGAGTTGACTGTATACCAACGCATGCACTTCACCTATCTTGTTCTTTGACCCTCTTGCAAACAGTCGCCAGTACTCTACGCGGTATTAGAGGGGTTAGGTTTACACCGAATGACTCACAGCAACGAACGAGAGCGGCTGAAGCCAGAGGCGGATGGCCAGCTTGTACCATGAGCACAGACAACACTCCAAACATCTCCAAGAGGCATAGATCCTCATGAGCCCTCCGGGCTCATGAGGATCTATGCCTCGTGGAGATGCTTAGAATGTTGCCTGTCCTTATAGTACACGCTGGTTATCCATCCGGGCTCATGAGGATCTGTGCCTGTGGGAGACGTTTGGTCTCATTGCCTATGCTTATGGTACAAGCTGGTTACACGCCGTGCTTTCGCTCTCGTTCGTTGTTAGTAGTCGTTCGTTGTGAACAAAAACCTTACTATTATGTTCTATGCAGTACCGGTGGCTGCGTGTACAAGGGAGTTAACTTTTTCTCCAGGACTCAGGGGACTTTGTGCTACCACAGAAACGGATTGTTAACTTTCGACATTCAGCACGAGTGTGAAGAGCATGAGTTGATTCCCATGAGTAAACCGTACACTTTAGACGTGAGTATGACCATCAGAGTGTGTCGACTTTGTCTGTCTGTCTAGATTCGTCAGTTTTTCTGTCTGTGTGTCTGGCTGTCTATTTGTTTTCCTGTCTTCCTGCCTGCCTGCTTGCCTGCCTTTCTGTCTGTCTACCTTTCTGTCTGTCTCGTTGTCCTTCTGCCAGCCTGCCCACCCGCCGGTCTGTCTGTCCATCTGTCTGCCTGCCTATCGTCTTGACGGCCTAACTATTTGCCTGCCTATCTGTCTGTCTGTCTGTCTCGTTGTCTGTCTGCCTATTGCCTATCTGCCTGCCTGCCTGCCGCCTGTCTGTCTATCCAGTTGTCTGCCTGCCTGTCTATTGTTGTCTGCCTGCTTGACTGCCTGCCTAGCTGCCTGAATGTTTGTCGGTCTGTCTTTCTAGCTGTCTGCCTGTCGTCTTGACTGCATATTTGCCTGCCTGCCTGCCTGTCTGTTCATCTATCTAGTTGTCTGCCTGACTGCCTTTTTTCTGAATGTCTCTCTGTCTTTCTGTTTTCAATGTGGCTTCAAGTTTAGTTGCTGTTTGCACGACTACTCGTTCTCCTGACATTGGCAAGATCGGCTCCATGACAATAGACATCGTTCGGAAACTAGAAGTGGGTCAAAACTGCACACGTTTTTAAGCCACTGTTTTCGTCGAAACACGTGCAATTCGGACCTACTTCTGATTTCCGGAAATCGTCTATGTAGGATGTTGTTTCGTATTTGCTCAAACTAAAAAGGTTCTTTTCTCGAACAACGAAAATCTCGCTTTTCTAAAATAAAATTGATTCACTGTCGTTGTCATTGAACGGCAGTCAGTTTTGGATGCCAGTGTTACACACATGAACCATCCTGTGTATTCTGCCGTGAAACGTCTACGCCATAACGTCTTTTGTCCACCACGACTGTGATTTTAAAAATGGGCCAATTGTCACGTTGGTAAGGCAAACTTGTTTAATATGCCACGCCAAATTGACCCCGGGTCGATCTGGCGTATCAGTTTTCTACACTCAAATAACCCAGAGTCGTTCTGGTGTGAGGGTCATTCTAGCACTGGCAGCTACCATGTTTCATGATTTGACGTCACGCACGGTGTAAACACTGCGTCAAATAATGACGAAATTAACATTGTGTGTGGCGTCAAATGTTGAAGTGTTTAACACTGCGTGTGGCGTAAAAATTAATTATGTCGGGTTCAACCCTGATATGTGGCGTCAAATGTTGATGTGTGAACAGCGTGTATGACGGCGTAGAATATGACGCGTTAACAGTGTGCGGCGTCAAAATAGACAGCGCCGCAGTTAATTTTGAGCCGGCTTCAGGCTTTAAATTTTGTGTCCATGTGTCATTTGCAGTATGTCCGGACAATAGAAAGAAACATTGAGCTTTGCCTGGGAAAACTTCTGCTGCGATCCAAAAGGTGGGATCTAGATCTAGCGCTTTCACTTTTGCCCCTCCATGCCAGCGCCTAGAAATTATGTCTCTGAAGTGATGTATATGATAGTCTTGTTCTTTACCTGCG
This sequence comes from Semisulcospira habei, assembly GCA_036245525.1. Lineage (NCBI taxonomy): Eukaryota > Metazoa > Mollusca > Gastropoda > Semisulcospiridae > Semisulcospira > Semisulcospira habei. The sequence goes on along the minus strand of BTPG01000002.1, from coordinate 59,037,266 downwards.
TATTTTCTGTTGGCTGGCGATTGCGTGCCTGATAGAAGGGGGTAGGGGATCTAACTGTGTGTATGTCCAGCGCCGAGTAATTCCCCTTGGTTTGTATCATATTCTACCAGCGCTAGCCTCACCTATCTTTTTTTGTGAGTATTCTAAAACTCGAGTCAACATTTTTATCGTTTCGTTGTTGTGTATTGTCTTGTGCATCTGCTGTGAGCTTTCAGAGTATTTACCCGACCACATATAGTAGTTCACCTTCTTGTTTGTGTATGTGAGTTTCTTCTGCCTACTTCCTAAGTTTATGAAAAAAGACATGGGTTATGGGCTTGACTTGATGCATCCTTTTAGGGATGTATAGGATAGTCTTGTTCTTTACCGGCGTATTCTTCTGTGGGCTGGCGATTGGGTGTCTGATAAGAGGGGATGGAGGATCTAACTGTGTGTATTTCCAGTGCTGAGTAATTCCCCTTGGTATGTGTAGTACTCTGAAACCATCGCCGATTCACTTCCGAATAACCTTTTCTGCCTGAGGAATACTTTACATTTATGACAGCATTATTATTATTATTATTAGTAGTAGTAGTAGTAGTAGTAGTAGTAGTAGTAGTAGTAGTAGTAGTAGTAGTAGTAGTACTACTATTATTAACACATTTGAGACGTTCCGACTCCGGTAACGCTGCATAAGCCGCGTATCCGGAGTCGGCACGTCTCGAATGAGTTAATCTAGATAATAATAATAATAATAATAATAATAATAATAATAATAATAATAATAATAATAATAATAATAATAATAATAATATTATTATTATTATTATTATTATTATTATTATTATTATTATTTTATGTTATTTAATTTTTTCATTGAGTGAATGATGATGCCATGTGTTGTATGGGCAGACAGTGAATTTCCCCTTGAGGGATTAATAACGTCTTATTGTATTGTATTGTATTGTATTGTATTGTATTGTATTGTATTGTATTGTATTGTATTGTATTGTATTGTATTGTATTGTATTGTTTTGTTCAGTCTTCATGCCCCTATCCGCCGTTCGTGTCACCTACCACGTGCCTACGCCGCACTGGCTGACGAATCTCTAATAGAGACCGACTACACGCAAGAAGTATGTGACGTCATGTCACCCTACCAGCGTGTCACCATCATGCAGTCACGTCAGTTCGGCCGCGTGCTACTTTTGGATGACGACATCAGTGAGTATGACGTCATGTTTTGAAGAATTAAGCAGTCAGGCGTACAATCGCAGACTAGCACTGGCCAATAATAATAATAATATAATAATAATAAGAAAATAATTACGATTTAATGCGCTATCTATAATATAACTCAGCGCGCACTCACAACTTCGCACGCATGCGCACGCTTTAGACACGACTCACGTCACAAATGGGAATACATAGCGACAGTCAGCTTTGTGGAGTGGGATATAGTGCAGACTGTTGAAAGAGGAGTTTGAGGCGACTGAAGAGGAGAGATCTTCAGACGGAGAGAGTGGAGAGTGTCCGGTGATGACCAAACTGAAGGAGCGGGGCCGAAGTGCTGATTTGTGCCAATGTGTTATTGCAAAGAACATGCCATTGTGAAAGGCGAGATTTTCATTGTTATGCAATGAGAATCGCGCTTTTCTCACAAATGGATATAGTGGCTTTTGTCATACAACGGCAGACCACCCATTTGTAGTGTTTCATTATTTTTGCACCCCAGCCACTCCCACCCCAACCATTATTACGCCCGAAGCTTCGCCAAAAAGTCTAAAGTCTTTCATACGCTTGTAAATCGCCGAAGCAGACGTGTCCTGCTTGAATCTGAGAATTGTTGACCCGAAGTACTCTTATTTGGCAAAATCAAAGATGTCCCTTTATATTGATATACAATTTAAAAAAAAAAAAAAAAAAAAAAACAAACAAACAAACAACGCTTCTCTCAAAAGGTAGACATCCCAGAAAGCAAAGGCCCTCGGGCCCACGGCGATCGCAGCAGCCCGAAGTCGTTTTGCTACTGGGGATACTGGTTTTTGCCAAATCCTCCTTTTAAAAATGAAAATGACAGTCGAATCGAGTCCGACACGGAGAAACGATTGGTAGTGTAGATAAACATATTTTAAAGAGTAGATTTTTTAGACAGAAACCTTTCTTTAAACCGAAGCTTGGGGGTTAGAATGGTTTGGGTTTAACACCTTTCTGTCTCTTGAATTACAGTGCTGGGAGAGAGCGATGATATTTACACCACCACAGTTCTGGGCCTTGACAGGGGAAATAACTATGCCGGTACTACCGTCCTTATTCTAGGGGGTGGCGATGGCGGAATTCTCCATGTGCTTAACTCCCTTACGAAACCTCCTCGCCACGTTTTGATGGCGGAAGTATCCTTTGATTTTGATGGTAATGATAATGTTGATTGTGATGAATTTGATGATGACGATGACGATGACGACGATGGCGATGATGATGAAGACGATGATGACGAAGAAGGAGAAAATGATGATGATTGCGACCACGGCGACTTAATGATGGGTGACGATGATGAAGATAACGATGACGATGATTAGGGTAATGATGGTGATGATGATGATGATGATGACGGTGAGGAGGAGGAGGACAACGACGATGATGATGCTTAGGACGACACTGACGACGATGACTATGGCGGCGTTAACGATGATTAGGACAAGGAAAGGACGAGGAAAGCGATGATGAATATAACGATGACGATGATGATTGCGACGAAGACGATGATAATAACGATGAAGAATATGACTATAACGATGACTATAATGCTGATCAAAATTAAATGAACTGTCTGAAACTCGCGCTCACTGTCAGCCAGATGAAAAAATGTTGTAGTTATGATAATGATGATGATGATGATGATGATGATGATGATGATGATGATGATGATGATTTTTCATTATTATTATACAGCCCGTTCTCCTCAGGCATTTGATATCAGGAGGAGGCAAAGACCCTCATGAGCCCCCGCGACTGCGGAGGCTCATGAGGGTCTATGCTTCTGGCTATTGCGTGTGTGCTGGTCGCGACGTCCCGCTATTAAAAGGGTTAACGCGTTTGTCCTTGACACCGAGATGCTAGATCGACGAGGAGGTGATGAAGGCCTGTCGGCTTCACATGCGCTCCGTGTGCGGCAGTGTTCTGGACAACTATCAGGGAGACCACTACACGGTAAAAGAAGTAACACGCTAAGAAAGGACAAGTACAACACAAGCTGTAACATTTTCGGGTTGAAGCGGGCCGAATACTCCATGAAATTTACCTTTGGAAACGTGAATTATGAATCATCCCAACCCTCTTCAGGTCGCATGTAACACGAGACGCCACGGCAGCTAAATAGGTTTGGACATTCACAATGATAAGTTTTGTCCCGTAGGATAAAAAAAGGGAGAGTTAGAGTCATTTTGAGGTCAATAGCGTGTTCGGCGCGCTTCATACCCTTTTTTTTCAAAATTTTGAAAGAGATGGGGTTCGAACCCGAAACATTAACCTAACCGCTAACGACACGCAAAGGGTTAATATCCTGTGTTGTATCTGTCTTTTCTAAGCGTGCTTCTTTTTATTTTGGCATGTTTTTTTCACATTCACATGCTTGCAATCTGTATTAATTCAACGCCAAACAAAACACTTCATCCGTTCAAGGAGTAACAAGCCCCCCACCCCTCCCCCCCCCCCCATCCCCACTCCTCCCCCTCCTCCTCCTCCCCCTCCTCCTCCCCCCCCCCTTCCACCCAGACCCCCTCCACCCAACTAGTAAGGTGGCAAAGTGACCTCAGCAAGAGCGACAGATCCTCACGAGCCCCCTCACTGAACTGTGAGTGCTTGTGTATATCCGTTTTTCTTGCAGATGGGTCGTGTTCACTTTTAGTTTTTTTCTTCTCCGCAAAGATGGGTTAAATGACGTATCGTGCTTATCTTGTTTGCCTCGTTTCCAGATCGAGGTTCGCGACTGCGTGGAGGTGTTGAAGGAGAGCGTCGACAGGGGAGACAAGTACGATTACGTCATCAACGACCTGACAGAGTTCTCCGTGGAGAAGGATAAATATGGTTAATACATATCTACCTACTTGACAAAAGCTATCGCGCACGGTAGATCGTCCCTACTGCCCCATCTGTTACCCCCTTCCCTGTCACTGTGCTTTTCCTGTTTCTGAAAAAAAACTCGGTCGATTCAACGATCAAAAGACAACACCGTCCAAGAAACATGGATACAAATTGGTCTCAGCAAGAGGCATAGATCCTCATGAGCCCCCGCAGTCGCGGGGGCTCACGAGGATCTATGTCTCTTGCAGTTGGATCATCTTCACTTTTTTCTCGGCAGTTAAGGGGTTAAAAAATGCGACGGGTCGTGCTAACGATCGTACAGTGCTATCGACACGTAGTGGTGCGTGCGATCGTACAGTGCTATCGACACGTAGTGGTGCGTGCGATCGTACAGTGCTATCGACACGTAATGAACGTAGCGATCGTAGTGCTATCGAGACGTAGTTCTCGTGATACGTAGTGCGAACGATGCGCACCGTACAGTTTTATACAGTTAAATTTGCAAACTAAAACCATCACTGCCGGCACGCGGCCAACCTTTTTTTATTATTATTATTATTTATTAATTTATTTATTTATTGTTTATTTATTTATTTATTTTTAGAGGGGGGGGGGGGTTGGTTACTTGTGCCTTTTTGAACTTGTGAACTGCCCCTTGTTTTAGCAGAGGCCCCTCCTCAATGCGCAAAAGGCCATTGGGCCGACGCCGGCCGGCCGCTGTTGGCCAGCGCACGACCGTGCACAGGCCAACAGCAGCTGACGGCGGCCCGATCACCTTTGCGCACTGAGTCTGGGCCAGGCCAGCGCCCTGCCATCCGAAATGCTAGCTAGGGGTCTGCATCAAATAACAGTCACCAACTGTAAGAGGAATAGATCCACATCATTATGAGCCTGAAAAGCCGGGTGGGGGGGGGGGGGGTCATCAAAATCTGTTGCTTAGTACGCTCTATAGGCTCGTGTAGCGACAGGAATCCACCTCCTTCTACTCTAACCCACCCTCCGATCCACACACACTAGCACACAGAAATAAATAAAGACGGACACACGGCGATTTCCGCCATTCGTAAGCTCTGTGATCTGGCGTAGCATATCTATTCTGAAAAAAAGAAGAATAGCACGAGCGGCGAAATGACGTCACTTCAAGCTTCCCGTCATGGCATCATTAGCCCCACGACGCCGTGTTCATAGTGACGACTCGATGTTATACGTAATCATCGCAGTACTAACATTTGACGAATCAGAGGATCAACTTTGCAATTTTTTTTTTTTTTTTGTTGCTCATTTTCATGCTTAGAACTTACAGGTCAGAATTTGACCTAATCCTAGTGACATCGCTACGATCGCTACATCATATGTGAATTCATCTGCGACTTTATTTAACTAAGATATCACTTTCATAATGGCGTCATAGCTACTTGTAATAATTCTCAAGATTATTTAGATTACCTATTAGGTTACCCTTTGTATACACTGTGATGCAGAATTGTTACATCTCGTCACATGGCAACATTAGCTAAAGAAGGCTAGTAAAGCCGACGCACTTCCTGTCTGGTGTTGGGTGCTGGGTTTTGTCTACCGTATTTAAAAATACGGTAGACTATGAAATGGGGCTGGTCAGAGCGCATTCCGGAGCATGCACATGACGCTTTTGGCGTGCGGGGCAGAAATTCTGGCAGAGATGTAACAAGATAAAAATGACGTCAGGTCTAGTTTTACGCAAACCTTGCTAGAGAACGTCTTTTTGGCGCCAAAGCGAAGTGTGTGTGTGTGTGCGCGTGTGTGTGTGTGTGTGTGTGTGTGTGTGTGTGTGTGTGTGTGTGTGTGTGTGTGTGTGTGTGTGTGTGTGTGTGTGTGTGTGTGTGTGTGTGACAGCGACTAGAGCGCAAGTTTGAGGACGGACAAGCTTGAAATTTTAGGATATTGTCCCTAAAAGAATTATCTCGGGACCTTTTAATCAATGTTTTAATTAAGATGCTCATTGGCAAGAAAATGGCCGTTTTACAAAAACATGTTGATCCACACTGGAGTCCGTAATTTGTCTTATTTTTACTAGATATTTCGCATATAGGGAGATATTGAATGAGTTCGTTAACCAACATTTTGGGTGATAATTAAATAGTCTTTGAAAATATATATTTTCCCGTTTTTTTGGATTAATTTCACGAATTATATGTGTTAATCTTAAAACAATTGAAACCTTTTTTTACAAAAAAAAAATTAATCTTCTCATTAATAATCACATGATTTTTTTTATACGACATTTTGTTTTGGCTGTCGGGTACGATTAGGTCAATTGTGACCTGTCTACCCTAGGTGTGAAAATCAGACAATGTTCTGCACCACTTTTTCGGAGTCATTTGTAAAACACCTAACATAACTCTATTTTTCTTTTACGAAAAAAAAGCTATCTACAAGTTTTAGCTATGTTCCAAATCAAGACAAAGGCAAAAAAAACGCTTTGTCGCGCCGCTATATGGAAACAAGCGATTTTCCGCATGCCGCTCAGCTACTTTTTTTCCCGTGTCGCATACCGCATGGTTGTCGCGTAGCGATATGGAAACACAGCTTAACATTCATACCGTTAACACCGGATCAGTAGCTTAAACTGTGGATCTCATCCAGGGAGCTCGTTACGATCAAGAGGCGTAGATTCTCATGAGCCCCCTCGGCTGCATCCGCGGGGACTCATGAGAATCTGCGCCTCTTGCAGATGGAGTGGACTGTTGGAAGTCCGTAAAACTGTTTGACGTACTTCTGATTTTTGCCGTACTTCCGAATTTTGACGTCCTTCTGAATTTTGACCTACTTCTATATTCTGTCTAACGCAGGTTTCGGTTACGATTTCCAAACGAACAACATTTTGATGGAGCTGAGCTTTAAATGCCTGAAGGAGGGAGGAAAATACCTGGCCAGGGTAAGAATAGAAGGACCTGTTTTGATCGATCACCCTAGTGAGAGGTCACCTGCCATTCAAGACCATCATTTAGGTGGCAACAGCCACCTAAATGATGGTCTTGAATGACATGTGACACTTCATCAAAGATCATCGTTTATGTGTAACGTAACTTTTTGCTCTTCAAGAAAAGGAGAGATAGAGAGATGATGATGATGATGATGATGATGATGATGATGATGATGATGATGATGATGATGATGATGATGATGAAACGTTGTTAATCAAGATAAAGCATTTAGGCACGCCTACCTTCCAAACTGCCCTGCTACTCAACACGTATAATTAATTATACATCAGACGATGAGAGAGAGAGAGAGAGAGAGAGAGAGAGAGAGAGAGAGAGAGAGAGAGAGAGAGAGAGGGAGAGAGAGAGAGAGAGAGAGGGAGAGAGAGAGAGAGAGAGAGAGAGAGAGAGAGAGAGAGAGAGAGAGAGAGAGAGAGAGAGGGAAAATCAATGAATCAATGAAACTTTATTATATAAACAGTAGCAGTGCTAACACGATCGGAGACCACGCCATTTTTTTGCACATGTCTTTAGAGAAAGAATGCAGTCACCTAAATGATGGTCTTTTATGACAGGTGACACTATCTTTTTGCCCGTCAATACTTCTCTTGATGGTGTACCTGTCTTTTAAGACATTCTTTTTCCTTTCAAAAGAACGTGGTTGCATTAACAGGTTGCACTGCACATGCACTCAAATTTGCACTTTGTTGTCTTGCTTTCGGGAGATAGATCGACCGTGCTAGCTCGAGAATATGGCCTGATTAACTAGGAGGATGTCCAACGTTCTGCTGGAGGCAATAGGTTAACTGACTATAGGGACCATCTGGCGATTCAAAATTGCACTGATCATATCCTTTGCTGGACCGCTCTCCAGATTGATTCGCTCGGGCCACACGCCACAAATTCATTTCTATTCAAATCAGATGCGTCTCATTTGAATAGAAGTGTACTTGTGGCGTACTCCCCGAATGGGTCCATCTGGAGAACACTCCCGCAAACGCTGGTAAATAGTGAGGTTGCGTTCGCGACGAACGAATTCCAACAACGAACGGGAGCGAAGTCACGGCGGACAGCCTGCGTCCACCATAAACATAGACAACACTCCAAACATCTCCAAGAGGCATAGATCCTCATGAGCCCAAAGGGCTCATGAGGATCTATGCCTCTTGAAGATGTTTGGAGTGTTGTCTGTGCTTATGGTCCACGTTGGTTACGCGCTGTGGTTTCTCTCTCGTTCGTTTTCGGGAGTGGTTTGTTTCAAACGTAACCTCAGTAACACCGGTTATAAGTACCTCAAACTGTGGATGCCAACGAGATCCTCCCCCGTGACTTAGGGCTCATGAGGATCTCCGCCTGTTAGAGATGTTTCGAGGTTTGTCTGTGCTTATGGTACAAGATGGTTATTCGCCGTGAGTGGGCTTGCGTTCGTCGTTCGTCGTCCGGCCTAATCGTAACCTCTCTAATATCTGCGACTAATTGGATGGAAATTAATATATGGAATTACAATATCTGTTGGCGAACGCACGCCGGTCATTGATTCTGCTTTTTTTTTTTTTTAATTATTTGTTTTAAATTAAGGACTACCGTAATACCAGCAGCCGCCGGCAATGTAATAAAGTGTTGCCTTGGTTGCGAGCACAATTGATTTTTTATAGCGAATTGTTCAAGGCAATTAAGGGTCAATAGTTAGCAAAATCTCCTTTGTGAATGTTTTAGTATGCCTTACAATGCTATGTATATGTACTGCACAAACTGTGCCTATGTTACCTCTGTTATGTGTGCCTACTTTGCCCACGATATATGAGGGGAAAAAGAGTAGAAGAGTCTATGTTGAGGGTAGACAAATTTGACAGCCCGTTGGACACTCTGGTTATCTCCCATGATTCGCCCGCCTTGAAATGAATGGCGTAGTGCCTGCTCGGCGTTAAATCAAACTAACTAACTGACTAACTAAGTGACTAACTGACTAGCTAACTAACTAACTAACTCTCTTGATTCGCTCCTACTGATCAGCAGTCGAGTCAGACAGCCAGTGTGCCCGTTGTTTCGACGAAGTTTGGACCTTTGGCTGTCCGAAATAGCTCAGGCGGTTAAGCGTCGGATCAAGAGAGCGAAGGGAATCGCCGGGTCGTGGGTATCTGGACTCGCAATCCAGGGGGAAAAAAACGGGCTTGTTCCAAAGCATGTCCGTTGAAAGGTCCTGGTAAATCAAAGTGGCACGGTTGCAGTGAGCCTGAATCGTTCAGTGTTCAGGTCGTACTCCATAGGCAATAGATTTTCAAGTCTCCCCCCCCCCCTCCCCCTCATAACCCGTCCATTACCACTTCGGTGACGTGGGCGTTAAACCCCGTACTAAACTTTGGCTGTCGGTAGCGGTATTAGTCGCGATGTTTCCTGCAGAAATTATCGCGACTAAAACCGCTACCGACAGCCAAAAGGGTAGATAATCAAAGTCTGCCTCGGACCAGGTCGCGTCAATAGCTGCACGCATATGCCGAGAAGTTGGTCAATTACCGGGGCACAAGGGTATTACTATATAGGAACAGACGTGTGGCCAGGGTTAATTAACTGTACCAGCTGGTGCCCTTAAGCTGTGTTTCAATATCGCGGCGTGACAGCGACACAAAAGCGGTGGCGACAGCGACAAAAATCAAAAACATAAATAAATAAAGGAGTGTTTCCATAAGCGCAATTCAGATGCGGGGCGATAAGCGACCAAATGTAATTCTCAGACGAGCTATTCAAAGGCGATTTCAGAGTGAAGGGGGCATGGTTTTCAGTGTGCATCAAACTGCAGTATTTTTTTTTTTCTGATTCAATACAAAGGCGCTAAATCGCTTTGCCGCGCCGCTATATGGAAACACACAAAGCGATTTTTCCGCCTGCTGGGAAACTGCTTTTTTGTCGTGCCGTTGTCGCATAGCGATATGGAAACACAGCTGTATTGGTAGAACACAAATTCACACATAACACAATAAATTCGCGTGTCTGCTGGTCTTGATTTTATTAAACCTTCACGACGATTATACATGTAAAATCAGATGTATTCCTGCAGTAATAGACGATTTCTTTTGGCCAGCGGTCTTTTTGATATCTTAGGCCGCTGTACTGGAACGAACTCTTTTTTCATGTCCGTCACTGTGTTTCATAAGATGCTTTTAAATCTGTGCTAAAAAAAAAAAAAGAAGAAAAAAGTACCATTTCCAAATCTGTCACCCCATGCGATTGACATTGACCTGTTGTAGGATTGTTTTGTTGTGGTGCCTCGAAAATGTGTGAGTGTGTGTGTGTGTGCGTGGGTGTGTGTGTGTGTTTGTATGTGCGTGTGTGTGTGTGTGTGTGTGTGTGTGTGTGTGTGTGTGTGTGTGAGTGTGTGTGTGTGTGTGTGAATGTGTGTGTATGTGTGTGTATGTGTGTGTGTGTGAGTGTGTTATTTGTGTGTGTGAGTGTGTGTGTGTGTGTGTGTGTGTGTGTGTGTGTGTGTGTGTGTGTGTGTGTGTGTGTGTGTGTGTGTGTGTGTGTGTGTGTGTTTAATACTATGTACAGTTTTTGTAATTTTATTTCTTTAAATATTTGATTTTTATATCTGAGGCGCCATAAAAATCACCATTATTATTATTATTATTGTAATAATAATTATTATTATTATTATTATTACTATTTCTGGATTTCACAAGTAGGTCAAAACTGCACGAGTTTCGACGAAAACAGAGAATTAAAAGCCCTGACAAACGTGCGATATCGCATGTTTGTCCGGGCTTTTAACTCTCTTAGTGACAGCTGACGCAGATTGTGCCTCCAATCTTGGCTGATTCAGCACCAACAAGCCCTAACTGTCCTAGCTACATGGATTCAAAGTGGTGTCAGCAAGAGGTATAGATCCTCATGAGCCCCCGCAACCGCGGGGGCTCATGAGGATCTATACCTCTTGCAGCTGGGACATGTTCATAATTATTTTCTCGGCTCTTGACGAGTCACTTTTTTTTCCCGTCGAAACACGTGCAATTTTGTCCGGCTTTCCGAACAACGTCTGTTGTGGAGCCGGAAAATTCAAACACAAGGCACTCGGGCTGACAGACATCGGCAGAAGTCGGCCTGCGCACTTAGCTTTTTGCGCTGGCCAACTGCTAGCCTACTTTGTTTTCTTCGAAATAACCGTGACATTTCTCCGCTTTTATCAAACGACAAATGACGTCGGTGGACATTAACCTTTTCTATGACCTTGGAGAGAGAAAAAAAAGTGCCGCGCGGCCGTTTATTTGTCTTGAAAAAAAAATGACTTGCTCATTAAGTTCTTTTATGCGAACGTTTGAAACATAACTACAATAATAATGAACCTAACATAATTACAATAATAATGAATCTAACATAACTACAATAATAATGAACCTATCATATGAACCAATGAACAGTCTTCAATGTGGTAAATTTGGACCTGATGGAATTTCCGCCACGTCAGTCCGCTGTAGCCTACTCCGCTCGCTTAGAAATAACTTAGATATTTCTCAGTTTATTCCATTTAGTCCCAACTCCCTACAGCAGGATATTGATTGGCCATGATAATTCAGGGGTACCGCCACCTCCTGCAACTGATACATAGTAACACTTCCAAAATTGAGGAAATGCACCCTTGGGACTACAAGGGTTAAGCGGAGAAATGCCACGTATATTTCGAAGCGAATAAATCCTCTAGCATTCTGGCCAATCATCGGAGTCACGTGCTTCAAAGTTTTAGATAAGATAGATAAGATAAGATAGTTATGCCATGGTTCCATGTACGAAAAAATAGAACCATCGTATATTTCTGAAGTCAGACAAATAAAGAAGACACACACAACACTCACAGCACACACTCACGCACACACCACACGACACACACACACACACAGTACTCTAACAGATCTAGTCCTCAGACAGGTCTGCATGGAGACCAGACTAACTGCGGGTGACGTCGGCCCGATCAACATTCGCTCATTGGTTTTTGTCGTCTGCTTGACAGGGCAACTGTTTGAGTGCTGCCCCCTACATTGAGAAGATCGAAAGGGAGATCACCCAGCTGGGATACCCGTTTCAGAGATACGACCTGCACGTTCCCTCCTTCAGGGAGATGTATCCTTGGCTTGAGTCAACTGCAGACCAATGCTCTCCTCTGTAATGGCATAAGTCAGTTGTTGGGTGCCAACCTCGGCGTCGACCCAACCCCGGCCAAAGTGACATATACTACTCATAAATAGTAAGGTACATCAATTTTTCAGCATGAATTACTAAAAGTCCGCAGTCTACATCTACAGTCTGTCAAGTACCAATACAACAGACCGGTCGGACGACATTTCAATCAGGCCGACCACTCCGTCTCGGACATTCGGGTTAAAGGCCTCTGGCTTATGCAAGCCAGTACTGTCTGGGCCAGGAAAGACCGTGAAAAATTTCTGATTAATAAACTGGGCACTGTGGCGCCACTCGGGATGAATATGAAAGATTAACATTTTTTACCTTGCTTGTGTCTGCTAACTGTACCTTTACCTCACTGTTTTACTACTCACTAACCTGTTAGGTGAGGTTGGCGCTGGTTGATTTGTACATTTCCCTTGGGGACTTTCTCAACGCTGGCCGAACGTTTAGTTGGATCCCTTGCCCTTCCCTGTCGGGCGCCCGGTCTCCGGCTCACGGAGTGATACGCGGTTTTGGGGCGGGGCGTTCGTGTGCATCCCTTGGGGATGTATGTGGTCGTCTTGTTGTGTGCCTGTGTGTTTTTCTGTGAGCTGGTGGGTGCTTGTTGGGTGGGGCTGGTGGCTCTGGCTGGTTGTCCTCCGCCCCCACCCCACCCTTTTTTTTTTCTCTCTCTCTCTCTCTCTCTCTCTCTCTCTCTCTCTCTCTCTCTCTCTCTCTCTCTCTCTCTCTCTCTCTCTCTCTCTCTCTCTCTCTCTCTCTCTCTCTCTCTCTCTCTCTCTCTCTCTCTCTCTCTCTCTCTCTCTCTCTCTCTCTCTCTCTCTCTCTCTCTCTCTCTCTCTCTCTCTCTCTCTCTCTCTCTCTGTCCGTGTTAAGCAAACCTCTCGAGCGACATGTACACAAACATTTGTCTCAGTATTTAGAGACAAATAATATGCTTCATCCCTTCCAGTCTGGGTTTCGTCCGAAGTATTCCTGTCATACAGCGCTAAGCAGACTTGCAGATAAGTGGTTATCTAACGTAAACAATTCTCAACTGACGGGTGTTATTTACCTTGACTTTAAGAAGGCGTTTGACCTGGTTAACCACGACACTCTGATAAGCAAACTTAGTCATTATTTAAAAAACGTCTCAGCAGTTTCCTTCTTTAGTTCATATCTAAAGGGAAGAAAGCAAAAGGTTGTAGTTAATGGATCTCACTCTGAAGTGAAGGAGGTTAAGTTTGGAGTACCTCAAGGGTCAGTGTTAGGCCCTCTTCTATTTTGTTTATACATCAACGATCTGCCTCTTCACCTAACGTCAGAATCTGTCGAATGTGACTTGTTTGCTGACGATACGTCAATCCACACGGCAAATAAAAACCTTAATGTGGTTGCAGATGACTTACAACAGAGCCTTGATGAGGTGTCCGCCTGGTGTGAACGTAATTCGATGAGTATCCATCCAGCAAAAACCAAGTCAATGGTAATTGCGACACGCCAAAAACACCAATTAAGCCCCCTTTCACTTGATTTGTCCTTCGAAGGCAATTCTATTGAGCAAGTGTCTGAACACCGCCTCCTTGGAATTATCATAGATGATCAGCTCAAATGGCAGGCACACACACATAAAGTGTGTAAAACTGTTTCAAGAAACATTTTCATGCTGTCCAAACTGAAGCACTTCACTGACTTTGAAACCAGAAAATTATTTTATTATGCACATATTCAGTCCCACATTAATTATGCTTCGACGGTGTGGGATGGCTGCAGAGATGTACATTTAAAAAGACTGAACTCCTTACACAGAAGAGCAGCGAAATTAATTTTACCTGATCCTACTTTGACAACGGATGATAAGATTTACAAAGCGGGACTTCTTTCTCTCAAAAAGCAGTTTGCATTCAACAAAGGTGTTCTCCTTTTTAAGATTCGGAATGACAACACTCCGGAATATCTAACCCAGCTGCTAGTCCGGTCACAGTCCCGCTATGGAGATACAAAAAGCCTATATGTAGTACCCAAAACCAGAATAGACTTATTTAAAACCAGTCTAGCATTCTCGGGGGGCGACTTTGTGGAATTCCCTTCCATCCCACACGAAGACCACTCCAACGGTATCATGTTTCAAGAAAAGTCTTTTTGAACATTTATCTTCGCAGCCATAACTATCTTCAAGCTTTGCTTTCTATACGTAGATATCATTGTTAGTAATGTACCCATTCTATTGCTGTGTATGTATAGTGCTGCTGTGTTGTTGCTCTTTTCTTTTTTTTTTTTCTTTTTTTTTTTTTTTTTTCCCTTACCATTGCCCCAACTCCCCCAACACACCGTAGGCGTTCGTCCTATACATGTATTAATGTAATGTAATTGTTGTGTTTGTAGATGTAGCAACGGCAGATTTGAAAAATGACATTGCCTCTGGCATTGTTAATATCTTTACCGTTGTAAAATAAAGATTCATTGATTCATTGATTCATTGATTCTCTCTCTCTCTCTCTCTCTCTCTCTCTCTCTCTCTCTCTCTCTCTCTCTCTCTCTCTCTCTCTCTCCTCTCTCTCTCTCTCTCTCTCTCTCTTTCTCTCTCTCTACCTCTCTCCCTCTTTCTTCCCCCCCCCCTTAACACTTCTCTCTAGCCCTCTTTCTCTCTTTACGCTTTTTCCTTTTCCTTTCTTCCCCTTCCTTCCCCCCCCCCCCCCCCCCGCCCTTGTCTCTCTCTCTCTCTCTCTCTCTCTCTCTCTCTGTCTCTGTCTCTCTCTCTCTCTCTCTCTCTCTCTCTCTCTCTCTCTCTCTCTCTCCCCCCCCCCCCCCCCTTATTATTTTTTAATTATTTTTTAGTTACCCTTGAAGACGGTTTCACAACTACCTACTCTCCACTTATACCTAATTATTCTCTTACTGCATTTGATTTTTTGCTTTGTTTTCATGACTTATTCCTTGTTGTGTACCGTGCTAAATGCTGGGTTTTTTTTTCCCGGGGTCCTCCCGTTTTTCCCCGAGGTAGTCCTCAACTTGAAGGTGATATAAAGTTTGCCTTCGGGTTGGTGTTTAGCAGGCTTTGTGTATTAGACACTCAGCCTACTTCGTGCCCAAGGGTAATCCCCGTTCGCCGTTCTCTCTCTCTCTCTCTCTCTCTCTCTCTCTCTCTCTCTCTCTCTCTCTCTCTCTCTCTCTCTCTCTCTCTCTCTCTCTCTCTTTCTCTCTCTCTCTCTCTCTCTCTCTCTCTCTCTCTCTCTCTCTCTCTCTCTCTCAAGAATCAAAACAGGTCTGCGCACCTATTCTTTTATCCTTGGAAAATAAAGTTACATTCATTCATTCATTCTCTCTCTCTCTCTCTCTCTCTCTCTCTCTCTCTCTCTCTCTCTCCTCTCTCTCTCTCTCTCTCTCTCTCTCTCTCTCTCTCTCTCTCTCTCTCTCTCTCTCTGGCCTCATCTACACGCCTTTTCTTTCGCTCGCTCCTGCACGTGCTTGCACATACTCTTGTCTCTCGTGTTCAGGTTCTTTCCGAGTCTCTCTCACGATTTTTCGTTGACGTCATTTTTACTTTTTCCGCACTTTTGTTCTTCCTTTTCTTTTATTTTACGTCACCTCCTTCAGTTGCCACATTCCTTCTGCCAATGAAGATAAGTAGCGGCTAATCTCTCTGTTTGTTTGTCTATTTTGACAAAGGGTATTTACCCGAAATATTAATGAATTGTGTTGTACCCGTCTTTTCTAAGCGTGTTTCTTTCTCCGTTGGGTACTTCTTCGCAGAATCGGTATAATCACGGATATATCAGTGATTATCCATCCCACTGGCCTACAATTTCACAACATTGGTGTGACATAATGGTCACAAAAAGTAAAGGGCGTCTTACTTTTAGCTTCAATTTTATTAACATGTCCCAAAAAGTTTAAACATTTAATCAGACCAAAACGTTGACTGCATTTTGCAGATGTAAGGAGTTTTCAAACATTTAAATAATTCAAGCTGAAATTATGACGTCCCTTACTTTTTGTGAGCACTATATGTCACACCAATGTCGTGAAATTTGTAGGCCAGTGGGATGGCTAATCACTGGTATACCCGTGATTATACCGATTCTGAGGACTTTTAGTAATTCATGCTGAAAAATTGATGTACCTTACTATTTGTGAGCAGTATATGTCACTTTGGCCGAGGTTGGGTCGACGCCAAGGTTGGGACCCAACAACTGTCTTCTTTTTCTGAAATCTCGGTTCATTCAACGATCAAAAGTCAACACCGTCCAAGAAACATAGATACAAATTGGTCTCAGCAAGAGACATAAATCCTCATGAGCCCCCGCATTCGCGGGGGCTCATGCGGATTTATGTCTCTTGCAGTTGGATCGTGTTGACTTTTTTTTCTCGGCAGTGAAAGTGAAAGTGATTGACACAAGTGTTGATATAATAATTGCACAGTGCGCGCTCCATGGGAGATTACTCAACACGGGGAGAAGTCACGCAGACTCTTAGATTATTTGCCCCTTCATTGTCTGACCAAATCGCCAGCCCAGGACTGACAAAATTAAATACAATTACACATGCACATTGTACATTGGACATGACATACTTTACATTACATTCCCCGCCGTGAGATGGCCTTAGTTGCCTGCTCGGCGTTAAACCCAAGAACATTACATTCCGCTATACAATTAGAGATGTGGGGAGTCCTGTGTTTTGTCCTATATTCTGTATTTGTCGCTCAGCAGACAAAATACAATGACTGACTGACTGACTGACCGGCCGACCGGCCGACGTGACTCTGACCTACCGACTGTACTGACTGACTGGCTCATGAGGATCTATACCTCTTGCAGCTGGGTAGTGTTCAATGTTTCATTGAACGGGTTAATGTATCCCTACACTGTTATTATTGATTTAACTTGACTTCATCCTTAACGATCTACCAGGTACTGCTTCTTCGAGGCTGTGAAAACCCCGGATAAGAAGAAACACTGATGTTGGTTGGTGGGTGTGCGTGTGCATGATTGTAAACTTGCCTGCAGTTGGTTGTTTAAAGTCAGATGATCGCAACACGACGTCCATGGAAGAAAGCTGAAAAGAAGTTTTATCTGCCTGCATGTCTGTTTCTCTTTGTTCACTTATTCGATGTGTTGATTCATCGACCCCGGGTCATCTTGGCGTGCACCAAATCAACCTGGGGTCGTTTTTAACGTGGAATTTTGCTTTAGGGGTAAAGGTGTTTCTTTTCAGCGACGCGACGGCTGTGTGGTAGGCGACGTGACAAAACAGTAGCTGCTCAACATTCGGTAAAACACTTAGTTGGTTTCCATATAGCGGCGAGCCAAACGGAATCGCGCCTTTATTCAAATTGTTCGAACTTAGTCGCGTACTGAAAGCACGCTCTTTTCATTGCAGAATCATGGCGGAATCGCCGTGTATCGCTGCAGGCCACGGAACACAGTGCCGTTTCCGTACTGTCCAGTTTCTTAGCCATAGTCAGTCCCAGGCATCCCCTAATATTTCAATCCCCTAAAAAAAAAAACACTACCGCCCACCAGCTGCACATTTGCCATGCACACAATAACAATAAAAACAGCACATTGACAGTCTCATTTCTTGGCTATGAACCTGATTCCTTACCAACCCCGCCAACACTACGTCAACGGCAACTCAACATAGGCCCACAATTGTCCACCGGATATGCTCAGGATGGTATGAATCAAAGCACCAAACATGTCTCCTCTCATCTAACCAGAAATTTCCAGCAAATTCCAACATTCAGCTCTACTACAAATTTTTAAACAAGGCAAAAATTATTTTTAAAAACACCGGTCCTTGCACTGCCTCAGCTGCCCAGATTTGAATATGTAATATGACCTGCACGGGGCGAAAAATTTCCTTCGCGTCGCTGTCACCTGCTCTCGCGACTCGCATATAAAAACACTCCTTTTTTTAAATTTCTGTTTCGATTTTGTCGCTGTCGCCACCGTAGTCTAGCCACGGTTGCGCAGCTGTCGCGTCACAGTACGGAAACAGCTACAGACGCCAAAATGACTATGACGTCCGGTTGGGCATTAACTCATTCGAGACGCGCCGCCTCCGGATACGCTTCTTATGCCGCGTATCCGGAGGCGGCGCGTCTCGAATGAGTTAATGCTTTGGCGTTAAAATAACTCTCGTCCTGGTCGCCCCAGGGTCCATTTGGCATAAGATAATTAAGGCGATTTGCTCCATTCAATAAAGGTTTGCAAAATACTTACTTTGTTAACGGTCATGGTATATCTTACAAGAATGCTGCACACAAAGACTAACGTAAATGATTATGTGTGAATGTTGTAAAAGGAGAGACTTTTCTGTTTTTCCTCTCTTTTGTACATAGGAGAGTTAACGGAGTGCGCGCAAGGATCAATAGAAAACTTCTGTTTCTTGTGCGTACTATCATGGGTTGTGAAAATAAGGTAGAATTTTTTAAAATTAAGACAGCAAGACATTGAGAACCAGTCGTAACGGCGAATTTGAGCAATCAAAGCCCGACATGGGGTAGTTCGCTTTAACTCTGACGCCAGATCGACCTGACGTCATTTCCGTCGCAATTTGACTAATTTGTATGCATATGATGTGTGTTGGTGTCTCTGAATGAACTCGTAGTAAGTCTCTGGTCTGTCTGTTTGTCTGTCTGTCTGTCTGTCTGTCTGTCTGTCTGTCTCTCTCTCTCTCTCTCTCTCTCTCTCTCTCTCTCTCTCTCTCTCTCTCTCTCTCTCTCTCTCTCTCTCTCTCTCTCTCTCTCTCTCTCTCTCTCTCTTGCGTATTTAGTTTGTACTGATGTTTGTTGTTGCTTTGGTCGCTCAGCAAGGACATATTGTAAATAAGGCCTGCGTGCCTCACATCGCAAACATCGGAAAATAAAATAAAGTTTGGTTGGTTCGTTCCTTCGCTTGCTCCTCTCTCTCTCTCTCTCTCTCTCTCTCTCTCTCTCTCTCTCTCTCTCTCTCTCTCTCTCTCTCTCTCTCTCTCTCTCTCTCTCTCTCTCTCTCTCGCTCTCTCTCTATTGCACAATTACAGTATTAACCCGTTGTGTCCGAGGTACGAAATAACCACATTTTGGAGTTATCCTCTGATGACTGCATTACAGCTCAGGAGACAGATCGACATGATAATTCAATGGTGGTCCCAGAATAGCTTGGCGCCTTGAACTATGACGGTCAATCCATATCTTGCTGTGGTGTGTCGGGACACAATGAGATAAAAGACTTTTAAATTTTGAAGATAAGAATGAAGGTATGCTGACCGCACAATGACAGTTCCCTAAACCTTTCAACTTGGAGATACGTACAAAAATAGACTGGTACGCTTTCAAAGAAAAACCACCTCCTCCATGTAACACGCATAGATCCTCATGAGCCCTAGCGATTTGAGAGAGCTCAAGAGGATGTATGCCTCTTTCTGCGTCTAATTTCTATCCGGGTTCCTTACATGGAGAAGGTTATACATTCACTGAATTTCACATTTGAAGCCATTCACTGCCGAGGAGAAAGAAAACAAACTGAACAAAAAATCCAGGAGACATAGATCCTCATGTGCCCCAGCATTTGCCGTGAGCTCATGTGGATCTATGCTACTTGCTGACCCCACTTTCTACCCATTTTCCTCGGGCGGCTAGGGGTCTTTTGACGTTTAATGTACACAGAATTCAGACACAGACTCTGCGTTCACAGGTTAAAGACATTTTGTGTCCCCAGGTTCCATCTCCAGACATTGTTGTAGTCAGGACTTTGGGGTATCGGATATATATATATATATATATATATATATATATATATATATATATATATATATATATATATTATATATATATATATATATATATATATATATATATATATATATATATATATATATATATATATATATATATATAATTTTTCAATAAATTCTGAGAATGCTGTGCTAATGCCATGGAAATCCAGGCTGGTAAGCTTGCATTGTGTCATCAGGACATCAGCTGTCCTTTTGTGACTGCATCGCTTATTAGATCTTTTGAGCCTTCCACTGAACACCTACTACATAAGGTAATAGGGACTACCCCCAGGCGCCCCGCAACCCGCTGGAGAATATCCAGTCCTCCCCCCGAGAGGGGAGGCTAGTGCATGAATATTCCCAAACAGATCTTGGACCTGCTGGATAGATTTAAGATTTTGCCGCCTACGACCGGTTTCGACCCAAGGTGGGTCTCATCAGGTAGGCATACGGCGTAACCTGAAATTGCAAACACAACGCATATACTAGAAGCCGCCTCCAGAATTTGACTGGTAGCAACCACTAGTCCAGCGTGGATTGCATCCCTAAAGCTTTATGGGGTGTTGCAGTGGAAGAAGACTGACTAATTTTGAAAAGGCCTCCCCTCTCGGGGGGAGGACTGGATATTCTCCAGCGGGTTGCGGGGCGCCTGGGGGTAGTCCCTATTACTTTATGTAGTAGGTGTTCAGTGGAAGGCTCAAAAGATCTAATAAGCGATGCAGTCACAAAAGGACAGCTGATGTCCTGATGACACAATGCAAGCTTACCAGCCTGGATTTCCATGGCATTAGCACAGCATTCTCAGAATTTATTGAAAAGTTATGTCCCTTGGAGCTACTCTGATTGAGTGCATTTTTTGGCTTGGGCGACGCCTTTGTTATAAGTAATGAATAATTGTACCATAAAATTGCCTAGGTGTTGCCTTTTCAAAATTAGTCAGTCTTCTTCCACTGCAACACCCCATAAAGTTTTAGGGATGCAATCCACGCTGGACTAGTGGTTGCCACCAGTCAAATTCTGGAGGCGGCTTCTAGTATATGCGTTGTGTTTGCAATTTCAGGTTACGCCGTATGCCTACCTGATGAGACCCACCTTGGGTCGAAACCGGTCGTAGGCGGCAAAATCTTAAATCTATCCAGCAGGTCCAAGATCTGTTTGGGAATATTCATGCACCAGCCTCCCCTCTCGGGGGGAGGACTGGATATTCTCCAGCGGGTTGCGGGGCGCCTGGGGGTAGTCCCTATTACTTTATGTAGTAGCTGTTCAGTGGAAGGCTCAAAAGATCTAATAAGCGATGCAGTCACAAAATGACAGCTGATGTCCTGATGACACAATGCAAGCTTACCAGCCTGGATTTCCATGGCATTAGCACAGCATTCTCAGAATTTATTGAAAAATTATGTCCCTTGGAGCTACTCTGATTGAGTGCATTTTTTGGCTTGGGCGACGCCTTTGTTATAAGTAATGAATATATATATATATATATATATATATATATATATATATATATATATATATATATATATATATATATATATATATATATATATATATATATATATATTCAAAGCAATCAGATAAGCTATAACAACGATGTGTCCGGCATAGTGTCATTACGACTACACGCCCAATGCCTACAAGGTCATCGGGCCTACATCAGCCGACGTCCGTGCGCGGGCCAACGGCTGCAGACGCCCGATGACCTTGTGCGCATTGGGCGGCGTCTGCCCTGCGACAAAGGACAACATGGATATGACAGTGAATTCATCTTTTCGGTTAAAGCGAGATTTTCATTGAATACACAATTTCGATGAGAATCACTTTTTTCCACACACACAAATGGACTTACTATCTCTCTGGCCGAAACACACAGGGGCAGAAGGGGAACTCATGTGGTAAAGTAGTAGACTTCGAAAGGCTTAGTATTCGAACCCAGCATCAACTGGGTCAAAAAGTGTACAGACCTCTTTTTTTCTACACAAGGCAATCATTTTCTATGTAAATTAGTTATATACTCGCTCATGCCAAACATCTGATACAGCGCAACAAACAAGTTTGGGTCCGCTGGCGTTTCAATTGTTATTATGGAACCTGCATGAGAAAGCTGCCAAAGCGAGGTCTTTCTGTGCCCCTGAAAAGGGGCCCAAAACTTTTGGCAGAAAAATCTTCTATTAACGCGCTCGTTTTCAGACCTCTACCACATACCCTACAGACAGAGCTCGCTCACAGCGGAGTGACTGCGTAAGTTTCATCACAGGGAGAGAAGACCGAGGTTTTTTTCCTCTCACGCGCTCGTTTCAGACCTCCAACCACATATCCCACAGACAGAGCTCGTACACATTGGAGTGCCTTTGTCAGTTTCATCACAAGGAGGAGATCGAGTTTTTCTGACAAGAGTTTTGTGCCCCTGATCAGGGGCAAAAAAACTCTTCAAGCAAAAATTCTCACGGGCTCGTTGTCAGACCTCAACCACATATCCTGAAGACAGGTCATTCACAGCGGAGTGACTGCGTCAGTTTCATCACAGGGAGAGGGGATCGCTTTTTTTTCTACCAAGAGTTTTGCTGTGCCCCTTATGGGGGCACAGCAAAACTCTTGGCATAAAAATGCTCTCACGCTCTCGTTGTCAGACCTCTGCCATATATCCTGCAGGAAGAGTGAGGTCATTCACAGTGGAATGATTGCGTCAGTTTCGTCATGGAGAGTGGGCGAGAGAGACACAATACAATGCAACTTTATCGTCTGTTCGAGTCAAAGCACGACAGAAATTTGCCTTTTGGCTCGTCATACAAACAACAAGAAAAGACACTAACAAACACTATAAGAACATTCCATTAAACTTATCAATGCAGCAGTCTATCACAAGCAATCAATCACAAGATGGGAGGTAATGTTATGTAGATCATATATTATATATCACGTCGCTATAATCAAGAGTTCAAAATCGAGACAGCAGTTCGAAGAAAAGACTTCTTTAAAACATTATTTTTGGCAAGTGGCATGTTGAAAAGTCTGCCTGATGGTAGCATTTGAAACTGATCAAACAGTGGGTGACGAGGATCACTGACAATGCTAGCAGCTTTCCTTCGGACTGCCCTATGGTACAGATCATATAATGGGTACTTTCCTAGGCCAATGATATTCCCAGATGTTCTGAAGATACTTGACAGTCTGCCCCTGTTTTTCATACTGAGGTTGCCATACCAAGCAGTGATGTTAAAAGTCAGTATGCTTTCAATCAGGCTTCTATAAACGGAATCTAAAATCTTGGGACTGACATCAAAACTTCTAAGTTTCCTAAGAAGGTACAGACGTTTGTTTGCTTTTTTTCACAATCAGATCGGTGTTTCCAGTAAAAGACAGCCTACTATCAACAACTGTGCCAAGGTATTTAAATTCAGTGACCACTTCTACGGTTTGATTATTAATTGAGACAGGTAGAAAAAATACCATCAACTTTCCTGTCATCATTGACGAGCTCCTTGGTTTTATGTACATTTATTTCCAGAATGACTGTCTTTGCACCATGACTCTAATACTGCTATCTGTGCAAAGTACTCAACCAGACTGTCTTCTTGTTGGAGTAGGCGTACAAGAGGAATATAAAGAAAGATGCCCCCTCCCCCCCCCCCCCACACCACCACCACCACCATCACCACCAAATTTTCTGCTAAGAATGTTGTGCCCCTCGGAAGTGACAACCTTTTGGCAGAAAAAGCTTCTAATTCCTTCCCTGTGGTTCCATGTGATCCTTTGCAGTTTTTTTATAAACTCAGAGGTCGTTTACAGCGAAGTGACTGCGTCAGTTTCGCCACAGGGAAGAGACCGAATTGACCAGACCAAAACACTTGACAGAAAAATCTTCTAATTCCTTCTCCTGTGACTTCACGTGATTTGAATTGTCGTTTTCATTTCACTGCGTCAGTTTCATCACAGAGGGAGAGGGCCGACATTTTTTCTGCCATGGGTTTTGTGCCCCTGCTCAGGGGCACAAAACACTTGCCAGAAAAAAATCTTCTAGTTCCGACCCCTGTGGTTTCATGTGATTCATTGTCGTTTTCGACAAACGCTGTGACTCGCGGATACATTTCTGAACTATACGTTAAACACGCATGCCTTGACATTTTTCGGATGACACGTCATCGGAGGATTTGTGAGTAAAACAAGAGACCCTACTTAGGGGACTAAGAGTTTATTGTCCAGAAACGGTGTGTGTGTGTGTGTGTGTGTGTGTGTGTGTGTGTGTGTGTGTGTGTGTGTGTGTGTGTGTGTGTGTGTGTGTGTGTGTGTGTGTGTGTGTGTGTGTGTGTGTGTGTGTGTGTGTGTGTGTGTGTGTGTGTGTGTGTGTGTGTGTGTGTGTGTGTGTGTGTGCGCGCGCGCGGCATGAAAACAAAAAGAAAAGAAACAAAATCAAGGACCAAAAAAATCAACAAAATTAAGAGCAACAAAATTTTATTTAAAAAAAAAACACACAACAACAATAGCAACGAAAGGAAACATCAAGACATTAAGAACGACAAACAACACAGACACACACACACACACACACACACACACACACACACACACACATACACACACACACACACACACACACACACACACACACACACACACACACACACACACTCGATCTTCACTGAGTGATTTTCTTCAAGGGTTGTAAAGTATTCATTAGCTTCTTCATGTTAAAGGTCCGCTACCGCCGTAACTGTTCAAATATACACTTCTGTAACAGATGATTACGAAACGTTACACACAGGTCTAGTTATGGTTCATTTAGACACAGGACAATCCAGTTCAACACATGTCGTCTTTATATCAAGTATGCTGACAATGACTCCACTGCGTTCTACAAATACAAAGGTATCAGTTCTAGAAACAGCTAAAAATAGATTGACACGCTAACGACTGCACATAATAAATAAGTGTGATTACGCGTGTGTGTTTGCTGCATGCCCAAAATGCCCATACATTCCATAAGGTGTGCCGACAAGGTATAATGAACACTAATGGTGCTGAAATGTGTCTTTACGCGTAATGGTACTTTGTGACCTGTTCGGAAAGTCTTAGCTGCGACAAGAAAACAATGACAAGTATATGTATGCGAATTTTAGCAATCCAAGCACTAGAACTTTGTTCCAGCGCGGGCTTTGATTGCTAAAATTCGCATACATCATATACAACAGGTTGTCAATGTTTTCTTTTTTCAGCTAAGACTTTTCTACCTTTTTGAGCATAAAGGCCCCGCCACACATGTCGATTGTGCCCCGATTTTGTAGCAGATTCCGATCCGATTGCGAGCGGATGACGTCAGAATGCCTTTTTGTATCCGATCCGATCTCAATCGGTTGGGAATCGTGTGTTTAGAGCCTGCTCTATTTTTGCAACACGAATCGGCCCCGATTGTAAGCTTCAACCAATCAGAGCGCGTCTCGCGATGCACGTCGTTTCAGTGTGAAAATGGCGGAAGATTAGTACTACTTTCGTTGCCGAACTGACGGATGTTTCGCCCGCCTCTTCCCGAATATGATGCAAAACTGCTGCTAATGCAAGCACATCATCATCACTGTCAAAACTAGCAGCCATTTTGCAGAACAGAAAGCTGTTTACGACCTTGATCTTCGGTTCAAACTGGTCGACTAAGTCGGGAAAATGCGGCAGTGCACACGACGTTTTTGTAGTCCGGCCCGATCACACTCCGATTGAAACGGTTCTGAAAACTGCTCGAGAATCGGCCTCAGAAATCGTCATGTGTTGCGGAACTTAAGAGAGAAGCAGAGCAGAAACATATTTTTGGGGGGGATATTTAAATTTCATAATTAAAAGTTAGCAGTCCTTTTGCCCTTCATTATTGTACGACACACTAAATGTATGTCTAAAGGCTCCGCCACACGTGCCGGTTGTGCCCCGATTTTGAAGCCGATTCCGATCCGATTGCGATCGGATGACGTCAATTATCCGATCCGGTCCCAATCGGCTGGGAATCGGGTGTCTAGAACCTGCTCTATTTTTCCGATCCGAATCGGCCCCGGTTGTAAGCTTCAACCAATCAGAGCGCGTCTTGCAAAGCATGTCGTTTCAGTTTGCAAATGGCGGAACACGCCTGTTGTGATCAGTAACACCACCGTTGCTGATGTTTCGCACGCCTTTTCCCGAATATGATGCAAAACTGCTGATAATGCAAGCACATCATCATCACTGTCAAAACTAGCAGCCATTTTGCAGAACAGGTACGACTTTTGATCTTCGGTTCAAACCGGTCGGCTAAACAAGTCGGGAAATGTGTGGCGGCAGTGCACACGTTTTTTTAGTCCGGCCCGATCACCTATTCCGGTTCGAAACTGATCGGGAATCGGCCTCAAAACCGGGCATGTGTAGCGGGGAGATACTCATGTTTAGTGGCCCATGAGCTTTGAGTTTGACATGTTGGCATGCTGATCAGACACTGCTACCCATGAGCCGTCATAGTCAATGTATGTGCTGGAATGATCGTGCAGTATTTTGAAAACGGTTGTGATTTTTTTTTTTTTTTACCTCGGAAGGGAAAGGGCCATTTATTAGACTGGGCTGGTTTGAAGTCCTCCAGTCAACCCTTCTCCATGGTTGACTAGACAGGCTCATAACCGCCACGCGTCATACGTTAGTAGCGGTTCCCTTTTGTTCCTCCCTTCCGACTTGTGACCCCCCCCCCCCCACCCCCACCCCCACCCCCAGCCAAACGCAGTTCATCGCGGACGGATATATCGCGGTCCCGTTTTATGAACCCCATCAACCGCGATATATTGAGTCAGAGCTGTGTTGTGAACTGTTAACTCTTTACTGCCTGGAGTTAGTCGCATTATGCTAGCCCTTATTACAGAGTATTACAGAGTATAATTGAGGAGAATTTGGAAACAGTTCATTCTTTATTTTGCCTTCAGAAGATCGCTTTAATAAATAGACTGTGCAACCCTGAAACTGTACCTGGAGTTTTTCGGTTTGTGCTTAATCGGATTATGCGCCATCAATAAAATAGACGCCTGGCTCGAGAGATTACTGCTAAGGAGGTCAATAGTTATAAGCCGCTTGCGAAATCACGAAAGTACTGAAAGTACTAAAGTACTAAAAGTACTCTGCATGATAAAGTTCCGTCCACTTTCCAGTCCTGGTCGAGGCCGTCCCATCTGCAAAAGGCATAGATCCTCATGAGCCCCATGCAGTCGCAGGGGCTCATGAGGATCTATGCCTTTTGCTGAATTGCAAGGGCTCATGAAGATCTGTGCCTTTCTGCGCATAAAGACTAGCTCAAACTCTTTCCAAAAGGGTGCTGTTTTGCGGGCGGGTTAGCGAACGAGCCGGTGTTACCTGCACTATTTACAACCCATAGTTCCAGACTGTTCGGTCGCGAGCAAGAGGCATAGATCCTCATGAGCCCCTGCAGTTGCAATGACTCATGAGGATCTATGCCTCTTGTCAACTGGTCCTCAAAGTGCATTGTCTTGCGAGAGGGGTCTGTGTGTGTGTGTGGGGGGGGGGGGGAGGGGGAGGGGGGTAGCCTGCGTGATCTGCAATATTTTCTCCAACCGGTAGGTCCAGGCTGTTCCGCGTGCAAGAGGCATAGATCCTCATGAGCCCCTGCAGTTGCAGGGGCTCATGAGAATCTATGCCTATTGCTGGCTATGATTGATTCCGAACTGGTCCTCAAAGGGTGTTTAACTCGGGGGAAGGGGGTTGGAAGGGGGTGTGGCTTGGGGGGGGGGGGGGGGTTGTAAATGAGTCTGCATGAATATCTTCAAACTTCAACCGATAGTTCCGGACTGCTCCGCGTCAGTTTAAGAGGTATAGATCATCATCAGCCCCTGTGGCACGGGGCTCATGAAAATCTATGCCTCTGATATTTTTGGACTAGTAAGAGGTATAGATCCTCATGAGCCACTGCAGTCGCAGGGCCTCATGATAATCTATTCCTCATGCTGACAGAGGATTTGGTCCGTACTCTCGTGCAGCTGAGTGGAAAGGGCGTTGTCAAGTCATTTTCGGGGGTTTAGCGGTCAGACTGCCAACGACACGCGTGCAACACAATCGACTGATAGTGGAAGTTTGCCACAGTTCTGGTCAAGTTTTGTTTGATAGAAAATGGCGTCAAGGAATTTACAGTTCGTGTGTGGTGGGGTGCTGCTCCTCGTCGTTTTTCAAGGTGAGATAATGACGACGACGACGATGACAATGATGATGATTTTGACGATGATAATGATGATAATGATATGACATGATGATCTATGATGATGATGATAATGTTGTTGTTGATGATGATGTTGATGATGACGACGACGATGATGATGATGATGACAATGATGATGATGATGATGATGATGATGATGATGACAATGATGATGATGATGATGGTGATGGTGATGAAGGAAAAAACAATCAAACATATACGTTGTCCTGTTAACATTTTAACCTTCGCTACACCTCGCCGTTTAATGCATTAACCCCTTCCCTGCCAGTGTACGCACATTAAATTTTATGTTCCATTGTTCATTAACGACCAAAAAGCCACAACCGTGCGAGATACATGGATCTAAATTGGTCTCAGCAAGAGGCATAGATCCTCATGAGCCCCCGCAGTCGCGGGGGCTCATGGGGATCTATGTCTCTTGCAGTGGGATCGTGTGCACTTTTTCTCGGCAGTGAAGGGGTTAAAGCGGCCCTATTGCAGGCAGTAAAGGGTTAATAGTTTGCATTTCCCCCTGTATGAATGTTCTTGCTATGTATCACAATATTGCTGCACAAAAAAGAACTTGATGAATGTTGTAAAACAAAAGACTTTTGTGTTGTTTTTTTTTTCGCCTTTACACCCAATAGAATTTCCCTAGACACATACCTAGCTTGGCGCCATCAGACATTTTCTACTGCCCCTGCCCCAGCTGGGGCATTAGAAAATATCTGATGGCGCCAGAGTAATCTGGCACAACCGTTTTGAATTACCATGGTCGATCCATCACCTGCGACTGGTGTATATCGCTTTTAGGTGACACCTCTGCAGTTTGGGAAATGCGACCTTGGAGCAGATCGCTATAACCCTGTCAGAAAATTTGAACACCATCTTAGCTACAAAAGGTATAGATCCTCATGGGCCCCCGCAATTGCGCGGGCTCATGAGGATGTATGCTTCTTGCTGACACCATTGTTAATCCGAGTTCCTGGGACTCCAGTAGTTTGTGCGTGTGTGTGTTTGTGTTGAATTAGCAAAGATTGCAGAAACAGAGTCTGCGTCAACAGTCACTGAACGGGTCAGTTTGTCAAGGAGAACCGAATGTATGTCAAGGTTGCACAGCTGTACAGTGGGCGTCCTCCACGACCTGGCCAGACGGGGTGAAAATCACGGCGTGTGTGGGACAGATCTTGACCTTGAACTGGACCTACGTCCTTGACCCATCCGAACACATTGATGATGTTCAGTGGTACTACCAAGCCCCGGGTACGTGTTACATTATAGTGTAGCGTACATACCAAAGGGAAGTCCTACAACGCTGGACACACAGTTACATAAACAGTTAGATCTCTTGAGCCCATACTTATAGTATCATAACTACAAGACCAGTACACAAAGACACGACGTGCACTAGATAACGCCTCACTTATTCCTTTATATTTTAGTAGCTCTAAGATTAACCAAAAAATCATTCATTCATCTTTCATTCATTCATTCATTCATTCATTCGTTCATTCATTCATTCATTCATAATAAATACATAGATAAATAGATAAATAAACAAATAAATACAGTCTGCTTTGGTTACATTTCAGATATGACCAAAGTCGGATATTAAAAACAATTTCAGAGGTCCTCGACAGCACTCTTTCGATGTAAATTGCTTGGCTAACGAATTGGGTCCCCTGACGATTTGTTATATCCAAAGTTTACTGTAAATAAATGAGGTGGGTGGGTGGGTTGATTGATTGATTGATCGATCGATCGACTCATTCATTCATTCATTCATTCATTCAGTAATAGTCCTCATGCTTCATTTTTCGTTCTGGAAAGCTAAGCTGTTATTTTCAGGGCCATTAACTCATTTTACCCGCGACACACCACAGCAAGATATGGCTCGACGATAATAGTTCAAGGGTGGTGACAGAATAGCTTGGCGCCTATAGGCGCCAGGCTATTCTGCCACCACCCTTGAACTATCATGGTCGATCAGTCTCCTGAATTGTAATGCAGTCCTCATAGGATAACTCCAAAATGCGGGTATTTCGTACCTCGGGCACAATGAGTTAAATTTAGCCTTCATTGACAAGATCACACTCTGAGTAAATGCTTTCACGCCAAAGTCGGACAGTGCGCTTTAACACTCTCTTCTTGACGCGTTCCAGGACAAACAGCCCAGCTACAAGCCATCCTAGTGGACGGGTCCCTGCTCCCCATTCCCGGTGCCACAAAGCAGCTGACCTTCATTTCCAACGCAGGGGTCAAAGTCCTCAATGCCTCCCTTCAAGACGCGGGTACTTACTCGGTGCGCGTGCACGTGAATCGTCAGGGTGCAATAACCACGGAGACCCAGTCCGTAGACGTGCGTGTGGCAGGTAAAGGTTTTCACGTGAGCAGGGAATCGAAAATTTGTTTTCTGCCAAGAGTTTCATGCCCCTGACTGTCTCCGACTTCGGAGCCAGTCAGGGGCATGAAACTCTTGGCAGAAAAGAAATCCTCGGTTCATTGATTGATTGATTGATTGATTGATTGATCTTTCTCAAATCGATTGACCGATTAATCGATCTTTCTCAGGCCCCGAAGAGTGCCTATCAGTG
Organism: Semisulcospira habei; assembly: GCA_036245525.1. Classification (NCBI taxonomy): domain Eukaryota; kingdom Metazoa; phylum Mollusca; class Gastropoda; family Semisulcospiridae; genus Semisulcospira; species Semisulcospira habei. Next base: position 59,006,535 of record BTPG01000002.1, on the reverse strand, counting down.
GAAGAGCGCCTACAGAAGTGCCGGGCCTCACACAGTGACCTGACCACCCGACTTGCTCCCCTCGCCAGCAAGCTTCAAGCGAACAACGCCACACTACAAACTCTCACCCGTCAGCTGAACACTTGCCGTGAGTTAAAGTACCATTACGCTTAAAACTGAGGCCAAATTTCAGCACCAGTTGTGCCTTGTGTCTTGTCGACGCACCACGGACTTGTACAGCAATCTGGACACGCAGCAAAGGCACGCGCATAACCACACTTGTTTATTCTGGGCAGATGTCAATCTATTATTATCTGCTGCTCGTACAGTTAGTGTTGCAACAAAGTGGAGTCATTGTCAGCTAACTTGATGTAAAGACGACGTGTGCTGAACTGGATTCTGCTGTGTCTAGATGAACCATAACTAGACCATTTCGTAAACATCTGTTGCAGAATTGTATCTTTGAACAGTCAAGGCGGTAGTGGGCCTTTTACCTTTTCACTACCGAGAAAAACTGAACACCAGCAGGCTGCAAGAGGCACAGATCTTCATGAGCCCGCGCATTTGCAGAGGCTCATGAGGATCTATGCCTCTTGCTGAAACCAAATCTGCGTCCACTGCACTCTCACTTCCATAGGCACAGTCTGTGTGTCTGAAATCATTGCCTTGACCGCCTTTCATTTGAAGAGCATCTTTCGTCCAAGTAACATGGTTGCACAGCGGTGTCAGCAAGAGAGGTATAGATCCGCACGAGCCCCCCCCCCCCCCCCCCCTCAACTGATAACCCACCTTTTTATTAGAGGGACATAATAATGCAAAAGGGGGGGGGGGATAATCGAGGAGTATTGGCAGAACATAGAACACAGAAACATCGTACTTCTCAATTTTAGACTCTTCGAACAGCAATCTTAAGCATCATAAAGCAGCATTCTTGAACACTACACAACATGCTAGACCATCGTACTGGTCGAACGCTTCAGAGGCAAATTTAACCCATTTAGCCCTGACGCCCAATATCAGGAGATGGCTCGATCTGATAATTCAAGGGTAGAGCCAGATTAGCTTGGCGCCATCAGGCTCCAAGCTAATCTGGCACTACACTGGAAGTGTCACGATCGATCCAGATTCTACAACTGGTACATAGTGGTTCGTAAAGTGCGGGAAATGCGCCCGTGGTGCTAAATGGGTTAAACTTTGATAAGTCCGTTCTCGCTTGGAATGCAAAGTACGCTTATTATGTGTGATCCCATGGACTAAAATCAATATGTCTTCTTTGGTATACAGTTGCGTGCAAGCCACGATACGAAAATAAAATTGAATGGACGCAAATACAACAAGATAGGATGAACCATAACCGCAAAGTCCCTTCTATATGAAAGCTGTCCTTGCTGTCAATGGTCTCTACCCTTTGTCTTTGACCTGATTCTGATGTTGAATTATCTCCTATTGAAAAAGTCTCGCAGATCTGCCAATGCGTCAGTGAGTTTTATAATGGGCCCGGGACATACGCGTCATTGATTTGTCAAACGTCATTTGTCATGACGTAAGTTTAGTTTTTACGTAATTGCATATTTTACGTGATATGAGTTTCACTTTCGCATCATAGGCTTGAGAAAATGGTCATAAAACTAGAACTTCACGGTACAATTGCAGTCTTGCTATAATTTGTGTGAAAGCAGGTTGACTTTACCTAGCTAAATGATATACTAAGTACACGCGTCACCTGCATGCTCTTCTGAAAGCGTGTCGATGTGTGTGTGCGTGTTAGTGCGTGCGCGCGCGCTCTAAACATCTCCAAGAGACATAGATCCTGGAGGGCGCACGAGGATCTATTCCTCCTTGGGATGCGCGCATGTTTGTGTGTGTGAGAGAGAGAGAGAGAGAGAGAGAGAGAGAGAGAGAGAGAGAGAGAGAGAGAGAGAGCCGCGCGCGAGAGAGAGAATGACGTCATATTTAGAGTATTATGTCAGTGTCTGCGTGGTGACGGAGTTGCCTCTTTTACGTCACGGCCACTGTCTGACTTTCTCTAGAAGTAAAGGTTTTTTTAGTGTTTTAATTCCTTTCTGAAAAATATTTTTTCTAAAGAACTTGAAAGGATACAAACTCATCCAATGTCTTTCTCCAAACTAATATGCAAAATTTCAAGTAAAGATGACAAAAATTACGGACTCTAATCTGGGTCAACCGACTTCCTATAAACGGTTGTTTATGTCTTCAATGAGACACTCAATTACAATATGCTCGGAGGCTCTCTTAGTCACCCACTTAAGAAAGTATTTCGCCAAGTTTCAAGCTTGTGTCTACAGAAATATCCGAGATTCTCTTGTTTACATACATACGCACACACACACATATATACATACACACATACATACATACATACGCACATAGAGCGCCCTTCGCGCCAAATGTACGTTCAGCAGCGAGGTTAGCGTAACTAGACACTCATATCGTAATTTTTTTTCTTGTATCTTCAATTGTTAGAGGTTTAGCCTCCCCGTCTTTGACATCATGGACATGCTATTAAATTCTATTTATAAAAATAGCAGTGACTTAAAAACGCGGCTCGAAACTTGCTTCCGGTACAAGCTATGCCCCGTGTAAATGGGTTAGTTATTGGGGTTTAACGCCGAGTAGACGACTTATGCCATCTCTCGGCGGGAAGGGTAAAATTCTGGTCAGCCAGACTAAGCGGAATGTCTTAAAACATGATGTAAATACAGTTGGAAAGTAATCTTGGCTAAAAGGTCGCAAAGGTCAATCGTACATGTTTACAGACTTTGGAAGTTCATAAGAACAATCAGATTTATGTAGGTTACAGAGACTTACATTTTGTAAAACAAATCGGCTTCCTTTAGAAAGCTGAAGATTTTGTCCGGGGGAAGGTCTCGATACAAAAACTTCAAGAGTCTGCTGTATAGAGTTTCCGCCTGATATCGATTAGGTCAGCACATGATGTCAAGAAGTGCTTCTCCGAAAACGGTTCGTCGCAGGCGAAGCACCACGGGCGTTCGCCTCCCCTTTAAATAAGAAGGAGTACCGGGTGTGATATACGTATGGCCAATGTGAAGACGAGCAAGGACAGACTCCTCACGGCGGCTGCCGCAGCGATGAGGTAGACTGTCGGACACTTCTTTAAGAGGTTCACGGAGCCTGTTTACTTATTTTATGTCCCACTCAGTCTGCCACTCACGAGATATCTATGCACCAATGGCATGCATGAAGCTTATAAGGAGCCCCTGCACGGGCGAACAAACAACAAAACAAACAAAGAAACAAAATGTACCAACAAACCCAGACTCTTAACACTTTGCGTGTCAGTAGCGGTTTTTGTCGCGATGATTCCTACAGGAATCATCGCAACAAAAATCGCTACCGACACGCAGCAGGTTAGTGAGAATTTTGCGACACACACAACTAATTCACCTAGCGTCCCTTTTCTGCAGACAACCGTGACACGTCGCCCGCCCCTACCGCCCCTCCCCCCACCTATCCGCCCTGGTTCCGCCCCACCAACTGCCGGGACGTGCGTGTGTTTGACACGACCACGGGGGTGTACACCATCTACCTGCGTAATGTCACAACCATCAGCGTCTACTGCGACCAGGAATTTCAGGATGGAGGATGGCTGGTGAGTTGTTGTTGTCGTTGCTGTTGTTGGTTGCTGTTTGTGGTGGTGGTGGTGGTGTCCATCCTTATGACCTAACAGAGGTAATCCATAAATCAAAAGTAAATAAAATGGCACGGACTTCAAACATTCAGTGGATTCAACGGGATCGCTCCATCAGCAAGAGGCAGATATGGTCATACAGCCGCAGGGGCTCGTGAAAATGTGTGCCTCTAGCTTGCTTCAAAATTACGAATATTAACTCATTCAGCCCGAAGCAAGTATTTCCCAGATTTTGGAGGCGTCATCTAACGACTATGCACTGTTGCAGGAGATGGATCGACCATGATAATTCAAGGGTAGTGCCAGATTAGCTTGGCGCCGACAGGCGCCAAGCTAATCTGGCACTATCCTTGAATTATCATGGTCGACCCATCTCCTGCTGTAGTGCGTTAGGGCTGAATGAGTTAAATTCTGAACTATTATTTTAGTGAACGACAATCGGAAAAACACGTACTCATGGTTAAACCGCATTACTCTGACAATATGATGCAGACATTGCGGCTCGAAAACCGCTTTGCCCAAGTCAAACTGAAATTGACAAGCTGCCAGCAAGAGCGGGTTTTGCGCATGACTGTGACCCCTTGCAACTGCCAGGGCTCGCTCGGAACATGTATTTAGGTCAACTATGGGACATGCCACAGACGTTGGAAGTTTGGTGAACTTGTCTACTTTTACGAATATAGCGGAGAAATGAAATCAAGTACGTTATTGGCATCAAGGGTGGCTTGAGGGAGGTCAAACTAACCATAAAATGATTGTACCCCTCGGCCTGAGGGGTGCAATGGTTAATTTGACCTCCCGAAGGCCTAAAAAGGCCCCTGTAGCAAAGCCCTGCTAGCAATAACTTAAATTGTCTGTAAGTATGCAGCACCTATGGCAAAATTCAACGAAATGTTGCGGGCGACAGACGTTTAAACAGGTGTTTCCAAGAAACTATTTTAAGACAGGGTGTCCAGAGCGCATTGACAGACCTACTGAGAAAAGAAGCGAACGAGCCCGATGCTCAAAAATCATTTTCATAATAAAATATTAGTCTTATGAGGTATTGGCATTTTGACCTAAAGTAATGTTCTAGGCATGCCATTTTGAAAGAATACTTCTGTTGTGCAGGATTTTGTGGCATGCTATTACTATAATATTACACGTGCTGCATACTTATAAATACTTATAATAGACTACCGTCTTATGCTTGGTCAAGGTCACGAGCCTCAGTGGCCAAAATGACAATCAAACTCTTGTTGTAAATATCACTGACGGCAAAGGCGACGGAATTCAGTTGGCGGATTTCAGTTGTCAGCTTCATCAATT
>BTPG01000002.1:58884078-58996578 GCA_036245525.1 Semisulcospira habei | reverse complement strand
TCTTCATGAGTCTCCGCAGTTGCAGGGGCTCGTGGGGATCTATGCCTCTTGCTGAGAACAATTTGTATCCATGTGTCTTGACGGTTGTGGTTTTGGGTCGTTGAGTGGTCAAATGTTTCTGAAATAAAATATGCGTGCAGTGGCAGTGTAGAGGTGCACTCCATCTCTGTCGACAGCTAAACTCAGATCTCTGATGCTGCCTGATTGAGCTGAGAGGCTCGGTGGTAGTGCGTTAGACTCTCGTCCGAAAGGTTCCGGGTTCGAATCCATCTGGGGGTCAAAATTTGCTCAGAACATATTTCGGTGCCCCGTGTTTGAAACCACCTTCGTGGTGGACAAAAGACGTTAACTCATTCGAGACGTGCCGCCTCCGGATACGCGGCTTAACCCTCGAATGAGTTAAGCCCCAAACGTTTAACGTTTTCTGATACTGCCTGATTATCCATGGTTGAACGAACTTGGCCTGTCTTCCAGAAGCATCACGCGTACCATAAGGGCCTGACGAGTAATGCAAATCCTCTGCATCACCGCGAGCGCGCGGCCACCGCGTACATAGCTCATGTCAGAAAACAAGGGAGGAAACGAAGCTCACCCGCGAAATTCTAGCTGTAGCCGAAAATATCCCGGACCTCTTTCTCAACATCTTGAGTTGAACTTTAAACCCTTTAGTAGAGTGCCGTGAAAGAGGCCACTATGCACTGCAGTGCATCCTTTTTCTGCCGTGTTTACGCTAAATTCATAGCGAATTATTCGAAACGATATTGACAACTGAGCTGTATTTAAACCAGACTCCATTAAAGTAGACCTTTTCGGCTTGGGAAAATACGCATCTAAAGCAACTACTGCGTGCAGGTCACAAGTTCATGTCGACAGTAAGACGCACTGTTGTTTTAATTTCATTGGATATGTTAATTTACATACACCAATGAAAAATGAGCATGGGGCGTATTTCCGGCCACATCAAAAACCCTACAACTCAACGTCTGTTATGAATGATGCTTGACTGTGCAAAAAGCCTTGATACTAAACTATCAGTTTTGATCGGAAGCCAAAATTGGTATAGATTTGTGGCAACATATCTACCGAGTTTGTTCAGTTCGAGGTTTAGGCGGATGGTTGCTTTGAGGGTTGAAAACTGCTCTGGAATCACAGTGCTTCGTCGCTTTGTGTGCTTTTTGTTTCCTCCCTTGTATTCTGACTTGAGCTTAGTAGGCGGTGGCGCTCACGCGGTGGCGCAGCGGATTTTCATTAGTCAAGCACTATCGCCAGGCCCCCATAACGCGTACAGACAACGAGGAGAGGCAAAAGGCACAGAGCTTCAAAAGCCCCCGCGACGGCGGGGCTAATAAGGATGTATACATCTTGCAACCAAGTGTTGCTCACTATGTTCCGGCAGTGAAGGGGTTAAAATTTGCATTTGTTTGAAAGCTACCTAATCCAGGTAAAAGGATTTGTGTAATGCTCACAAAAGGTAAATGGTCACACTGAAAAATGGTCATAATTTCAAATAAGCACAATTTTGACCAAAAGAAAAATTTAAGACAAATCTGCAGACTCAGTCGATATTCAAATTAAAGACTGTAAAGACACAATCTTAAAATTTCACTTAATTATGCTCATTTGAAATCAAAACCAGTTTTTAGGGCGGCCTTTAACTTAGTGTGAGTAGTATATTTCTCAAATCTCCTTTAGAAGTGTTCTTAGTGACTCACACCAGTGGTCTTCGCTTGCTGCGGACCGTGACACCTGGCGCTCCACCATTTACAAGGCAGCTGTCTCCTTTGAGGACTCTCACAGAGCTAGCCTTAAGGACAAGCGGCTCAGGAGAAAAAACAGAGATGCCGCAGCTCAGAACCCTGGCCATACCTTCCCCTGCAGCCACTGCGGTCGAACCTGCCTGTCTCGGATTGGCCTCCGCAGCCACGAACAAGCCTGCAGACGTCGTCGGCAACTCCTATAAAATCTTCGTTCGCGAAGTCAAGCCAAGAGAGTGACTCACAAATGCTCTAGTTCGCCTTTCGGTGTATAATTTGGTACAATTAGGCATTGAACGCTCTGTGTTGGCTTACTTCGAGGGTTTCATCGTGGTATTGTAGTCCGATGAAAATGATTATCAGACCGACGCAGGGGCGGATCTTGGAGGGGGGGGGTTCCAGGCCCCTCCCCTCCCCCTCCCCGACCCATCAATTTTTAAAATGCTATAACAAAGTTCCTTTTGGGGGTTTTTGGAACCCCCCCTCTCCCCCCACGTTGAAAATTTGGGCGCCCCCCCCCCCACGCCCACCCCCCACGCGCCTTCTCTCCACGCCCTCCCCCACCCCCCACATACGCACCCACCCCGGTTTTCGATTTTTCGGCCCCTGGAAGCAAGGTCTAGCGTCGGAGAGGCCCTTTGTACCAGGTTGAAGGTCCCAAACAAAAAGTTGGAACCCCCCACCCCCCTCCCTCGAGGTAAATAAATCGCCCCTGCGATGTAACCCGAGGAGTAACCCAACACCAACCATTGTCGTTCAGTCTAAATTACGCACTATTTGAAGCCTCGAATGTGTGTCTGGCGTCAGGAGTAAAACGTCAAATATGTCTGACGTCAGACTGTATTTTCTGGGAAATACACAGGGGACGCGACTCTTTGTGCATAGCGGGCTACCATGCCCGGTCGGGCAAATGTGCTTGATTTTTGCCGCTGGAATTCAAACGTTTACCAGCTGTGCTGCTTCTAAGCAGCCAGCGACAATTTCAGAATCTGTAGCAATCAAGTGTTTGAGAAGTAGCAACGGCAAGTATGCAAATGGCACATTTGCTAATTACTTCATCCGTTGAGAAATCATGGTTCATTTTATTTCATTTCATCACAATAAATGCAACACACAAATTTTAAATCATTTAGCCCTGACGTACTACAGCAGGAGATGGATCGACCATGATAATTCAAGGACAGTGCCAGATTAGCTTGGCGCCGACAGGCGCCAAGCTAATCTGGCATTGCCCTTGAATTCTCATGGTCGATCCATCTCCTGCAGCAAGTGCATAGTCGTTAGATGACGCCTCCAAAATTTGGGAAATGCGTGCGCCGGGCTGAATGAGTTAATGATAGACCTTTTTTCTCTACTATTGTTTGTATTCAGAAGAGTTGCCCAGCTACGTAAGATGGGGGCAGTTGAAAACCTCTGTCACGTGTGCCACATGGTTTGTGAACAGAAGGGTAGAAAGGTCTTAGCTGAGGCAAGACAACATTGAGAACATTCTAACAACCAAAGCGCACTATGGAGCAGATCACTTTAACCCGTTCAGTGCTAGCTGACGCAGACCGAGTTTCTGCAATCTTCGTTGATTCAACACCAAAAAGCCCTGGCTGAACATGGATTCACATTGGTGTCAGCAAGAGGTATAGATCCTCATGAGCCCCCGCAACTGCGGGGGCTCATGAGGATCTATACCACTTGCAGTTGGTTGGTTTTCATCTTTTCTCGGCGCTGAACGGGTTAATTATTAAATAACACTTGTGACTTAAATTGAAAACTAACAAGAATTTGAACCTGAGTGTGAAATAACATCTCAATTAAGTGTGTTCAATTTTTCTCGACACTACATTTTCTCGGCTCTGCCAGCTGTCACAGGCCGGTGTCAACATGGATTTAAGGTGGCTCTATCCCTCTTGCAGTTGGTTGGGGTTCACATTTTCTAGGCGCTGAGCGGGTTAATTATTAAATAACATTTGTGACTCAAATTGAAAACAAAAAAGAATTTGAACCTGAGTTTGAAATAACATCTGAATTAAGTGTGTGGGTAAATTATTAAATAACATTTTTGACTTGAATTAAAGAAAAAGAATCTGTATTTTTTAACTTGAGTTTGAAATATCATCTGAATTAAGTGCTGGGTCTGATTTTCATCTCCGTGTTCTTCAGAGCGCCGTCATACCACTGACTGCTAGTATACCACATGATATTGTCCAGGCCCGTGCCGTCCCCCAGCTTGTACCGCCCGTTCAGGTTAATGAGGGAGTAGGAGGAGCCGGTGGAGCAGGTGTTGTACCACCACGCCCCGTGACAGACGGCGGCGCAGTTCCCGCTGTTGGCCTGGTGGTCGTTGTCGTGGTCGTACGTGCTGAACTGCATACCGTTGAACCGGCTAAGCAATTCAGCTAGAAAAGATACGAGATAGCTGCTGGCATGGAAGGCCCACTACCGCCGTAACTGTTTAAAGATCCACTTCTGTAACTGATGATTACGAAATATTACACGCAAGTTTAGCTATGGTTCATTTAGACACAGGACAATCCAGTTCAGCACACGTCGTCTTTATATCAAGTAAACTGACAATGTTCTCCACTCCGTTCTAGAAATACGACGCGCTACGTGCGAGAAATAGCAAGCGCAGAATAAATACGTGCAATTACGCGTGTGCTTTTGCTGTGCGTTCAAACTGCTGTTTGAAGTTCATTACTGAGGTGTGACGACAAGGCATCACAAACACAGTTGGTGCTGAAATGTGTCTTCAGATTTAGGCGTAATGGTACTTTAATGTGTGCTTCCCAAAGCGCAATGGCCATCGGGCCGACGTCGGTCCTATGGACTTTGCGCATTAGGTTTTTCGCTCCAAAGCATGTTCTGAAGTTAGACCTTTCTTTCAGGAAAATAATCGCCTCACGGTGATTCCCTTTGCGAAACGTGAGGATCTTTTTGTTTAACTCATTCTACCCCAACACCGAAATTCCCAAATTTTGCCGTTGTTCCCTGAAGACTGCGTTGCAGTGGAGGACACAGATCGACCATGGCAGTTCAAGGGTGATGACAGAATAGCTTGGCGCCCATAGGCGCTAAGCTATTCTGGCATCACCCTTGAACTGCCATGGTCGATCCTTATCTTGCTGTGGTGTGTCTGGGGTAGAATGAGTTAATATACGCCACTACCCGTTCTTTATGTATGTGCTAAAAAGTCGGTGGAATATCAGTTTCATTTTACAATTTATACACCTTTCTAATCGCAATCCCAGCAGTACAGTGCATTTTCTTGTTCAAACAAATAAGTGTAAGCTTGGCCAGGGCTGTTTTCGAAAACCGAAAATGGTTCAGTTGTTAATGAATGAAAATGATAGCCGAACCGCGTCTTTAACAAAATACAGAAAACGGTTAGTCGTGTAGCTCCAAATAATTTGTATATTCTAACAGATCTATCTATGATGCAATTCCCTTTGCAAAAGATAGATCTAACTTCAGAAAATAGTAAATTCATATACGTACCCATAGTTCCCAAGCGGTAGGTGCCTGCAGTCAGGCGATAGCCGGTACTTGCTGGCCCCACAGAAAATCCCGTGTACTCAATGTATTTCGAGTTTCCATTAAAATCAGTTGCCTCCACTCGCAGTGTGTGTGGCTGACTTGTAGTCAGCGCTGAGATGTACTTTAAACCTATGTGAAATGATGACGATAATAATAATAATGCATGTAGAATTGCTGAAGTGGTCATTGTTGTAAAGTTTTAAGGACACCGTACCCCGTGTACACTGTCCTAACTAAAACTGCACCCGAGCTACACTGTCTTGCGTTAAACTGTGCACGGTGTACACTGTCCGGTGTTCATTTATATCAAGCTTTTCAAATCTCACTTTCAGCGAGGGCTCACTCAACATGCCGCGGACCTGCCCGGTGGAGATTTGCCACATTATCTCACACATGGCTTAAGGGTTCATGACAGTGTTTAAGACTCCAGAAGTATTTGAGGGTGTATTCTTACATTTGAATGGTGCTTGCTGAATTTCGATTAATGCTTGCAAACAAACACAATTACTCATCAGTGCTTTTCAGAAGGGTTCACGCGGACTGTTACGCTGAAAATGCTTAAGAATCTATTGCCTTCTACACTGGTGAATGGCGTTTAGCTGAATGAATAATTATAAGAACGAAAGTCAAGCTATCACAATAGTGAGTGTGAAACTTCTCGGCAGTCTCAATGAGATGCACAGCTCCTCATGATCTGACTTATGTGGCAGGAGCTCGTGCGAATCACTCAGGCTATAAGGCTGCATGAGACCTGTACTCAGTGGCAGTCCGAAATAGCTCAGGCGGTTAAACGTCGGAGCAGGAGAGCGAAGGGAATCGCCGGGTCGTGGGTTCGAATCCCGTCCCGGCCCCGGTAGCTGGACTCACAATCCAGGGGGGAAAAACGGATTTGTTCAATAGCATGTCCGTTGAAAGGTCCTGGTAAATCAAAGTGGTACAGTTGGAGTGCGCCTGATTTGATCAGTGTTCAGGTCGTACTCCATAGGCGATTTCCCTGTCCCCCACAACCCGCCCGTCAGGGCCGTCCATGATCACCTCGGGTCTGTGGACGTTAAACCCGAACTAACCAACCAACCTATACTCAGTGGCGTGTGTGGGGTTCAATGTAGACAAAGCTGTAGGCTACGCAAAGAGAAATCACGTCTGAGTTGTTTGGCGGGAAACACCGCCTTGCTGGCCGTGCAGACTCTGGCCATTCGTCTGAGTTGTTTGGCGGGAAACACCGCCTTGCTGGCCGTGCAGACTCTGGCCATTCGTCTGAGTTGTTTGGCGGGAAACACCGCCTTGCTGGCCGTGCAGACTCTGGCCATTCGTCTGAGTTGTTTGGCGGGAAACACCGCCTTGCTGGCCGTGCAGACTCTGGCCAGATGGCTTTGTTTTACTTAGCCTGGCTAACGCAGTTTATCTGATTAACTCTGTTGGCCTAAAGAGACATAGATCTTCATAACCACTGTGCGATTCAGCGGTGAGCCTACTCAGTTACTGTCGCCCACGTCATTAAAGCTGGCACATGAGGATCTGTGTCTGGGCACTGAGAGTAGTTTTGTGCTCTAAAAACCATGCTCACGCCATACATTTCCAGAGGCATAGATGATAATGGACCTGTACGAGCCGTAGAACCTTATGAGTCTCGTAAATCTTAAATAGGCGAAGTAGGGTGTATGCCTCTAACTGACATAAGCATGTTGTTATCATATGAGATAAATCACGAGCCCTCTAAAATTGAACATGCCATATGGTACCTCGGCATGTTCAATTTTAGACTGAAGGCTCACGAGGATCTCGTACGACAACAACATCCTTATAAACAAATGTAAACATACACTCTCAAGCACTTCTGAAGTCTCAACTGAAAGATTACCATGAGCCCTTAAGCCCAGTGTGATATAACGTGGATCTGTGCCAACTACCCACGCAACCGGATTGTTCGCGGCACGCTAAGTAGGCTCTCACAGAGGAAGCAAGATTTGAAAAGCTTGATATAAAGTGACACCCGATAGTGTTAAACGTGTACTGTTTAACACAGGGCAGTGTACCTCGGGTACAGTTTCGGGTACAGTTCAACACAGGACAGTGTACACGGGGTACAGTGTCCTAAAAAGTATACTATTACGAGCACTTCAGCTGTAGTAGTAGTAATGTGAACAACTATGAAGTCGACAGTGTTAACATCAAAGTAGTGTATAATAACATTTTGCCAGAGACCCGGACTACACGTTTTCTACACACAGTAAACCAGAGACGTACCGGGCCAGTGAGCAAATTAATGGTCCTCGGTGGGAAACCAGTCGGCAGATTTATCAGAATCCTAGGTGTTCAGGCATCCGGCAAACCGGACAGTTATCAAAACAAAAACAAAAAAACAAGATGGGATGAACCATAACCCACAAAATCCCTTCTACATGAGAGCTGTCCTCGCTGTCAATGGTCTCTACCTTTTGTCTTTGACCTGATTCTGATGTTGAATTATCTCCTATTTAACCCCCCCCCCCCCCCCACCCGGGTCTGCCCTGGGGGACTTGGGTGGGGTTAACTACCTTTTAGTTCCCAGGGTCACCCTGGTCAGCCCCACAGGGCGGGTTTCCCTTCTACTTTGGGGCATGTGTTTCTGTCTAACCTTGGTCCATTCACCTGTATTTTCCTTTTTAAAACTCTCCCTACTGTCTGCACTGCCTGTAGCTCTTGATATTGGATGTGTGTTGCTAAATGGTCTTAGCTTTATTTAGGCTTTGTTGTAGGTTTATTTAACGTATTTGACGGGCTGGCGACATACATTCAATTTTCTGTTTAGTTTTTTTTTTTTTTTTTTTTTTCACAAGCAGTGCAGGCACGTCCTGAGAAAGTCTTGTTGCTGTCGGGACGTTAAGCAATGTACAATCAATCCTATTTAAAAAGTCTCGCAGATCAGTCTGCCAATGCGTCAGTGAGTTCTACAAGGGGCGCAGGACATACGCGTCATTGATTTGTCAAACGTCATTTGTCATGACGTAAGTTTTAGTTATTACGTAATTTTATATTTTACTTGATATGAGTTTCACTTTTGCTTCATAGGCTTAGTGTGCGTGTTAGTGCGTGCGTGCGGGCGCGCTCCAAACATCTCCAAGAGGCATAGATCCTAAAGCGCATGGAGGGAGCATGAGGATCTATTCCTCCTGGAGATGCGCGCATGTTTGTGTGAGAGAGAGCGGAGCCGCGCGCGCGAGAGAGAGAGTGACGTCATATTTAGAGTATTATGTCAGTGTCTGCTTGGTGACGAAGTTGCCTCTTTTACGTCACCGACACTGTCTGACTTTCTCTAGAAGTAAAGGTTTTTGAATGTTTTAATTCTTTTTCTAAAAAGAATTAATTTTTACTAAAGAAGTTGAAATGATACATAGCTGGCTAACAAACTCATCCAATGTCTTTCTCCAAACTAGCTATATGCAAAAGTTCAAGTACAAATGACAAATAATTACGGACTCTAATCTGGATAAACCGACTTCTTATAATCGGTTGTTTATGTCTTCAATGAGACATTCAATTACAATATGCTCGGAGGCTCTATTAGCCACGCACTTAAGAAAGTTTTTCGCCAAGTTTCAAGCTTGTGTGTACAAAAATATCTTAGATTCTCTTCAGTGTTTGCATACATACGCACACACATACATACGCACATACGGCGCTTCGCGCCAAATGTACGTTCAGTAGCGAGGTTAGCGTAACTAGACATGACGTAATTTGTATCTTGTTATTTCAGTTCTTAGAGGTTTAGCCTGCCCGCCTTTGACATCATGGACATGCTATTAAATTCGCCCCACCGCGACCCGTCCTAAAAAGTCCCTTCTATAAACAGAAGGGACTTTTTTTAAAGGCCAACCAGACACTTGGCAGTAAACAACTCTGTCAGCCAGCTAACCAGCCAGTCAGCCAGTCAGTCAATCAGTCAGTTGGTCAGCTAGCCAGCCTGCCGTTCGGCCGGCAGTCAAGTCGGTCCATCAATTACTTATAATTAATGCGCCAATCCAGTCAGTAAATATACCAGCGTGTATCAGTTTTATTCTAGTCAGGTACCAGAGCTGTGACTTACCAAGCCAGAATTCACCACGGACATTTCCGAAGCCGTTCTCATACTCGCTCCAGTTCCGATAGAAATCCGTGAACCCGTCAACCCGACGCTGTATCACCTGACAGACAGAATTGGGGTGAAAATTCAAATATAAACAAAAATCGTCATATAAACTCACACACGCACATGCGACATCGAGGTTTGAATCATTCAAGGCGCCCCGCATCAATAACTGCGAAATGTTGTTTAGCGTTGCAGCAACGCATCAATAGATGCGAAAATGTCGTTTAGCGCTGCAGCCCCGCATCAATAGCTGCGAAAGTGTTGTTTAGCGTTGCAGCCCCGCATCAATAGCTGCGAAAGTGTTGTTTAACGTTGCAGCCCCGCATCAATAGCTGCGAAAATGTCGTATAGCGTTGCGTATACAACACTTTCGCAACTATTGATGCGGAGTGCCTCGATTCAGTTAACGTAGACAGTGACAGCACAATCTAGATATGTCTCGTTTGCAGAGAACTCAGTTGTGGCATGTCAGTTCCTTTTGAAGGCAAAAACGCGTCTATTTTTGTGAAAAGCACGACTGTCATTGTATTACCGTGAAAATCGTGCTTTTCACCAAAAAAATGGACTTTTTGCCTTCACAGGGCGGCATGGACTCTCTCACCACGTTGCGCTGAGACTGAGAACGACGTAAACTTATGGTGCTGAGTCTAAGGAGCAAGTAGACTTTCGGTGTTGCGACTAGTTACTTACTGTGATTTAACCCATTATTACGATTGTGGTTGTGTTGTACTGTGAGAGCATGCATGCATTAATCGTAGGAAACGATTCGATATTTATCTGAGCTATCATGATTACGAATCACGTACCTTTTCAGTAAGATTCGCTATCGTTCGTGCAGAGAGCGGAATTGGTTTTGTTGTGATATGCTAGGATTAGACTGGAAGTTTCTAGAAAAGCCGCACGGAGAATAGCGGTCGATTTTTGTGATGCGATTCGCTGAGAATAGATCAGAACGTTCGAGCAAAATCGCGCTCTGTCTAGTGGCCTCGTGTGTGTGACATCAAAGTGTCGGCAACATTTTGCAACACAGTATTAAAGCCGCTCTAATACTCATAGTTGTTTTCTGTACGCGTGAAGTTAGCAACCGGTCGGTATGTATTACGAAAGATCGTGTAACTTCCAGAAAGTGTGGGCAAGGTTGTGAACTGTCTGCCATATTTTTTGTGAGACGTCATTATTCCGCCGGGATTTCCCAAAATAGGGGCTGGAACTAAATAGCAGCCAGATTTTTGTAGGCCATTCTTGAGTATTTTTTTCTTATTAATATTTAGGAGGGTTGGCTACGTATTCTTTTCTCATTGGTTGTGTTGTATGAAGTTGCTCGATTATTCTGGAAAGGATACCACTATAAAAGATGGTGCTAGGAAGCACGTGTGTACATTGTTCAGTTGTAGAATTGCGATGTAACAGATCGGCGCATTGTTCAGTTGTAGAATTTCGATGTAACAGCGTAACAGCGTCGGTACATTGTTCAGTTGTAGAATTGCAGTGTATCGTAAGCGCATTGACATTGAGAGAGCTACGCAAGGTATCGTTCATTGTCAGTGACGGAGTTATGCTGTGTATGGTGATGTACATTGTATGAGATACGCATTGTGTCAAAGTGTGGACATTTTGCAGAGGAGACATTGTATCGGTGTTGGTGCATTTGTGAACGCATTGTGTGGAGATCGCATCACTGCAAAAAAAAAATATTGTTGGAACTGTTACTCCAGTGTGGTCTCCATCCTTAAGCCGCGTGTGACGGGTTGCAGCTGAGTGAAGTTTCTTTAAAAGAACCTTACGTGCGTACGTCTGGTGTGATAACATACGCTACGACTACGACTCCACACGTAACACCCATTCCCGGTCACTGTACGTACATTTTTGTTTCTGAAACCTGCGTTTATTCAAAGACCGAAAACGGCCAAAACCGTCCAAGAAACGTGAACATAAATTGGTCTCAGCAAGAGGCGTAGATCCTCATGAGCCCCCGCAGTAGCGGGGGCTCATGAGGATCTACGTCTCTTGCAGTTGGATCGTGTTCACTTTTTCTCGTCAGTGAAGGGGTTAACGCCGAGCAGTCTCCAAGGCCACCTCACAGGGCGGGCTAGTGAGAAAGGAATGAAACTTCCGATACTGAGACTGAGAATGACGTAAACTTCCGGTACGCAAACACATGCCGCTGTCATCTGCCGTCTTCACCAACAGCATCACTTCCGGGTTGCGGAAGCTGTTGTGTCACAGCAACGTTATGTGTTGGATATTTTCAGCCATAGTTAGCTGCCAGTGCAGTATAATAGCCTTCGTCCTGCGGTAACAGATAGGCTCCTCTGAATTCAGAGTGTGGCCAACTACATAGTGGAATACTTAACTTATTCTACCCCAGACACACCACAGCAGGATAAGGATCCACCATGATAGTTCAAGGGTGATGCCAGAAAAGCCTGCTTGGCGCCTATGGGCGCCAAGCTATTCTGGCATCACCCTTGAACTATCATGGTCGATCTGTGTCCTGCACTGCAATGCAGTCTTGAGAGGACAGGGGCAAAATTTAAGGATTTTGGTGTTGGGGTAGAATAAGTTAAACTAACAATGCGTCCGCGGTGACCATACAAACCTGTTACATTGATTTCAGGGCATAACGGCATATTTTACTCACGGACAGATTAATTAAGACACCTAACTGTGATATAACCCCATGTTATGTTAGATCGCCAGCTACTTTCTGTTTTGCTCATGGGCTAGGAGCTGTTATAAATAGCAACTCGGGTGTGATGCTTAGTGCATTTGAGCGACGCATGCGCTTTAGCGATAAATCGGACGCAAAGTGATGTAATCACGCAGTTATGAACCGCAGGAGGAGGTATTTTAATATTCGTCAATATAAGTTATTGGTTTGCTACACGGACCCTTTAGGTCTGAGGGAGGTCAAAGGAATCATTGTACCCCAAAGGCCTGAGGGGTACAATGGTTCCTTTGACCTCCCTCAGGCCTACAAGGGTCCGTACTGCAAGCCATTGCTACCAATAACGTATTTGTTTTCATTCCTCCACTATTTTCATAAAAGAAATCAAGACGAAATCTTCCGACCTGGATCACGCCATACGTGACTGACGTCAAAGAAATGTACATTTACACATAATAGATGTGTGACGTAATTTCAAATCATTCATCGTTTCCATCTCCAGTAGTGTGCCTGATGTTTCGAACAACACTAAGTAACTTTGTACGTTAGACCGTTTTGATGATCTTTTATAGAACAAAACTGGCATCCAAGACGCGTCAGAAAGAGAGCTACAAAAAGTCCGCCATTTGTCACTACAAGGGTTTTTGTATCCCGGTCACATGGTACTTACTTACTTACTTACGCCTGTCACCCCTCCCAGGGTATAGGCCGTCGACGAGAGACCTCCAGCGACTCCTGTCCTGTGCTTCTCCTTCGATTTTACTCCAGATGTCTGCTTGGAGGTCTCGACGCCAGGTGTTTCTCGGCCTGCCTCTTTTCCTCTTTCCCTGGGGGTTCCATGACAATGCCTGCCTAGTGATACTGGAAGCTGGCTTTCTCAGACTGTGACCGATCCATCCCCATCTTCTTCGCCCAATTTCATTCTCTGCTGTTATCTGCTCTGTTCTCTCCCAGAGTCTGACGTTGCTGATCTTCTCTGGCCAGTGGATTTTCAAAATTCTTCTATTTATGAAGATCTGTACTCTGTTGACTTTGGTTTTTGTCAATCTCCAAGTCTCTGCTCCAGATAGGAGAACTGCTTTTACGTTGGAGTTGAAAATCCGGACTTTGGTGTGTTGTGACAGCTCTCTGGAACTCCACACTTTTTTCAACTGGAGAAAGGCTGCTCTGGCTTTACCGATTCGTGCTCTGACATCTGCATCAGTGCCGCCTTTTTTGTCTATGATGCTCCCGAGATAGGTGAAGGACTCCACCTCCTCCAACGGGGTGCCAGCAAGCAAGACTGGTTCTTCCCTGGTTGCGTTCAGCCTCATTGTCTTTGTTTTCTGTTTGTGGATGGTGAGGCCCACTTGGGACGAGATGTCAGCAAGCCTCGTGGTCTTGTCCTGCATTTGTTGATGAGTGTGGGACAGTAAAGCCAAGTCATCTGCAAAATCGAGGTCGTCAAGCTCTGTGCACAGTGTCCACTGCATTCCACTCCAGAGACTGTTTCACGATGATGCGGAGAGTGGCGATCTGGTCTGTACATGATCGGTTTTTCCTGAATCCTGCTTGCTGGTCTCTCAGCTGGGGGTCAACGGAGCTCTTCATTCTCTCCAGGATGATCCTGTTGAAGAACTTTCCTGGTACTGACAGCAAGGTGATTCCTCTGTAGTTGGAACACTTGCTGAGGTCGCCTTTCTTGGGAAGCTTGATTAGGTACCCCTCCTTCCAGTCAGCTGGCATCACCTCCTCTTCCAAGATCTTTCCAAACAGTGGGTACAGCAGCTCTACTGTTGTCTCTAGGTCTGCTTTCAGAGATTCCGCTGGGATGCCATCTGGCCCTGCTGCTTTGCCGTTCTTCAAAAATGCCACTGCTCTTCTGATCTCTTCCCGGCTGGGTCTGTCACAGCTGATGGGTAGGTCGGTCTCTGCTGGCTGGATGTCTGGGGGGTCGGGTGGGCTGGGTCTGTTCAGTAACTCTTCAAAATACTCGGCCCATCTGTCGAGTTGGTCTGCTCTGTCTGCATTAGGCTTGCCTTCTTTGTCTTTTACTGGTCTTTCTGTATGGCCATACTTGCCCGACAATCTTTTGGTAATGTCGTAGAGCTGTTTCATGTTGCCGCTGCCTGCTGCCTTTTCTGCCTCTGCTGCCAGACTGTCTGTGTAGGCCCTCTTGTCTGCCTTGATACTCCTCTCCACCTCACGGTTGGCTTCCGAGTATTCCTCCTGTGCCCTTGCTTTGGCTGCTCTCGTGCGACTGTTGTTGACAACTGCTTTCTTCTGCTTCCTCACTTCTATCTTCTTCAAGGTCTGTGCCGACAGCCAGTCCTTGTGATAGTGTTTCCTGAACCCTACAGTGTCTTTGCAGGTTGAGTTCAGCGCCTCTCTAACTGCCTTCCACTGCTGCTCTGTGGTGACCGCCTCCTCTTCATTTACTAGCTCCTGTAGCGATTGAAACCCGGTGAACAGCACCAGTTTGAACTCTTCTCTCACTCCAGTCTCTCTCAGGAAGCCTACATTATAGCGCTGTCTTCTTGTTGTCTCTGTGCGGCTTTTCTTTAACTTGAGCTTTATTCTTAGGGTAAGCAGATGGAGGTCTGAGGCGACATTTGCTCCCCTCCTCACTCGAACATCTTGAAGGGATCTTCTAAATTTCTTGCTAATACAGATATGGTCTATTTAGCTCTCTGTAGCATGGTCAGGTGAGACCCAAGTTGCTTTGTGTATTCTTCTGTGTGGGAAGATGCTGCCTCTAATGACAAGTCTGTTTAGAGCACAAAGTCTACAAACCTCTCCCCGTTCTCACTCATCTCCCCTAGTCCCTGTCTCCCCATCACCTCTTCATATCCGGTGTTGTCCTCCCCTATTTTGGCATTAAAATCGCCAATGACGATGGTGATGTCTCGCTCCGCACATTTGTCCACAGCACTCTGGAGTTGGTCGTAGAACTCTTTGTTTCTCTTCCTCGTCACTGTCATTAGTGGGCGCATAACACTGGATGACGTTCAGCTTGATCTTTTTCTTGGTTTTGAAGGCTGCTGTGATAATTCTTGGCCCAAGAGGTTCCCAGCCCATCAGCGCTCTCCGTGCCACTGGTGACAGCATGAGTGCTACTCCTTCTGTATGGGGGGCATTCTCCTCTTCATGACCTAAATACAGAATCATCTCCCCAGTTAACAGCCTTTTCTGGCCAGACTGCGTCCATCTGGCTTCACTGATACCTAGCAGGGAAAGGTTGTACTTTTGCATTTCCGCTGCTATCTGGGCGGCCTTGCCGCTCTGGTACATGGTCTTGACATTCCATGTGCCCATGGTTGTGTCCCTGGATAGAGAGAGGCGGCTCGGTCCTGTGGCTTCCGAAGACTTCCGGCTTTCACCACAGGACGTCTTAAATCTTCTGGTAGAAGAACCTTCCTCCTCCAGGAAAGAAATTGCTGTTTGTCTTTTCGTCGGCGTTTTTGTAGCTATTTGGTCACATGGTACGATTTCCGCTACAGGTTTGGTCGTGTGACGTAGGGATGAAAACAAACAGTTTTATGCAATGTTAAGACTGTTCCGGGACTGCTTAGAACCTTTAACTCATTGTGCCCGAGATACGAAATATTTTGGAGTTATCCGCTGAGGACCGAATTACATTTCGGGAGACAGATCGACCATGATAGTTCAAGGGTGGAGGCAGAATAGCTTGGCGCCTATAGGCGCCAAGCTATTCTGGCACAACCCTTGAACTATCATTGTCGAGCCATATCTTGCTGTGGTGTGTCGCGGGCAGAATGTGTTAAAAGCAGCCACAGACGCAATCAAATAGCTTCTGAAGTCGGAGTGTGGCCACGACGTTGATGCCGTACGAAAAAGCAGTCACACACACGCTGCTGTCATCCTGGGAGTGTAGCGCTTTTTGTCGCAATGATTCCTGCTGGAGGGGGCCGGGGGGGGGGGTGGAGGAGGGGGATGCTATCATGGATTCACGACGATTTATTTTGCGATTTACGAATCGCGAATACCAAGAAAAGGCGTGAACGTGTCACGATGGAAAGAGACGAAGTACACTCTTTTCGCCGGCCAAAAACTATAACAACGAAGGAGAGGAGGGGTAGGGGGGAGGTGGGGAGGGGGGGAGGGCAGGATGTATGCTGGGACTGACTAAACGTTCATGCGGACCCATAATGAAACGTCAGGAAGGTGGGAGAGGAGGGGAAGGGGAGGGAGAGTAAGATTTCTGATTAGAAATTAAGGAGTGGCCACAGACTTTTCACGTGTCAAGCAATAACTGCAGTCAAGCAATAACTGCAGTACTTTCCGCGGATCGCGAAGATCTTCTTTGGGCTTTTTCGCGTTCACTACGAACCATTCTTTTACGGATCACGAGTTTGAAAATTGAAATCACGAATCACGAAAACCAAAACAAAAATGCCAATCGTATATCACGATTTTGGGGGCATTTTATCTCCCACGCCTCAGCTAGAGGTTTAAGCCCACGAACGCTGACAAGAACAACACAAACAGCAGCAACAGTACCAACAACAACAGCAACATACCAGCCACTCTCCTCCACTGTTGGTTTGATCGCAGTAGACGGTGACAGGCGTGGTGGCGTTGATGTAAATCGTGTAGACGCCGCTGGCCGAATTGTACAGTTTTAGATCACGACAGTTGGCCGGGTGGAACCACGCCGGGTAGGTAGGAGGGGGCACGGTGGTGGTCGGAGGGTTGGCGTTGAACACTGTGGTCAGCACGCACAAACGTAGGCGGGGCTCATTATGCAGTTTAATCCCATGACATCTACTGACGACACCGTTCGGCGGAAAAGACGCGAAGTTTCGCGTCTTTTCTGCCGAACGGTGTCGTCAGTAGGAGTCATGGGGTTAAATCGTCCGTATTTACACTTCGTATTTACACTTCGTATTTACACTTCGTATTTACACTTCGTATTTACACTTCGCGCAGCGTTTTCGTTGCCAGTGTTGTTCTTTTTTACAAACGCGTCAGCCTCCAGACAACATTTGGTGTCAATTTCAGCCCAGTTACCAAATTTCAAATATAAAACGATTTGGATTTCCAAAACCTTCAGTAGCTCGCTTGAGCTTGCCCTTAGCACCAAGTCAAATGTTTTGTGTTTTGTGCAGTGTGTGCACGAATGAATGCGCGTGATTCACGTGAGCGTGCTTGTTGGGTTCAGTTTGCGGCGGCGCTTTGAGCCGATATTCAATTGGGTAAAGCGCTTATTTAATGCGCTGATTTATTTATGTATTAACATTTGTACATAATATACACATTTACATAATTTAGTCTCGTAATAAGTCATGTGACTACAGTTCAGTTCAGCATTCTCTTCCACCCCCCACCCACCCACCCACCCACCCACCCACCCCCCACCCCTCAAAAAAAAAAAAAAAAAAAAGGATCGTCTCTCAACCCTTTCTATCAGCTGTACTGCTGTTCTACAGACTTTATCTTTACAAAGTATTTGAGCACAGGCATATCTGCGGTATAATGACCAGTTTTTAATTACCGTGAAACCGATCACATCAACCATAAAAGTACAATGAAGTAGAAAATAGGATTTCCTACTCGCTGTAGAGGTGATCAATTTCACTACTACCCGTGTTATAGAGGTGATCGATTTCTCTGTTACCCGTGTTACAGACGCAGTTGATTACCTTACCACCCGTGTTATAGGGGTGCTAGATGCCCTACTAGCCGTGTTAAAGAGGTGGTCGATTTCCCTACTACCCGTTGTATAGAGGTGGTCAACTTCCCTACTACCGTGAATGATTACCTTACCACCCATGCTATAGGGGTACTAAATTTCCTACAACCCGTGTTATATAGGTGGTCGATTCCCCTACTATCCGTGTTATAGAGGCGGTCGATTGCCCTACTACTAGCTGTAGAGGTGATCGATTTCTCTACTACCCGTGATATAGAGATGGTCGATTCCCCTACTACCTGTGTTATAGAGGTGATCGATTTCCCTAATACCTGTGTTATAGAGGTGGTCGAATTCCCTACTACCCGTGTTTTAGAGGTGGTCGATTTCCTTACTACCCGCGTCATAATCCCGAGTAGCAAAAAGTCTAAGGGCCCACGACGACTGCGGCCGTCGTTGGCCCGCGGGCTCTTGCTTACTGGGAAGTACGTGAAAGCTAGGCCGATCGAGTGTTGATCGAGAGCTGGGTGCAAAAAGTCAATGTGCAGCAGATTCTGAACTGGTCTCCCGACACACACACAAGAAAAAGGAAAAAACAATGCATTAAATGTTATGTATACTTCGCTTATAATAACAGTCGGATATTGCAACACTTGTTTTCAGAGGTCCCGAAGAAACGTCAATGCACGTCAATGCAAATTATCTCGTTATTTCGCTTATAACAAGATTCGAATGAAACACGAAAAATTGGGTCCCACAGCGAATTGTTATATCGGAAGCTTACTGTATTATGTTGCGTGACCACGACTGAAATTTCAGGGTGCATATAGATAGTCCTACATATCATTAGCCCTAAGTATCGATAGTCCTATGGCCGATAGTCCTACGTATCGATAGTCAGCGAAGGACCTTTTTCTTTCATCAAGCACTCAAAGCCCTACTCGAGGATTTTTATTATACGCCGTCACACAAAATGCAGCCATATGCTGTAACATTTTTTCTCTTTAAAACTTGTTTGCAGTCAAGAGCACTGAAAAACACACACACACACACACACACACACACACATCTGGGATTCTAAGAACGTTTTTTCCATGTTTCCTTATATACTGACGAGCAAACTTCATGCGACATTTTTTGGAATTGGTAGCTGGGGTTCGCTAAACGGACCCTCGTAGGCCTTCGGGAGGTCAAAGTAACCATTGTACCCCTCAGGCCTTCGGACTTACGGGTACAATGGTTACTTTGATCTCCTTCAGACCGTGTAGCAAACCCCTGCTCCCCATTAACTTATATTATATGTCAATGTCGTTATATGTCATTGTTCTTGAAATGCTATGAGCCCCGACCTATTGTCGTAATGCTCAAGGTAAGAAAACAGCACGCATATAATCACACTCACGGCAAGTGTCGAGTTCTCCTCTCAGTGTTGCCATCTGCTGTTCTTGTTGCTGTACTGCGGCGGTGGCTGTCTCAATCTGTGACGTCAGGTCCTTGTTCTCATTCTCACAAATCAGCAGAAGAGCTGACGCCGTGTGGCACTGGTCCAGGGCTGGTGATAATTAACAGGTAAAAGTTAAAATGAAAGTCAGGGTCACACTCAAAGTCAAGGAGTAAGTCTTGACTTACACCTTGACTATGAGTGTGACCCTGATTTTCATTTCATTTCATTTAGTGCAAGTTCCTAAGAAATTTCGCAGATTGTTTACACCGGAAGTCAAGATTAAGATCTAGTAAACGTTCAAGGTCACAAATGAAGGTCAAAGTCAAATGAAAATCAAGGTCAAATTCAAAGTTAAGGCGAAAA
This sequence comes from Semisulcospira habei, assembly GCA_036245525.1. NCBI lineage: Eukaryota > Metazoa > Mollusca > Gastropoda > Semisulcospiridae > Semisulcospira > Semisulcospira habei. Next base: position 58,977,081 of record BTPG01000002.1, on the reverse strand, counting down.
TCAGAAAGAAAAGGAGGGTCGTGTGTGTGTGTGTGTGTGTGTGTGTGTGTGTGTGTGTGTGTGTGTGTGTGTGTGTGTGTGTGTGTGTGTGAGAGAGAGAGAGAGAGAGAGAGAGAGAGAGAGAGAGAGAGAGAGAGAGAAAGAGAGAGAGAGAGAAATGATGATGATGATGATGATGATGGTGATGATGAAACGTTTTTAATCAGGATACAAGTTTTAGGCATAGCAATGCCTTTCTTCCAAACCGTCCTGCTACTCTACACATATAATTATACAGTAGACGATACGAGAGAGAGAGAGGTAGAGGTGTGTGTGAGGGGGGGGGGGGGTGTAAGGGGAAAAGCGGAGGTGAGAGCCCGGAAAATTTAACATTTTTTTTCTTGCCGAGTAACTAACCCCGACTAACCCACCTCTCCAACTCACTTTTCACTTCCACGTGTACTGCCTGCACCTCCGTGTACGTGGCTCCGTGCTTGTTAAGGTTCACGCGTACTAGGTAGGTACCCGTGTCCCCGATCGTCGCTCCGAGCAGCTCCACCCCGGCGTTGGGCACGTACTGAAGTCGGCCTTTATGGATCGCGCCGGGGAGGGGCAGAAAACTGCCGCCCGCAAAAATGGCCTCTGTGGAATCGGCACCGCCTGAAAAAGACCAGAACCTTCAGTGGTGTGTGCACACCGGTTGTCTCCCTCGATTCGCTGCGCTGATGCGCAGAGAATCGATGGAGACAACCAGTGTGTGAAGGGGAAAGTCATGTACGTTTCAGTAGATATTTTTCATTGGATGAGGGGGTGGGTGAGAGTGGGGAGGGGGAGTGGGGGGATTGATGGCTGAAGAGCAGGCAGCAGTCCATCCTGTGAAACCTTTTTTGCACCCAGCGCTCGATCACGCTCTCGATCAGTCTACTGTCGCGAACATATGGGATGGATGATCGTTGCTAAATAATAATAGCATTGATATAGCGCTGTAACCCAGCATTTGTCACGCTGGCTCTAAGCGCCTTAAAACGTAGAGACACAAAAAACGAGACGCGGAAACTCAATTGAAAGGGCTTAATGCTAACAGTGAGAGATGATGAAAAACGATAACTGCTAGCTTTGAAAGGAGAAAGGAAGGGCATTCTACGTGGATGGCCCAACCTGGCAAAAAGCGCGTGAGCCTACAGTGGAGAGTTTAGTGCGGGGAACTTTCAGTGTGAGCGGATCAGAGGAGGAACGAAGAGATCTGGACGGAATGTAAAGCTGAAGTTCCACAGATAGTAGTCAAATCGACCACCTCTAAAACACGGGTAACAAGAAAGTCGACCACCTCATTAAATGTGTGTGTGTGTGTGTGTGTGTGTGTGTGTGTGTGTGTGTGTGTGTGTGTGTGTGTGTGTGTGTGTGTGTGTGTTGGTGGAGGATGTGTGTGTGTGTGTGTGTGTGTGTGTGTGTGTGTGTGTGTGTGTGTGTGTGTGTGTGTGTGTGTGTGTGTGTGTGCGGAGGCGGGTGGGGGGGCTTATAGGATGATATGGGATGATCGTTGCGAACTTCTGTGACCAACTCTGTAACATTGGTAGTAAGGAAATCGACCATAAGAAATTCAACCACACCATATACTATGTGTATGTGTTGAGGGTGGTGGTGGTGGAGGAGGTGGGGGCGGCAGATGGGATAATTATGGGATGATCGTTGCGAACTTGACCACCTCTGTAACACGGGCAGTAAATAGGGAAATCGACCACCTCTACAACACGGGTATTAAGGAAATTGACCCCTCGTATGATATGTGTGTGTGTGTGTGTGTGTGTGTGTGTGTGTGTGTGTGTGTGTGTGTGTGTGTGTGTGTGTGTGTGTGTGTGTGTGTGTGTGTGTGTGTGTGTGTGTGTGTGTGTGTGTGTGTGTGTGTGTGTGTGTGTGTGTGTGTGTGTGTGTGTGGAGGTAGGGTGGACGGGGCGGAGGATGGAAGGGGGGGGGGAGCAGGGGAAGCTCTGCTCACCAATATGTTTTTTGAGAAGGGGGCAAGGGGGCAGGGTCTCACATTCCTCCCCTCCTCGCTCTATTCCTGCGCCACAGTTCGGTACCACGTATGAATGTGTCGTGGGCTGGCGAGGAGGTTTTATCAGTATGTTTAAAAGACATGATGACCTAGTTAGTCTGACCTAAATGACCCAACGTTGACAAAAGCACTGCAACCACTCTCAGCTGGAATGGAGGTTATACCTAAATCAGAAATAGGTCGGGAAATACACGAAATTGACACACTAGGTGGATTAAACCACTTCACTGCGACGTACAAATAAATGTTCTGTGACGTACGTTCTCGCTACCCGCGTGAAATAGATAAAATAAACATACAGTAAACTTTACACGTAACAAATTACCTGGACAACATTTTTCGTTGTTTTAACCGAAGTTTGTTATAAGCGAAGTATTGTGTATAGAAAAAGTGTAGTGTGGACCTTTGAAAAAGTTTAGTTATATCCGACTTTTGTAATAATGACGACTGTATATAGCATGGAGAGGGAGGGGGGGGGGGGGGTAGGTATTCGCATTCCAAAGGGTGGCATTCAAGCAGATATAATTTATAGTGTGCTGGTGTATTGTGCTGATCTATAATTTTGAACCTTACAGCTTCAAGCCATAAGTCCAAAATGACAGACCACACCCCCAGCCTGAAAGCCCATGAGTACCGAGGTGGGGCCGACGGGGAGATCATCGAGCCGACCGTCAGCCTTAGCTGGCCCGCGCACGGCCGTGCGCGGGCCAGCTAAGGCTGACGGTCGGCTCGATGAGGCAAACCACACAGAGCCCGTGTCGGCCACCTCGGTATTCATGGATGGGCTTGCAGGCTGGGACTGTGTTCCAGGACATCGAACTGAATTGTTCTCGCCCAGTGGGACGCCCCTTGTGTAGCACGCAAAAAGCCGTGGATGATCTTCGATCCAAAACAATGAAATATTGAAGAAGCTTACGTTGAAGCTGAACGTTTCAAAACTTCTGTATGCAGTGAGTAACAGGCCATCGAAAGACGTCGGTCCTATTTGACCCGCGCGCAGCAAGAATACCCGAGCGCATGTATCCCAGTACGCAAAAATCTCTCGGGCTGAAGTCGGCCGCAGTGGCCCCGCGCACGGTTAGGGGAACTGAGGACACCGTTATAGTAACTTATACCGAGCAGTACCCCAGCACGCAAAGGTCTCTCGTGCCGAAGTCGGTGGCAGTGGGCCCGTGCGCGGGCCCACTGCTGCCGACTTCGCCCCGATAGCCTTCTGCGGGATGTGCGTGTGCCTGCACTGCGACCGACGTCGGCTCGATTTCCATTTTGCTGACTGCTTATAATACCTTCCGTGACGAAGTGCCAGCGCACGGTGTCCACGTGCTCTTCGGCGTCCAGGGTAAAGGTCCAGTTCAAGGTCACGGTGTCCCCCACGCATGCCCGGATGCTGGTGCCGTTCTCCAGGTATCCTTCGGACGTCCATTGCAATCCGGAAGTCCCTTTCCCAAAAATTGTTTTAATTATCGAGAAGTTGTCACCCGATTTCACCTTTATTGAATTCAGTGTCAAGATGGTCTGATAATGATACAATACGCAAAAGCCCATCGGGCAGATGTCGGCCGGATGGCCTTTCGCGCAAGTGGGACGAGAGGCAATGGCGTCAAAAAAAAGTGAATGAATGAATGAATGAACGAACGAACGAACCAACGAACTAACGAACGAACGGACGGACGGACGGACGGACGGGTGGATGGATGGATGGATGGATGGATGGATGGATGGATGGATGGATGGATGCGTATAGTTAGATGCATTTTCAGTGCGTTAGCAGTCATTGGCAGTAACTGTTCTTGTAACGGTGTGTGTGTATGTGTGTGTGACCTTTTGATATGTGTCACTTTAGTTTTTTAACCTTTATTAGCAGCTTTTTACCTTCTTGTACTTTTTGTTCTGTGATTTTTTAACTTGTAAAGAGCTTAGAGCATCATTCATTTGGAGGTTAAGCGCTATATAAATGTACATTATTATTATTATGGATGGATGGATGGATGGATGGATGGATGGATGGATGGATGGATGGATGGATTAATAGAGTAAGTCATTAACTCATTCATTAACTCATTCAAGACGTGTCGCCTCCGGATACGCTACTTATGCCGCGAATCTGGAGACGGCACGTCTCTAATGAGTTAACTTAGTCTATTTCCCTTGTGACAAGGTCCGTATAACGAAAGTCGTATATATGAACACCTTGTCAGAGTTCCCGATAGCAACCCAAAAAAACTTCGTTTATTACGAACTTCGAATGTAACATCAAGGAAAACTAGGTCCAAGTTTACTGTAGTTGATTGACTGATTGATCGGTCGACCGATCGAATGAATGAATGAATGAATGAATGAATGAATGAATGAATGAATGAATGAATGAATGAATGAATGAATGAATGAAAAATAAAATCAAAATTATATTTTTTTAAATCAATTTAACGGAGGCGCGAAGCCAATCTGGCACAACCCTTGAACTATCATGCCCAACCAATCGTCCACAGCAGGGGTCAGTTGCATGAACGAGCATAGTCCGGCGCCAGCCACTAAGCAAGGTGCGCCGCTATAGCGGCGCACCTTGCTTAGTGACTGGTGCAGGACTAAGCTCGTTCATGTAGCTGGCCCCTGATGTACACTTCTTATGGACGCTGTCAAATGTTGCAAAAAAGTTAAGATAAAGTGAAGAGAAAATAGAATACGGGCTGGTCTGTGAGTTTGTACCTTACGGCTTCGGCCGTAAGGTCCAAACTTCACGACCTGCACACAATCGTTTTGTAGACATCGGTTACCTTCACAGATGAAATACAGACACACAGCAATGCCAGACAGCCACATGTTTGTGTTGTTTGAAGACGAGTGTTATCTATCGTGTGCTACTGTCTGTATTCCCTTAAAAGTCAGTTGTTCTATATAGTCTCTGGTTGACAAGATACAGTGCATTTAAACATGTATTTCTTAACTCTTTTTTACTTTTTTTTTTTTAACCGACGACATTACATTTAAAAGCCTTGTCTTTCACACTTAGCGTACTAATATCTTTATTCCCTTAGAAGTCGGTTGTTCTTAAGATAGGCTCCATCTTACAGGAGATAGTACATTTAAACGTGTATTTGTTGTCTATTATTCTTCCCTTAGAGACGACAGTAGTTTTATACGCGTACTTTGTCATATTTTCCGGCCGTCACATTTACTCAGTGGTCTGGAGTAGTTTCAGATAATCTTTTTACTCTATCAGCTGCTGCGAGATGGCCATGGTTTCCTGCTCGGTGTTGAACTCTATTAACTAACTAACTATTGAAAATACAACGACATGCTTCTCTCCACTGACTCGGGCAACATCTCCCTTCTTACGCTACTCGATCTCTCTGCCGCCTTCGACACCATAGACCACTCTATCCTCCTCCACCGCCTTCACCACTCCTTTGGCATCACTGACACTGCCCACTCCTGGTTTCTCTCCTACCTCTCCGACAGACAGCAGTCCGTCACTATCGACTGCGTCTCCTCCAACCCAGTCAGGCTCTCCTGCGGCGTTCCACAGGGGTCCGTCCTGGGCCCGGTCCTTTTCACACTCTACATCTCTCCCATAGGCCATGTCCAACATCATCCAGTCTCACCACATACACCACCACCTCTACGCTGACGACTCACAACTACTAGACAAAGACAAACTCGACAACACTCAGACACTGCTGACTCGCACGGCTGACTGCTATGAAGACGTGAAAAACTGGATGACAGCAAACAAGCTCAAACTGAACGACGACAAAACGGAAGCCATGCTGGTAGGCACTCGCCAGAAACTTTCCCAGCTCCCTCCCTCTCTCCACCTTCAACTCGACAGTACCCCCATCTCCCTCTCTGACTCGGTCAAGAACCTTGGCATTATCCTCGATTCCTCTCTTTCCATGACCAGCTTCGTCTCCGCCACGGCCCAGGTATGTTATTTCCACCTCCGCCGCATCAGTCAGATCAGAAAATACCTCACCACCGAAGCTGCCACCAAACTCGCTGTCTCTCTCATCTTATCTCGCATCGACTACTGCAACTCTCTCCTTTCCGACCTTCCTCACTCCACCACTCTCACTCTCCAGCGCGTCCAGAACAATGCTGCCCGCCTCGTCCTTAGAAAGAAAAAATCCGACCACATCACTCCCCTGCTCAAGCTCCTTCACTGGCCCCCAACGCATCCAATACAAGATTCTGTCTCTCTGCTACAAATCCCTGAACAACTACACTCCTACCTATCTCTCCAACTTACTTCACCCCTACACTCCTTCCCGCTCCCTCCGCTCCGCCTCCGACCCTCTCCGCCTCCTCATCCCCCGCACCAAACTCAGCACTTTCGGCCCCCGCTCCTTCTCAGTATACGGTCCATCCACCTGGAACACTCTCCCACTCTCTCTCCGTCAGAAACACTCTCTCTCCTCCTTCCAGTCCGCCCTCAAAACTCACCTCTTTCAACAGTTCTAGCACTACATCACCACACTCCCCACCCCAAGCTGACCGTCGTAATGTATTTTCACTATTTGTGGTACGTGAGTCATTGTCTAAAGCGTGCGCATGCGTGTGCGAGTTGTGAGTGCGCGCTTAGAGTTATAATTATTATAAGATAAGCGCATTATAAATACCGTAATTATTATTATTATTATTTGAAATGGGACAAACGTGATATTACAATTGTATCTTGGTTGGTTAGTTCGGGGTTAAACTCATTCGAGACGCCGCGTATCCGTAGGCGGCACGTCTCAAATGAGATAACGTCTACGGCCGAGGTGATAGTTGCCGGCCCTGACGGGCGGGTTATGGGAGGCAGGGAAATCTATTGCCTATGGAGTACGACCTGAACTTGAAACCCCCGGCTACTGATCAATTCAAGCGCACTGCAAACATTGCCAGACTTTTCAACGGGCGTGCTGTTGAACAAGCCCGTCTTTTCCCCCTGTATTGCGAGTCCAGCTACCGGGGCCGGGACGGGGACTCGAACCCACAACCCGGCGATTTCCTTCGCGGCTCAGTCTCTTTCGCTCCGATGCTTTAACCGCCTGAGCTATTTCGGACGGACTCAAATATCTGTATGAGTGCCCGTGCCACAAGTCAAGGGAAGTAAGTAAGTAACTTCCAAGTAACTTCCTAATGTGATTGTCTCCCCTCTTCCAGCACCTGTGCATTGAGCTGAAGTCCGTAATCCACCCCCCCCCCCCACCCCACCCCCACCCCTCCCCCCCCCCACCCACCCCTCCACCCCTCTCACCTCCCCCTCCACCCTTAACTCTCTGTCTCTCCTTCGTTTGTGTCTTTCGGCCAGTTTTTAACATACTGATGGTTATGGTATAAAGTTGTTTTTGTTTGTTTGGTTGGTTGGTTGTTTGGTTGGTTGGTTGGTTGGTTGGTTGGTTGGTTGGTTGGTTGGTTGGTTGGTTGGTTGTTTTCCACCCGCCTTCGCAGTCGGTCATCGATTGTTTCTCCTCATTGGACAGATCTGTTCCTGGCAGGTACCGTTTGATTCAAGACTCAAGAAACGTGTTGTCCATCAAAGGATACCTGTCTTTGCCTGGGCCTAAATTAGATTAACTCATTTGCGGCAAGCCGCATCCGGATGCGCGGCATAAGCCACGCATCCGGATGCAGCTGGCCGCGAATGAGTTAAACATACATGATATCACAACTTGTCTTCTTTCAGACCATTTACACTTTTTATCATTGGACTCTCACTATACACCTTTTTCCCTGGTCTCTCGTTCTCAAGGAAACGGGAGTCTCCTTATCGCATCAGTGTTACCAAGGTAACATGTGATATTAAGTAGACTCAACTTATCACACGTTACGATGACAACTACTCGCTGAGCAAAACGTGTTTTCCCTCAATTAAGTCACTGGCCAATCACATTTCATTAAAAACTGAGCGGGTTATGCAACAACAAAAATTATATGCACAAGTAATGTGCTACTTAGGATTTGTATTTCATATCCCCCCCCCCCCCCCCCGCCCCCCCCCCCAAAAAAATAAATAAATAAATAAATAAATAAATAAATTAAATAAAATAAAAATAAATTAATAATAATAATAATAATAATAATAATAATAATAATAATAATAATAAATAAGTAAATAAAATAAATATAACATTTTTTTAAAAAGTAAATAAAAAATAAATTTAAAAAAAATTTAAAAATTAAAAATACAATACAATAAAATTTATAAAAAAATAAAAAATAAAAAATAAATTTTAAAAGTCGAAATGTGATAAGTTTGACAACACCTTTGACCGAAATGCCCACTCGAAGCGAAAGACCCGTTCCACCGGTAAACAGATGTAATTCACGCACACTCAGAGTTGCGCCCCATGAGTACTGCAAGTACATGTACTTAGCAAGGGTTCTTTCAAGGAGACCATTCGTGCCTTTATTTTCGTACAGTTAAAGACAAAATCTCGGGTCCGATCAGGGAGTATAGTTTCGGAGATGAAAGTCTCGGGCTAAAGCCCTCGACTTTCATTTTCGAAATAAATCCCCGATCGAACCTTCGAGGCAACAACGAAAGCACTGGCAAAGCCAAATCTCACAAATGTTAGTTAAAGTATATGAGCAGTATGCAAATCGCATTAATAAGAAAAACCATTAACTCATTCAGCTCGACGGCCGTATTTCCCAAATTTTGCAGGCGTCATCTAATGACTATGCACCAGTTGCAGGAGATGAATCGACCATAAAAAATTCAAGGGCAGTGCCAGATGAGCTTGGCGCCGACAGGCGCCAAGCTCATCTGGCACTACCCTTGAATTATCATGGTCGACCCATCTCCTGTTGTAGTGCGTCAGGGCTGAATGGGTTAAGTTATTGCGTTAAATATTGTACCAGCTCCACTATTAAGTTACCGAAACGACCTTAGCACCGTATTTGAATGGGAAATCAGTGTACTTGTAACGCACTCCCAGAGCACTCCCAGGTGCAAATGGGAGGTTTGGTGTTTGATGTTTTCTTCATTCTGTCATTGGATCGTTTCTCTGGAAAAGTTGGCATAGGATTTTCAAAGTACGCATTAATTTCCCACACGAGTCTGTGCTTGATTTTGACTCGATTCCGGCCCACCGTTCGTGCTCAGTACGGAGCACTCTTTGCTACCGACCATAGGCTAGGGTAGAAAAATATGTCTCCACTAATGATATGGATCAGAAGACAATGTTTATTCTTCTGTTTACTGCCAGCCCAGTAAGCAATCGTCAACGAGCCGACGTCGCTGCCGTTGACCCGCACACGCCGGTCGACGGCGTCGACTGACAGCGGGCGATGGCGGCCTTTGCGCATTGGGAACTTGCAGTGTTGATTGGTCGCGTGATAAGTTCTGCGTTGGTCACACCTGTTCGTATTCGATTGAGATTAAACAACAACATGCATTTTTTTAATTTAATGTGGCGAAAACAATGTTTTCAAGCAACATGAAGTGTTTCACTGTAATGCGGGTAATAAATGACGTGGTCGTGGTATAGGAGTTGCTTCCCTTACATCCAATTTGCCATCGACCAACCAGTGTCGGTAGTTGCTTCCCTTTCGTCAGACTTCCCTTTGACGCAACAGCTACAAGTGTTACTTCCCTTACATTAGATTTCCCCGCGAAACAAACCAGCCAGAGAAAATCCCAAGAAAGAAAAGAACAATCTTTCAAAAGGACAAATATAGCACAGTTTATTTACATATTCTGTTTTAAACATTTTACATTTTTTTCCAAAATAGACATACAAACATTAATACGATTAACAATATCTTTCTGATGCTTGAAGCGCCTGGATTATAGTATTTCTTGCTGGCATCCAGTTGTGCTTGATCACACTTAGTGCCGTAGGACGTTAAAAATTAAACAGTCAGTCAAACTTTGCATCCATACTCTTTGGACAGCTGGAATTCTTTGGCGCGGAATCATTCCTTTGGCTGTCGGGCTTTTTGTCGCGATGATTCCTGCAGCCACCGACTGCCACAAGGGTTAAAACTGATTTTTTTTGGGGGGATACAAAATAAACTGCATGTGTGTCGCCAGATGGCCTAACAAGCAAAATGTACAACGGGCGTGTTAGAGTCTTAGAGCTGTAATGTAAAAGACAAGATGGGATGAACCATAACCCACAAAGTCCCTTCTATATGAGAGCTGTCCTCGCTGTCAAGGGTCTCATCCAATGTCTTTCTCCAAACTAGCTATATCAAAAAGTTCAAGTGATAATAACAAAAATTACGGACTCCAGTGTGGGTCAACTGACTTTCCATAAACGGTCATTTAACTCTTCTATGAGACACCAAATTTCAACATCCTCGTAGAATCTCTTAGGCACCCCTTGCAGAAATCACGTCCTGCAATTTCAAGCATGTACGTACACAGATGTCTGCGATTTTCCTGTTCTCACACACACACACACACACACACACACACACACACACACACACACACACACACACACACACACACACACACACACACACACACACACACGCACGCACGCACGCACGCACACACCGGCGCTTCTGAGTCGCGCCAAAGTACGTTCTGCAACGAGGTTTGTGTACCTAGACATGACGTAATTTGTGTCTGGTTACTTCAGCTGTCAGAGATTGAGGCTGCCCGCTTGCACCAAAGTGGGCATTCTATTGAATTCGCCTCACCACGACCCATCCTAAAAGGTCTCTTCTATAAACAGAAGAGACTTTAAAAAATGACACACTAGCACAAGTATTAACAAATATTGCTTATGTTGATAGGTTGGATGATTTCACAGAAATGGCTCGTTCAAAATCTGCGCTGACGTATTCAAAAACAAGATAACAATATGAAAATGTTAATTATACCGTTTTTAAATTAATCTTTCTTCGAGGAAGCTTTTTTAAACTTCATTTTTTAGTCTTACTGTACAATTACGGGAGGAGTTCATCTTTCGAAACTGAGGACTTTAAAACACAGTCAGCTTTACATGCACTCAAGTAACTCAAGCAAAATATGGCCATCACAAAATGAACAGCCTTATGATACAAGTCAAGACAATGCCTTCACCACAAAAAAATCCAGACCCAAAAGGTAACTGCTAGCCCGCACCGGTTGTGGAGAGACCCACTCGGGGAGTACACCACAAGTACACTTTTATTCAAATGAGATGCTTAGCATCTCATTCGCATAGAAGTGTACTTGTGGCGTCATCCCCAAGGCCGGGCTCCATCTGGGAAGCAGTCCCGCAAACGACAAGGTAATCGTATAAAATGCACTGAAATCACCCACAAAGAAAGAAACACGCTTTGAAAGAACGTGCTTAAGACAGTTTAATGTAACTGTTGTGTATTCGTCTGTTCAAAGCGTTTATCTTTCAGTCTCTGTTATTTCTTCACCACAAAGCTGCACGGAGATCATTATCGTCAAAGCAATGTCAAAACTATTGGTGTGTCGAGGCGTTATGGACATTACACCACGATTAGGGCCGTCAAAACCTTCAGACCACCACAGAATTATCAGCCTCCATAGAAGAAAAAAAAATCCGAAAATGACGGGTTCTCTTTTGTATCTCCAGTTTAAATACATGTCCAGTTTATCGGGAACACTGAACTCGTTTGCGTTATGCAGTCCAGTAGCACGAATCAGACAGGAGAATGTCCTCTTGACGTATTAGCGTAATGACGTAGTCCGAATGTGACATCACTGGCAGTATGCAGCTTAGCTGTTTTCTTTCTGACACGTGGCGGCAATTGTGGGGTCTTTGCCCTGCAGAATAATAATAATAATAATAATAATAATAATAATAATAATAATAATAATAATAATAATAAAATGTAGATATTTTCATACTGAATCAAGTCAGTTTAACGTAGTAACCCCCAGCTAAACAGTACCGGGGGCTGGAGGAGGGGGTGGGGGTGGGGCTGCGCGTACAAGGGGGATAATCACGAATTGGACATCAGTCCCTGAGCACTGTTGTATTTTGTTCGCCCCGTTTTATGGGTCGCTGGGAGCTGTGCGAACTGTGCAGTTGTGTAGTGTTCATGGTGTATTTCACAGAAAGCTGTGTCCTAACTACCTTTACCACTACTAATTTAAAGTTACAATTACGTATAACTCTGATGACACATTTCAGCACCATTTGTGTTTGCTATGTGCCCTTGTCGACACACCTAATAAAATTTAACAGCAGTTTGGACACGCAGCAAAAGCGCACGCATAATCGCACTTATTTATTTTGCGCAGCCTTTAGCGTATCAATTTATGTTTAACTCTTTCTCGTACTGAAGCGTTGTAATTATAGAACGGAGTGGAGTCATTGTCAGGTTACTTGATATAAAGACGACGTGTCATAAACTGGATTGTCCTGTGTCTAAATGAACTATTGCTGTGTGTAGCGGTTCGTAACCATCTGTTACAGAAGTGTATCTTTGAACAGTTACGGCGGCAGTGGACCTTTAACCCATTTACTCCCGACACTCTACAGCAGGCGGTAGATCGACCATGATAAATCAAGGCGCCAAGCTAATCTGACACTATCCTTGAATTATCGCGGTCGAACCATCTCCTCCTAGTGATACATAGTCATTATAAGTGACACTTCCAAAATTCAAAATTTCGGAAATGCGGTCTTGGGGCAAAATCGTTTAACACCTTTTTTTCTTCTTCCTCTTCTTTTTTTTTTTTTTTTTTTTTTTTTTTTTTTTTTTTTTTGGGGGGGGGGGGGGGGGGAGGGGATGGGGCCTCAGACTTAGGTCCAACGCCACTGGAGTCTCTGACATTTGAGGGAAATCCTATACCCCCTGACCGTAGGTTGAGGTCAGAAAACTCATCAAGCGGGTGCCGTGCTGCCCAATGTTTATCTTGTGCAGTTGGCCGTTACCGACGCAACACTTCCCCTTCCTTTTCTGTCCCCTCTTCATTTTGACTGGAAACAGTGTCTAATCAGACCCGTACGCCTGCAGTTGACATTTGAGGGAAATCCGATACCTCCTGACCGCGGGGTGAGGTCAGAAAACTCATCAAGCGGGTGCCGAGCTGCCCAATGTTTATCTTGTGCAGTTGGCCGTTACCGACGCAACACTTTCCCTTCCTTTTCTGCCCCCTCTTCATTTTGACTGGAAACAGTGTCTAAGTCAGACCAGTACAACTGCAGTTGACATTTGAGGGAAATCCGATACCCCCTGACCGCGGGGTGAGGTCAGAAAACTCATCAAGCGGGTGATGAGCTGCCCAATGTTTATCTTGTGCAGTTGGCCGTTACCAACGCAACACTTCCCCTTCCTTTTCTGTCCCCCTCTTCATTTTGACTGGAGTGTCTAAGTCAGACCATTACAACTGCAGTTGGCATGGATCACCATAAACCCCCAGAGATTGAATCGGCTGATGGGAATCTGTGCATTTTGCAGGCCCGCTTAACACCCTTATTAGATCTCCCGGATGAGTAAGCCACTGCGGAATTATTTGCTTATGCAATGCCTTCCTCCTACATGAGGCATAGATTTTCATGAGCTCGTGCATGTTGTAAAGGCTGCTGAGAATCAAAGGGCTCTGATTGATCGTCTTTTACATAGATCGGCCCCGTTTGCATCATAAAGATGAGGACGTTATTACTGTTAACCCTTTTAGGGCAAACACCCTACAGCAGGCGATTGATTGACCATGATAATTCAAGAGTAGTGCCAGATTAGCTTGGCGCCTGAAAGCGCCAAGCTAATTTGGCACTACCCTTGAATTATCATGGTCAATCCACCTGCTGCAAGTGGTACATAGTTGTTAAGTAACACTTCAAAAATGCGCCCATGGCGCTAGAAGAGTTAAAAAGTAGAGCGGACTAAAAAAAGCAGAGTTGCACATACTAGATGAAACTGTGTGGGCATATCAATGTGGATTTCTGATACGTATGTAGTGTACATATAAAATCCACGATGTCTGCAATTAATTGTTTCGAAATATTGTTTCGAAATATTGTTTCGTTTCGAAATTTAGTGTCACATTGTGTTCCGTCATCGAATCTATCTGTTCAATTAACCTGATTTGTGTGTGTGTGTGTGTGTGTGTGTGTGTGTGTGTGTGTGTGTGTGTGTGTGTGTGTGCGTGCGTGCGTGCGTGCGTGCGTGCGTGCGTGCGTGCGTGCGTGCGTGCGTGCGTGCGTGCGTGCGTGTGTAAATTATTAGTTTAAATATTTAATATCTCAACGCACTACCTGCGGTTTGCCAGCTCAGTAATATAACGAAAGAGATAGACTGTTGGCTCTCAGGGACGGACAGTGCCGCTGACTGCCTGCTGGTGCTAACGAGGGACAAAGAAGGGTCCTGAAATACGATGCCGTCATCAGGCGCTAGGCCAGAAATTAGTATAGACAGCTTGACCTTCACCTACCCACCACCTTACGACAACCCTCTCCCTCCCTTTTTTGGCGTTGGACATAAGAGTGGGCTGGGGCAGGTTTTTTTTGTGGTAGCGGCTTTAACCAGACAGAGATGTGTACACTTACAAATGGCGTCCGTTTTCCGAATTTGCTCCAGAAAGTGACCTTGGCGGGAATCTTGCGGCCCGTGCGCTCGTCAAAGCAGTAACACTCCTCAAAGGGCGGGCTGTAAAGGTGAAGGGTCACGGCCTTGTCACTGTGACTCGGGTTCTCCACTCGGTGAAGGCCAAGGTCATCTGAAAAATGGAGAATATTGTACATTATCTTTTTAAAAATGAAAACAACCTGAAAGTCAAAAACATTGAAAGAAGATGATGACGACGATGATTATACAAATAGGCAATGAATAAGAAGAAGAAGAAAGAATACGGCAATAATATAAATTAATAAATAAATAAACAAATAAATAAAGTACGTTCTTCATCGGACAAAGACAAGCATTTTCTAGTTGGTTAACTCATCCAGCCCGACGGCCGTATTTCCCAAATTTTGGAGGCGTCACCTAATGACTATGCACCAGTTGCAGGAGATAAATCGACCATGATAATTCAAGGGCAGTGCCAGATTAGCTTGGCGCCGACAGGCGCCAAGCTAATCTGGCACTACCCTTCAATTATCATGGTCGACCCATCTCCTGCTGTAGTGCGTCAGGGCTGAATGGGCAAACTGCGTGTTCGCGAAGGCAGCGAATAATTCCCACAATAGGTCGAGAGAACAATATGTTTCAAGTACAAACTTAGCGTCACGGGGAGGGCGTGGGGGTGTGGGGGGGGGGGGGGGGAGGCTGTGGGGAAAGTGGTGTCTGGACTAGTTTCGCGACGTGGAACTCCGTCCGGTTAACCCTTTGGCTGTCGGTAGCAGTTTTTTGTAACGTAGCCTTCATAGGACAATAAGCAAATGTAATCACGATGGACGAACCAGCCCACGACCTCTCTTATATAGGTCTATGAGTTTGCATTCATTTTCCCACTTTTTGCACAATTCACTCGCAGACATTATAACAAAGATACCGAACCACTGTATTCGTAAATAATTCAAAATTCTCTCTCTCTCTCTTTGACAGAGAGAGAATGAATGAATGAATGAATGAATGAATGAATGAATGAATGAATGAATGAATGAAACTTTATTTTCCAAGGATAAAAGAATAGGTGCGCAGACCTGTTTTCATTCTTGTCCTTGCTACACACTACAAAACAAAATAACGTACATGAAATCACTCTCTTACACACACACACACGCGCCAGTGTGCAATTGCCGCGTGCACAGGTTTGTGCCGGATTAGCTTGTAGCCCGTGCAGGCGCCAAGCCAAGCCTGCACAACCCTCCACACACACACACACACACACTGACACACACACACACACACACACACACACACACACACACACATCAGTATATCATGTACACATACATCCTATCACTTAAAACTATACTACAGCAAATATAAAAAGTATAAAGGATTTTGTACATAAAACCGCTATTGTTCTCATCATAAAAATCAACACGACTCACTCAAACAAACATACAACAGGCACACACACACACACACACACACACACACACACACACACACACACACACACACACACACACCGCACTGGCACACACACACGCGCGCGCGTGTGTGTGCAAGTACGTAGGGATGCGCGCGTGCACACACATACACTTGCACACTCACACACAGATAAACACACACCCGCACACACACGCGATAGCGGCCTCCCCACACCACTAAACCGCGCACAGCTAGATGCTATAGTCTTCAGTAAAAGTAATGTATAGCGATCCCGCAATCATCGCGCGCGCGGGTCGACGCGGTCCACGCGGCGCGAGCGCCCAATGCTGGGTCTATCGACGGCATCCTGTCTGGCCAGCCGAGTCCATGGGGTCAAGGATATTACATAATGCGGCTTGCTGGAATGCCAGCGGTATATTACATGCGTTCATAAATATAAATGTCAGAAGAGAATGCAGACTATCCGTGAAATGCCGCATAAGGCATGGAGTGCTACATGTAAAAATAAAAATAGAAATAAAAAATAAAAGGAAAAATTAAGTTAAGAGAGAGAGAGAGAGAGAGGAGAGAGAGAGAGAGAGAGAGAGAGACAGACAGACAGACTTTCAGACAGAGACAGAGACAGAGAGACAGAGAGACAGAGACAGAGAGAGAGGGAGAGAGAGAGAAGAGAGAGAGAGAGAGAGAGAGAGAGAGAGAGAGAGAGAGAGAGAGAGAGAGAGAGAGAGAGAGAGAGAGAGAGAGCAGAGAGAGAGAGAGAGAGGGAAAGAGAGAGAGAGCATTGCGTCAATTCATACTGACGTGTTGGTGCGTTGCGTCAATTGAGGACCATTGTATAACACTGACGTGTCTTGTGCTTTTACCCCAGATAGCATGCTTACGTTAGAATAACGCTAGAAAATGGTTAGCATGGTTAGACCATGGTTAGAGTTACAATGCAAACGTTAATTTAATGTTAGGCAGTGGTTACAATTCAAACGTTACAAAGTAAGGTTAGTCTGCCGTTTATGTAACGTAGTAAAAGCGACCTTACCTTGTGGTTACAAACTAACGTTAATTTGACGTCTATTTACAGCAGAAACGTTCGTGCTTAAGTTATTGTGACGTAAATCGAACGTCAAAGACTACCTATAAATCGCGTTTTGGTTGGTCGGAAATCTCAGGGGAGATAAAGATTCAGGGGAGAGAAATCTTCGCAATTCTGCGAAGAAAATGGCGGCCCATTGGAGAGAATCGATCTGCTGCTTTCTCTGCAAAGCGTACGACTTCACATTCCGTCTCAACCGTCACTGTTTGATTCTTCTCCATAAGTCGTCGATTCTTACTTTTGACATTTATTTTCGGCAATAAATTATTTTTTCGAAAAGGTTGAAAAGCTTCCCCTTAATCCATTCAGCCCTGACGCACTACAGCAGGAGATGGATCGACCATGATAATTCAAGGGCAGTGCCAGATTAGCTTGGCGCCGACAGGCGCCAAGCTAATCTGGCACTGCCCTTGAATTATCATGGTCGATCCATCTTCTGCAGCTGGTGCATAGTCATTAGATGACGACTCCAGAATTTGGAAAATACGGCCGTCGGGCTGAATGAGTTAATATGTTTACTGAAACATCCGCTTACCGCAAATGTAGGTGCACTGGTCTCTGTCAAACAACAGCTCTTCTCGTGGCGTCATCACTCCCGGTTCCACCTCCATGCAGCACTCCCGTTCTGACGTCACTCTGTCGTCCGGCCACCCGTACATCTCTTCTTTGACGTTACCGCTCAGCACCTGACGTCATCACATAAATGACGCGATTATTGGTCAGCAATGTCAAGACGGTGTCACAAATCTTGCACAAAATTAAGTTAACTCATTCAAGGTGTCCCGCATCAATAGATACAAAAGTGACATGTAGCGTTGCAGGCGACAACGCTATTCGACACTTATTCATGCCGGACACCTTGAATGAGTTAATACTATAAGAGAAAGTATACATTTTGTACTTTATATGCACTTGTTTGCTTTTGAATGACTTTTTCCAAACTTTCGGATGTGTACAATAAAAATTTGGCTTTCCCCCAAAAAATGAACATACTATCTTTTGTCATGGCAAAAGATAGTACGTCCATTTTTAGAAAAGCCAAATTTTCATTGATGTGTATTCTGCCCTGATTTCTGCCCTGCCATGGCAAAAGATAGTACGTCCATTTTTAGAAAAGCCAAATTTTCATTGATGTGTATTCTGTCCTGATTTCTGCCCTGCCATGGCAAAAGATAGTACGTCCATTTTTAGAAAAGCCAAATTTTCATTGATGTGTGTTCTGCCCTGATTTCTGCCCTGCCATGGCAAAAGATAGTACGTCCATTTTTAGAAAAGCCAAATTTCATTGATGTGTATTCTGCCCTGATTTCAGCCCTGCCATGGCAAAAGATAGTACGTGCATTTTTAGAAAAGCCAAATTTTCATTGATGTGTATTCTGCCCTGATTTGTGCCCTGTCATGGCAAAAGATAGTACGTCCATTTTTAGAAAAGCCAAATTTTCATTGATGTGTATTCTGCCCAGATTTCTGCCCCTGAATTGTGCCCGGCCATGGCAAAAGATGGTATGTCCATTTTTTAGAAAAGCCAAATTTTTATTGTGTATTCTGCCCTGATTTCTGCCCTGCCATGGCAAAAGATACAGTATGTCCATTTCTTTAGAAAAGCCAAATTTTCATTGATATGTATTCTGCCCTGATTTCTGCCCTGCCATTTCAAAAGATAGTATGTCCATTTTTTAGAAAAGCCAAATTTTCATTGATGTGTATTCTGCCCTGATTTCTGCCCTGCCATTTCAAAATATAGTATGTCCATTTTTTTAGAAAAGCCAACATTTCATTGAGGTGTATTCTGCCCTCATTTCTGCCCTGCCATGTCAAAAGATAGTCTGTGCATTTTTTTAGACAAGCCAAATTTTCATTGATGTGTATCCTGCCCTGATTTCTGCCCTGCCGTGGCAAAATATAGTCTTTAATTTTTTCATTAAAGCCCAATTTTTATTGTGTAACCGTAACCCTGACGCCCGTCCGATAATAGGTCTGTGCCCCGCAGCTATTGATGCGGGCGTCTTGAATGAGCTAACCCTTTTTGTGCCCGCAGCCACTGACTTAACCCATTTTCACCCTCTGCCCGCATTTTCCAATTTGTATAGGTATCACCGAATGACTGTACCAGCTATGGGAGATGGGTGGACCATGATAATTCAAAGTTCGTGCCAGATTAGCTTGGCGCCATCAGGCGCCAAGCTAATCTGGCACGAACTTTGAATTATCATGGTCGATTCATTTCCTGCTGTCGGGCGTCGGGACTAAATGGATTAATACGGTATCCGTGGCTGCGTGCGAAAGAGGGTTACAGTGCCGCACTCGTCACGTTCAGCACCAGTACCTTGAGGAAACAGTGTGACCCGGCGTGGGAGTGGATGCTGCTGGCCTGGGCCTCGTTCCAACACAGCACCATCAGGTTAAACTTCCCGTTCCCCTGGTCGACGAGGTTGCGGGTGTACCTGCAAACACATAATTTAACCCATTACATCCTGAGGCTGATTTTTTTTTTTTTTAAGTCTGTTCTATTTATAGAAGAGACGTTTCAGGGATGGGTGGGGCGTTTTCAGTAGCACACACATGACATCATAGGCGGGCAGGCCTCAAACTCTGGCAGTGAAGTGACAAGATAAAAATTATGTCATGTCTAGTTACGCAAACCTCGCTGTACAACATACTTTTGGTGCGAAGCGCCGCGTGTGTGTGTGTGTGTGTGTGTGTGTGTGTGTGTGTGTGTGTGTGTGTGTGTGTGTGTGTGTGTGTGTGTGTGTGTGTGTACACGAAAATCTCCGAAGTTTGCGTACGTGCAAGCTTGAAAAGAAGGGAAATGCTTTATTAAGTGGGTGTGTAAGAGAGCCTGCGAGCATATTGAAATTTGATGTTTCGTTGAAGAGTTAAATAAAAGTTTATAGAAAGTCGGTTGACCCACATTAAAGTCCGTAATTTTCGTTATCTTCACCCGAAATTGCGCATATGACTAGTTTGGACAGAGACGTTAGATGAGTTCTTGAGCCAGCTATGTACCTTTTCCACTTTTGCGACAAAAGGAATTTATTGCAGAATAAAAAGGTCACAAGTAAGAATCAGTGACTTGTGGGGAGGAATCAGACAGTAAAGATGGTGTAAAAGCACAAGACACGTCAATGGTATACAACAATGTTCCTGAATTGACTTAAAGCTTAAAGTATGAACTGACGCAGTGCTCTCTCTCTCTCTCTCTCTCTCTCTCTCTCTCTCGCTAGCTCGAACCTTTTGCGCAGTCTGCACAGTCAAGATGTGTTTGCCCTTTTACCTTTGCTTTAAAACTTTAACGCCAAAATCTCAACGCCCAAAAACAAAATCCATCTGCAGGGGCTCATGAGGATCTAGATGTCTCTTGCACTTGGCTGATGGTTAATCTGTTCCGGCAGTAATGGGCCTGTTTGATTTTTTTTTTTTTAAGGTAAGGCCGGGTATTGCGCAGTTGTCAAAAACTAAAAAAAACAAAACTTGGTCTTTTTCGGAAGGCGTCGGCATGTCAACCTTAGAACGTGCGGCTATAAATAATTTTCACACACGTTTCCCGGAGGCCTTCACCTAGAACTTTAGAAGGTCAGTGCCATCCCTCTGTGTGTTATTGACATTTTGCGTGAACATGTGTGTCTAGAACATTAGGTCAGTGTCATCTTTATGAGTCACTGAGATTGTGCTCCCTGGATGCGCCTGCGCGTGCACGCTGTATGACAGTCCCGGTCTGGTTGGTTGGTTAGTTCGGGTTTAACGTCCACAGCACCGAGGTGATCATGGACGGCCCTGACGGGTGGGTTATGGGGGACAGGGAAATCTATTGCCTATGGAGTACGTCCTGAACACTGATCAACTCAGGTGCACTCCAACTGTGCCACTTTGATTTACCAGGACCTTTCAACGGACATGCTATTGAACAAATCCGTTTTCTCCCTGGATTTTGTGAGTCCAACTACCGAGGCCGGGACGGGATTCGAACCCGGTCTGCCTCTAACTGGACACATATATATGGTGATTAGACAATAAGGGTCGGGAAAGGTTATCGGAGAATATTTCATCTGAGCTCGCGTCCGCCAAATAACCGCTCAGGTAAAACATTCTCCAAAAACCCAATCGATAACCCACGCGGAGAGTTCGATAGCCTGCACGGTTTACAACAACCACATGCCTCCTATTTACTATATTTGGGGGTGAAAACAAGACAAACTTGACGCGGCCATTTTGTTTACATCCGACACCTTATAACTTCTGAGCGTGTTTCCGCAGCAAAAAAAAAAACAACAGCCAAAAAAAAACAAAAAAAAAAAAAAAAAAAAAAAACAAGGGATAGGGAAACAGACACTGAGGCAGACAGACAGACAGACAGATAGACAGACACAATATGTATACAAATTTTAATTGTGTGTAACAATTTTAACAAAATCTTACATGAGTCGGCTGGCACAGCACTGCGACGTCCATGTGAAAAAATAAAGATTATAAAAAGTATTTGTACTTTCAGTTAAAGATCACTTCAAAGGCTATGAATCGCCATTTTTAAGTCTGGGTAGAGAGAGAGAGAGAGAGAGGAGAGAGAGAGAGAGAGAGAGAGAGAGAGAGAGATTCAAATTCTAGCAGAGCCCTTCCCACTAAGTGTAATGTTTGGAGTACTGCTGGTGGTGCGTGAATCGTGGACGTCAAGCATACAATGAGTAAACAACACTGATTGATGTGTTCAGACTGACTTTGTATTCATACCGAAATATCGGTTGGTGATGATCGCCATGTTTGGTAGCCAGCCACTAGCGATAACTGTAGCATCGCCTAAGTGCCGCGGTTAGTGAGGAGTTAGTTCCCTTAAAGTTGTACATGCATGTATTCATGAATATAAAACTCAACACATTACATCACCTCCTTCCTTGGATGAAAAAAAATGCATGTGATCACAATTACAATCTTTTTTTTTTCCTTTTCCTTTCCTTCCCTTTGTTTTAACATTAAAGAAGAAATATAAATTGGGATTGGCAAAGAATTCTTGCATTAGTAGGTTGTTAACTCAAACATAAATAAATGAGGCTGATACAAGAGGTAGAACATAATGATATCATGAACACATAGGTTTAGTGTTTGGAATTATGAAGAAAATAAATGCGACTAGATTCCACTTATCACTGCTGATTATGACTAGTACTTGAAACTATTAAATGAAGTGAACACAACAGTCTCGAAGACAAAACTAACACAACGGTGCAGGCTGGTCGCGCCTCACTGGGTCTTTCACCAGAGTCTTTGTAAAAATAAGGGGGAAAAAATATTGGTGCAGGCTGGTCGCGCCTCACTGGGTCTTTCACCAGAGTCTTTTAGGGTTTGTTCAAAATATAATCATCGAATCGTTTTGGCATGTGGACTTGACGCGCGGACCTTCTGGCATGGTGGGGACTGGGTGAAGCTGCAGGGGTTGGAGGCTGGGGTGCGCAGTCAAGACCACTTGGCGTTGTCGGGTCAGGGAATGAGTCGGGTTCCTGTTCAGCAGCAGAAGGGGGTCTAGGAGCCGTCTTGAAGAAGCTGCTGTTTCGGGTGATCTTTTGTTGACCTCGCTGAGCCGTGATCATGGACCCTTTCTTGTTGGTGACGACCAGCGGAGTCGGTTGCCATGGAGTGTCAGCCTTGGTGGGGTCATGAGTCTTAAGGAGGACAGGATCACCAATCTGGAGGGGAGATGGTTTGACATAGGCCTTGTTGTCAGCAAATTCCTTCATGAGGGCTTTCTGAGCAGCATCACGCTGTCTGACAGCATGATCATCTCGGGTTTGAGGGACTTGAGGGAGTCGAGACCTGAGGTTTCTGCCAAAGAGCAGGGAAGCGGGGGGAACACCGGTTGTGGAGTGTGGGGTAGTGCGGTAGTCAAGGAGAAATCTATACATTTCCTGCTTGAGGTTGGGGGTTGTCGCACTTTTGAGGGTCTTCTTGATGGAACGCATGAAACGTTCAGTTTCTGCATTTGCACGGGGCCATAAGGGGGTGATTTTTCTGTGTTTGATACCCATGTGAGCACAGTACATGGCAAAATCAGCGCTATTGAAAGGGGGACCATTGTCTGTTTTAAGAGACTCAGGAATGCCAAATTCTGCAAAGATCTTGTCAAATTTGGGAATGACGCTTCGAGCTGACGTCGAGTCGATAATGTCGACGACCGGGAAGCGGGAGTATTCGTCCATGACGACCAAGATGTACTTGCCACTGGGAAGATGTCCAAAGTCTGCGGAGAGTTCGGTCCATGGTGCACTAGGGAGGGGTGACATCTTCAAGGGTTCACGCGCAGGGGTGGGAGTTGAAATCTGGCATTTCATGCAGTTTTTCACAGTCACTTCAACGTGGTGTTGCAAGTTTTTAAACCATACTTTTTCGCGTAGCAGGGCGACTGTTTTGACTATGCCTTGATGACCGGAGTGGGCGAGTTTCACAGCTCGATCCTGGAGGGATGTGGGGAGAACGACCTGGTTGCCTTTCAAGATCACTCGGTCACCTGAGGCTAGGGATAGCTCAGAGCGACACTGATGAAGTGTGTTAAATGTCGATATGTCGATGTTTTGTTCATGCTTGTGCCACTGGTTGGTGAGAAGCCCATGGATTACTGCGGTGAGGGTAGGGTCAGACGCGGTTTCAGCAGCAACGTCATCAACAGTCATCGCTTTGGGGATGCAGTTTTCGGTGACGTAGTTGACGTATTCTTCTGCAATTTTCTCTTCACGGTCACTTGAGGCTTGTGGAACTGGGTGACGGCTGAGATAGTCTGCAGGGTTGTCTGCACCTGGTCGGTACTTGACAGTGATCTGATATGGCTGAAGTCTCATCGCCCATCGTTCGATGCGCGTTGACAACCTTGAGCGGGGGTTGTTGAAGATCGAGACAAGGGGTCTGTGATCAGTGTGGACGGTAAATGGTGCGCCGTAGATGTAAATGTGGAAATACTCACACGCCCAAGTCACTGCGAGAGCTTCTCGTTCTGTTTGAGAGTATCGTTGCTCTGTTGGGGTGAGGGGTCGACTTGCAAACTGGATCACACGACCATCTTGTGTGAGGACAGCTGAAATACCCACAGGGCTGCCATCAGTGTAGATTTCACTGGCTTTACGCGGGTTGAAGTATGCGAGCGTGGTAGCTTGACTGAGGGCTGCTTTCAGTTTCGCAAGCGCTGCACCATGTGCTTGTGTCCAAGACCATGGCGTAGTTTTCTTGGTGAGGATGCGTAGTTCATGCGTCAGCGTTGCGTAGTTGGGGATGTGGTGAGCACCACAAAAGTTCATCATCCCAAGTAGGCTGCGGACTTCGGAAGCGCTGCTTGGCGTAGGTAGATGGAGGATTGTGTCAAGCTTGTCCTGGCTTGGTTTGATGCCCTCCTTTCCGAAGATGTGACCAAGAAACTCGAGGGATTCCTTGTTGTACACACACTTTTCACTGTTCAGTGTGAGTCCTTTCTGGCGAAGACGTTCGAATAGTGCACGAAGGTTGCGGTCATGGCACGCTTGATTTGTTCCAAAGCACATGATATCGTCACTGATGTTTACAACACCATCGAGTCCTGCTAGGCATTGACGGACAGTTTCTTGAAATATCTCACTTGCAGAGTTTATGCCAAAGAACAGACGACGGTATCTGTAGAGCCCCATGTGCGTGGCAAAGGTAGTGATGTATCGCGAAGAAGGGTCTAACTCTAGTTGATTATACCCTTGCGTTAAATCAAGTTTGCTAAAGACGGTGGCCCCAGCAAACATGGTCTTTAGTTCGTCGAGAGTTGGTGTGGCATGACGTTCGCGACGAATTGCCTTGTTTGCCGCACGCATGTCAACGCAGACACGCACCTTTCCTGGCTGTTTGGGTTTGGGCACGACGACAACTGGAGACACCCATGGTGTTGGTCCAGTAGCTTTTTCAATGATGCCAAGTTCTTCGTCTTTCCGCAGTTGCTCTTCAATGTCTTTTCGCACATGAAATGGAACACGTCGGTATTGTTGTGCTACAGGTTGGACAGTCTTGTCGATATGTAGTTGGATTTTCTGGTCATTCAGTTTGCCTACACCACCAAAGAGATCGGAAAATTCGTCTTGCAGCTTTTCGTGTTCAGGCTTGATGTGATGCACGGTAGCGAGTAGGCCTAGTTCTTGACATGTCTTCCAGCCAAGGATAGCTTTTTCTTTCTGTTGGACGACATGGATTGTCGTCTTTGTTGTGTTTCCCTTGTGTTGGACGACAGTATTGAAGGCACCAATGACAGGAATGGCATGTTTGCTCCCATACGCAGAAATCTTCTTGTTCGATGGATGTAACGAAGGCTTGGGTGTGATCAGATCATAGTCATCTTTTGATAGAATGTCAATAGTAGCACCGGAGTCTGCGAGAAACTCAAACCCATGTCCTTGCACTGTCACTACGAAGTGAGGAAGTCGACTGCTGATGTTAGAGGTCATGAAGATATATTCAGTCTCGCTGGAGCTGTCAGATTCAGTCTTGATAACGTTGGCTTCATCATCTGGGTTGTCAAGATGGTGAACGTTAGATCTGGGCTTGTTGCGATGACGGTAGCCACCAGGTTGGTGTTTCGATGCATTCAACGGTCCCTGTGTTTGTTTCACAGGCTGTGAACGACAAACTGAAGCAAAATGGTGTAGTTTAGTGCAGGAATTGCAACGTTTGTTGAAGGCGGGGCAAGATTTCTGTCCACCTTTGTGCGGCCAATCACCACCACAGTTTCTGCACTTGGATGGTTGCTGAGATAATTGTCGTGGTTGTTGATGGCGAAGACGACTGCCACTGGCATGGTGATGATGAGCATCAAGTTTATTGATCTCAGTATGCATGGCTCGTGAGTGCTGGGTGGTCAGTTGCAGGGTACGTGCAAACGTGAGAAGATCAGCTAAGGTCATAGCTGGGGTTGATAGACCCTTTTCTCGGACTTTCGACGACTTGCATCCAGCAATCAGCTGCGATTTGATTTCAGACGATGCATCGGCAAATCCACAGGTTTCTGCAAGCTGTTTAAGCTCAGAGTAGTACTCATCAATGTTGTCTGATTTTTGTTCTGTTTTGCGGAAGACGTACCGTTGGTATTCCACGTTAGTTTGCGGGTTGAAATGAGCGGTGATAGTGTCTACCAGCTTCGAGAAAACAGTGTCGTTGTCACCGGGACGAAGTGCTTCGTCGGGGAAAGTGTCAACAATGTCATTCAGTTCATCGCCGCCGAATGTAAGAAGAAGAGCTTTTTGTCGATCAACATCGTTTATTTCGTAGGCTGTGAAGAATGTTTTGAGTCGTTGAACCCACTTCCTCCAGCGCACAGCTCTTCCCTCTGGGGCGCAGTCGAACGACTGGTAGGCTGGTAGAGCGGCCATCTTCTAGCGCAGTAACGTTTTTTTTTTTTCCGAGCACGTGGTCCAACAGAAAAGTCAGTGATAACTTGGACTTACTGCAATCCTCGTCGCCAATGTAATGTTTGGAGTACTGCTGGTGGTGCGTGAATCGTGGACGTCAAGCATACAATGAGTAAACAACACTGATTGATGTGTTCAGACTGACTTTGTATTCATACCGAAATATCGGTTGGTGATGATCGCCATGTTTGGTAGCCAGCCACTAGCGATAACTGTAGCATCGCCTAAGTGCCGCGGTTAGTGAGGAGTTAGTTCCCTTAAAGTTGTACATGCATGTATTCATGAATATAAAACTCAACACATTACACTAAGCAAAGGTCCTCGGGCCCGCGACGGCCGCATTGGGCCCGAGCACGGCTGTGCGCGTGTCCACTGCGGCCTTCGTGGGCCCGAAGACGTTTGAATTCTGGGGTTGAACTCTGCTAGCATGGTCGAACTGTATGTCACAGCTGTTATAAACTAAGTCTCTATAGACCCCTTGATAGACGCGTTGCCTATCCCAAACGTTTGAAACTTGAGCAAATTAAGCTTGAGTAGTCTTTTACAATGCTAACGTGATTAATTTACTTAGTTTATGACGTGCGAGTGTAGTGTCTGTCACCAGTATGTCACATCATACGCAAGAGTGCTGTCATCAACTTGTTTGTCAGTAAAACGTGACATCATCCATGTTGTCGTCTGCACATATTTTCTCTGTCGTTTTCAGGCTTTTGTTAAGGGCAATCGGTATGCCGTGATTTCTGTTATCATTTTTACGTGTTTGTTTTAGTTGCTGAGTATTAAACCGAACGACAAACCAAATATATCTGGTGTTTTTCTAATTGCATTAAAATAACATAAAATAAAATAATGAAATGAAATAAATTGAATAAAATAAAATAATATAAAAAAATAAATTCAATCAAATCAATTTAATGTAATGTAATTTCTTTTTTAAATAATATAAGATAAAATATCCTGCATGACCTCCAAAGGATAAAATTCCAGTTTTACAAAAGTGAAGGCAGCACTAAAAGCAAGGTCACTGTCGAATCACGGAAGATCTAGCGATACGAAGCCATCAGTGAAGGTGCATGTGTAAGTTGCTCTGTGAAACCGGACCTTACGGCCTTGGGACTTAAGGTTCAGAGTCACAGACCGGCATGCACCCACTGTGTACACGGGCCGTGCACTTTTAGAGACGGACTTTGCGGGGATTTGCAAACGCAAAAATAATGTCAAAAGGTCGCACGTTTTATCATTTACCTTAAAACAACGTCCCCCCCTCCCCCCCCCCCTCCTCCCCCTCCCCCAGCACACACGCTCCATCTGCAAGAGGCATAGATCCTCATGAGCCCCCGCTATCGCGGGGGCTCATGAGAATCTATGCCTCTTGCCGACTACTTTACATTCAAGATTGTTTTTTTCAAATCGTTTTACTGCAATCCAAAACGATGATTGTTCGGATTGGGGGCAATTAACTTTTAGAGTCAAACCGCGCAAGTAAAGAGCTTTGTTTGAGGGCGGAGGGGGTGGGGCAGAAAGAGACAGAGAAGAAGCCGTAGGATGGGAAGTAAAGGCAAGGGGGGGGGGGGATAGTGGGGGGGTGGGGGCAGCAGGGGCGGAAAACTGGGCTGAACGAGGCATACAGAGAAAGTGAGCTGGTTTTCGCCGGCTTTGCTACTAAAAAATGTGCAGTCTCAGTGAAACGTTGCCCCCTTGACATTTAGATTAATGTATCGTGGTTGAAAAGTGGCCTGATAAATAAAAGTGCACAAGCCTGAACATTTTTATTTGAAAAATACGTAATCGACTTCACTGTAAATAAAACTTAAATGTGTGCTAAAGAACTGGGACAGAAAAAATATAGTAAGTGTGCGTACTTAAGTGTGTGTGTGCGTGTGCGTGTGCGTGTGTGCGTGTGTGTGGTGCATGCGTGCGTACATACATATTCGTTGGTGTGTGTGTGTGTGTTTGTGTGTGTGTGTGTGTTTGTGTGTGTTTGTGTGTGTGTGTGTGTGTGTGTGTGTGTGTGGGTGTGTCTGCATGTGAGTGGTTATGTTGGCGTGCGTGCATGCATGCTTACGTTTGCAAGTGCGTGCATGCGTGACTATATGCGTGCGCGTGTTTGCGTGTGCCGGAATTTCGTGCGTGCGTGCGTGTGTTAGTCACATCTGTGCTTGCAGTGCATGCGTTTGTCTACGCGCGTGCGCGGTGTGTCTGGTGTGTACTGTGTGTACCTATTCGATTTCCCAGCTGAGTGCCACGTTTCGTCGTTATTATTGTAACACCGTCAAAATTTTTGGACACTGTCCAAAGTGAGCAGGCTGACTTGTTCTAGGTTATACAAGTCTACCATCCCGGCTAACCCTGTTATTGGCAAGGGTCACAGATTCTCATAAGCCCCTGCAGTCGCAGGGGCTCATGAGAATCTGTGATCCTTGCATGCTGACCTAAGTCAGTCGGCTACAGTGCTCCCATCCAGTATCGTGTAACATTCTCTCATAACTTTGCAAGTCCTTACAAAGAGTCGAGAATCGTTAATTTTTCGGAAAAAAAAAAGAGACTGAAAAGCTTTTGGCAGCCACAGACTGTTCGACTCATTGCCATCCATCCGCTTCCCGAGACTAGCTGCGGGAACTCATGAGGATCTATGTCTTTTATTGGGGCCAGTGGGACTCTATGTCTGTAGGAGATAAGAGGGTGTCCACCGCGTCAGTCATTGAAGGACACACCGATCAAGTTCAGTCAACGAAGTCGCCAGTGGGTGTGTGCCAAATGCGCTCCAGCCATTGGCTGGTTTTCCGACGGGACACGACAATGAAGGTGAAGGCCAGCCGGCAGAGGGGAAAACAGTGTATTGACTCAGTGTCCTACTTTCTGCTCAAGTCCAAGGAAAGTACAGAGAGAGAGAGAGAGAGAGAGAGAGAGAGAGAGGAGAGAGAGAGAGAGAGAGATTTATGAATTTTTCAGTCGTTCAAGTTGTGCCAGCTAACTGCGCATTAGAAAAATAGCACCCTTACTGGCCGTAAACCCCCCCCCCCCCACCACCACCACCACCACCACCACCACTGACCATCACCACCACCACCACCACCATCAACAGCCACCATCCTCCCACGAGCCACCCTCCCCCTCCTCCCGTCAATCTACCTCACTGAACAGAGAGAGAGAGAGAGAGAGAGAGAGAGAGAGAGTATAAAACAAACGCACGCAGTACACACACTGACATGTTTTTGCCCCCCCCCCCCCCCACCCACCCCCCTTCCATATCACCCCACCCCACCCCCCACCCCCACCCACCGTTACATCTCACCTTTCTTTCTCTCGTCCCACTCCATCCCCCCCTCCCGTCCCTTCCCATCTCCCCCTCCCCCTCCCATCCCCATCACCCCACTCCACCCCACCCTCCCCCCCCCCCACCCCCCACCTCAATCTCAGCCCTTTTACACCAAAACCTACTTCTCGAATTCTTTAACGTTATCAGTCGGTTTTGCTTTCGACACAGCGTGTGTCGCATTCCCGCAAACCTAGTCAGCAACGGTCCTCAGGTTGACTGTCGGCCGCAGTTGACACGCGCACAGCTGTGCGCGTGACAACTGCGGCCGACTGTCAGCCCGCAGACCATTTTTGTTTTTGTGGTTTTGTTTACTGGAAACTTTTGCGTCGGTAGACCTATTTTCAAATAAGAAATTCAACCAGCTGTGAAAGTTGCACTTTTAGAAAAAGCTACGATGAAAACCTACAGCTCACTTAGACAGGGCGAAAGTCGCTGTTGCTTACGTGTGCGGGGAAGGAGATTTGGAGGTCGTGGGTGGTGCTGGGGAGGAATGAAAGTTGGAGAGGAATGAAAGGGAGAGAGAGGGTGGAGGGTTGAGTTTCGGGTAGGGGATTTAGCAAAAATATGAAAGCAGCACCACCATCACCACCAATAACAACAAGTAACATTAAATAATAAACAACAATAACAAAAAAACGACAATAAAACTTCAAAACAACAATAACAGCAACCAAACCATCGCACAGAAAAAAATACAACAGAAAAGGAAAAGAAAACAACAATTTATAACCTCGAAGATCACAGCTATGACACAAAATTGTATGTATTTTTTAGCCTCGTCGAAAAAAAATGAAATGAAAACTTGAAACATAAGAACTGAAAATGGCGTGATAATTAGCAACTTCGAACCGTAAGACTCTGTGGAAACTCCTACGACACTACGGTGTACCCACAAAGCTCGTCCGCCTGATCAAGAGCAGCTATGATGGCATGACATGTCGCGTGATCCACGAAGGGCAGTTCACCAGAGAGCTCCAGGTCAGAACTGGTGTCAGGCAGGGGTGTCTGCTGTCTCCGTTCCTCTTCCTACTGGCCATAGACTGGGTCATGAAGATGACCACAGAGCACAGACGAAGTGGAATACAGTGGACACTGTGGACACAGCTTGACGACCTCGATTTTGCAGACGACTTGGCATTACTGTCCCACACTCATCAACAAATGCAGGACAAGACCACGAGGCTTGCTGACATCTCGTCCCAAGTGGGCCTCACCATTCACAAACAGAAAACAAAGACAATGAGGCTGAACGCAACCAGGGAAGAACCAGTCTTGCTTGCTGGCACCCCGTTGGAGGAGGTGGAGTCCTTCACCTATCTCGGGAGCATCATAGACAAAAAAGGCGGCACTGATGCAGATGTCAGAGCACGAATCGGTAAAGCCAGAGCAGCCTTTCTCCCAGTTGAAAAAAGTGTGGAGTTCCAGAGAGCTGTCACAGCACACCAAAGTCCGGATTTTCAACTCCAATGTAAAAGCAGTTCTCCTATATGGAGCAGAGACTTGGAGATTGACAAAAACCACAGTCAACAGAGTACAGACCTTCATGAACAGTTGCCTTAGAAGAATTTTGAAAATCCACTGGCCAGAGAAGATCAGCAACGTCAGACTCTGGGAGAGAACAGAGCAGATAACAGCAGAGAATGAAATTGGGCGAAGAAGATGGGGATGGATCGGTCACAGTCTGAGAAAGCCAGCTTCCAGTATCACTAGGCAGGCATTGTCATGGAACCCCCAGGGAAAGAGGAAAAGAGGTAGGCCGAGAAACTCCTGGCGTCGAGACCTCCAAGCAGACATCAAGAGACTGGGAACCACCTGGAGTAGAATCGAAGGAGAAGCACAGGACAGGAGTTGCTGGAGGTCTCTCGTCGACGGCCTATACCCGGGTAGGGGTGACAGGCGTAAGTAAGTAAGTAAGAACCGTAAGGCCTGAATTGTGACTTTGCAATGTACGGCCTTGAGCCCGAGGGTTCAAATTCACGCACCACAACACAAACCAGCGCCCACTGGACCAACCCCGCCACACACGTCATAACGTTTCCAACACCGTACTTGTACGTATCGACTTTAAAAAAAAAAAGAATATATGCAAGGGGCATAGGTTTTCATGAGCCCCTGCAGCTGCAGGGGCTCATGAGAATCTATGCCTCTTACTGACATCGATCTCGGGTCATTTAGATCGTTTCTAGACACACACAAAAGGTCAGTGGCCCGGGATTCACATATATCTTTGACAACCGCGAAAATTATTATTGACTGAGATATTTTCAGGGAAGCGTACTTCCATGAACTGCCGCAGTCTTGCGGTACAGACCCAGTGCGCAAACGCGACAAATCTGAAGACACATTTCAGCACCATTTGCTTGTTATGCGACGAATCTGAAGACACATTTCAGCACCATTTGCTTGTTATGCGACAAATCTGAAGACACATTTCAGCACCATTTGCTTGTTATGCGACGAATCTGAAGACACATTTCAGCACCATTTGCTTGTTATGCGACAAATCTGAAGACACATTTCAGCACCATTTGCTTGTTATGCGACGAATCTGAAGACACATTTCAGCACCATTTGCTTGTTATGCGACAAATCTGAAGACACATTTCAGCACCACTGATTTGCTTATTATGCCTTGTCAACACATCTAATAAACTTTAACTCATTCAGCCCGACGCACGTATTTCCCAAATTTTGGAAGCGTCATCTAACGACTATGCACCTGTTGCAGGAGATGGATCGACCATGATAATTCAAGGGCAGTGCCAGGTTAGCTTGGAGCCGACAGGCGCCAAGCTAATCTGGCACAGCCCTTGAATTATCATGATCGACCCATCTCCGGCTGTAGTGCGTCAGGGCTGAATGGGTTAACAGCAGTTTGGACACGCAGCAAAAGCACACGCGTAATAGCACATTTATTCTGCGCAGCTGTGAGCGTGTCGATCTAGTTTTAGCTGTTTCTCGTACTGACAGCGTTGTATTTCTATGGAGTGGAGTCATTGTCAGGGAACTTGATATAAAGACGACGTGTGCTGAACTGGATTGTCCTGTATCTAAAGGCACCGCTACACATGCCCGGTTTTGAGGCCGATTCCTGATCAGTTTCGAATCGGTAGGTGATCGGACCGGACTGCAAAAACGTGTGCACTGCCACACATTCCCCGGCCGACTTTATTTAGCCGACCGGTTTGAACCGAAGATCAAAGTCGTACCTGTTCTGCAAAATGGCTGCTAGTTTTGACAGTGATGATGATGTGCTTGCATTATCAGCAGTTTTGCATCATATTCGGGAAGAGGCGTGCGAAACATCAGCAACAGGTGTGTTCCGCCATTTGCAAACTCAGTGAAACGACATGCTTTGCGAGACGCGCTCTGACTGGTTGAAGCTTACGATCGGGACCGATTCGGATCGGAAAAATAGAGCAGGTTCTAGACACCCGATTCCCAGTCGATTGGGACCGGATCGGATAATTGACGTCATCCGATCGCAATCGGATCGGAATCGGCTTCAAAATCGGGGCACAACCGGCACGTGTGGCGGGGCCT
This sequence comes from Semisulcospira habei, assembly GCA_036245525.1. NCBI lineage: Eukaryota > Metazoa > Mollusca > Gastropoda > Semisulcospiridae > Semisulcospira > Semisulcospira habei. The sequence continues at coordinate 58,943,797 of BTPG01000002.1, read as the reverse complement.
TAAAGGAACCATAACTAGACCTGTGTGTAGCGCTACGTAACCATCTGTTACAGAAGTGTATCTTTGAAAAGTTATGGCGGAAGTGGGCCTTTAAGAGGTCGCAAACGATGAAAAATGTTTCGATTGTCAGTCATAGAACTGGCATGACATGCTACTCACAATAATTGACGGATCACCCTGGAAAAAAAATAGTCATAAAATTCAAATAAGCACAACTCGCTCATATATTAATATTTTGTTTTGGACAAAACTGTAGCCTAAGAATGGTCATGGTTTTAACACTTTGGGTGTCGGTATGATATGCTACTCACAATAATTGAAGGGCCACCCTGAAAAAGTAGTCATAGATTTCTAAAAAGCTCAACTCGGTCAGATTTTAAGATTTTGTTTTGGTCGTTTTTGATAAGACTGTAAACTAAGGATGGGTCATGATTTTAACCCTTTAGGTGTCGGTATGATATGCTACTCACAATAATTGAAGGGCACCTCTGAAATAGTCATAGATTTCAAATAAGCTCAACTCGGTCAAATGTTAAGATTTTGTTTTGGTCGTTTTAGATAAGACTTTAGACGGATGGGCCATGATTTTAACCCTTTGGCTGTGGGTACGATATGCTACTCACAATAATTAAAGGGCCACCCTGCAAAAATACTCACAGATTTCTGATAAGCACAACTCGGTCAGATTTTAAGATTTTGTTTTGGTCGGTTTATATATATATATATATATATATATATATATATATATAATATATATATATATATATATATATATATATATATATATATATATATATATATATATATATATATATATATATATATATATATATGTAGACTAAGGATGGGCAATAATTGTAACCCTTTAAGTGTCGGTATGATATGCTCGGTCAAATCTTAAAGATTTTGTTTTGGTCGTTTTTTATAAGACTGTAGGCTAAGGGTGGGCCATGATTTTAATTAACCCTTTGGGTGTCGGTATGACATGCTACTTACAACAATTGAAGTGCAGTCCTTCATTTATTTTAAATAAGCACAACTCGGTCAAATTTTCAAGATATTGTTTTGATCGTTTTTGATACGACGGTAGACGAAGAATGACGTAGACTAAGATTTCGTTTAGGAAGTTTTGGACAAAACTGTAGACTAAATGGCCATGATTTTATCTTAACCCTCTGTGTGCCGGTAGCGGTTTTAGTCGCGATGATTCCTGAAGGAGTCCGAGTCATCGCGACTAAAACCACTACCGACACGAAAAAGCATTAAATAGACACAACTCTGTCAAAGTTTTAAGATTTTCTCTGGGCATCGGATGTTTTGGATTTTATGAGACAAAGCCAGTCTTGCAACAACAATAAATGTCCCAGTACGCACAATATCCTAACCCATTCAGCCCTGACGCACTACAGCAGGAGATGGGTCGACCATGATAATTCAAGGGTAGTGCCAGATTAGCTTAGCGCCTTCAGGCGCCAAGCTAATCTGGCACTACCCTTGAATTATCATGGTCGATCCAGCTCCTGCAACAGGTGCATAGTCGTTAGACTGACGCCTCCAAAATTTGGGAAATACGTGCTGGCTGAATGAGTTAATATTCCACAGCGTCGTCTTTATTTGAAAGTATCGATCATTTTTCAGTGTGGCTCTTAACTTATTTCGAGTTGTATAATAATTATATTGCCGGCGGATTGACTGATTTATAAATCGTAATATGTCACTACAAAGTGAAGATAATTGGCCAGTTTGAAACATCAAATCGGCCCGAGGACTTCGGTGTCCTGGGGTATATCGTACACCTTATCAAGTTAACCTATTACATCCTGAGCCTGCTTTTTAAAAAAATTTGCTTCTTGTCCTATGACGCTGAGAATGCAGATTACAAACTGAACGACGACAAAACGGAAGCCATGCTGGTAGGCACTCGCCAGAAACTTTCCCAGCTCTCTCCCTTTCTCCACCTTCAACTCGACAGCATCCCCATCTCCCTCTCTGACTCGGTCAAGAACCTTGGCGTTATCCTCGATTCCTCTTTCCATGACCAGCTTCGTCTCCGCCACGGCCCAGGCATGCTACTTCCACCTCCGCCGCATCAGTCAGATCAGAAAATACCTCACTACCGAAGTTGCCACCAAACTCGCTGTCTCTCTCATCTTATCTCGCATCGACTACTGCAACTCTCTCCTTTCCGGCCTTCCTCACTCCACCACTCTCACACTCCAGCGCGTCCAGAACAATGCTGCCCGCCTCGTCCTCAGAAAGAAAAAATCCGACCACATCACTCCCCTGCTCAAGCTCCTTCACTGGCTCCCCATCCCCCAACGCATCCAATACAAGATTCTGTCTCTCTGCTACAAATCCCTGAACAACTACGCTCCTGCCTATTTCTCCAACTTACTTCACCCCTACACTCCTCGCAGCTCCCTCCGCTCCGCCTCCGACCCTCTCCGCCTCCTCATCCCCCGCACCAAACTCAGCACTTTCGACCCCCGCTCCTTCTCAGTATACGGTCCATCCACCTGGAACACTCTCCCACTCTCTCTCCATCAGAAACACTCGCTCTCCTCCTTCCAGTCCGCCCTCAAAACTCATCTCTTTCATCTATATCACCACACTCCCCACCCCAAGCTGACCGTTGTAATGTATCTTCACTATTTGTGTTACGTGAGTCATTGTCTAAAGCGTGCGCATGCGTGTGCGAGTTGTGAGTGCGCGCTTAGAGTTATAATTATTATAAGATAAGCGCATTATAAATACCGTAATTATTAATTATTTATTAGGAAATAGATCTACCATCTTAGCCTTAGGCGCCAAGCTATTCTGGCACCACCCTTGAACTATCACAATCAACTTAATTTCAAGCATGGGTGTATCAGAATGAAAAGGATTATTACTGCGTGAGTTCTTAGCCATGGTTCTCCGATACAGTCCTTTTCAAAACTAATCCATTGAGATGTTGACAACGATCGCCATTGAATGCGCTTTTGTCGTAAACGCCCAGTGACAGAAATCAATATACATTTTTTTAAAAAATATGTTTGCACTGAACTGTTTAGTGACCTGTTTAGCAGAGATGCAAATGTGACGTATTTAATGTTGAGGCAAATTGACGTGTATACTACTGACGACGGAAATATGAAATGTGATTCAGCAATAAAGCTCTAAATATGACGCCTTCGAAATAAAGCTTCAAATATGACGTGCTTAGTGATGACGCATATATGATTGTGTTCAACAAAAAGGCCGCAAAATATGACGTGTTCTGCTTCAGTCTTCATCAGCATGACGTCTTCTTCTTTGTGTCGTCGTCTTCCATAACAGCAACCGCTTTTAAAGGCGCAACAACCGGCAACTGACTGTCGGATAAACACGCAGCGAAGCAGTGCGATGCTCACACAACGCGTTCTATTTTTGAATACGCCGCCTGTCCCTTTAACTCATTGTGCCCGAGGTACGAAATACCCATATTTTGTAGTTATCTTCAGAGGACTGCATTACAATTCAGGAGACCGATTGAAAATGATAGTTCAAGGCTGATGGCAGAATAGCTTGGCGCCTATAGGCGCCAAGCTATTCTGCCACCACCCTTGAACTATCATGATCGAACCAAACCTTGCTGTGGTGTGTCGCGGGCAGAATGAGTTCAATGCACTGAAGATTCTATAGCATTTCGTTCTCCGAAAATTCCCCTGTAGAACGGGAGAAGAGAAAGATATATGACGTTCAGTTATTGATGACTCAAGGCTATATATGCCAGTGAACTAATTATCAGCGAAACCAGTTACGTCCGTACACCTAATAGAGACCATTCCGTCACGTCATATTTTGCGTCACCCGCTGGCAAGAGAATAAACAAGTTTTGAAGAGCCCCGGCCGTTCCAAACGGCAAAAGGATTCGATTTCCATGCGACCTTGCGGCTGCGGAAGCTGATGACAGTATATGCCTCAGTTAACCCTGTTGATCCTGCACGATATGGCGTTTTACTGATGTACATATTGTGGATTTTAAAACAGTCAGTGAACTTCACTATCTGAACAGAAATCAATCGCCGGCAGACACGCGACCGGAACTTCTAAAATCCGCAAATCATGGATATGTACAAATTACGAATAAAAGAGCGACATCGCGTGTATAACGAAGATACGAAAAGGGTTAGTGACTTTTGTCCACTGGAATTACCAAGAACTAATTGTTGTCGATGCGCAGTATCATAATGACACCACCCCCACCCCCTCTCCCCCCCCCCCCCACCTCCATCCTCCCTCTCCCCCTCTCTGGATCAGTTGTGTGCTTAACGGCTCCATCTTTAAGAAATAAATGGTTCTGTTCAGTTTAGTTCTCAAAGCGAAAGAGAGAGACCCAATGTGCAAAAGGCCATTGGGCCGATGTCAGCCCGATGACCTTTTGCACATTGTGGAGAGAGAGAAAGAGAGAGAGAGAGAATATTCTTTTTTCCGGCACTATAAAAGGCTTATTATTGTGCTCTTTGGGGGGTAGGAGGGTGGGGGGGGGGGCAGTTCTGCAGCAATAATCAACAAACAAACACACCGTGACATAATAACAGAACAGGTGACATCAGCACTGAGTGAGCAACATTAAACACAACGTGAAAAGCAAAAGACACCAACACGTGAAAACAAAAAGACAGCAAGTCAATTTTTGTGAAAAGCGAGATTTTCATTGTATCATTACATTGAAAATCTAGCTTTTCACAAAAATGTACATGTTGTCTTTTTCCTTCACATGACAGCAGAGCTATCTTACCAACCTGTGAACGTCAAATTTAGCGAATTTCTTCCATTCTCTGGGGTTACTCTTGTACGACTCCATGAGGGCTTTGACGTAGTCGACGTTGATGTGATCCTGCTCGAATATGATGTGCAGTCTGTGTATCAGCTCCTTCAAATTCGCAGGCGGCACGATCTTCTTAGGGTCTGTGAAATCGTCTATTACGTCATCACACTCGTCACTGACGTCATGATCACTCATGTCCACGTCATCCTCTGCGGCAGCCGTATCATCGTCTATGAAGTTTTCCTGACTTTCGCCGCCGATGAGCTTGGTGTCCGATTCCATCATGTGTGTCTCCGTGGCCGGTAATGTTTTGTAAAGACAGATTGTCTGACGAACAAATGTCAGTGACCAATTGTCAACTTTACGTCAATATGGTAGCGGTACTAATTGAAGTTTTCAGTCAAGTCTCTTTAGGTCCTGCGAGTCAAAAACAGAAGCAGTCTCGCAGATAAGAGAAGTCTGCTTTGAAACTTTGAAACTGAAGTCAGTCACGACGTCAACACGGCCACAAAGTACATGACACTCCTTCAGCTTGCAGACGACTAATTTCAAAACGCTGATAGTATGGGATGTCGACAGCTGACGCTCAACGCAGACACTGACACACTAAAACAAAAATGAAACAAACTCCGCTGATAAGCTCGCCTGCTTTTTATACACTGAACCGGCAGCCCCGCGCGAGCTCTCAGTGTCTTTCAAATACCGGAGTGACGGTGTGTAACCGTGCGTACGATGCAACGTAACTTGAGCTCAGCCTAACAAGACAGATTCAAAAGAAAATCCCTGCGACCCCCAACTCACGCACTCTGCCGCAGCCTCACGGTAAGCGGAACAGCATAGAGGTAAACTGAACTAGCAAGAGTCATAGATCTTTATGAGCCCCCGCGCCGTGAAGGCCGCGCGCGGGCCCATGACTGAGGATCTATGACTCTTGCAGAGGTCGGTTGGGCGTTTTCCAGCGGCCTGTGCTTTCAAGTCGCGGGGTCTGGGTGGGTTTCCCACCGTGGTGTCCGGTCGCCAAGCTCAGCCGAGTTAGCCTCACACTTAGCCCCAAACAACATACGCAAAAGTTGAGGGCTTTCGAACGCTTTGTGGTTAGTTCGGGGCGGTTTAACGTCCACGGCACCGAATTGATAATGGACGGCCCTGACGGGCGGGTTATGGGGAAACGCTTTGTGTGTGTGGCCATGCCGGGCTTTTAAAGACCAATTGCAATACCGTCCCTACCCTGGAGGAACAAGCGTTGGGTGAACTGCATGTGAGTGAGCTTAGTCCTGCGCCAGCCAATAACCTTACCCCCCCCCCTCCGCCCCCCCCCTCCCCCGCCGGGTGTCTTTCACTGTGTCGCCAAGTCTTGAAGGCCCACTACCGCCGTAACGGCAGTTCAAAGATACACTTCTGTAACAGATGGGTTACGAAACGCTACACACAGGTCTAGTTATGGTTCATTTAGACACAGGGCCGCAAATCCAGTTCAGCACACGTCGTCTGTATATCACTGAAGTAACTCCGTTCTAAAAATACATCGCTATCAGCGCGAGAAACAGCTAAAAAATAGATTGACACGCGAACGGCAGCGCATAATACTGAAATAAGTTCGATTGTCCAAAGTACAATTGCTGCGTGTCCAAAGTACTATTAAAGTTCATTAGGTGTGTGGACAAGGCGTAAAAAACACAACTGGTGATGAGATGTATCTCCAGATTCATGCGAAATGTCACTTTAACTGAGGCAAGACAACATTGAGGGTCCAGGCTTTTTCAACACCGTCCTTCAACTGGCCAGCAAATCAAACAAAACAAAAAAGGGGTGGGGGGTGGGGCGGGGGGGGGGGGGGGGTCGGAGGTGTGGGGGATGGGGGATGGGGCCGGGGAGGGCGGGATGTTTCAGAGTAGAATTTACAGTATGAGTGTTCAAAGTGTGGCGACACATTCCGCGTCTCACGCAATAAAATGACCCGCAAAGACGTTTTAATCACGAAGGTCTCATTCAGGATTCCTCGTTTCACGCAGAAATACTTTCTTTCCCCGGATGAGGCGGTTGCCGGAAAAAATTGCAATCACGAATCACGACTGAGGCGAAAATAAACCCACCAGTGACGCATGACGATTTTAAGGCATGCCTCTTCTTCCGTGACGGCAATCACAGTCTGACTGAACTGGAGCAGGTCGGTTTTAGCACGACAGAAACTCAAATAGCAAAACGCCCGGTAAGGGGCACACGACGGCCGCAGCCTGAGTGGGCCCGCGCACATCCGCCCGTGCGCGGGCCCACTGCGGCCGTCGTGGGCCCGAGGACCGGCTTTGCTTACTGGGAATAGGTGTGGAAATAGAGTTACATCAGGTCCCACTACAAAACACCTATGCAGAACAGAAAAAAACAGAGCAAAATTTGTACAGAGATTACAGAGGTCTACTACACGTGGGCACGCAAGCGGAACAATAATACTACTGAATCGTTGCGAAGTGGCACACGTGCTGTTATCATTTTGTGTCCTGATCTGTCAAGGTTTGGACTGGTCGGTGCAACGCACGGGCCGGGCGGGTCCGGTCGACCACGACAGCTCGGGGTTGTGTCCCGGGTCGGTCGTGTTTGATTCGTCTCGCGCGGGCTGGTGTATAGTGATTTTCAGACCTACTGCACACAGACCGTGGAGGTTGGTCTGATCGAGACAGCGTAGGGGTATTGTCCATGGCGGTCGTGCTTGATTTGCCTCCCATGGACTGGTCGCATACTGTCTCACGCGGAAAAGGGGTCAACCATGTCGGCACTGTGTTCTTTCTAGTGCCGTCATGGTTGACTTGTCTTTGGCGATCGGTTTCCTGCTGTATTTTTATTTTGAGTAGCCACGGTCTTACGAATGAGCTACATTATGGCATCGGGAGATGAATCGACCATGATGGCTGAGGGGTTTTGCCCCAGGGCGGTCATGTTTGTTCTGTCTTCCAAAGCACAGTGTGTACGCCATGGTTATCGCTCTACGTTTGATTTAACACGAGTCTGTCAAGTTGTTGTTTTTTTCCTCGTTCTCTCTTGTACACGCACCATATATAATTATGCTATACTGTTACACAGTGGTTGGCGTTTGGTTATTTGCCTGGTTGTTTGTCTTCAACAGGCACCATAAACAGGCCGCATAGCTCGATAGCTCGGGACAGTTGTCCTAGGGCAGTCTTGTTCGACCTGTCTCTCATGGCCTGCTTGCTTGTGTAACAGAGTGAACCCGATGTTCCTCTGTGTACCTAGGCCGATAGCACTTATGACCATTGCTTCTCGGATTTCACTCGTGTCGACTGCTAGCTATGACGTGCGCCGCTCGCGGTGCCCTGCCAAACGCAGCGTTAAGTGTTGTGTACGCGATAGCTCAGTGTACGTGTTGTATGGTATATCGGTTTTGACCATGTATTGTAGCCAAATTACAACACCATTGCTTAGTATTTAGCATGGTTAGATTTGGCCCAGGTAATAGTTTTTTGTAATGCATATGTTTTTAGGTTAATTATAACCGATCAGAGTGATAATGGCGATTTAGTAGCTTTTTTGATTTTCTGTGGCACTTCTGAGACCGCTTTAAGAATAAATATAAACTTTCCACTAATAGCCCATAATCTCAAATTAAATCCAGAGTACAGCTGGTAAAAGTTCTTAAATTTATATTTAACGATTATATTTTTACACTATGTAGTTCAGAAGATATTCTAGCTCCTAGGGCTGGCAGTACTATAATACGGATTTGCCATTTATATCAGTGCCAGACCCCCGTACCGACGCTGAACTTTGCACCGACGCGTGGACTTTGTACCAACGCGGAGACAGCAGCGTGCCTCTATAAGTATCGCTGCTCGCGTGGCAGACTTTCTTTTTTACCAAACGTGCAAGACTCACAGTACCAGCAATTAACTTCTGGCACCGGTGCCTTGGAGGAAAACAGTTTTTTTTTTTTACCTAAACTGCGCGGGTTTTGGAGACCCTGTTCTGCTTTCTGTTTCGGCTTTCTGCTTTCTGGTTTCTACTTTCTAGTTTTGTTAGAAATAAAAGTTTAGCTCAACATAAACGAGTCTCAGTCTCACTAAGTCCAACCACCACCATCTAATCTTAATTTTCCGACACCTCCTACCACACCCCATCACAAATGGCGCTGCGAGCAGGATGGTTGGACAAAAAGAGACTCAGATGTGACAGAAAGCAGTGCAGGGCAACAAAAGTGTAGAGGGTGTGCTGCCACCTCAGGTTGACCACGACCAACATGGGGAGGAAGCGCAAGTGCCCGATGACGAAAATCCTCGTTGAACTGGAGGACCTTGATGGCAACGCCATGCTGAATGAGCAGAGAGAGCGGCGTCTACTGCCTCCACTCCCGATCTACAACGGTCGTGGCTACAGGGGTCCATCTTTTGCATCGTTCAAGCGGCGTGCAGAACAGGTCATGGCTGACCTCGGTGAGGACCTTGTCCACCAGATCCGCCCAGCTGTGTTTGTGAGATGGATCACATACGCATTGGATTATGGGGCAGACACGTACTACACGTACAATGCGACAAGGGAAGACAGGTCTTCTGCGGCTCAACTCCTTGCCTGCCTGCAACGCGAGTTCGGTGATGATTTAGCGCCACAGCCTCAGTATCTGGGTGCTACAGCTGAGACACCTCCAGTGCAACCGGACCTCAGCGACACCTCAATGGCACCAGTTGTAACACCTGCCCTGCAGCCACCCTCTCCATTGTCTTCCAAACCGCCATGCGTGGAAGCACACGTGACACAGTTGGCAGTGGAGGTAACTCCTGTCGATGTTCTCCATGAGCCAACTGTTCCCAAGTCACTGCATCCGTGCACATCTGCACAAGAGGTGGCTAAACCTGCTGAAAGGCCATCCGCACCGTCTGCCGAGCACTCCTGTACCTATGGTGACACGCTGCATGGGTTGTCGTCAGCGGAGGAGCAGACTGAGGTAAAGCAAGCGGTGGAGAGGCACTCTTCCATTTCAGTCCGAGTGAATGCTCTTGAGACAGGTGTTAGCAGCTCGCCTACTGCCTGGCGTTCACCCTGCCACTCAGTGTCATCTGCTCCTGAAAGGCGAGACGCTGAGGTGCAGGTTGAGCCTCCGAGCGAACCTGAGCCTAGACCGCAGTCAAGACCTCCAATTGTGTGCTGGGAATGTGGTCAGCACGGCCACCGCCGTGCCAATTGTCCAACTGCAAGGAACCAACATGGACAGTTCAACCAGCAACAGTTCAGCATGCCATCAGTGAACATGGTACTCTTGGTGCCACTGCCGATGTTTGTCATGTTCCAAATGCTGATGTTTCAGTGGTTTGCGCGCTTGGTGTGTTCTGCTGTCATGAACATTATGATGGCAGTACGTGGGGGGTTCATGCCCCGTTTTTGAAACTTTGACTAGGACAGTTGAACTGCTGGTGTGCGTGCGCCACTGTCAGTTGAAACATTTGCGTGTGTATGGCGCATGCAGTTTGAGAAAGGGTGTCGTGTTGTATGCTTGTGACAAATCGAACTGTGTATTGTATGAATTTGTGTTTTGCGCTATGATGTTCTTGTTGCGTTTGAGTTCTCGTTTTATTTGTTCGATATTTCGGTGTTTGTTTTGGTTTTGATAAGTTGCATTTTCTTTGGTGGAATGAATGTACTAGGTTTTAGGTTTGTTTGCTGAGGAAGTCGAGATGTGAGCGTGTCAGTTTTGTATGTTGTGACAATGTAAACCTGCATCCTTCGTTGGACTTTTGTGACCGTTTCTTTGTCCGAGTACTGGTAGATGAGTCTTTTGTTATGTTGGTTGTTGTACTGTGGATTCCTAGCGAAGCTGCTTTGTCTCATGTTTGTCATTTGGCATTCGGGTGTCATGTTTGTCGCAAGATGTGCTGGAGTACCAAATAAGTGTTTGTTTGTTTTTCTTTAAATATGTGTTGGTGTTCGGTTGAGGTACATGTCTTGTGTGTAGTGATATTGTGTTTGGATCTGATGTTTGTGTTGCAACATCGATATTTGTCACGATTTGAGTCTTTTGTTTGGTCTACATGTGGTCACTGATGCTTGTTTCTTTGTTTTCATCAGTAGCGATTAGCGATAGGATCAATCATTCAATGCTGATTGTGGGACATTGGCATAATTATGCGAATGACCTTATAATGCAAGAAATGTTTTTTGTTTTTTATGTCGGGTTACTGTGTGTGTTGAGATGCAGCTGATGTGATGTTAGCACAGTGCACAGTTGATTTTGATTGTGTGTTTGGCATGTGCGTTTTGTCTAGACAGTGGGCCTTTAAGGGTGTGCCTCGGCAACTTTAAATGCCCACCAGCCATTAAAGCTTCACCATTAAAACTTTTAGTAACGTTGACAGCTTGAATGTGATCAGTGGGCCTTTGAAGGTGTGCCTCTGCAACTTTAAATGCCCACAAGACATTAAAGCTTCAATATTCCTCCAAGCGCATCGGATGCTTAAATAGTGTTAGGAAAATAGGACAAATTAATATTGAGTAAATATGAGTAAATTGTTTTGGGCTTATTGTTTTTACTTAAAGAGACTGTCTTAGGTGAAGGATTGCTTAAGGTGATAGGTTAATTTAAAATTATTGGATTTTTAGTTAGTACAGTGCATCGGATTTTGATTTGTCATGGATTGGAATCCAAGGCACCGGTACTGTGTTTTCGAGTAGTACAATGCTTTGAATTTTGATGTCTTAAATGAATATTGGAAATCAAGGCATCGGTACATCTGTGTCTTTCTAGTACACAACAGCTGTGCAGTTGATTTCATTTTCAAACTTAGTCCGCTGCGTAGGTATTTTTCCAAATGATAATATCCTATGTCAGTTTTCTGCTATGCATAACTTAGTTTGAAAATGACTGTGTGAGTCCAAGTCTACAGTATAATAGTGTAGACAAGAGAGCCTTGGTCACTAGTGCTATTTTGCTATATTTGCGGTGTACCATGTGGATGGTACTGTTTGATAATGTGTTTTGATGTTATGTTGTCATTGGGCCCAATGTGTTCTTGTGTTTTTGGATTTATGGTTTTGGTATTTATACAGCGAGGTCGCTGTATTGTTAAGGCCGATGGGAAAATGTAACAGAGTGAACCCGATGTTCCTCTGTGTACCTAGGCCGATAGCACTTATGACCATTGCTTCTCGGATTTCACTCGTGTCGACTGCTAGCTATGACGTGCGCCGCTCGCGGTGCCCTGCCAAACGCAGCGTTAAGTGTTGTGTACGCGATAGCTCAGTGTACGTGTTGTATGGTATATCGGTTTTGACCATGTATTGTAGCCAAATTACAACACCATTGCTTAGTATTTAGCATGGTTAGATTTGGCCCAGGTAATAGTTTTTTGTAATGCATATGTTTTTAGGTTAATTATAACCGATCAGAGTGATAATGGCGATTTAGTAGCTTTTTTGATTTTCTGTGGCACTTCTGAGACCGCTTTAAGAATAAATATAAACTTTCCACTAATAGCCCATAATCTCAAATTAAATCCAGAGTACAGCTGGTAAAAGTTCTTAAATTTATATTTAACGATTATATTTTTACACTATGTAGTTCAGAAGATATTCTAGCTCCTAGGGCTGGCAGTACTATAATACGGATTTGCCATTTATATCAGTGCCAGACCCCCGTACCGACGCTGAACTTTGCACCGACGCGTGGACTTTGTACCAACGCGGAGACAGCAGCGTGCCTCTATAAGTACCGCTGCTCGCGTGGCAGACTTTCTTTTTTACCAAACGTGCAAGACTCACAGTACCAGCAATTAACTTCTGGCACCGGTGCCTTGGAGGAAAACAGTTTTTTTTTTTACCTAAACTGCGCGGGTTTTGGAGACCCTGTTCTGCTTTCTGTTTCGGCTTTCTGCTTTCTGGTTTCTACTTTCTAGTTTTGTTAGAAATAAAAGTTTAGCTCAACATAAACGAGTCTCAGTCTCACTAAGTCCAACCACCACCATCTAATCTTAATTTTCCGACTCCTACTACCTCACCCCATCACACTTGCACAGTGGAAAAGGGGGGGGGGGGGGAGAGAGAAAGGAGGGAAAGGAAAAATGAAAAAAAAAAGTGATTTTTTTCCCCCCCCCCCCCCCCTCGCTTTCCTTTTAGTTAGCACTAATTTTCCCCGATTCTGTTGCTCATTATTATTCACTGGAATAGTAAGCTTGTGATATGCACGAGAGTAACCAATTGAAATGAAACGCGATCCTTTCACGATGGCTCAGTCTTTCTTGCAGAATACATGTTTAATTTGACATTATTCACCGATTTGTAAAATTTAATACTTCGTATTTCAGTAGCTTTCTGCGGAGAAACACATCGTCATTATAATTATATGACATTTTTGTTCCTTTTTCTCTTAATTGATTTCTTTTTGCCTCGTCCTTTCTCACTATTTTCTCTACTGGTCAAAATGCGTAGCAAAGTTAAGCTACATTATGACATTCCGCCCGTTCTGGTTCAATTAGAGTTTTGTTACCGTTGTGAAGAAGTAACATAATGCCCGATAGTGTGCAAAACCATAGAACCAGATCCGGCGGATTTTATACCATTGCAGTCAGATTATCCACCCAAAAACTTTACTTTATTAACGTTAACAACGTTGAACCGTTTCTTATTCTTATTATTTTCGGCAACGCAGGGCTTGCGCTTGCTCTCATGATTGCCCTTCTTAAAACAACTCGTTCAGTTAATGATTTACGTCCCTCTTCCACCCCTCGAATAAATCATCAGTTATTGTGTTGCAAGATGAAGTTTTTCAGTAAAGGAAAGTACGCCAAGGCTTCTTCCCTATTTACAGCCTCTTTCACGTGCATCGTCATAATTCTTCAGGTGATTAGATTATTTCTTATTATTTCTAATGACATACACCCCAACCCTGGCCCATCCCAGACTTCATCCTCAAAAGATCTCTCAATTATCCATGTTAATGTGAGAAGTCTTAGCCATAAACTTGACATTTTAAAATGTGAAATCAAAGACTATGATATTGTTACTATGTCAGAAACTTGGCTTTCGGATAATATAAATAGTGATAGTATAAGTATTGATGGATTCCATCCCCCTGTTCGAGGAGATAGACCAGATCAGTATGGTGGCGTTGCCATTTATGTTAAAGATAATCTTGTGTGTAAGCCTAGACCTGACCTTACTGTACCATCGCTCGAGGCTGTGTGGGTCGAAACTAGACTGACCCAGCAAATTATCCTTGTAGGTTCCTTTTATCGCCCACCTAATTCCTCTGTTGACTACTGGCGTCTTGTTGACCAGCCAATTAAAAATGTAACTCCGCACAAATTTATCATATTGGGAGATTTCAATTCTGATACACTTCGGAACCCCTCGCCATATCTTACTGATATCTTGGTTAAGAACAACCTTATGCAATTAGTTTCCTCTCCTACCCGCATAACATCTACAACCGCAACGTGTATTGACCTTATTTTAGTTCCTAGCAGGGAATTAGTCTCATGTGTTGATGTTCTACCTCCCATGTGTAGTGACCATTCTGTTCCTATTATTAAGCTTAAAGGCCATATGTGTCCAAATGTACGATTTAAACGAACAATATTCAATTATGCCAAGCTTGACAGGGAAACGTTTGCTCGAGAACTCGCTAGAATTGACTGGATAGCCATAGCAACTATTCCGTCTATTGAAACTGCTGCCAAGACATTTGGTGACACACTCCTAGATGCTGCCAAGAAATGTATGCCAGTCAAAACTATAATAGTCCAACAACGAGATGCTCCATGGTACAACGAGCAGTTAGCTAAAATTTTTTAAAAAATAAGGATAACCTCCATAGGAAGGCCAAAAATACTAACTCAGAAGCTGACTGGAAACTCTTTCGTCATGCTCGTAATACTTACACAGATGCAATACGCAAAAGACAGAAAGAGTACATGTTAGAGTTAGACAATCGTATCTCTTGTAATAGAAACTTCGGAAGTAAGAACTGGTGGAAATTAGTCAAATCGTTTATGTCAAAAAAAGGGATTCACGATAGAGGATATACCCCCTATCGAGGAAAGCGGTAACATTTATTACTCTAACGAGGAGAAGGCAACGGCGTTTAATAATCCCTTCACAAGCCAATCTACGGTAGAAGATAACAACGATCCAGTACCCGATATGCAATATGTACTCACATCAATCTCCCATATATATCTTAGTCATGCAGAGGTACTTAATGTTATAAACGATCTAGAGCCAAATAAGGCCGTAGGTCCTGATCTTATACACAATACAATTTTGATAGCTAGTAGTACGCTTATTTCAGAAGCTCTTACCATTTTTTTTAACCGGTCGCTTGACGAATGTATATTTCCATCCGTGTGGAAAATTTCTCATGTAACTCCTGTCTATAAAAAAGGTGACAAAAGCAAATGTAGCAATTATCGCCATATATCCTCGCTCATTTGCATTGGTAAAATTCTAGAAAAATGCATCCAACGCCATATATTCCAATATCTTTATTCGAATGATCTAATAACTGTTAGCCAATCAGGTTTTATACCTGGGGACTCAACCGTCTATCAACTCCTTAGTGTCTATAATGACTTTTGCAAGTCATTGGATAGAGGCATAAATTCCCAAGCTGTATTTTTTGATCTAGCCAAAGCCTTTGATAAAGTGTAGCATCATGGTCTGCTTACAAAATTAGATGTAATAGGAATACTAGGAAGCTTCTACAATGGCTGGCTGATTACCTGCGCAATCGCAAGCAAGCTGTTGTTACCAAAGGATGTATATCTAATTATCTTCCCGTGGAGTCGGGCGTCCCGCAAGGGTCAGTGTTGGGCCCTATCCTTTTTCTTATTTATATTAACGACATTGTACTAGACATTGAATCTAAAATGAAACTGTTTGCAGATGATACCAGTATGTATTTGTCCCTGAATAATGATAATATTAGAGCTGACATAATGAACTCGGATCTTGAGAAAATTAGTGTTTGGGCCCATAAGTGGAAAGTAAATTTTAATCACCTAAAGACTGAATTATTGAACATGTCGCGTAGCCAGAACTTCCAACCACTTCCCCTACTCTTTGATAACAGTCCACCTCAAAGTACTGCTACACACAAACACCTTGGCATCATCTTGAAAAATAACTGTAAATGGGATACCCATATCAAATCTGTTATAGCCAGATGTCGATTACTTATAGCTTGTATAGATTCAAATAATATAGACTATCGAGACGATCTCTGGAGACTATATTCAAATCTTTTATACTGCCACACTTTGACTATGCTGATGTGATCTGGGATAATTGTACAGGGGCACTTTCGGATGAATTGGAAAGTCTCCAGTTACACGCTTTAAGAACCATTACTGGTGCAGTCCGTGGCACTAGCCACCAATTACTTTATGAAGAAACCGGTTTCATTCCGTTGTGGCAAAGACGTCGTCGTCATAAACTCATCCTTTATTTTAAAATAGTCAACGGTATAACCCCCGCGTACTTAGGCCTAGACCTACCACAGTTAGTATCCGCATCAAATCCTTATCACAAACGACGTCCACTTGAACGCCAAGTCCCCCAGTGCAAAACTGAATTGTACAAAACTTCATTTTTTCCATCCACCACGGGCCTTTGGAACAGTTTGACCGATCACATTCAGCGTAGCCAATCCTTAAGCGAATTTAAATCATTCCTGTCGCGAGACGATTGTGTGGTACCCCCATATTACTATTTAGGTTGTAGAATAGCACAGATAATCCACTGTAAAATTAGACTCAAAATACGCGACCTCAATTATGACCTGGTTAGTCGTCACCTCTCTAATTCTCCCGCCTGCTCTTGTGGAGCCAGCTCTGAAACCGCCGACCATTTCTTACTCCAGTGTAGTAATTACGATGTAATAAGACGTTTAACAATACTTACACTTCCACCAGAATACACCAATATACATTTACTCCTTAATGGAAGTAAAACCCTACCATCCACAGTGAATAACGATATATTTTCAGCTGTACACGAATTTATTACTGCCGCAAAAAGATTTCATTGAGTTATAAAATAGGACTGCAAGAAATAAAGGACTAAATAAAGAAAATCTAAAGACCAGTTGAGACAACTCTCTTTCTCTCCCACCCTCTCTCTCTCTCTCTCTCTCTCTCTCTCTCTCTCTCTCTCTCTCTCTCTCTCTCTCTCTCTCTCTCTCTCTCTCTCTCTCTCTCTCTCTCTCTCTCTCTCTCTCTCTATGTATGTATGTATGTATGTATATATATATATTTACTTATCTGTATTGTATTTAAAATCTGCATACCACCGTCATGCAAATCATGGTTTGCAAATAGTATAACTGAGTTTCCAGATCATCATATAAGCCTGTGGCTTGTTTTGATCTGATGACAAGTGATGTATATTCTTTTATGTATTTTGCAAAAGTAATAAACTATTTAAACCGAATCGTTAGGCTTGTTGTTGTAGTCGGAGCGTCAGTACAGCGTACGACAAACAACCTGCTTCTCAGCTAACGCCTGAAAATCGTAGGCGCAACTCCCATAACCTTCTCCGTTGAAGCAGCAAAGGCTAAACTTAGACAACTTTCGTATATCAGAAGTCGGTCAAACACTGTGCATCTTTCGACAAAAACAGTGGATTAATAGTTTAGTTGGTTAGTTATTTGGGTTTAACGCCGAGCAGGCGACTAAGGCCATCTCACGGACGGGATGGGTAAAAATCTGGTCAGTCAAACTAAAAGCAAGGTCTTAAGACAAGATGTAAATATAGCTTTAAAATGTCAGGCTAAAATGTCGCACATGTCTTTAAAAGAAACGTCTACAGACTCTCAAAAAGGGCAAGTTAAAAAAATTCACATAGTCTATGAATGATCAGATCTTTTTAAAAATATTGCATTCTCTCAAGAAATTGAAGATTTTGCCCGGGGGAACATCCCGGAACAAAACCTTCAAGGACGTCTGCTGTGAAGTGTTTATATCTCGTGTCAATTAGATCAGCGCAATAGAGCAAAAAGTGTCGAACAGAAAACTCCTCGTCACAGGCAAAACACCGTGGACGCTCATCCTGTTTAAGTAAGTAAGAGTGCGTAACATACGTGTGCCCGATGTGGAGCCGAGTAAGGACAGTCTCCTCACGGCGGCTGCCGCAGCGGAAAGGTAGACTGTCGGACACTGTAGGAAGAGCTTCATGCAGCTTGTTTAGTTTAGACGAACATGTGATATTATGTGTCGACGAAAACAGTGGATTAAAAGTTCAGACAAACATGTGATATTATGTGTTTCGACAAAAACAGTGGATTAACCCTTTTAGCCCCAAGGTCCCATTTCTCAAATTTTGGAGGTATTGCCTAAATACTATGTACCAGTTGTAGAAGATGGATTGATCATGATAATTCAAGGGTTGTGCCAGATGAGCTGCGCCAAGCTCATCTGGCCCGACCCTTGAATTATCATGATCAATCCATCTCCTGCTGCAGGGTCCCGGGGCAAAATGGGTTAAAGGCCCAAACAAAACATGACAACGTGTTTTGACGAAAACAGTGGATCAAACGACCGGACAAACATGTGATACGTGTTTCGATGCTGTGGCGTAAGCCCAGACATTAATATGCGACGTGTTTTTACGAAAACAGTCGTTTGCAAGCCCAGCCTAACGTGCGATACGCGTTTCGACGAAAACAGTGGATTACAAGACCGGACGGACAAACATACGATACGTGTTTCGACGAAAATAGTGGATTAAAAGCCCAAACAAAAAAATTACAACGTGTTTTGACGAAAACAGTGGATTAAAAAGCCCAGACCAAAAAAAATTACAACGTGTTTTAACGAAAACAGTGATTGAAAGACCGGACAGTAATGCGACACGTGTATCGGGAAAGCAGTGGATTAAAAAAAAAGTGTGTGTGTGTGTGGGGGGGGGGGGAGTTGATGCGTGTTACGATAAAAACATTGGTTTAAAAGCCCAGACACACACGTGATGCGTGTTTCATCGACCGCAGTGGATTAAAAGTCCGGACAAAAATGCGATGTTGCATGTTTGGCCGGGCTTTGAATCCATTGTTTTCGTCGAACCATATGCAGTGTTTGTGTGTGTGTGTGTGTGTGTGTGTGTGTGTGTGTGTGTGTGTGTGTGTGTGTGTGTGTGTGTGTGTGTGTGTGTGTGTGTGTGTTTGTTTGTTTGTTTGTTTGTTTGTTTGTTTGTTTGCTTGCTTGCTTGTGCTCCCGAGTTCCTCCGTACAACTTCTATTGTATTGGTCCCACCCAAGCCGAATACAGAGTTATAAGCCGAGTGTAGAGTTTTGAGGTTGCAAGAGCAAAAGGTGTACCCCAGTAGCCAAAACGTCGTCGGGCCCACGACAGCCGCAGTGGGCCCGCGCACTGCCGTGCGCGGGCCCACTGCGGCTGTCGAGGACCCAGGAATCTTTGCTTGCTGGGAAGCTGTGCAATCTATGCTTCTAGCAGGCTGAATGAGAAAGAATGGTGAACTGCCGGGACGTACCCATTCTATCCTCCGAAGGCGAAAGCCCTCAACATGTCCGTTTCTTGTGATAAGCCAGACTTTCCCTGGATTACAATACAACGGGAAAAAAATCGTTCTTTCCATAATTCCAGACTTATTGCCTTTTGTCCATGTTTTGTGAAAAACGAGGTTTTCACTGTACTGTACGTATTACAATGAACGATGAACGTTCGCAAAATGGGCTTGCGTGAGTGCTTCCGTTGACGAAAGTCAAATTGGTTGGTTGGTTGGTTAATTCTGGGTTTTACGTCCACGGCACCAAAGTGATAGTGGATGACCCTCACGGGCGGGTTATGGGGGACAGGGAAATCTATTGCCTATGAAGAACGATCTGAACACTGATCAATTCAAGCGCATTGCAACTGTGCCACTTTGATTTACCAGAACCTTTCAACAAACACGCTATCGAACAAGCCCGGAGTCTATTTTCCCTGGATTGCGAGTCCAGCTACCTGGGCCGGGACGAGGACTCGAACCGACGACCCGGCGATTCTCTTCGCTCTCTTGCTCCGACGCTTAACCGCCTGAGCTATTTCGTACTCTTTTGAGTAAAGTCAAATGTCTGTTGCGTCGGTCATAAGGCCGTCCTGGAGACCCCACCTGGGTCAGCCATGGGGGACTTGGGTGGGACTAAAGGCATGCTACTGCCGTAAATGTTTAAAGGTACACTACTGTAACATGCGGTTACGAAACGCTACACACAGGCCTAGTTACGATTCATTTAGACACAAGACAATCCAGTTCAGCACACGTCGTCTTTATATCAAGTAACCTGACAATGACTCCACTCCGTTATAGAAATACAACGCAATCAGTGCGAGAAACAGCTAAAAATAGATCGACAGGCTAACGGTTGTGCACAATAAATAAATGCGATTACGCGTGTGCTTTTGCTGCGTGTCCCAACTGCTCCTAAAGTTCATTAGGTGTGTCGACAAAGGCATAACAAACACAAATGGTGCTGAAATGTGTCTTCAGATTTATGCGTAATAGTACTTTTAAGTTCCCAAGGTCACCCCGATGACCTTGTGCGCACTGGGCCCTTGATCAGCCCCCATGGTTTAATTTTTCTCCTTTTTCCCGGGACATGTTTCTGTCTACCCTTGGTTTGTTCACCCTATATTTTCCTTTTTTTAAACCCTTTTCGCCCCACGGGTGCATTTCCCAAATTTTGGAAAGAAGTACCCAACGGAGAAAGAAACACGCTTAGAAAAGACGGTTACAACACAATTGCAAATTTTGGAAGTATTACTTAACGACTTTGTACCATTTGCAGGAGGTGGATTGACCATGATAATTCACGGGTAGTGCCAGATTAGTTTGGCGCCTGAAGGCGCGGCCAACCTAATCTGGCACTACCCTTGAATTATCATGGTCAATCAATGCCCTGCTTTAGGGTGTTAGGGCTAAAAGGGTTAATCTCTCCCTTCTGTCTGTGCTGCCTGTAGTCCTTGATACTGGATGTACGTTGGTAGATGGTCTGCTGCACCTACACTTTGAAGATGATACGTCCAGATACGTGCTGGCGGATAATGATGCATTTGTATATATAATACCATTTCCCTTTTCATATTGTGTAATTATAACGATTTCTGTTCTTTTTTCTTTGTAAACTAAAGCACGACAAATTCAGTTGCATGAAGGTGCCAGCATGTCTTAGGCTTATTTAGCATATTAGACAGGTTGACGACATACATTCAATATTCTGTTTGTTTGGGGTTTTTTGTTTGTTTGTTTGTTTGTTTGTTTGTTTGTTTGTTTGTTTGTTTGTTTGTTTGTTTGTTTGTTTCACGAGCACCGCAGGCACGTTCTAACTGAGAAAGTCTCGTTGCCGCCGCCGTCGGGACGCCGTTTAACTCATTGTGCCCTAAGGCCGAAATACCCCAATTTTGCCGTTGTCGTCTGAAGACAGCATTGCAGTGCCGCACGACACAGATCGCCCATGATAGTTCAAGGGTGATGCCAGAATAGCTTGGCGCCCATAGGCGCCAAGCTATTCTGGGCATCACCCTTGAACTATCATGGTCGATCCATATCAGTCTTGCTGTGGTGTGTAAGGGGTATAATGACTGAGTTAAGCAATGTGCAACCAACCAGGCTAGAGACGGGCGCAGAATTTTCACTTCTGCGAAACACTCATGAGAATCTATACCCGGCTCTTACAGCGACGAAAGACGTGCTTAAGAGCTGTAACGTAGTGTCACGGTAAAAGTCCACTGCTCCCTAGGCGCAGATACACGGTCCGTTCGTGTCGTGCGACTGTGCGGGACGGTCGGCCGCCTGATCGGAAGTCTGACGGGATGGAGCGCTACACGTTCCCGCATAGCCCGACCCGCAGATACCACTACCTGCTGGAAATTCCACACGGGGTCAAGGTCTCTGCTTCGGTAAACAATGGCGGATTCACACGGCAGCAGCGCCATTTTTCAAAAGAGAGGGGTGTGCGCGAAACTCGCAATGTGATTGGTCATCCGGTACCAGCCGTCAGACTCTGCGGGCTGAAAGTAGCGCCAGCCTCTACTCGTCCCGCGGCCCGCGCGATCCGATGGTGACGTCAGAAATCTGATAGTTGCCCTGGAAACCCATCAGATCGCGCACAGTCGCACGACACGATCTGACCGTGTATCTGCGCCTAATTAACCGTAAAGAGAGTGCCTCAGGCCAGCCTAGATTTTCCGCTGCTGCTGTGAACTTGAATCTGCTCCTCTTGCCGATTTGAGTGACTGAACGAACGGCAAGCTTTGACGCTACACTGATTTAGCAAGAGGCGCAGATACTCATAAGCCCCTTCACTCTGCAGCAGGGGAAAATCTAGGCAAGTGACAATCTATGCCGCTTGCTGGTGGAGCGAGCTGGCTGGCTGCAGGGGTTTGTGAAAAGCGGGGAGTTCGAGATAAAACCGGATACTGAACTCTCGCCTGTCGAAAAAACAACGGAGTGACCACTGACGCTGCGTGCGCTGAAGGGGACAAATTCACAAATTTTTATTTATTTATTTAAATTTATTTAATGTTTTTAATTAACTTAAAAAAGTATTATTATTATTATTATTATTATTATTATATATATATATATATATATATATTTTTTTTTTTTTTTTTTTTTTTTTTTTTTTTTTTTTGGTGGGGGTGAGGAGGGTAGGGGGATGACGCTAGAAGTTGATAGTGGGTTGATAGTGGACATGAAGTCAGCTTTCGCATCATTATTTGTCACTTAACCTTCGGGCACACCATAGTTAGACAGAGATCGATTATGATAGTTGAAGGGTGATGCCAGCATATCTTGGCGCCTATAAGAGCAGACAGTTCAATGGTGAAGCCAGAATAGCTTGGCGCCTTGAGCTATCATGATCGATCTGTCTCCTGGATTGTAATAAATTTAGTTAGTTATTGAAATAAGATTAACTAGTTAATTAATCCGAGGAGACGACTAAGGCCATCTCACAGCAGTGGATTGTAATACAGTCTTCAGGGGAAAACTCCAAAATTTGGAGAAGTCGGCTTTAGGGAACAAAGGGTTAACTGGCCAGAAAATCAAACGACGGAAGAGAGGGGAGATGAGTTTCTGATTTGAATTAAAGCACTTTTGACGTTCCACGGCTCACGAAGATCTAATCTTGGTTTTCACGTTTCACGGCGATGTTTTAAATGGATCGCGAGGGTGAAAAAGTTGCATTCACGAATCACGAGAAGCGAAACAACCATAACCCACAAAGTTCCTTCTATACGAGAGCTGTCCTCGCTGTCAATGGTCTCTACCTTTTGTCTTTGACCTGATACTGATGTTGAATTATCTCCTATTGAAAAAGTCTTGCAGATCTGCCAATGCGTCATTGAGTTCTATAAGGAACGCAGGACATATGTGTCATTGATTTGTTAAACGTCATTTGTCATGACGTAAGTTTTAGTTTTTACGTAATTTTATATTTTACATGATGTGATTTTCTATTTCGCTTCATAGGCTTGAGAAAATGGTGACAAAACTAGAACTTCACTGTACAATTTCAGTCTTGCTATAATTTGTTTGAAAGCAGGTTGACTTTACTTAGCTACATGATATACTAAGTACACGGGTCACCTGCATGCTCTTCTGAAAGCGCGTCGATGTGTGTGCGTGATAGTGCGTGCGTGCGCGATCTAAACATCTCCAAGAGGTAGAGATCCTCATGTGCCCTCCAGGCGCATGAGGATCTGTTCCTCCTGGTGATGCGCGCATGTTTGTGTGTGTGTGTGTGTGTGTGTGTGTGTGTGTGTGTGTGTGTGTGTGTGTGTGTGTGTGTGTGAGAGAGAGAGAGAGAGAGAGAGAGAGAGAGAGAGAGAGAGAGAATGAAGTCACATTTAGCGTATTATGTCAGAGTCTGCTTGGTGACGGAGTTCCCTCGATTACGTCATCGCCACTGTCTGACTTTCTCTAGAAGTAAAGGCTTTTTAGTGTTTTAATTCTTTTCTAAAAAGAATTAATTTTTACTAAAGACGTTGAAAGGATACAAAGCTGGCTAACGAACTCATCCAATGTCTTTCTCCAAACTAGCTATATGCAAAAGTTTAAGTAAATTCGACAAAAATTATAGACTCTAATCCGGGTCAACCGACTTCCTATAAACGGTTGTTTGTCTTCAATGAGACATTCAATTACAATATGCTCGGAGACTCTTAGACACCCACTTAAGAAAGTATTTCGCCAAGTTTCAGTTTGTTTGAGGTTAGCCTTTGACATCATGGACATGTTATTAAAATTCGCCCCACCGCGACCCGTCCTATAAAGTCCCTTCTATAAATAAGAAGGGACTTAAAAACGGCAATCAGGCTCCACGATTTTGGGGCACAGCCCCCCCCCCCTCCCCCCCGACCTCCTCCCCCCTCCCACACACACACACACACACACACACACACACACACACAAACACTTCCCCCCCCCCCCCACCTCCTCATTTTCCTAGGCTGGCCACTGCGTGCCATAAAAGAAGGGGTCAGGGCATCTAAACGTTTCTTTTGTCCAGCGCTAAGTGAGTTCTCTTCGTTATTATATACTCTGCCCTTATTTGGCGAAAGCTGATGTGCCCTTTTTGTCTACTGTATTTTAAAAATAAGGTAGACTTTGAAACGAGGCTGTCAAGCCTAAAAATACGAACGACTCTGAATGTTCCTAAAAAAAATAAACGCATCTGAGCTCCAAACAATGCGGTAGACATTGGGGGTTGTTTATGTGTCACGAGACCAATATCGCACATAAAATTTGCGTGACACAGGCGGTGGCCGGTCACGAAAAACGTTAAACGTTTGGGGCTTAACGTCTTTTGTCCACCACGAAGGTCAGTGATTTCAAAGACGGGGCACCGAACAGCCAGAGAGTGAGGCTTTGACCCTAGCTGGGTTCGAACCCACGACCTTTCGGACGAGAGTCGAACGCTCTGCACCTGAGCTACCCAGCTCCCCGTACGGTGGTCAATTAGGACAAGCCTGACGACAAACGGGCTGAGGACAAGCTGTTTACACGGACTCTCTCTCTCTCTCTCTCTCTCTCTCTCTCTCTCTCTCTCTCTCTCTCTCTCTCTCTCTCTCTCTCTCTCTCTCTCTCTCTCTCTCTCTCTCTCTCTCTCTCTCTCTCTGAATGCACGCATGTTGGTCTGCATCAAGATTGTTGAGGGTTTTTTGTTTTGTTTTGTTTTGTGAGATAACACATGTTCTTGTCCCCGATCACTACACACGTGCAAGGGGGTGGGATGAGGGTGGGAGCGGGAGGGTGGGGGAGGGGGGGAGGAGGAGGGCATACATAGGAATAACTGAACTGAACCGGGTAAGATAACACACGGGACTGCCCTATAACGGCAAACTGCAGTATATCCATTTTTTGTGATTGTCATAATACAGAAAGAAGAAAAAAAACTTTTTCGTGAAATGCGAGACACCCTCATCTTGTTTCCTTTTTTTTTTTCTTTTTTTTTTTTCTTTTCTCTTTTTTTTTTTTTTTTTTTTTAGAAAAGAGAGATTTTCATTGTTATACAATTAACCCTTTGCGTGTCGATAGCGGTTTTAGTCCTACAGGAATCATCGCGACTAAAACCGCTACAGACACGCAAAAGGTGAACTTTTTTTCTTTCTTAAAAATGAACATCTTGAACGTTTGTCATGTTTAGCGGTCGTACTGTCCACAGGCCAGGTAGATACGTCTATACTATGAACATCGTGGCTTTTGTCATGTATAGCGGTCGTACTGTCCACACGCCAGGCAGATACGTCTTTACTATGAACATCCTGGCTTTTCAGTGTCATGTATAGCGGTCGTACTGTCCACACGCCAGGTAGATACGTCTTTACTATGAACATCCTGGCTTTTGTCATGTATAGCGGTCGTACTGTCCACACGCCAGGCAGATACGTCTTTACTATGAACATCCTTGCTTTTGTCATGTATAGCGGTCGTACTGTCCGCACGCCAGGCAGATACGTCTTTACTATGAACATCCTGGCTTTTGTCATGTATGGCGGTCGTACTGTCCACACGCCAGGCAGATACGTCTTTACTATGAACATCCTGGCTTTTCAGTGTCATGTATAGCGGTCGTACTGTCCACACGCCAGGTAGATACGTCTTTACTATGAACATCCTGGCTTTTGTCATGTATAGCGGTCGTACTGTCCACACGCCAGGCAGATACGTCTTTACTATGAACATCCTTGCTTTTGTCATGTATAGCGGTCGTACTGTCCACACGCCAGGCAGATACGTCTTTACTATGAACATCCTGGCTTTTGTCATGTATGGCGGTCTTACTGTCCACACGCCAGGCAGATACGTATTTACTATGAACATCCTGGTTTTTTGTCATGTATAGCGGTCGTACTGTCCACACGCCAGGCAGATACGTCTTTACTATGAACATCCTGGCTTTTCAGTGTCATGTATAGCGGTCGTACTGTCCACACGCCAGGTAGATACGTCTTTACTATGAACATCCTGGTTTTTTGTCATGTATAGCGGTCGTACTGTCCACACGCCAGGCAGATACGTCTTTACTATGAACATCCTTGCTTTTGTCATGTATAGCGGTCGTACTGTCCACACGCCAGACAGATACGTCTTTACTATGAACATCCTGGCTTTTGTCATGTATGGCGGTCGTACTGTCCACACGCCAGGCAGATACGTCTTTACTATGTTCGCCAAACTGACCCTTGCAGCCCCGAGGGCATCTGAAGGCCACACAGCAGAGTGCAGAAGCCAATACAAGCTTTAAAGTCATTTTTAAGAGGGGGGAGGGGGGGAGTGGAGGTAAGGGTAGTGTTGGTCTTCTTCTGTTGTTGGTGTCGTTTCGTTTTTTGTTGTTTGAGTGCTTGTTTTTGTTTGTTTTGTGTTTTTATTGTTTTTATTAATTGTTGTTGTTTGTGTGATTGCAGTTTGTTTTACTATTTGTTGTTTGTTTTTCTCGTTGTTTTTGTCTTTATTCTTGCTTGTTGTCTTGGCGGTGGTGGTGTTTTTCTTATTGTTGTTCTTTTTTCTTCTTCTTCATCTTGCTGCTGTTTTTTAACCCCTTGCATGTCAGTGGACGCAGACCGCGATTTTCAAATCTTTGTTAACTAATTCTGCTGGAGACAAACCACAGCAAAATATGGCTCGACCATGACAGTTCAAGAGTGGTGACAGAATAGCTCGGCGCCTATAGGCGCCAAGCTATTCTGCCACCACCCTTAAACTATCATGGTCGATTTGTCTCCTGATTTGCAATTCAGTCCTCAGAGGACGAGTCCTAAATGTGGGGTTTTCGTACCTCGGACACAATGAGTGAATTCAGCGTCAAAGAGCCCCAGGTCCAAGTTGCAAGAAATTTTCCCAGGTCAGTAACTGCCAAATGCAGCCCTTGCATTGCAGCGAGATTTTTGCGTGCTGAAAACGAATCAGGATCAGGATTTTATTTAACGTCTTTTCACACATTGGTGATATTAGACCCCCCCCCCCCCCCCACCTCCTCCCCCCCAAAAAAAATAAATAAATAAATAAAAAAATAAATAAATAAATAAATAAATAAATAAATAAAATAATAATAATAAAATAAAATAAAATAAATAATTAAAAAAATCAACAACCAAATACAACTTGTTAATATCAAAGAATAGCAATAATTAACATCCAAACCCACACACAAATTACATGTTATAAGAGTTTACCCACCGGACTATGAATTATGATATTAACTATTTGAATTGCAATATTTATATGTAAGATGTCCTACATATTTTCGGCTAATTTTTTAACTGTTATGTTATTTTGTGTCAACTGATTCGTTGTAATAGGACATTCACAGATTATATGTTGAACAGAGATGGGCCTTAAGCACTCGCATTTGATGTCTTTCAAGAATTTTGTTTTCCAAGAATTTAGTCTTAACTTGTATATCAACGAAGCTGTTTTTCCTGAACGAGGTGGAACATGATAAGATCTTTGTGAGAGAAAAAAAAACTGTTTAGAACAGAGTACATTTCATGTAGAGATAATTGTATGTTATTACAAACTGCTGAGTTTTCTATATTTATAGCTCCCTGTTTTGTCTGTCACAAATTTCATTTCAATAAATTCCGCAGTGTGAGTATATCCAAAGAAAAGATATCCTTATTCCTTTGGACATAATACAGCTTATAATATGTTTTATTTCATATACTAAGTCTTTGTTTGTTTTACAATCCCAGCTTTTTAGACTATATCGGACAGATTTAGAATCGACACAAATCAAAATGTTAAATATATCATAAGGTAGAAGTTGAATATAATTTAGTGCCATGAGAATCGCATGCAGTTCCGACGTAAATATAGAAAATCCTTTACCGAGATAAAAAGTTCATACGGCTGAAAACGAAGGCGACTGCGGGGGCTCATGAGGATCTATACCTCTAGCACTGAGTCGGGTGGTGGTGTTAGTTTTTTCAGTCCTCGGCAGCGAAGCCGGGTTTAATGGAATAAAGCAGCCGCATCGATTCTTTCAGCAAATACTCATCGTAAAACAAATCGTTTTTTTTTTTTTCTTTTCAATAACCTATACCCGTGAGTGTGACTTCTGTCTTAAAAGCCGGCGGGTAGACACGCACCGCTGACTGCGCACTACAATAACTTGATTGATGTACATCGTCTGCGACACGCTCGAGTAACCACGCTGGTCGAAACAGGAATGTAACAATGTATTCAACTTTGTTCAGTTTTACTTTCAGAGTGGTTCCTCTGTCTCATGAAAAGCTGGGTATATATCTGAGGGCAGCATTTTATTCAAGATTTCTTTTTTTAAATTTAAAATAATAATATTTTTTTTTAAATAATAAAAATTTATCAAGATTACTATGTTCGCCCAACATTCGACGTCAGTCTGTGCTGATCTGTAGTTTTGGACCTTACGGCTCGTGCACGAGTTAATCTGCGGCCGGCGTCGGCCCGATGGCCTGGAGACAAACCAACCTGAACCCCTTCACTTAACCCTTATCATTCGGAATACACCAGTGTGTGAAATATGTCTGACTAAAATATTTCAAGGGTAATGCCAGAATAGCTTGGCGCCTCTAGGCGCCAAGCTATTCTGGCACTACCCTTGAACTGAAGCCATTGGTCTATATCCTATATCCTGCATCGGCAGGTACGAAAAATTATATAGTCACTGACTGTGTTAATATCTTCACCGTTGTAAAATAAAGATTCATTGATTCATTGATCCATCCTTACCTGTAAGTTCTATAATGTAGCTTACATATGGCAGTGTACACATTTGAAGCTTTTAGCCTCAGTATGATATGGGTTATCACGATCCAACTGCAAGGGACCAACGTTTCATGGAGGGTGTTGGCTTTTGGTCGTCAAATGCACAAAGATTTCAGAAACAAAAATGCACGTACAGTGGCAGGGATGGAGTTAAGCCCTCTGCACACGTAGAAATGTGAAACGGGAGAAACAAAATTTCTTTTCTACGTTTTCATGGCATCGAAACACCTCAACCGCACACCGCGCAGAAACGCGCGGCTGAAAACATTTCCATGCAAGCCCGCCCACCGCTACCATAGATGGCAAGTCTCGTTAGGCGATCATTAGCACAATAACGATGTCCCAAATACAAAGGAATTCGCGGAACAGCTCAATTAAAAGGGCTGTTTTGCAGTTCGACATCATCATGGGTGAAGACTTGGAAGCCATTTTGTCACGTATGGCCGCCTGTAGATGACGTCAGATAACACGTGACAGACTCGGGACGACGCTGATTGGGCCGCTGGTAGAAATATTGCTGCGAAATACTACGAGATCTATGGCCATAGCTCAGGCGGTTAAACGTCGGAGCAGGAAAGCGAAGGGAATCGCCGGGTCGTGGGTTCGAATCCCGTCCTGGTCCCGGTAGCTGGACTCACAATCCAGGGTGGAAAACGGATTTGTTCAATAGCATTTCCGTTGAAAGGTCCTGGTAAATCAAAGTGGCACAGTTGGAGTGCGCCTGAGTTGATCAGTGTTCAGGTCGTACTCCATAGGCAATAAATTTCCCTGTCCCCCATCACCCGCCCGTCAGGGCCGTCCATGATCACCTCGGTGCTGTGGACGTTAAACCCGAACGAACTAACTAACTAACCGAGATCTATGGCCGCATGTCGTTTGAAATGAGCCGTGTCGCATTTTGAAGAAACGGTTGCAATGGAGGTAAAAAATTAAGAAACGCGTTCGTTTCCTTGGAAATGTTGAATTTCATTTCAGAATGTGTGGGAGCCATGCACACGTAGTGATGATTTTAGGAAGATTAACTCGATTGGAACCGGTCTCCGGGCCGCATTTCTCTGTCGCAGCAAGCTCCAAGTATCATGGCCCAAGGACAAAGTTGGCCGCTGTTGGCCCGCAGCTGCGCGCGGGCCAACAGCGGCCGCCGGACTTCGGCCCTTGCAGGTATTTTCGCGCATATGAACACAAAGGCCGTTGCTCTCCATCTGTAAATTAAAACTGGCTGTGTCAGCATCTTTCAAGTTCAAGGGCTGGGAGAAACAAGAACAGTCCCTCGTGGGAACGGGAGTGCAAGATTGGGGTTGAGGAGAGGTGTGTGTGGGGGGTGGGGGGGTGGGGGGGGGGAGCTGGGCGGAAGAGAGGAAGGGGAGAGGGAGGGATCCACTGCCCCGTGAAGGCAAAAGTCCACTTTTGTGAAAGGCACGATGTTCATTGTAATGTAATGGTAATCTTGCTTTTTTTTTTTAAAAAACTGGACTTACCGTCTCTGGCCTGCACATGGCAGATTAACCCATGACATCCTGAGGCTGGTGTTGTACCGGCAGTTTGCCTTTTGTCCTGTGAAGGTTGCCGCATTACTACAGATTAGGAGCGGATAGATCAGGCTATTTAAGTTCAAGGGTGGTGCCAGAATAGCTTGGCGCCTTAGGCGCCAAGCTATTCTGGCACCACCCTTGAACTATCAGTCAAATATATTTCAAGCAGTGGGCCGAGTATCAGGATGAAAAGGATTACATGGAGTGGAGAAGGTTGTCATTTTAAATTCTGTCAGTTTGCTACATTTATCTCACTGTAGAGTACCGACTCCCCCCCCCCCCCCCCCCCCCCCCCATCCCCCCTCCTGCCCTCACACACAAATACACCACACATACACACACGCATCAGTACTTTTTTATTGTCATTTTCGTCGCGAATGCTAATTACAAGGGCGGAAAAGACAGTTTAAAGATACTGCAGTTTGTTGTTAGTTAGTTCTGGGTTTAACATCCACAGCACCGATGTGATAATGGGCGGTGCCCTAGCGGGCGGGCACAGGGACAGATATTACCTATGCCTATGGAGTACGACCTGAACACTGATCAGTTCGGCCGCACAGCGACTGTGCCACTCTGATTTACCAGAACCTTCAAGGACTCGACATGCTATCTGAACAACGCCGTCGTTTTGGCTGGTTATGCTGCAGTTTGAATAATAATAATAATAATAATAATAATTATAATTATTATTATTATTATTATTATTATTATTATTATTATTATTATTATTATTATTTAATGTGATAAACGAAACCAGGAGGACTTACCGAGCAGCGGTAGGAAAAAGGAGTGACAAGGGAGAGAACTGTGCATTTTGTTACACGCATTATATTTTTCTTCTTCTTAATAATAACAATAACAACAATAACAATAATAATAATAATAATAATAATAATAATAATAATAATATAATAATAATAATAATAATAATAATAATAATAATAATAATAATAATAATAATAATAATGTACATTTATATATCGCTCAACCTCCTAGTCAATAGGCTCTAAGCGCTTTACAAAACCAAAAATCAAGGTCGGAGAAAAACAGTTCCGGACACATAAAAACTAAAATTAAAAAGTTACTATAAAAAATTACGACTGAAAAGTCCATCTCAAAAACTCACTGACACCACACATACACCAAAAGTAAACGGTGAGCACAGCTGGTGGTCCTCTCTCTTTCTCTCTCTCTCTCTCTCTCTCTCTTGTGCCGCCAATGGCTCGTACACCGGCACTGCAAAGGTGGGTTGACTGCCATATCTCCCTGCCTCTCTGCTTCTCTCTGTCTGTCTATGTCTGACTGTCTCTTCGTCTGTCTCTTTCTGTCTGTCTGTCTGTCTGTCTGTTTCTCTCTCTCTCTCTCTCTCTCTCTCTCTCTCTCTCTCTCTCTCTCTCTCTCTCTCTCTCTCTCTCTCTCTCTCTCTCTCTCTCTCTCTCTCTCTCTCTCTCTCTCTCTCTCTCTCTCTCTCTCTCTCTCTCTCCAGGTCACGGACTACAGTCCGGCAAAGACAATACATTATAAGACAGATCACTCCTTCATAAGGCTTACTGAAAAAAGCGAGGTCTGTGTATCAGTTGCGTTCCATTGTGTAATCGTGTTGTGGCCATACGTCTATCACTATTTGGTAATGGGCTCGAGCTCTGACGCGAGGCTTTTTGAAGGGTAACAGATGCTTTTTGTGTGTGCATTGCGGGAAAACTGTTTTAAAATCACATGAGCTTTACTTCTAAGATATTTTTTTCTATTCCTAATCGAAAGATTTTTCGGGAAAGTGGTAATTAGCACGGAAAGTGTAACAGAAAATAAATAAATCAGGCATTTTTATTGTTGCCGTGACTGTGAGTTGATGTTTAGTACATACACATGCACATGCACACGCGCGCGCGCACACACACACACACACACACACACACACACACACACACACACACACACACACACACACACACACACACACTTGAACGCAAACAAACACACATGCACACAAACGAACACACATACAAACAAACCACCAGCACAGGACGAAATAAGAAATAATTTACAGCAAACATCAGTTCTTTTGAACAATCTCACAAGAAGATCAGTTTATTAATACACGTTCAACTTGCAGCAGGTATTATCAAGAAAACCAAATAGTGATTATACACAGGCCACGCTAACCGCCTTATGCATACACCCGTTAGAAACTGTAAACAGTACCTGGCGTTGTATGCACAAAGAGATTAATAAGAAATTATCACTGATTACCTGTTCTTTCTCCTCCTCTCCATTCATCCCTCCACCCAACACATGTAAATTGATGACAAAATTATTCATCATACACAAATAGCAGGTCGACATGAATATACGCATTAGGCTGGTCGACATGAATATACGCATTAGGCTGGTCGACATGAATATACGCATTAGGCTGGTCGACATGAATATACGCATTAGGCTGGTCGACATGAATATACGCATTAGGCTGGTCGACATGAATATACGCATTAGGCTGGTCGACATGAATATACGCATTAGGCTGAATTATCGTAAGAAGTACAACAGACAATACCATCAGTCACATGCGCTCCGCCTATAGATCTTAACGTCATTACCAGTTAAACAGATAAACATATCATCACCTATCAGAATTATGTTCTCCAACAACCCCCTCCTCCCCCAGCAGACCTTCGGCTGCTTCCAGTGGGAAACTAAACCCCGGCCTTACAACAAATGCAGTCGCATGGTTTGCCACAAGCTTTGTCCTCTCATCCTCCCCAAAATCCTCTGCCCCTTCTATTAATTTTGATCACGTTTTTTGTTGTAGGTGACTTGTTCTTTTATTGTCAATTCGTCTAGTACTATTGCACACAGATCTGACTTTGGCGGCAGTACAGACACTTTAGTCTGAAGCGCTTTCAGAATCTCGGCATTAAAGCCTGGACAGACAGAAACCTTTTGCATAATTTTCCGTAAGGTTGAAACTGATTGGAGGACAAAGATTTTTGCAAGCATACGATATGCCTTGGGGCTTGCATGAAAAAAAGATAAAGCTGTTGTTATGTCTATCTCCGTCCATCTCCGGCCTTGTTTATTTTTGTGTATTTCACGCACATGTGCTGAAATAAACTGGACACACTGACGAATCAGGCAAAAAAATGGGCCAAGCGGCTCTTTGCTGCTGCATCCTTCTTCTCTTTGAGTGTTAATGTCTCTTTTTTTTTCTTGTTTGCCGTCTTTCTGTCGTAATTACATTTCTTCTGCAGGCAGTACAATCTGTTGCCCACAGTTTTGAGACTTTTCTTCAAAGCCTGCTTTCTTGGTGAATCGCTGTCCTAACCACCTGTTGCTGCAGTTCCCCCCACACCAGTTTCTCCACTGGACTCATCTGCACACACACAAGCAACCATGCATTAAATCATTAATGATATTATCATGATAATCCACAGCATATTTACTCAGATCAAAAAATCAATTCACATTTCATCTGACTGACAAGAAATGTATTTTCACACACACATGCAGGCGCGAACACACACAAAAAGGCCATCGAAAATTCATCCAAATTGAAAATCTGCTCGGCTGATTTTAATAGTCAACAGATTTTACGACCACAGTTGTGAAAACAACTCACACAACTGATCTTTTGTGCTGTAATTGTTTGTTAATTTTTTTTTTATAAATTACAATTTTAAGCTTACAAATTATAAATCAGATTCATATTTATTCATTGAAAGTACCTGGTTGCAGTGACAAGCGTGCCTGTTTGTGAGGCGGCGCTTCTGAATCTGTAGCAGTATCCGTCGTACTGGGTGGCTGTCTCTGTTGTTAGTTGTGGGGGTGGGTTGGGCACCGAATGTCGGCACACGTGAAATGGCTGTTTTCAAAATGGGCACTACATTTTTCCGCTAACGTGTTCATTCATCATGCCTGCCTGTAGCCCAACTGTACCCCAGTGTTCGCTGCAAAAGCAAGATTTACGAATAGGGCATCTTAACATCTATCATTTATACAACAAAGTGCCCGACGCCACTGTTTTACTTTCACAACCCCAACCCTTTCATGTATTTGGATTTACGGAGTCTAGACTCAGAGAACATATTAGTGACGACTCGATCTCCATTCATAATTATACTATATTCCGTAGAGATGCATCATCTGCTGGTCATCCAGGTATAGCTGTGTACCTTCATAACTCAATCCGCCAATACGTTACCCGCCGTATGGATTTAGAGTCTAGTCACGTGGACAGTTTATTCCTTGAATTGAAATGCTATAAATCTTCCCCCACACTTATCGGTTTTATTTATCGCACCCCTTCAGCAACATTTTCATGGTATGATGATTTTGTTACCATGATGGATAAGGTGCAATTACGTAACAACAAAGACATACACCTTCTAGGCGATTTTAATATTGACCTTCTCACGACTGGTCATGCGGCGTGGAATTACACCACCTCATTATTTGGCCTGCAACAGATGGTTCGGTCTCCCACACGAGTTTCTTTGTCATCCGCCACATTGATTGACCACATCTACACTACAAATGTATCTGCTGTCAAGAACGTCCATGTGCCAAATGTAGCCATTAGTGATCATTTTCCTACTTGTTTTCATCTTTCAGTTAAACGTGATAAACCCCAGCACAAACAACACACTACTATCACCTACAGGTCTTACAAAAAATTCAACACTGATGACTTTCTTCGAGATCTATCGAACATGCCCTTTCACCTTATTTATAACACTAATGATCCCAATGAAGCCCTAACGCTTTGGTACAAGCTGTTTCTTTGGGTCCTAGATAAACATGCCCCACTCAGGACTAAACGAATTAAAAACCCTACCCTTCCGCCTTGGTTGTCAAAGGACATTATTTATGCGATGAAAATAAGAGATGACTTAAAACGGCAGAAAAAATTTGCAGATTTTAAAAAAACAACGTAATTTTGTAAAATCCTTAGTTAGAAAAGCCCAGAAAACGCTTGCGGAAAAAGTTATCGCAGAGGGTAAAGATACCCGAAGTGTCTGGAATGCAATCAATTTGTTTACTAAGCGGAAAAGTTCCATCCCTGCTGCTACATCTCTAGGCATGGATCCAGACGACTTCAATTCCCATTTTTTAAATATCGCTGAGTCCCTTGTACAGTCTTTTCCCACTTGCAGTGATAGTTACAGTTGTTCTGCTAAACTGCGCACACACTGTGAGTCTGCAGCAGGTGCGTCCTTCTCCATACCTCTTATGACAGTGTTTGAAGTTGGTAAGTATATTTCTACTCTAACCAGTAAATCGTGTGGCCTGGATGGAATAAATAACATGGTACTGAAATTGTCACTTCCATACACAGCTGACTCCTTGACATTTATATTCAACCTTTCTATCACCCAAGGTATTTTTCCAGATGCCATGAAAGATGCTAAAGTTATCCCCATTCCCAAATGTAAAGATCCCAAAAGTCCAAACGAGTTCCGTCCTATTTCAGTGTTATCAATATTATCGAAGCCAATTGAAAGACACATTCACAAGCACCTACTCCAATTCTTGGAGAATCAACGCCTACTCCTATCTCTTCAGTCCGGTTTTCGACCTAAACACTCGTGCCATACTGCACTCGTTCACAACGTTGACTCTTGGCTCTCATCAATCAATAATTCCAAATTAAATGGTGCAGTTTTTCTGGACCTAACCAAAGCATTTGATTTAGTCGATCACAACATTCTTTTAAAGAAACTTTCAGTGTATAAGTTTGATTTGAACTCTATTGCGTTTTTCTCATCCTACCTAAGTTGCCGCCGACAGAAGGTGTACTCGAACGGAAGGTATTCGAAAGAAGGTATAGTGAGGCACGGTGTTCCCCAAGGATCTATCCTAGGGCCTCTTTTATTTTCTTTATTCATCAATGACCTGCCTCTTTCCATCTCAAATCCTACGGTAAAATGCGAACTCTTTGCTGACGATTCCACGCTGCATACATCAGACGATCGTCACATGACGCTAAATTGTATCCTCCAGCAAAGTCTTGATGAAGTGTTAGATTGGTGTACGCATAATCGCATGCTCCTCAGTACTTCTAAAACCAAAAGCATGTTGATAACAACCCGCCAAAAGCATCAGCTACGCCCTGCCCCTTTGATACTTTCACTTGGTGATAAACCTATCCAACAGGTATCCAAGAACCGCCTACTGGGAGTTGTACTTGACGACCAGCTCAATTGGTCGTCGCATATTGACAGTTTGTGCAAAACCTTGTCCAGAAATGTATTTCTGCTCTCTAAACTTAGACATATTCTTAGTACAAAGTGCTGTACATTGTTTTTTCACGCGCACATTAAGAGCCACTGTGACTATGCGTCCTCTTTGTGGGACGAATGCAGCGAACGTCATATTAAAAAAGTCAACTCGCTATATCGTCGTTCAGTTAAAATAATTATTCCACACCCTACTTCCACAGACCAAAAGATAAAATCTCTTGGCCTGCTTCCACTGAAGGAACAACTCAAATTTAACAAATGCGTCCTCATGCACAAAATATTTCATTATCAAGTCCCCGAGTATCTGTGCGCGCTATTTAACTTCAGCCCTAGGCATCAGCTACACACGAGACATGGCTTGCTTCATTTACCCCGACCCAGGATAGATCTCTACAAGTCAAGCCTTCTATTTTCGGGCAGTTTTGTCTGGAACTCATTGCCATTGAACATTAAATCATGTTCAGGTAAAACCCATTTTAAACGAGCTTTGCGAACGCACTTCCATTCAGCCTGACTTCACAGTTTGCCATATCAGAGTATTGTTTTTGATAACACGTGAAAGTCAAGTATTTTCTCTTTCTCCTTACATTTGTAAACTGATAATCCTTGGTCTTGTCGATGTCGCTATATGCTCTTGATGCTGCTGATTCTTTGACACTGTCTTAGCTGAGTATAATATTAATGCTATGCACTCATTTATTTCTCTTACTTTTGTGTTGGTGGCAGTTACTACTTCTCCAATACGAATTTTTTTTCCCCCTTTCATTGATTCACCTATTGTGTTTGTTTATTTCCGTAGTTTTTCTTATTATTATTATTATTATTGTTATTATTTGCATGCTATGTTTATTTTCCTGTTATGTTGTTTGTTTACAGGACAGCTTGTAAGACAGGCATTGAGTTGCCTAATAGCTTTATCCTGAATAAATAAAGATTCATCATCATCATCTCTCTCTCTCTCTCTCTCTCACACACACACACACACACACACACACACACACACACACACACACACACACACACACACACACACACACACACACACAAACACAAACACGCGCGTATCTCCAGGAGGAATAGATCCTCGTGCGCCCTCCAGGCGCATGAGGATCTATGGCTCTTGGAGATGTTTGGAGCGCGCGCGCGCACGCACGCACTATCATATCATGTAGCTAGGTAAAATCAACCTACTTTCATACAAACTATAGCAAGACTGAAATTGTACCGTGGAGTTCTAGTTTTGTCACCATTTTCTCAAGCCTATGAAGCGAAAGTGAAACTCATATCACGTAAAATATAAAATTACGTAAAAACTAAAACTTACGCCATGACAAATGATGTTTGACACATCAATGACGCCGGTATGTCCTGTGCCCCTTCTAGAACTCACTGACGCATTGGCAGATCTGCGAGACTTTTTCAATAGGAGATAATTCAACATCAGAATCAGGTCAAAGACAAAAGGTAGAGACCACTGACAGCGAGGACAGCTCTCATATAGAAGGGACTTTGTGGGTTATTGTTCATCCCATCTTGTTAGAGCTTAACGTGGGTAAGACATGTGACTTTATTGTTGATTTTAGGAAGAATAAGCAGGATCACAGTAAGATTATTATACATGATAAGGAAGTTGTCATTGTCCAGAAGTATAAATACTTGGGCACCATCACCGACAACAACCTCCTCAGTCCATTCCAGTCTGCCTATCGCAAACATCACAGCACTGAAACAGCCCTTCTACATATCTTAAACGATCTGCTTCTCTCCACCGACTCGGGCAACATCTCTCTTCTTACACTACTCGATCTCTCTGCCGCCTTTGACACTATAGACCACTCTATCCTCCTCCACCGACTCCACCACTCCTTTGGCATCACTGATTCTGCTCACTCCTGGTTTCTCTCCTACCTCTCCGACAGACAGCAGTCCGTCACCATCAACGGCGTCTCTTCCAACCCAGTCACGCTCTCCTGCGGAGTCCCACAGGGGTCAGTCCTGGGCCCGGTCCTTTCACACTCTACACCTCTCCTCTGTCCAACATCATCCAGTCTCACCGCATACACCACCACCTCTACGCTGACGACTCACAACTGCTAGACAAAGACAAACTCGACAACACTCAGTCACTACTGACTCGCACGGTTGACTGCTACGAAGACGTGAAAAACTGGATGACAGCAAACAAGCTCAAACTGAACGACGACAAAACGGAAGCCATGCTGGTAGGCACTCGCCAGAAACTCTCCCAGCTCCCTCCCTCTCTCCACCTTCAACTCGATAGTACCCCCATCTCCCTCTCTGACTCGGCCAAGAACCTCGGCGTTATCCTCGATTCCTCTCTGTCCATGACCAGCTTCGTTTCCGCCACGGCCCAGGCATGTTATTTCCACCTCCGCCGCATCAGTCAGATCAGAAAATACCTCACTACCGAAGCTGCCACCAAACTTGCTGTCTCTCTCATCCTATCTCGCATCGACTACTGCAACTCTCTCCTTTCCGGCCTCCCTCACTCCACCATTTTCACTCTCCAACGCGTTCAGAACAATGCTGCCCGCCTCGTCCTCAGAAAGAAAAAATCCGACCACGTCACACCCCTGCTCAAACTCCTTCACTGGCTCCCCATCCCCCAACGCATCCAATACAAAATTCTGTCTCTCTGCTACAAATCCCTGAACAACTGCGCTCCTGCCTATCTCTCCAACTTACTTCACCCCTACACACCTTCCCGCTCCCTCCGCTCTGCCTCTGACCCTCTCCGCCTCCACATCCCTCGCACCAAACTTGACACTTTCGGCCCCCGCTCCTTCACCATCTACGGTCCATCCACCTGGAACACTCTCCCACTCTCTCTCCGTCAGAAACACTCTCTCTCCTCCTTCCAGTCCGCCCTCAAAACTCACCTCTTTCAACAGTTTTAGCACTATATCACCACACTCCCCACCCCAAGCTGACCGTCGTAATGTATTCCACTGTTTGTGGTACGCAAGTCATTGTCTAAAGCGTGCGCATGCGTGCGCGAGTTGTGAGTGCGCGCTTAGAGTATAATTATTATAAGATAAGCGCATTATAAATACCGTAATTATTTTTTTTTATTATTTATAAACTAAATTGGGATGACAATACTGAAACTGTTGTGAAGAAAGGCCAGCAGAGATTGTATTTTCTGAGAAAGCTGAACTCTTTCTCTGTTGACAGAACAATTTTAACTTTGTTTTACGAATCTTTCTTTGAAAGCGTCCCGACTTTTTCGTTCATTTGCTGGTTCCCAAAACTTAGTGTTCAAAATAAAAACAGTCTTCAGAGAATTGTTCGTCTCAGTTCAAAGATCACTGGAGAAGAACAGAGAAGTTTAGCCGTGTTTTGCCATCGTCAGATTGTAAGAAAAGCTACTCACCATCCTGGGTAGTGATGCTCACGTGATGAAAGCGCCTCTTTGAATTGCTCCCTTCTGGCCGCCGATACAACCATCATGTAAAACCAACCCCAGGAAACTGTCTTTTATCTCTGTTGCCGTCCGACTCTTTGAAATAATTTGTAAATCTACTACACAGGCTGTTAAAAGTGTGTGTGTGTGTGTGTGTGTGTGTGTGTGTGTGTGTGTGTGTGTGTGTGTGTGTGTGTGTGTGTGTGTGTGTGTGTGTGTGTGTGTGTGTGTGTGTGTGTTTGATTTACACAGCTGTTTCATCGCGTGGGTATCGCTGGCCTGGATGGACGGTTGTATAGGGTGGGTGTAAGTGGAAATAAGACGTAAATGTGTTCGATGATGTGTGATAAATATCTACTTAAATCTATTTATTTAATTTTATTTTATTTATTTATGTGTTTTTAATGTTGTTAATAATGCTGTTGAAGTTTTTATAATGTATTAGTAATTGTATTAGTTAAGTTTGTGTAATCTTCATAGAATTTAGAATGTTTTAGTATTGAAAAATATTTATTAATGTTTTTGTGTCTAGAGTTTTAATGTCTTAATCTTAGTATAATAAGTCTTACAGATTTAGTATATTAATAGCATGTACAAATGTGATATTAGAATTTCTTGATATTAATTAATGTTTATTGAATGATTTTTATCTTTATTGTTCCTCCCGTCCACAAAACTGTAACTGCCCTTTAAGGGTTATTTAAAGATTTTTTTTAATTGAATTGAATTGAAATGATATTTGTTCTTTAACTCATTCTACCCCAGACACACTACAGCAAGATAAAGATCGACCATGATAGTTCACGGGTGATACCAGAATAGCTTGGCGCCCACAGGCGCCAAGCTATTCTGGTATCACCCGTGAACTATCATGGTCGATCTGTGTCCTGCACTGCAACGCAGTCTTCAGAGGATGACTTCAAAATTTGGGGATTTCGGTCTTGTGGTAGAATGAGTTAACGTTGTACAGAAAAGAGATATTTGGCGAAAACGTTGTGTGCTCTGATGTCAAACGACCTATTACTGCCTGTCCCTCTGCATTGCAGCGAGACTTTTGCGTGGCGCTAAAAACCAAAACCTACTGGCTATTGAAAATTCCCAAGGCGCAGAAGGTCATCGGGCCGATGTTGGCCCGCGCACAGGCGTGCGCGGGCCAACGTCGGCCGTCGTCGGCCCGATGACCTTTGCGCACTGGGTTACGTGCAACTCGACCGTGGACTCTGTTGGGTCCCAACCTCGGCCAAAGTGACATATACTGCTCACAAATAGTAAAGGTATATTAACTTTTTAGCTTGAATGCCGAGGATGGGGACACAACAGACTCCACAAACTGGTACACTTCAGGAAAAATTGCCGTATGGCTGCAAAGAGGAACTGACTTCACCGCAGAGGCCATCACTTGCGTTTTGCTTCCGGGTCCCGTAGTAGCAAGTCCGTAAGAAATAGTTTACAATAGTTCCTCCCTTTTTTGCAATTTTTGTTTGTTTGTTTTTGTTTGTTTGTTAAGGTGTGAAA
This sequence comes from Semisulcospira habei, assembly GCA_036245525.1. Taxonomy (NCBI): domain Eukaryota; kingdom Metazoa; phylum Mollusca; class Gastropoda; family Semisulcospiridae; genus Semisulcospira; species Semisulcospira habei. The sequence goes on along the minus strand of BTPG01000002.1, from coordinate 58,902,064 downwards.
CTTCAGTTTGTTGCCTTTTTGGACGTTTTGAGCGGCAAGAGGGACAGGTGGTGCGGAAGAGAGCAAAATTTGGCTAATTTTAGTCAACGTAGTGCGTTCGTGGCCGGGTACATAGTGCATTAGAGTGTTGAGCAGGGGCGGGTCAGTTACCTAGAAGGGGGGGGGGGAGGGTGTCTAACGTTTTGTTTGGGACCTTCAACCTGATATAGATGGCCTTCCCGACGCAAGACCATTGCATCCAGTGACCGAAAAATCGAAAAGAGGGGGGGGGGGGAGGGGAAGTGGAGGGGGGGGGGAAGAGACAGGAGGCGCGTGTGAAGATATAACGACTCGCCAAAATATCAAACAACGGGGTGGGGGGTGGGGGTGTCCAAACACTCTTAGAAGGTACTTTGTTAGAGCATTTTAAAGAATTTTGGGTTGGGAAAGGGGGGGGGGGTCCGTAACCTCTGCAACCCCCCCCCCCCCACACACACACACACACACACACACACAGACACACACCCGACCCCCACCCACACACCTCACCCCCAAATCCGCCCCTTTTGAGGAAAACGCTCACAGCGATTTTATTTTATAGCCCATATCATACTGAGGCTAAAAGCATCAAAGTTTGTACACTGCCATATGCAAGCTACATTACAGTACTTACAGATAAGGGTGTAGACCAATGGCTTCAGTTCAAGGGTGGTGCCAGAATAGCTTGGTGCCTAGAGGCGCCAAGCTATTCTGGGACTACCCTTGAACTATTTTAGTCAAACTTATTTCACACACTGGTGTATTCCGAATGATAAGGGTTAAACCAGTGGCTGGAAATGTTGCTACCCAGATATGAAATCCTTCGCTCATAGCTTTGTGTTGCAAGCGGCTACAGGCCGCTTGACATGCAGCGCACACAGTTCTTGTCAAATATCTATGCAGTTAAAGACTGTTGTTGTGCCACTTTAAGAACAAAATGGATCTTAGTGCCAATTGAACTAATATGGAATATTTTTACTGTGCTCCTATGATTTGTCGATTTTGCTCTACAGTTGTAAAAATTATACATAAAAAATATTTTTTAAAAGTGTGAAAAGACAAAAACAAGTCATTTTCAATACCCTAAATAGAGCCCCGGCAGATTTCAATATCGAGGTCAAGCATGCAGACTTCATATATGCCTGCGCTGTTTCAGGTTTGAAAATTTGGCCAATTCACGAGAAAATGGATCTTTCTTATACTGGGCTGAATATATCTGGGGCACATTTAGGGATATAAATTCAGTCATTTCAGTAGTGAAAACATCCCGAATTTGTACGACAGTACAGCAAAACTGACACATTGTTCGAGTTTCTTAAGTAAATCGTATTCAGTTATATCTTGAACCGCCCGGAGATTACTCTGAACTGAGGTAGTCGCTACAGCTCCAAAAACACATGGCCCCACGAGCTCCTTAGCACCCGCGTTATCGCGGAATTGTTTATATTACAGCGGACGGCAGACGCAGCCGTCCCGTTTCTCACTTTCCTTTTTGTCCCTTGTCTCCTTGACTGCGTGCGCAAAATAAGGTGAACTTGTGTGAAATCATTGAAAATTCGCATCAACTTCATTTAAAAACAAATGAACTCTAGAATGTTTTAGTGCGTGTACGGGTTAGCGCATTTTTTGGGAAACAATAGGCGCACAGGCCTCTTTTCGTGTTTGTCCTTGCTAAACTACAACATTCTTAGAGAGAGAAAGAGAGATGAAGTGAAACTTTATTAAGAGAGAGAGAAAACAACAGCCTAGTGATAATAAAGTGTAAAAATGGTTATAACTAAATAGTGTATACACGGTATAAGTGAAGACACAGTCGTACTATGTATCCGTGAACTGAAAAACTCGAAAAGCTTTTGGTCAGGCAGGGAGTCGCAGGAGGAAAAAAAGAGGGGAGGAAATACGGTCGCAGCGGGTTTCATATGTGCCAGATATCTCTCACGACAGCCGCTTGATGATAACTGACTCGCACCCACACTTGCCTGAATTCAGGGACGTTTTTTTCTCTGTCCGTTGAGTTATAGACTGTATTAGGGCAACCGCTGTCACTGAATGATATTCTAAGGCTCTTTGCGGAGATATTTGAAACAAACGTTGTGCTCTCCGATGTCAAACGACCTACAATAGAGAAGAGTGTGTGAAAAAGGTGGGTGGGGTGGGGTGGGGGTGGGGGGTGGGGGGGGGGCGTAATCTCAATTGGGCTGTTAACCCACAGCCCACTTTCGTCTAGGGTACTGGTCTGCAGATATAAAGGCGACTGTAAAGAGGAACAAGATATCTGAGCAAGATATAGCAAAACGTCTTTGGCCGTCGTGGGCCCGAGGACCTTTGCTCATCGGGTAGTAGACTTAGTAAGGGTTGTTGACCCGTGTGGGTGAGTGACTCAATCCGTAGTTGCCATGCTTGAGTGCGGATATAGGGCAACGACCGAACGGACACCGGCATTGCTGACAAGGCAGATATCACACAGGTCCTGCGACATTAAAGGCCCACTGCCGCCGTAACTGTTCAAAGATACACTTCTGTAGCAGATGGTTACGAAACGCTACACACAGGTCTAGTTATGGTTTATTTAGACACAGAAAAATCCAGTCCAGACCAAAAGGTGACTTGTTCGTTGGCCTATTTTGGAGATGGGTATCAAAGACAAAGCACTCGGCCCGAGAGTGCGAGGACGCGTTTTGAGAGTTATTTGAGTCCCTTATAAACCTGTTGCGACGGGCTGACCGAGCAAAGCGAAGCATGGGGGAGACTCGCAAAGCAATTTCTTTCTCAAATGCAAACAAGCGCCGGAAGTTGTATCGGCATATCATTCTTCCGCATTCCCAAGGATGATGATGATGACACGTTTTTATTCAGGATAAAGTTTTAGGCATGCGAATGCCTCTCTTACAAACTGTCCTGGCAGAAAAAAAAGGCCAAGCTAAACACTTTTAGCTCTTATTTTTGCATACACTTACGACTAGAGAATAATTGAATGGCCGCGTACAGGATGAGTGGCTTATCTGAGAGAAAAAAAATCGATTTGAGATACTGAGGGGTGCAGGGCGATACGCAAGCATAGGTCTCGCATGTGACGAAGGCACATGATACATGAGTCAGTGATATGTGAACGGATAGCCGTTAAAAATAATTTTAATCATCTTTTGGTTTAAATCTGGAAATTTCTCCGTTCGGTTCTTCTTTGCATTTGACACGCTTGGCAGTCACCTTTTTGATTTGAAATGGAAAACAGGTCTGACTGCAGTTACACCCTAGCTCTCCACGAATTCCAAGAAATGCTATCAGTTGGAAAGTGGTCAAACAAACATTTAGATCCAAAGAAATTATACGTTCTTAGTATTTTCTTTCAAATGTAGAAGTGATCCATCTGTACATAGAATAGTTCTCCTCTCCACTAATGTTGGATTAACGCAAGATAGATCTAATCATTTGTGCCGCTTGTGCACAGCTAATATTACTTTAGAGGGGGGGGGGGGGGGGGGGAGAGAGACGTTGCAACCTGAACAGAGATAGATAAATGGGGGATCCCAAACCAATACATTCAATAAAGCCGCATCCGTCGCTAATTTACGCTATTTTTAATAACAAAATTCAGTTATCCCATTACACTCTCGTTATTTCTGAATCAACCCTTTAATTTTTAAAAAATGATGAGCATGACGGATGCGACTCTATTGAATTTATTATTTTGGGATCCCCCATTTATCTATCTCTTTATCTCTATCAAGTGATGTCAATCGAAACTTAATACTTATTAACAAGTTGCAACTAACTTCTAGGAACCTACATAGGTAACCTTTAAGTGAGTTGCCATAAGAACTTATTAATTACTTACCCTAAGTTCTTACAACAACTTGACTTAAGTCACAACTTACTCGATCAGTTTTATCAAGATACAAGGACAATAAAAAAACTTTTTTTTTCTCAGTAGTACTCTGGCGGTGGTGCAGATGGCGTCAAATGAGCAGGCATAAAAGGCATGACATCTCTTTGTGAAGAGTATTTCAGAATTAATGAATGATTACCAAAACTGATCTTTACTTGCCTAACAGTCCGTAAACTTTTTTCATAGTTTCTTCTACGCCTATTTTCTTTCCTTCCTCTAAAAAAGATTGCTTTAGCTCTTCAACATTTACAGCCTGACTACGCATCTTATTCTGTATTTCAGATTTTTGTTGTTTATAGTTAGCCAAATCATCCTGGACTCTCTTAAATTCGTTATCGTCAATTTCATTATTTTCCAAAGATTTACTAATAATAAGTTTCATACTCGTCAGCTTAGCTGCTGCGAGCGTACTCAAGGCTTCATGCTTCTGCAACTTCATATAAAATCTTTTGTTAATAGCTTCCATACCAAAGCATGCTAGACTTGTGACAAGACCAATACCTTCAACAGCAATTCCTATAACACTTCCCACCCCCGTTGCAAACAGAGTTATACCTCCTACAGATAATCCGGCCGAAACCACCCCCATGGTCATTGATGTGTTGTGTAAAGAATTGAAAACCGTTTTATATCGTCTTTTACATCGAGAGTATTTTGCTTGTTCTTCTTCCAAATATTTTAATGCTTCTGTAATATTTATTAAACGAAATGAATCTGCCTTTAATGTTTTATCAGATTGTATTTGAGGATACAATGGTGGCATTTTTTATGGCAAATATTTTTTAATCTTCTATTTTATTTTGCAACTCTTCAAATGTATACAATTTGCTAGCGTAATAAAACAAAACAAGATCTATGTGTTCCAGGTTTATGAAATTTAGATAAACTAGAGTTGTTTTATCAATCATTACTTTAACGGCAGGGACACTACTCGAAACTTCAAAATCTGTATTGATTTTTCTAATAGCAATAACAACCTTTGTTGACTCTGCTACTGTGGTATTCCATGTAAGTTTGATTCCCTGGGCGATATCTGCTTCTTTCGCAGCTTCCACAGATCTCATGAGAATTTCAAAAACTATTGTCGCTTCTCTATCTATGGTAAAATTTGCTGGTACGAACGAAATAGAAGTATCTGTTCTACCCTTTCTATTTGTTAGAAGATACCTTCGTTTCCCATACTCTTGAAGTTTTAGTTTTTCTCTGCTATTGGTTTCTGCGGAATAGCTTGGCACAAGACTTACAAACGTTGGCTCAGAGTTAACAACTTTTTTAAATACTAGGGCACCTTCATCAGTAAAATAAACATAAGGACTGATAAAAACAAACTTTATGTCCCATACAATGGGAACAGGAGCAAGCGAAACAGGGGTAGGAATAATTACCCATTTATTACCAACATATTTTAAACTGTATAACACATTACTTACTGGAGTAGGAACAGTAACATCACGAAGTTGACTAAGTTTAGGAAACTGTCTCTCATCTTCAATTGCCTTTCGTTTGTACAACCCAACGGACACAAGTTCAAGGCCATACACTTCTCCTACCTCGCCTTCTTTTTCGAAATCTTGCACGTCAGCTAAATCTTTTAACTCTACTGACGGACATGAAACTGGAATAATTTTTGTCTTCGGGCCGCCACTCATTTTTTTATCAAAAATAAAACTATTTAACTTCTAAAACAACAGTAAAATCATGCATTACAACTGGTTTTTCATCTTGATTAGTTACATATAAGCTCAGTGACTCAAAGAAACTGGAACCTAATTTTTTAAACTGTAAATTAGGAAATCTAATAACTTCAATTTCACAATACGGAGCAGTTCCAGTTGGTAAGCATCTCAGCAAAGTTGAAGGCTTTCCATTGTGTACATTTTCTGATGTGTTTAGTTCTTTTAAATAAACATTTAGCACTGTGTGTACTGACAAATGAACAGGATATATTCCAGTTATTTTAGTTACATCTTCTGTATAATACCATCCACTAGTACCATTATCTGCAAAACTCATTACCCAATTTATGGGCATTGTATTTCTATCTATTAAACCAAGCAAATATGCAAGTTCACTTGAAAATACTGGTATACTACCTGTAGGAACTTCTAATTCAACAAGTAAGTTAGCCTGATTTAAAGTTGCTTTAATTTTAAATATATTTTGAAACCAGTTAGCTAATGTACAAAAGTCATAATACCCAGATGGTATAAAGTGTGTATTTTTGTCTACACCACTATTACCAGAATCTGCATAAACAGCATAAAAACTTGTATCATCAGTTACATTAAACCATTTTACTGTGTAGAACATTTCATGGATAGCTACAGCCTTGCTACCATCACGATTATCAATCCCATTAGTTAACCACATTGGTTTGCTTGTGTCAATATTTGTTAAGGTTATAAACATTTTTATTATCACATTAAAAAAAAGGATGGAATTTAAATCACCAACCATTACCACTACAAACGCATTTCAATTTAACGTGGATGCCAAGTATAATGTTGCACCTACTTATGAACAGAAAATAATTCAGTTAAATCAGCTTGATATAGCTTTGTCTGAACAAGATTTATTTCAAGTCAAAGTACCCAACCCTTTTGATCATTACCTAAACCCTCCAATAACAGATGACTCTACTGCAAGAAAGTGGTCTTCAAGTCCACTACAGATGTTTCAAAACCAACTTAACTTTGCCATACTGTGTTCTACTACAGGCTGTGGTGTTTCATTTACAGACCACTTGAATCACTCAAACAAACTGATTAGGTCTGTGTATCATTTCCATGTTTATTACCAGCTTAGAAGAATACTGTCAGAACTGCATACACCATTACCAACTGAATCCAGTTTTAATCAGTTTAACAACCCCATGGATTTGAAAGCATTTGAACGGATCTGTAATGAATTTAACATCAGTACAAAGTATGACTTTACACAAAAACTTGATGATCACAATGGTATGGGAACATTGTATTATGCTATGAGTCACAGACAATACCCACAAGATTACTACCCTGGTTACACTTCATTCTCATCAAAATCACAAGTCTGGTTAGGATCAATAGAGCAGAAGCAGACTAATGCGTGGACCACATTTATTTTAGATAAATCTGACGGGTTTACTCAAGCAGGAGTCGAGCGCGTCAATGAGTCTATCAGAACATATGTCTGGTGTTTACTAGGAGCACAATCACTAACAAAATCAAACATTTTGAATGGAAGTGGTAAATTTGAAGCACAAAAACAGTTTTTAGCAAATTTAGAAGATTCTATTAACTCAGTTGTTGATCTTCCATCTAGCATACAACGTTACCAAAACGTTCTCAGATATGCCAGATCAAAAGTTGACTTTGTAGTAGGCATTGGGTTATACATGTTGCCTTCTGATCTTCAACTACAAATTGGAGTAATAACAAATTATAATAATGAAATAGTTGTTGCAGGGAGTAATCAGAAATTAGGACTTAATCAATCTGTAAACTTGAGTCCAACAACCTCTCACATACAACCAGTAACACCACCAGTAACACAAATATCAACACCACCACCTGAACAGATAGTAAAACCAGTAATGTCAATAACAGCCCAAGCATCGGCACAGACACCTGAACCAGCACCAGTACAGTCAGTAACAGACCAAGAAAACACACATGAGTCAGAGAGAACTGCATTGGTAATAGGCCTTACTGGATTAGGAATATTACTTCTTTACCTGTTTCATTAAGTATCCTATAATTAACCCTCCTACTGTTACCAAAAATATCCATACATGCTCTGCCATAAACCCTACTACCTTTGCTGTAGTACTAATAAGCCAACTGACAACACTACCTATAATACCTGGTAAAGCATCTGCTGCTTTTACAGCTAATTTTTTAAGCAAGTCTGATATGTGAGACAACTGTTTTTTTACCCACGTCTGTAAATCTTTTGGGTCTGATGGAGTTGGAGGAGCTGGAGGTGCTGGACTACTACCACCACCTGTTACAGCTAACACTACAGTACTAATAATAAATCCAAGAGCAGTAATTAAACTTGCAATAGTGATACCCTGCTCTCTGAAAAGTGTTTTTAATCTCTCAGTCAAAGTTGTATCCTCATTAAGTATTTTCTGAATAGTTTCTCTAATTCTGTTGACCTGTGTTTTCAGTTTTTCTTTTCCATTTTCAATCACTTCTAGTCGCGCTGATCTTTCTGTATACAAATCTTTTAATCTGTGTTGTATTCTTTCTTTTATTTCAATGTCATAATTCCCATTGTCTGCAGTAGCCAGTTTCTCTTTTTCTTTTTCAATATGATTATCAAGTTCACCCAGTTTAGCTACATTATTCAAAAGCTCACCTCTTATTGTCTGCAGTGTTTTATCCAACGCAGCTAACTCCCTCTTTGTCAAAGGAGAGTCACCAATTGTTTTTAATTCCTCATTTATTTGTCCTTCTGTAAATGATGTTTCTTGTATTACTGTGTTTGCTATTTCTGGTAGGCTTGTTACTGGTGCCACATCAATTTCTTGTCCTGTTGGCAACCTTGTTTGCGCATCATGAAGAGCACTAACAACTCGAGGTGGCAACCTTTTATCACCAACACCAAGTTGACGCAAGGCACCAACACCACCTTCTTTTTTGATTGTACCTAAAGCTCTAAACTTAGTAGGGTCTTTTTTGTTAGTCAATTGTATTTTTCCTTTGTCAATAGTTTTTAAATATAAATGTCCTTTTTCATATTCAAACTGATTAGGATCTATTTGATATGGACGCTCATTAACACTATCATAAAACGAGTTAACTTTACTTTGTAAAAGTTCTTGTTGTAAAAAAGAAGTATTACTCGACATATCTGTTACACTATTATCAGAGACATTTATGTCATCCATTTTAAAATCTTCATGATTAAATCCTCCCGCTGCCATTGTTTTATTAATTTATTATTTTTTATTGTGCATAATAAAAATGACACAGTCTTACGGATCAAAGTTAGACCCATACAGAAAACTACGTGAGCCCCTGGGTGTTAAGGGCATTCGACAAACAATAGTCATCACAAACAATCCTAGTACCATAGACCAGAATCAAACACTTACAGTCAAGTTTCCAAACCTAGGTCCCAGTGACGTTATTGTTCCTGGCACTGCACGCCTTGCATTTAATATTGAACTATCATCAGAGGCAGATGTAAACAGAACACTAGTTGACAATCTTGGCAGAGCAATTGTTAGAACTATTAAAGTAAAACTTGAAGGACAGGAAGTGTTTAGTCTTGATGACTCAGATGTATTCTATTGTTACAAAGACCTTTGGCTAACAAGAGAAGAACGAGAAGACCGTATTTACCAAGGCATACAGTCTGATAATGTTGGTAAACTTCGAATCAATGCTGGAGATAAAGTAACTACTGGGGTACCAAAGGAAGTTATAATGGCTGAAACATATGGATCCAGATTCTACATTCCACTTGAGTTTGAAATCCTAACAGCTCATCTGCCTTATTATCAAGGAGCACTGAATGACCGTCTGAGTTTTGAACTAACCTTCAATGACTACTCCAAAGTTATTAAATCATCTGATCTTAGTGCAACATATAAGATCTCTAACATTTCCTTGGAATATGAAATTGTTACACATACTGAACTAGCCAGACTCATTCAAAATCTATACCAGTCAAGACTTCCAATTTATTATGACCGTGTGATTAGACATAGTTTAATACCCAAAGACAAAAGCGACCCAATGTGGAACATAAACTTGAACACGCCTGCCAGGTCACTGAAAGGTATTCTTATGTTGTTTGTTGAACCGGTGAGTCCATACAAAAGAGATTCAGAAAAATTCTACAATCCTAAGATTACACATTTGTCCTGCACAATTGAAGGCCGCCCTAATCAAGTGTATGCGTCTGGAATGTTACCTTATCAACACTACGATGAGATCACAAAGTATTTTGCGGGTGGAAGGATTAGAGATAAACCAGCAAACATTGCGTGCAAAGATCTACATCTGTATGATGTTAGGATCGGACAATACCTGACAAACAAATATGCACTGTGGCTAGACCTTCGTAGTACAGATGACGATTATCTTCATGGGTCAGGACGAACTGTCGAGAATGGTAGTGATGGAATAACAATTCAGATACAAAAGAAGGTTGAAACTGCTGCAGCCATAAACATATATTTGTACCTGATATATGACGCACAACTCAATATTGCAGAAAGCAGACTGAGTGGACACATATATTAAAATTATATTGTGTATTAAAATGAACCTAATGACCCTTGACCCACACTGTGGCTTATTTTGTGGTGCGACAGGGTGTGGGAAAACTGAATTTGTACTTAACCTCTTACAAACAAGATACATCCACCACTTTGAAAACATTGTAATATTTTGTCCTACAATCAAACACAACAAAGCTTATCACAACCGTTTATTCATTTGGACTGACAACAACATATATTTAGTCGACCCTGAGAAAAAACTGAATGACTACCTACAATATTTTTACAAGCAATTTGAAGGACAGCCAACATTGTTTATTGTTGATGACTGCTCCGCAGAGAAAGACATTGTCAAGAAGAGAAACACTCTGGCAGAACTTGCTTTCAGTGGCAGACACGCAAACGTCAGTGTATGGATTCTCACTCAGAAATATAATGCTGTACTAAAAGATTTTCGTGAACAGTTAAAGTTTATCTGTTTGTTTTACTGTAAGGATCGTGACAGCTTTGAAGACTGTCTCAGAGAAAATGATGTGATACCAAATAAGCATGAACGTGATGATGTAAAAAATAAACTGAAATCAACTAAGCATCTAAAGCTCATTTTAAAGACAGATCAGCCCACTGGGTATGGGTTAATTTAGCCTTTTGTTTTGTCCATAAAAATGATGGACAGACAAAGCGGGCAAGCATTTGATATCACACAGAGCTTCAGAGGTGTTGTGCGTTTTAATGACTTAAAAAAAAAAGTTAAACACCCTTTGATAAAACTCTCAACACCAACAAAAATATACATGGTATATAATGTAACTTTTATATATTCTAATAGACCACCACGCTATAATTACAAGACTGTTGATCTTAAGACACAAGATTTTATAGTTTATGATGCTAACTGTGACTGGTTTGAGAGTATGTGTTTACACATATTTTACCAAATAAGTAAACAACATGATTATATTGAATTTGTTACTGTCAATAAAGTGATATTACACCTGCAGCATGAGCACAAGACCTTAAGACACATACCAGGAAAGTGGATGATTTGTTGGAATTACAGTCAATAAAGAGCTATTACACATGGTGTGATTTTATATTTATTATTTTGACGGACAAATAAAAAAGATGGACAACCGACAAAGATTAAGAAACGTGTTTCACACAACTGACTTACCTATATTTAATATTTTTAATGTCTATGAATCAATAGAAAGATCTTTTTTAGTCATACAAAATAACCTTCTTTCTGATAGTGTAAAGATTCAGATTGTTGCAAAAATAGAATTTGCCAGAGATGTTGGTGAAGTTATTGTAACATATATCTCGACAAGGCAGCACACAGTTAATTCGAGAAGAGAACTAGAGAAAGTGTTTAGAGAAAGATTGTTGCCTGACTTCCATGAAGCAATTGACAGAGCAGAAATGCAAGGGTCTGGCTGGCATGAAGGCCTTGTACATGAACTACAACTAAAGCAGTCAAGATATCATCCTATTTTAGGCAGATCTTGGATACCACTGCCAACAGAGGTTGCAAACAAAAAGGCTGTAGTCAATATTCAAAACAATGATAATTTATGTTTTATGTGGTGTGTGCTTGCTAAACTTCATTTTGTAAAAGCAAAACCTGATCGTGTATCTAACTATACCAAATTTGTAAACGAACTCAACTTCAGTGGCATTGAGTTCCCTGTTAAAATAGAGGACATAGACTTGTTTGAAAAACTAAATCCTGGTATATCTGTGAATGTGTATGTGTGGGATAATGAGTCTGAGAACAAGTTACAACCGATTAGAGTATCACCACTTGCCCCAACCTATGGTCAATCAGAAGATAAGCATATTGATATGTTACTAATAAGCTCAGGTGATAACTTTCACTACACAATTATTAGGAGTATGTCACGTCTATTTCACAATCATGTAACAAAACACAAGTGTAAACAGGAAGTTTGTAAAAAATGTTTACAGAGGTTTTCTTCTATTGCAGTAGCACACAAACATGTTTTAAATTGTAGGTCAGCTGATGACGTACAAACAGTACTTAAGTATCCAGATCCTGGTAGTCAAGTGTATTTTAAGAACTATGGGAATCAGCAAAAGCTGCCGTTTGTAGTGTATGCAGATTTTGAATCACTCGTTGTTCCGTATGACGGTCCTGTTCCAGAGTCATTACCAAAGACTATAAAACTAAGTGACCAAGTGGTGTGTTCTTTTGGATACATTCTTGTTAGGTCAGATGGTCAGCATACAGAACCTGTTATCTATAGGGGTGAAAATGCAGCAGCTGAGTTTTTAACAGAAATGAGACATCTGTATATTCAGGTAGTAAAGTATTTGGAAAACTGTCAGATGCCTTTGGTAATGACAGAAGAAGACAAACAGAATTTTGATGCAGCAGTGATGTGTTGGATTTGTGAACAACCTTTAGGAGGTGATAAAGTTCGTGACCATGATCACATAACTGGACGTTACAGAGGTGCCGCACATAACAAATGTAACTTGTTTTTAAAAATAGATCCAAAAAAATATAAACTACCTATCTTTTTCCACAATCTCAAAGGATATGATTCACATATTATCATGCAGGCTGTGGATGAGTCTTACAAAAAAATTAGTTGCATTGCCCAGACAACAGAGAAATACTTGACTTTTAGATTAGATAAATTAGCATTTTATGACTCTATGCAACATTTGTCTTTAGGTCTTGCTAGTCTGGCAGAAGGACTGAGTGAGTATCCAATAACAAGTAAATATTTTGAGCCGGACTTGATTAAAAAAGGTGTTTATCCATATGAGTACATCAGTGACTGGGTAGTTTTTGAGGAAAGGAGACTGCCTCCAAAAGAAAAATTTTATTCTACACTAACTGGTAAAGGTATTTCTGACTCTGAATACCAGCATGCACTTGATGCGTGGGATAAATTAGGGTGTCAGACAATTGGTGATTACCACGATCAGTACTTGAAAGCTGACGTTTGCTTGCTAGCAGATGTATTTGAAAGTTATCGTGAAAAGGGTTTGTTGCACTACAGTCTTGACCCTGCTTGTTACATCACTAGTCCTGGTATGACGTGGGATGCATTTTTGAAATCCAGTAAGATATTTATAGACCTGTTGTATGATCGTACGATGGGTGAAATGGTGGAACGTGGATTGAGGGGTGGCATTAGTATTGCAGCAAATAATTATGCCAAGGCAAATAATAAATATCTTGACGACTTTGACCCCTCAATGTCAAGGTCATTTATTACGTACGTGGACGCTAACAATTTGTACGGATTCGCGATGTGTGAATTATTACCATTAAAAAACTTTTGTTTGTATGATTTGTCACAGTATGGCATAAAAAAATTAACAAAATATATTATGGATCGAGGTCAAAATGATGAAAAGGGTTGGATCTTTGAAGTAGACCTGGAGTACCCACACCGCCTACATGATTACCATAATGATTATCCATTAGCAGTTGAGAAACTGAGTTTAACGGGGAAAAAAGAAGACACCAAACTTGTACCCAATCTGAATGACAAATTTAATTACGTTTGCCACTATCGTTTGTTACAGTTTTACATCAGACATGGTTTAGTACTAAAAAAAGTTCATAGAGGAATTCAATTTGACCAAAGTGCTTTTATGAAAGATTACATAATGAAGAACACAACATTGCGTGCAAGAGATGGTAACACTGCATTTGACAAAGACTTCTTTAAGCTTATGAACAATGCCTGTTTTGGTAAGACGATGGAAAATCCTCATCACCGCAAAGATGTGAGACTGGTCACAACTGAATCGGGCGCAATTAAACTTACAAGTAAGCCTCAGTACACAGGGTATAAAGAATTTCATCCATCATTGTATGCAGTGTCACTCAAAAAAAAGATTGTTAAACTGGATAAGCCAGTATTTATAGGTATGGCTATTCTGGAGTTGTCAAAATTATTAATGCTTGAATTTTATTATGATTACTTCAAACCAAAGTATCCTGAGTGTCGTCTGCTATACACTGACACTGACTCTATGATCATAGACGTATGTACTGAAGACTTTTATGAAGACATGAAAACAGAACTACACATGTATGACACGTCTGACTACCCTAAAGATCACCCATTGTTTAGCACACAAAACAAGAAAGTGCCTGGAAAGTTTAAGGATGAACTGAATGGTGTGCCAATAGTTGAGTACGTTGGACTGAGATCCAAAATGTATTCTATACTGCACCAAAAGGGTAGTCAGTCAAAAGCTAAAGGTATCAAGAAAACAGCAATAAAAAATAAAGACATACGTCATGAACATTATAAGCAAGTGTTAGATGGTGCATTAATGCCTGATTATCCAAACAAGACACTAAGATCAAACAAACATAATATTAAAATGATTCAAACATATAAAAAGTCTCTAGCAGTTGGGGATACAAAAAGAGTGTTTCACACTAAGGAAAAAGCTTATGCACCAGGTCATTACAGGCTCAAGTTATCTGAAGAAATAGCTGATGAACTGTTTGATAAACTAATTGATGAATTGAAATTGTTAAAAATGAGTAACAGTGTCTGTGGGAATAATCTGTAATTCTTCTCTAACAAATGCCCTCTTTGGTGCAGGATCATATAGATAATATATTGTTGCATTAGCTGAAGGAACTATTTTTTTTATATTATGAACAGATGTAGACCAAATTGGATCAGTTGCCCTACGTCTAACGTCATTCTCAGCTTCACCTGGTTGATACAAATATCTTACCTGTTTTGTAAACAAGCTAGTGTCTGGAGGTGTTGTTGCTTTTATTTCTGATGGTATTGTTTTCAATTTAATAGAATCAACAGGGTTAGGGTGACCATCATTATTCATTGCTTTTATCACAGAAGGTAATCTTTTAACCCACTCAGTGTTACGTGTGTCATGCATGAGTTCCTTAGAATACTGATAGCTAAAAAGTCTCTCTGATAATTGCTTGTTAAAGTTTTCAACAATTGCCTGTGATCTATGCAAGCCTGGTATACCGCGTCTAACCAGTACGCCATGCTTTGCAAATAACTGATTAACAGCGCCTTTAAATTCACTCCCATCATCAACCTGTACAAGCCTAGGGTATTTTAAAGGACCTCGACTATATATTTTTGATAATGCAGTGGCCACTGTTACAGCTTTTTTGTCAGTTATGGGTTCTGCATCCTTATACCTTGAAGCTATGTCAACAACAGTTAATGCATACTTGTATCGTTTCTTTCTTATTGTGTCATGTGGAAGAAACAGGAGGTCCATTTGGTGTGTGTCATTAGGGATAGTGTTTTCAAAATGAGGCCTTGTTATTTTTCTTGGAGCAGGAAGATATATTTGCCAAATTGCCTGTTTTTTAAGCCACTGTTTTATTTGGTTGACATCTCCACCCACAGCAGCATGTAATTTTTTTACTGCAGTATTCCCTTTCCAGTAGCCAATTGGAGAGTAATATATTTTTGATAGTTTAGCGTCTGCCATTTTTTCTAGCAATATAAACTCCTGTAAAATATACTAATGTCATTCCTACTAGAACAAATATTATTTCTCCATTTCTTTGTTCTAGGCTTGGTTGGTAGTAGTCACTAAGTTTTGGTTGTGGAATAGATATGTCTTCACCAGTAACAAGATAGTATTCTTTGATCGCGTCATCGACGTTTGAAAATGTATGCTGTGCGTGACCCTCAAGTTTTAGTTTTTCATTAATAAAATCCAGTTTTTCTATTCTTTGCTTCTCGTAATCTTGTTGAGCTTGAGCTAGTTTTTCAGATGCCTCATTGTGGCGCTTCATTTCTTCTGCTGATTCTTCTTTACTAACTTTTGAAAAGAAATAGTTTGACCCACTGAAAGCTAATGCGTTAATAACTGCACCGCCAATCATAACAGCTATAGTTGCCATATTTTTATTTACATAGAAATATTTTCTGGAATAATTCCTTGCTTGACTAGAAAATCTTTTGTTGCAATCGATGCTGTTATAACAACTACTAGCTTAGCACTGTCTTCAAAGTCTAATTTACTAAGGTCTGCTGATTTCATTTTGAGAAGACTTTTTCCCAACATAGAATATGCTACTGCTAGTCCACTTATTACAGCAGAGTGATAGACAAGGTTCATTAAGTTCTTTGTGTCGCTCATTTTTATACCATAAAAATTAAAATAATAAATTTATTTACTGCATGTAAAATGGGTCCACGGCTTTGGGTGTTGCTGGTAATGTGGAGACTTCTTCTTTTATTTTTGGAGTGTCTGATTTTTTGGTCACTGTACGAGTGTTTGGTTTATATTTTTTATATAATTTGTAACCTACGTAACCAAATCCGACAACAAATCCAGCAACTATATATTTTGTTGTTTGAGGGTTAGACTTAGTTGTTTGTTTCTCACTTTTATAAGTAAGTGTCGGCTCTGACGGTATTGACACTGGTTCTGTTGATGGTGGATCAGTTATATTATTTTGTTCTTTTTGAATCTGTAATTTTTTTTGCCTATTCCATTCAGCTAATCTTTTTCCAGCATCAACCCTGCCTTGACTTTTAGTCTTAGTCACCGTTTGTACCTCTGTCAAAACTGGAGTCATCTTGTTCTCCTCCATTTGATACTTCTTTTTCTTCTGCAGTAAAATTTATTTTTGATAAATCGATATAACTACTAGTTACCATCAAAGTTACGGCAGGAGCAAGGTAATTGCCAAACTTATAAAACATGTTACATGCTAATCTACCAATCGAACTAGAAACTATGGGGTTGTTTTCTAGATCATGAGAAAGGCTTTCAGTGTCTATCGGTATGAAGTGATTAACAGCTTTTGTGTATAAAAATATAAGAGATCGACTCAAATCGCGTGTCATTAGTGAAGCAATATGGTTCTCATATTTAGCATGAAGCTTGATTAGTTCATTGGCAGTTAAAGACTCTATGTCTTCTGCCATGTATTGTTTTCCTAAATAAGTTTTTGACTTACCAGAAACAATAACGGAGAGAAGTCTCTGTTTCTTAGAGTCTAAGTCTTTATTTTCCACAGCATTGATATCATTGAGAAGAAGTAATTCGTCTTGATTCATTTTATAATTTAATATAATAAAAAACATTAATTATTTAATGATTATAATAAAATGTGTTATTAAATGATAATTGTATTGATGATAAAGAGATAGATAAATGGGGGATCCCAAAATAATAAATTCAATAGAGTCGCATCCGTCATGCTCATCATTTTTTAAAAATTAAAGGGTTGATTCAGAAATAACGAGAGTGTAATGGGATAACTGAATTTTGTTATTAAAAATAGCGTAAATTAGCGACGGATGCGGCTTTATTGAATGTATTGGTTTGGGATCCCCCATTTATCTATCTCTTGAACTGTTCTCACGAACTAGGGCTACAGATTACAGCGTTTAGGTGATGCTTTAATACTTTAGTTCCATTCAGTGTTTGTTATTTTCCCAAAAGATGTAAGACAAATAAGTGCAGAACACTTGAAGGGAAGATTTGTTGAGACTGCCACCTGCAGATCTGCATTCACGGGCCTACAGGTTATGTAGTGTCCATTTTGAAGACAACCAAGAGGCACAGTCTGTTGTGGGATGCTGTGCCAACTTCGTTTTCTATGCCCAACCCGCCCCCACAAGTGACGGCAAAGAGACAGCCACCCAGGAAGAGGGATCCTGCTACACGTGTCACTTCAGTCAGGTAATTTACATAAATAAATAAGTTGTTAATATAATACGTAAATGTAAAACTCCCAAATATGTAAGTTTATCTCCCTACAAAACAAAACAAAAGAAGAACAACAACAGCACAAAAGATGAGAGTTGTTTTCAGAACTGTAATCTTAACCCTTTGAGTGTCGGTAGCGGTTTTAGCCG
>BTPG01000002.1:58750385-58884068 GCA_036245525.1 Semisulcospira habei | reverse complement strand
AAGGAGGACAGCCACCCAGGAAGAGGGATCCTGGCTACAGGGCTTTTCGTGTGCACTTTCAGTCAGGTAATTTACATAAATAAATAAGTTGTTAATTATACCTCATACGGTAAATGTAAAAACACCACAAAATATGTAAGTTTATCTCCCTACTCAAAACAAAATACAAAAAGAAGAACATCACCACAGCACTAAAGACTGAGAGTTGTTTTCAGAACCCTCGTTAACTTAACCCTTTGCTGTGTCTCGTAGCTAGCCCGGTTTTCAGCCCGCGAATGATTCCTGTAGGGTTTAAAACTGTTTCATCCGTCAAAATTACAGTCGGACATGCAGAATCTTCACACTTCTTCCTGTATGCGATTTTTCGCATTGACCCCCCTATTTTTGTTTTCGTCTTGGTGTGTATGCAGTGCGCACCGCGTCGCTGAGTTATAGTCAGTTTACATAAAACAAGGAACTAACTCGTTTTGACGTTCCGCTAGAATTTTTGTAAAGCGGTGGTGGTTTATTCAGTATGTCATTAAAATGATTTACCATGCCATGCGTCGCTTTTATGTGATGCAGAGAATGCCACGTGGAGAAACCACTACTGATCCGGGGGGGGGCGTGGGGGAGGGGCCAACAGCAGCAAACAGGAGCGGCCATGGGGGGGGGGGGCGCGGGGGTCCGCCCTCCATCCCTTCCCAACGAGACGAGTAACTTCACGTTACCCACGCAATGCTATGACAAAGTTCCCATTATTTGTTTCTTCAAGGGCTCCAAACCCTTCCCTGGCCTCTCTGTTGTTCTGTTATTTCGGCGAGACGCGTTGAGACGTCCCGTACTCCTCCTACTCTGTTGGTCTTGATTTTTCGCGCCACTCTGGCAGTAAGGTCTAGTCGGGAGGTTATTTTTGATTCAGGTCGTATGACCCATCAAAAGTTGGAACATCCCCCCCCCCATCTAGGTAACTGATCACCGCCCCTCACATGAGGTGGTCTAAGCCAGCGTATTTACAAGCAAGCAGGCCCTAGCAAAGTAATGCTTAGAATCATTCTCAACCGCCTCAAAACTTTCGCCGAGGAACTGCTGGCAGAAGAACAGGCTGGCTTCAGAGTTGGAAGAAGCACTGTAGAGCAGATTTTCAACTGCCGCGTCCTGATCGAGAAACATCTGCAGCATCAGCGCGAACTCTACCACAACTTCATTGATTTCAGGAAAGCATTTGATCGCGTCTGGCACGACGGACTCTGGCAAGTCATGAGATCGTTCAACATAGAGGAGGGACTGATCCAAATGATAGAAGCGCTTTACAAGAACGCCTGCAGCGCGGTTCTACTTAACAATCAGTCAGGCGAGTTCTTCAGGACGACGATCGGTGTCCGTCAAGGATGCCTGCTCTCTCCTGTCCTTTTCAACATATTCCTGGAGAAGATCATGCAGGAAACCCTCCACGACCACCATACTTCAATCTCTATTGGTGGCAGATCCCTGTGCAATCTTCGATTCGCAGACGACATTGACCTCATGGCAGGCAGCAATAGTGAGCTCCAAAACCTGACAGACAAACTTTCAAGTAGCGCAGGGTCTTATGGCATGGAGATCAGTACGGATAAAAGCAAAGTGATGATCAACACCACAAGCGACAGCAGCAGCAACATTCACATGAATGGCCAAAAGCTAGAAGAGGTCAATAGCTTCAAGTACTTGGGAGCCACCCTGTCCAAAGACGGTAGTTGCATAGCAGAGATCCGTATCAGGATAGGTACAGCAACATCCGCAATGGCCAGGCTGGACAGGATATGGCGAAGTAACTCCATCAGCTTCACCATCAAGTACAGGCTTTACAAGTCCCTCATAGTGTCTATTCTACTCTACGGCTGTGAGACTTGGACACTGCTTGCAGACTCAGAAAAGAAAATCCAGGCCTTTGAGAACAAGTGCCTGAGGAAGTTGCTCCGCATCTCGTACCGCGAGCACAAGACCAACGAATATGTACGGAGCATCGTCACTTCCCTGGTGGGCCCACATGAACCCCTTCTGGCAACCGTGAAACGGCGCAAGCTTGCTTGGTTTGGCCACGTGACCCGACACAACACCTTGTCCAAGACTATCCTCCAAGGCACTCTCGAAGGAAGTCGTCGGCGAGGTCGTCAGAGAAAGAGTTGGGTCGCAAACATAAAAGAATGGACCGAACTCGAGATGTCAGACTTGCTTGCCACCGCCCAAAATAGAACTCAGTGGAGAGCACTGTCTGTTGCTGCTGCCTTTCAGTCCCCCCAACGCCCAGTTCGGGCAAGGGACTGATGATGATGATGATGATGAGGCTTTCAAGAGGAATCTGAAAACTGGGCGCAACAGACTGTACCACCAGAAGAAATATAAGCTGCAGGAGAAAGACGATTACAAAAAGAAAAAAAGTCATTATCACCGAAAGAAGGATGAACACAAAAGAATGTGTTTCATTTAAAATCCCAAATCAGTTCCTAGTCGTATTATTGAGAAGTAAATTGCTCTTCAAACATACAGTGTGTGTGTGTGTGTGTGTGTGTGTGTGTGTGTGTGTGTGTGTGTGTGTGTGTGTGTGTGTGTGTGTGTGTGTGTGTGTATGTGTGTGTGTTGGGGAAGGAGGGAGGGGGATTTGGAGATCATAGTGGGAAGGGGTGGGGTTTGGAGAACATATATTTGGTGATGTCTGTTTTATCAGTTTACTGGTAATAACGTTCGTCTGTAACTCATGGTATCGTCTGCTGTAAGTCATTATCAATAATCAAGTTGACCTACTATTTCATGGATGATGTATAATTCTGTCTTAAATTTGCATGTGTTTATATTGTCACAGAGTGCCTGTTATGTATAGTATGAGTTAAATAACTGATTAGAGTTAAAAGTCAGGTCAAGAGCCGAGTACGGGATATTGACCGAAACGTGACCCGCAAGGCTTAAGCCAGTATAATAGGACAAAGGGTGGGAGATCGGTTACCTATAGGAATCGTATACCTTGTGTGAGAAAGAGATTAATTTGCGTGGGTATAGGTGGCACGAGTGTCCAAACAAGGGCATGAAAGGTCAAAAGGTAAAAATAACGCAGGACCTTTGGAAAAGGGCCCTTGTGCGAACAGAGACTAAAAATTGTGTGGGTTCCGTTCCTGAAGTGACACGTTGTGGCACCCTCGAGACAGCACACCGACCCTGAAATGTGATGTTAGGATTGTTCTCCCTCCCGGCACCAACTTTGGTGCTGGGATGGGCCGTGTGACCACCATGGGTCGTCGTATTCTGTATGCACGTCAGAGGTGAGCAAACCATTTATTATTAACCAATGTAACATTTTATATATACGTAGTAAAACCAAAGAACCTTGATTATGTCTGTTATGCCGCTTGCATGCGAGAGTGGTATGATTGATTGATGTCATGTTTCTCGTGTGTACTTGTTCAGTGGTTGTTGAGGTTGTTTGTGTCCTCGACCGGTGTACCTCTTTGCAGCCAAGCGAGTCAAATTCCCCTTATATCGGTTTATGAGTCACAGGCATAGAAAGTTAGGATGGAAAAGATTCCAATAAAAACGGTCGAGTGATAATATACGTTGGATGGAGGGAGGAATGAGGAGGAGGAGAAAAAAGAACAAGTCATTGGTGATAATTTTCTTTATTAATCTTCTTGTACATGCACCGCCAGGTACTGTTTACAGTTCCTGGGGTTGTATTCATAAGGGGGTTAATATGGCCTGTGCGTATAATCATTGTTTGGCTTTAATTGATAGATTGGTGGTAATATTTATTGCAAGTTGAAAAATATATGAATACTGATCAGTAATCTGTACTGTATCCTTCATAAGACAAAAAGCAAATACAAAATAATTGTGCTTCAGGATGTAACTGGTTAATGAACAGGTATTTGGCACAACAAAGTTGATTGACTGATTGATTAACATTATTATTAATTAATTAATAATTAAATATTATTAATTAATTATTATGATTAACATTATTACCACTTCGGTACCGGTTTCAGGCCAATTTATAAATTTAAAATACAACCGATCACAATTTCCGAAACCTCATTAACTAAGCTGACCCCTCGCACCACGTGAATGTCCTGTGTTTGTCTTCAGAGTGAATTCGTGTGTGTCACGTGAGCGTGGGTGTTGGGTTCAGTTCGCGGCGCTTTGAGCCGATTCGCAGAATTGGGTAAAGCGCCTATGTAATAACCGGTATTATTATTATTATATAACAGACATCATCATCCAGGGCTTGAAACAGAGATTATCCTCAAATCAGATGGTCAAAAATTGAACGGACTTAAAACATTCCTTGGATTCATCCAGTCTTCTCCATCTGCAAGAGGCGTATATGAGCCCCTGGTAGCTGAAATCTTAGAAAGTTACCCCGTGAGCCGTACTTGGCCTGTTTTTCCACTGACCAACTTTTGCGGTAAGAGGGCCGTGTGTATGTCGTACGCTTTACGGGCGTCTAGCGTTCACTGAACTGAAACGCAGCACTTTTAAGTCGGTCCCAAAAAAGTTGATGACACCGTTAGAACTGTGTTGTGCTCATGTATATATACTGATCAACAAAAGAAACGCGAATTTTTCACCATAACGCTTTTCTTCGTAAATATGCTTTATATGTACGAGAGGTCCAGTTGGCGGCCAGACCTACTAAGTGTTACTTGGGGTTCAAGCAGTTGGAATATCTGGGGCACACAGTGGGTAACGGTCAGATAAAACCAGAGGGAGACAAGATGCAGCGGATAAAAGACGCGCCGCGACCACAAACAAAGAAACAAGTCAGATCGTTTCTTGGGTTGGCAAATTATTACCGCCGGTTCGTTCCTAACTTTGCGGCCATAGCAGCCCCACTAACCGACCTGACCAAGGGAGGGAAAACTGGACAGATCGGTTGGAACGATGCATGTGAGACAGCATTTGAGACGCTGAAGGCGCGACTGTGTTCAGGTCCTGTGTGCTCATTGCCAGACTTCGATCGTCTCTTCGTGTTGCAGACAGATGCGTCCGAAGGGGGGGTAGGAGCCGTATTATGTCAGGACCATGGTAACGGTTTACAGCCTGTTGCATGCGCGAGCAAGAAACTATCCAAAGCAGAGCGTAACTACTCCACCATCGAAAAGGAGTGTCTTGCAATCGTGTGGGGAATTCAAAAATTCCGTCAGTATCTGTATGGTAGGACATTCGTCGTACAGACCGACCATAGACCATTGCAGTACTTGCAACAAGCTAAATCCACAAACAGTCGACTGATGAGGTGGGCTTTGCAGTTGCAGCCATTTTCCATTAGAGTGGAAAGCATAGCCGGTAAAGTAAATGTTCCTGCTGACTTCTTGAGTAGGACAGGGTGGTAGAAACCGTAAATGTGGAAGCAGTATTGGGACAGTCATATAGTAATCAAACCCGGGTGTTTGATCTGGGAGGGGGGTATGTCACGTAACGGATGTGACATGTTGTTTTATTTTTTCGCCAAGTCGGTTTTTTTGTTAATAAATGTAGGTCGCCGACTTCTGTAAATAGCCTTAGTTTAGAAGTTAATAAATGTAGTGTGAGCGTAATCGTAAAGCCCGTGCAGCAAGCTTAGCAGTGAGCGAGTACAGCGGTTGCACGCTTTCGTCAAGTAGCTTTTAAACCGAACAGTGTTCAGAAGCAAAGTTAACCTGCGAGGTAGCAGTAGGATATTAGTCAGTCAGCGAGTTAGCTAGCGCAGCGAGAGTCTGGGTCAGGGTGCGGCCTCGTTTGGAGTCCTTGACAAGCTGTGTGAGGGTTCTTTTACCCTCCCTGCAAGACCACGGCCAGTGTTCCTGGGTGTGGGTGTCCCGAAAGACTTGCGACCACGGCTGCTACTCACCAGAAGACCCCTCCGGTTCGTCTTCGTCCTTGTTTTGTCTCGTCCTGCCGGAGGACTCACCAGTGACAGGTATTTACTCATGCCATTTTCCTCAGTTAGCTGCTGCGCTCTCGGGTGTGTGAATGTGTATATAGGTGCGGAAGGGTATGTTCGTCTAGTTTTTTAGTGATGTTTTAATTGAGTCTTTAACCATGTTTTTTAGGTTGGGTTGTAATGTGGTGGGTGTCGGATTTAGTTGTTTATATTCGGCTGTCGCCGAGTGAGTATATTTAAAGGGCCATGTTGTAAAATGAATTAAAGTGGGTATCCTTTCAAATATATCTGTATTAAGTCCTAGATGTAATGTAATAAGATTGTCACGTTGGGTGGTTGCTGGTGATTATTTGATATCTTTGTATGTACATGTGGATATTTTGATAATGTTGGTTTTAGCAGTGGCAATGTTATTATACAAAAGTGGTTGTGCTAGCTTAATGCTAGTGTAATGGAATAGTGCAGACCTGGTGAATGTTGAATGTACATAGGAATCCTCTTTATCCATGATTGTATAGTCAATATGGCCAAGGCGGATATTAGGGTGAGACGAGACACAACTCACGTGGTTTGTGAGTAGGTGCGTGTCAAATAGGCCAGAATTAACGGTGTTGGCACTTTGACTGACAATGCGCCCTTTTCCAGTGCATTGGCTTCGAAGATTGGCTTCGAAGACTGGCTTCGATCATTGGCTTCGAAGATTTCGTTCTTCGATCTCATCATCCACGACCAACGGTGACGCATCATCGGGAGTCGGAACGCCTTCGCTAGCCGGTCCTGTTGGACAAGCACGTTGGGCTACAGCAGGCTGATTCTACGTTCTGAGCGTCGGTCACAGGCGTGCGTGGGCAAGCGCGGCTACGGTGCTCTGTGGTGTAGGGGTAGTACTCTTACGTTATGAGCCACCCTGTCTAGTGTGGGACAGAGGACACTGTACAGAGACAAAGTTACCCGCCTTGTATAGCCGTTGGCCATATTAGTCATATTCACCTGTTAGTCATTTTCGTCTGTTAGTCATATTCACCTGTTAAGTCATTTTCGTCTGTTAGTCATATTCACCTGTTAGTCATTTTCGTCTGTTAGTCATTTTCACCTGTTAGTCATTTTCACTTGTTAGTCATTTTTTATATGTTAATCTTTTTTAAGTGTTAATACGTTATGAGTGCATGCGTGGGTATGTGTGAGTGTGTGGGGCGTTAGTGGGTTGGGGTGGGGGTTAGAGTAAGAGTGGGTAATAAAAGATTTGTTGTTGTTTATCACTGGCGTTGTGAGTTATTTAGAGTGGGTGGGTTTTCTCGAGTGTCTGCACTCACATTGTCCACGGCGCCCTGACCCCGTCAGGCGTGTCGTGACATCCGGATTATTTTGACGTCATTTATAAGAAAATGTTATGAAGAGTGTGTTATGTCGTGTGCAAATAGAATGTTTAGTCTTAAAAATCGCACATCGATGACTTATGACGTCATCAGTGACACTACCATCACAGGATATTGAAAGTGAAATGGAGAGCATCTACAGAGGACACAGCTGAAAGCCACCCAATGTGTAGTGTCACTAGGGTCCGTGTGCATGAAAATCCGGCCGGTTTGGTCTTGACCTACTTTTCGTTTGTCAAAGGCACCTAATTTCAAACATACACATCAAAGCGTTCTTTCTTTTTAGGTTAGCGGCCATAATTATTTACCTGATAAATGGATATGGGCGTGTTCTTTATCTCTGTGTCCGTCACTGGAAGTAATTCGCACTGGTAAATCAAATAAGATTTATTAAGAAAATGATGTGGCACCGGAAGTTCTGGTTTTCTAATAACATTTTCGAGTCAAATTTTGTTTGATGCAGGTAATACACCATAAGCAATCCACACAACTTGTGTGTTAAAACATATCACAGAAAACTTGCTTCACAGAGTGTGTCCAATTTTGCTTATTTTCACCACTAATAAAACCCTGTGTCCTCCAAGGTTGCCATGGGCGATAACTCATCCAATTTTTGTGTGAAGGTAGCTCAGACAGTAGGCTGGACATCTGGAGTAAGCAACAAATAAAATTTCTTGTTTTGCTGTCAGGGTGGCTCTTTGTTTGCGGGTACTCTTAGACGCTTTTCGCGTTTTTAATGGAAGTCAGTATATATACGTACAGTTTGCGTGCCGCTCAGTGACCGGGCACAATTCACGGTACTGGAGGCGAAAACTACCGAAATCGGCGAACATGAGATTTATTACGCTTGAATACATACTCACAATAACTCGTAAAATATAGCAAATTTTGATAATTTTTCAACTACAAATTAAACATTCATCTTTCCATTGTATAAGTATACTATAATTTGCAACAAAATCGGATAAATAGGTGTGCTTTGAGGTGTTTCAAAACACAAGCCAAATCGGTAGCAAACATGAAGTTGGTCTCAGACAGTAATAATTCTCCATTAACTCCTAAACTGCAAGATGTTTCTGAACTCCAGCTTCAAATTCTTCTAACCCCACACCATCTCTATTATGTTTGATCTAAACTGTACATGCAGAAGAACAGACGATAAGTTTATTCACCCATATCATACTGAGGCTAAAAGCTTCAAATTTCTACACTGCCATATGCAAGCTACATTATAGTACTTACACATAAGGATATAGACCAATGGCTTTAGTTCAAGGGTGGTGCCAGAATAGCTTGGCGCCAACTATTTTAGTCAAACTTGTTTCACACACTGGTGTATTCCGAATGATAAGGGTTAAAGATTTAAAAAAAAAATTCAGTCGAAGTAAAAAAGGTCTGCTGCAAATCTTCATGTTCGCCACATTGTAAACGTCGACAACTCCTCAACCATTTTGGTATTTTTTCGCCAAAACAAGCGCTGACAGAGAGTGTATTGCTCCAACTGTGCGTCACTTCAGTTACAGAGAGGTTAAACACATTTGACATTATCTCAATTGCAAGCTTTTCGGCCGATTTGGTTTCCAAACAACGTGAATTCTGAAACAGGACACATTTGAGGAGGATTAAATATAATTTTGAACCGCGAGTGAAATCGTAACGATGAAACCCAAGATCATTTACCTGCGTCAATGCAAGATCATTAGACACTGTTTTGAAGGACTGCATCTGTGAGAGATCACCCGTCATTAAAGACCTTAACTCAGCCGGCTAAACGATGGTCTTTAACCCATTTCGCCCTGCAGCGGGAAATAGATCGACCATGATAATTCAAGGGTAGTGCCAGATTAGCTTGGCGCTAATCTGGCACTACCCTTGAATTATCATGGTCGATCCAATCAGGCGCCAAGCTAATCTGGCACTACCCTTGAATTATCATGGTCGATCCATCTCTTGCAACTGGTGAATAGTCGTTAGCTGACACACCCAAAATTTGGGAAATGAGGCCATGGGATTAAATGACAAG
Source organism: Semisulcospira habei (assembly GCA_036245525.1). Taxonomy (NCBI): domain Eukaryota; kingdom Metazoa; phylum Mollusca; class Gastropoda; family Semisulcospiridae; genus Semisulcospira; species Semisulcospira habei. The sequence goes on along the minus strand of BTPG01000002.1, from coordinate 58,874,797 downwards.
CGACACTTTTTGTCCTTCAAGACTTCTCAAAGAAACAGCAGCCATCGTTTAAGACCACATTTATCCTGTAAACGGATGGTTGTTCAGGTAAGATGAGACACACACACACACACACACACACACACACACACACACACACACACACACACACACACACGCTCACACACACACACACGCTCACACACACCCTACTATTAAACTAAATGCACACTGATTGCATACCCACATTCGGTTCCAAATAAAAACACTAACTGGTCCAAAATTAACAAGCACCAAAATGTATTTGACTTCCGTTGAAAAACGTCAGAATCTCTCTTTGTCTCTCTCTTTTTATCGCACGCACGCACGCACGCACGCACGCACGCACGCACACACACACACACACACACACGCACACACACATATGCACACACACACAGAGTCGCGGGGATGAGTTATGAGGTGAGGTTTTCCATCATGGCGTTGGCTTGCCTGAGTTCTGAAACATATGACACACAAATCAATTAATCAATCAATCAATCGGTCTGTCAGTCAATCGGTCAGTCAATCAATCGGTCAGTCAGTCAGTCAGTCAGTCAGTCAAAAAATCAATAAATCAACCGACAGACCAGTCAATCAATGGTTAACAGCCAGTCCACCTACCTTTCCATCCATCCATCAGCCAGTCAGATTGTCCAGTCATCAAGCAGCAATTGATCGCAAACCAAAATAAAAGCTCCCCCCCCCCCCCCCCCAAAAAAAAAAAAAAAAAAAAAAAAAAAAGAAGAAAAAGAAAAAAAAAAAGAAAAAAAAAAAGGTATGTGTGTGGTTTGTGTGTGCGTGCGTGCTCGTTAGAATATTTTGACACAACTGCTAAGACATACGTCAGCCGTGACCTGCATCCAGGAAAAAAATACCACTCTGAAATCGGAGGAACAAACTGCAGCTGAATGCAAAATTCAAGAGACACAGATTCTCATGAGCCCCTGTAACTGCACCTCTCATTACTGCAACTGCTGGGGCTCATGTGAATCTGTCTCTTGCAGATGGATGGATACATTCTGATCATGCCCATGATTCTTATGAAACAAAAGTGCAAAGACATTAGTGAGCCAGCTGAACCCCTAGAAACACACCATAAATAAAAAGGCTCAACAGAAGCCGCGTCGATCCTGACTCGGCATGAGACAGAGATTCTCACGAGCCCCTGCAACTGCAGGGGTTCATGAGAATCTATGTCTCTTGTGGGGGAGCAGAAAGGTGACGGGCAAATTGCATGATCACACATAAATGTCGAAAATAAACTTCCTGATTTGTTGCTCTTTATTCCGAGCGGCCCGACAGGCCGATAAAATCGAGCAATATTCACTGTGCAGCTGTTGGGTTGACGGGCAGACTGACTCATGTCTACCACGTCAACATGGGTAGAGAGAAGGAGGCAGGGGAGGTGGGTGGGAGGGAGGGTGGGAGGGACTGAAGGTGTGTGTATGTATGTGTGCGTGTGTGTGTGTGTGTGTGTGTGTGTGTGTGTGTGTGTGTGTGTGTGTGTGTGTGTGTGTGTGTGTGTGTGTGTGTGTGTGTGTGTGTGAGAGAGAGAGAGAGAGAGAGAGAGAGAGAGAGAGAGAGAGAGAGACAGAGAGACAGAGAGAGAGAGAAGATCAATAAATACGTCCAGTATTTGCTTACGAGTCAACAACAACAGCTGTGACAAGACAATGTATTCCACATGAAAGTGCTGAATACACGTTTTCAATAATACACAGTAAAACCTGTTTTCAGCGACCACCGTTTTCACCGTCTTAACTCTTGTCAGTATTCAGAAACTTCTCAGCAAGACGTCCTCTGCCACTACGTAATACAGTTACCCCTTCTAGCCCCAAGGTCCCATTTCACAAATTTGGAAGGTGTTGCCTAACGATTATGTACCAGTTGCAGGAGATGGCTTGACCATGACAATTCAAGGGCAGTGCCAGATTAGCTTGGCGCCTCCAAGCTCATCTGGCACTACCCTTGAATTATCATGGTCATGCCATCTCCTGCTGTAGGGACTCGGGGCTAAATGTGTTAACTCTTGTCAGTATTCTGTAACTTATCAGCATTACGTCCTCTGCCACTAAGTAATTTTGTTAAGAGTTCATTCAACTTCTGGATCCAGTACGCATGCCAAGTAATGCCTTGTAACGACACATTCTGCGCTAAAAACAGCCAAGCACATGCACTGCAAGCGAACCTTGGCTCGGCGGACCTCGCCGTTGACAGTGTTCTAGTAACGACACATTCTGCACCAAAAAACAGCCAAGCACACGCACCACGAGCAAATCTTGGCTTGGCAGAACTCGCCGCCGATAGTGTTTTAGTGATGACTCATTCAGCATTAAAAAACAGCCAAGCAAACACACTACAAGCAAATCTTGGCTTGGCAGACTTCGTCACCGATAGTGTTCTAGTAACGACACATTCAGCTTTAAACACAAAACAGGCAAGCATACGCACCACAAGCAAATCTTGGCTTGGCAGACCTCGCCGCTGATAGTGTTCTAGTGATGACTCATTCATCATTAAAAAAACAGCCAAGCAAATGCACTACAAGCGAATCTTGGCTTGGCAGACCTCGTCACCGATAGTGTTCTAGTAACGACACATTCAGCGTTAAAAAAAACAGCCAAGCATACGCACCACAAGCAAATCTTGGCTTGGCAGACCTCGCCGCTGATAGTTTTCTAGTGATGACACATTTAGTGCTAAAAATCAGCCAAGCAAATGCATTGCAAGCAAATCTTGGCTTGGCAGACGGCCTCGCCACCGATAGTGTTCTAGTAACGACACATTCAGCGTTAAAAAAAAAACAGGCAAGCATACGCACCACAAGCAAATCTTGGCTTGGCAGACCTCGCCGCTGATAGTGTTCTAGTGATGACACATTTAGTGCTAAAAATCAGCCAAGCAAATGCATTGCAAGCGAATCTTGGCTTGGCAGACCTCGCCACCGATGGTGTTCTAGTAACGACACGTTCAGCACTAAAAAAACAACCAAGCAAATGCACTGCAAGGGAATCTTGGCTAGGCGGACCTCGCTGCTGACAGTGTTCTTGAGGAATTAACGTTGCGGCAGCTGAAGTCACCATGCATAGGCAAAGAGTTAGAAGACACGTACTCTCTCAAGAGAAAAGTGTGTAAGGGCAAAGAGCGTCCCTTGTCATTAACTCTTAAACTCCCAGGACTAAATGACTTCCATTCGATAGAATGGAAGTCATTTAGTTCTGGGAATTTAAGGGTTAACGACCATCATCTGTGCGGCCTTACATCCCCCAAATGATGGTCCTCAAAGTCAGGTGATTTCTAGTTACAGCGGTGGTCACTCTAAACAGGTACTGCTGCATGGGTTAATGAGAATCTGTCGCTGCCGGCTAGCCGAGACATACTGAGGCTAAAAGCTTCAAATTTGTACACTGCCATATGCAAGCTACATTATAGTACTGACAGATAAGGATATAGACCAATGGCTTTAGTTCAAGGGTAGTGCCAGAATAGCTTGGCGCCTAGAGGCGCCAAGCTATTCTGGCACTACCCTTGAACTATTTTCGTCCAACTTATTTCACACACTGGTGTATTCCGAATGATAAGGGTTAAATGAAGAGGCCACTTAGGGTAAATGTATGCTTACTCTACACTAAATGTTCCCTTTATTTATGATATGCTCGTAACAATATAAGTGTACAACCTGTCCTGCAAATTAAACCCTATACTGCAGAGAAAAAAACTGAATGCGAGGGAACAGCAAGAGACGTAGATCCTCATGAGCCCCTGCAGTTGCGGGGGCCGGGGTCATGAAGATCTATGCCTCTTGCTGATACCACTGAGTATCCATGTTCCTTGGACAGCTGGGGCTCTTTGGAGTTAAATTAACATGAATTCAGAAACATGAATATTTCAACCACAATATTGCGAGCATCAGCAGTGACAAGGTTCAATGAACCTTACTTCTCCTCGCGCTGGGACCATACGGCGTTGAGGCGCGTCCCCTGGGTGGTGGATAGGGGGTCCCTCGTGAGAGGGGTGCACCGAATGAAATAAGGTGCCGTGAACCAACATGGTCTAAGGGAAGGTGACCCCGACAGAAAACCCCTGGTCCTCCTAGTAAGGGGGTTGGGCGTGGGGTTAGCTTCCCCACCCTGCAAAAAAGGAAATAGCTACAAAAACGCCGACGAAAAGACTAACAGTAATTCCTTTCCTGGAGGAGGAAGGTTCTTCTACTAGAAGACTTATGACGTCCTGTGGTGAAAGCCGGAAGTCTTCGGAAGCCACAGGACCGAGCCGCCTCTCTCTATCCAGGGATACAACCATGGGCACATGGAACGTCAAGACCATGTACCAGAGCGGCAAGGCCGCCCAGATAGCAGCGGAAATGCAAAAGTACAACCTTTCCCTGCTAGGCATCAGTGAAGCCAGATGGACGCAGTCTGGCCAGAAAAGGCTGTTAAGTGGGGAGATGATTCTGTATTCAGGTCATGAAGAGGAGAATGCCCCCCATACAGAAGGAGTAGCACTCATGCTGTCACCAGTGGCACAGAGAGCGCTGATGGGCTGGGAACCTCTTGGGCCAAGAATTATAACAGCAGCCTTTAGAACCAAGAAAAAGCTCAAGCTGAACGTCATCCAGTGTTATGCGCCCACCAATGACAGTGACGAGGAAGAGAAACAAGAGTTCTACGACCGACTCCAGAGTGCCGTGGACAAATGTGCGGAGCGAGACATCACCATCGTCATGGGCGATTTTAATGCCAAAATAGGGGAGGACAACACCGGATACGAAGAGGTGATGGGGAGACAGGGACTAGGCTCGGAGATGAGTGAGAACGGGGAGAGGTTTGTAGACTTTTGTGCTCTAAACCGACTTGTCATTGGAGGCAGCATCTTCCCACACAGAAGAATACACAAAGCAACTTGGGTCTCACCTGACCATACAACAGAGAACCAAATAGACCATATCTGCATTAGCAAGAAATTCAGAAGATCCCTTCAAGATGTTCGAGTGAGGAGGGGAGCAGATGTCGCCTCAGACCACCATCTGCTTACCTTAAGAATGAAGCTCAAGCTAAAGAAAAGCCGCACAGAGACAACAAGAAGACAGCGCTATAATGTAGGCCTCCTGAGAGAAACTGGAGTTAGAGAAGAGTTCAAACTGGTGCTGTCCAACCGGTTTCAAGCGCTACAGGAGCTAGTAAATGAAGAGGAGGTGGTCACCACAGAGCAGCAGTGGAAGGCAGTTAGAGAGGCGCTGAACTCAACCTGCAAAGACACTGTAGGGTTCAGGAAACACCACCACAAGGACTGGCTGTCGGCACAGACCTTGAAGAAGATAGAAGCGAGGAAGCAGAAGAAAGCAGCGGTCAACAACAATCGCACGAGAGCAGCCAAAGTAAGGGCACAGGGGGAATACTCGGAAGCCAACCGCGAGGTGAAGAGGAGTATCAGGGCAGACAAGAGGGCCTACACAGAAAGCCTGGCAGCAGAGGCAGAAAAGGCAGCAGGCAGCGGCAACATGAAACAGCTCTACGACATTACCAGAAGATTGTCGGGTAAGTATGGCCATACAGAAAGACCAGTAAAAGACAAAGAAGGCAAGCCTATTGCAGACAGAGCAGACCAACTCGACAGATGGGCCGAGTATTTTGAAGAGTTACTGAACAGACCTAGCCCACCCGACCCCCCTGACATCCAGCCGGCAGAGACCGACCTACCCATCAGCTGTGACAGACCCAGCCGGGAAGAGATCAGAAAAGCAGTGGCATTTTTGAAGAATGGCAAAGCAGCAGGGCCAGATGGCATCCCAGCGGAGTCTCTGAAAGCAGACCTAGAGACAACAGTTGAGATGCTGTACCCACTGTTTGGAAAGATCTGGGATGAGGAGGTGATGCCGGCTGACTGGAAGGAGGGGTACCTAATCAAGCTTCCCAAGAAAGGCGACCTCAGCAAGTGTTCCAACTACAGAGGAATCACCTTGCTGTCAGTACCAGGAAAGGTCTTCAACAGGATCATCCTAGAGAGAATGAAGAGCTCCGTTGACCCCCAGCTGAGAGACCAGCAAGCAGGATTCAGGAAGAACCGATCATGTACAGACCAGATCGCCACTCTCCGCATCATCGTGGAACAGTCTCTGGAGTGGAGCTCCCCGCTGTACGTCAACTTTGTGGATTATGAGAAAGCATTTGACAGCGTGGACCGAGAGACTCTGTGGAAACTCCTACGACACTACGGTGTACCCACAAAGCTCGTCCGCCTGATCAAGAGCAGCTATGATGGCATGACATGTCGCGTGATCCACGAAGGGCAGTTCACCAGAGAGCTCCAGGTCAGAACTGGTGTCAGGCAGGGGTGTCTGCTGTCTCCGTTCCTCTTCCTACTGGCCATAGACTGGGTCATGAAGATGACCACAGAGCACAGACGAAGTGGAATACAGTGGACACTGTGGACACAGCTTGACGACCTCGATTTTGCAGACGACTTGGCATTACTGTCCCACACTCATCAACAAATGCAGGACAAGACCACGAGGCTTGCTGACATCTCGTCCCAAGTGGGCCTCACCATTCACAAACAGAAAACAAAGACAATGAGGCTGAACGCAACCAGGGAAGAACCAGTCTTGCTTGCTGGCACCCCGTTGGAGGAGGTGGAGTCCTTCACCTATCTCGGGAGCATCATAGACAAAAAAGGCGGCACTGATGCAGATGTTAGAGCACGAATCGGTAAAGCCAGAGCAGCCTTTCTCCAGATGAAAAAAGTATGGAGTTCCAGAGAGCTGTCACAACACACCAAAGTCCGGATTTTCAACTCCAATGTAAAAGCAGTTCTCCTATATGGAGCAGAGACATGGAGATTGACAAAAACCACAGTCAACAGAGTACAGACCTTCATGAACAGTTGCCTTAGAAGAATTTTGAAAATCCACTGGCCAGAGAAGATCAGCAACGTCAGACTCTGGGAGAGAACAGAGCAGATAACAGCAGAGAATGAAATTGGGCGAAGAAGATGGGGATGGATCGGTCACAGTCTGAGAAAGCCAGCTTCCAGTATCACTAGGCAGGCATTGTCATGGAACCCCCAGGGAAAGAGGAAAAGAGGTAGGCCGAGAAACTCCTGGCGTCGAGACCTCCAAGCAGACATCAAGAGACTGGGAACCACCTGGAGTAGAATCGAAGGAGAAGCACAGGACAGGAGTTGCTGGAGGTCTCTCGTCGACGGCCTATACCCGGGTAGGGGTGACAGGCGTAAGTAAGTAAGTAAGTAACCTTACTTCTCATCAATGTATTCATGGCCATGCAAAACAGGCAAGCTGTCACTTTCAACATGTATTATGTACAGGGGTCAGCTGTGGCCAATAAACTGGACTGGCTTGATGCCAAAGTCTTAATCACAACAACAATAATAATAATACAGTCTTCAGACAGGGTTTTAACAGCTGGTACTTTCAGTAACACCTGGACAAAAGAACCCCTGTTGTCAAATCAGTTCCCTGTAAATTCCCATATTCTTCAACAATCTTCAGTATCCCCACCTCTGCAATCAGCATTTCTCCTTTGCATTTCTCTTTTTTAATCAGCATTGACTACCGCTACTACTTTCCTTTCTATTGTTTGCCTTTAACATAAAGAAGGTAAGAATACCTGGAATTACCTGTAAAACACTGCAATAACAATAAAAATAATACTACAGTGCAATATAATAAAAAATAAATAACATAATAATAAACTGCAACTCTGCCCAAAGCAGCGCCTTGAGCGAAACCCAAAAGGCTCGTTCATGTGAAATGCACATTCACACACACACTAAACATAAAAACAGTATGTTCATGTGGGGCTGAGGGCATGGAGGAGTGAGCTATTTAGGTTCTAGAAATCTGAATCGTTTTTACAATTTGAATTTTGTTTATAAAGTGGGCTGAATCTGGTGCCAAAGAAGAGAGTGTTCTATGTCTCTTGTACCTGGATTGTGTTCATGGCTTTTTCTTGGCAGTGTATACCTATCATTCTGATACACTATTGATACACTACTGCTGGAAATCAATTTGACTATGATAGTTCAAAGATGGTGCCGGAATAGCTTGGCGCCTCAGGCGCCAAGCTATTCTGGAACCATCTTTGAACTAAAATGGTTGACCAATCTCCTAATATGTAATGTAGCCTTCAAAGGACAATAAGCAAATTTTCATTAAAAAAATCAGCATCAGGATGTATCCGGTTAAAGCCAGAACTCCCAACGGTGGACCATTCAAAAAAAAAAAAGAAAAAAAAAAAGAAGAAAAAATGCATTTGTCTTTAAAAGGTATTTTTTCGAAAAATACTTACCGATGACATGACCTTATGGGAGGTGTCTACTACTTACGCAATTCTAGCCTAAGAGCTCGTTGTGTTACCACACAACGCGGGAGGCACTCGGGGAACCCCGAGGGGGCCGAGAGTTATCTCCCGATACTTCCCATCTGGGACAGAGTACCCATAGTCCGTCAGTCAGGATACTTAGCTTACCAGCGGCAAGCGGGGCAGGTGGGAGGGTCGTCCGAGTCATGTCATCGGTAAGTATTTTTCGAAAAAATACCTTTTAAAGAAAAATGCATTTGTTTCTTCAAAAACATTACCGATGACATGACCTTATGGGAGAATGGCGAAAAGGAGGAGGGTGCCGCGCTCTAGCACACCTAAGGCCCCAAGGGCCGTCCTCCCAACCGCAAACTCCCGACGACTCTAGGTAGGTGTAAGCGACGGCGCTGAAGCGCCAGGAGGGAGGAGAGCCCCCCCGGGAGGTCCCCCACCAGAGCGAGTAACCTCGCTAGGCTGACAGAACTCTGCTATCGAGAGCACCTGCGCGCCAGCCCTCCAGTAGCCACGAAGAGGGCAGCCCAGTTCCTGGCGGCTGTGGCGTTCGTGGCCCTGCACGTAGCTGATTGGACGTAATTAGGCTCTAAGCTCCCTGAGGGAGGGATCCTGGACTTCGGATCGTAAGGCAGAGCGTAGACAGGAAGATCGACTGCCCTGTAGCTTCAGAGCTGCCGGGCACGGCCAAGAAGTGTGCACGTCCGCCCGGACGGCTATGTCGTCGTAGGTATACGTGAGGCAAGCTCAGGCTATCCTGCCTAGTCTCCTGGGGATAAGTCTACCAGCTGGGGTGAGCAGGGTCGGTAGGGGAGAGGTGACGGACGCCGTCCAAGAGCACAATGCCTCGCCAACTTCATCGTAGAGGCGTCAAGTTGGGGAAGCGAGCCATAGCAAGGCTTCGACTGCTGCCCATGCGAAGACTCCAGCGTTGAGGGTCTGTCGCAAACCGCCAAGGCACAGGGGTAGGCGCTCCAGCAAGGCGGAAAGGGACCATCGCGGCTGCATGAGGACCTAGTAGAATGCGGGAAGCAGTAGCGGGGGGACCGTGGTGAGCTGAGGGGAAAGAGGTTCAGGACCGGTACCAGGGAAAGGGGAGACCAACAGGCCGAGAGGAGGATCCTTCCCAGGCTAGGTCAGAGCGTTGGCATCTCGTCCAGGAGGGATATACCCCACGAAGGCGCGGGGAAAGCCAGAGATCCCACCTTGCGGCGAGCAGGTCCACTAAGCCATCTCGCCAGCGCGCCGATCCTCCGAAGGTATCCTGGTGCATTCCGAGTGAAGCAACTGGTTCCATCGGGGAAAAGGCTGGCTCAGACCTCCCACGAGCAGACCTCCTAGTCCGTGTCAGATCCAAGCCGTTCACGCTCTTGTCCGCGAGGTCCGGAGGCTAGGCAGGACCTCGAGAAGAACCACGGAAGTAGGGGGCGTAGCTACAGCAGCCGGGCTGCGAGACGACCGACGGAGAGTAGAGCCGACTGCCGAGCAGTGGCTAGGCCCTTCCACCGCGAGCACCGCCGCAGCAGTACCACCTGTCCAAACTCCGGCGTACCCCTGTGCGCCCCATGGGGATGTCGAGTAGGTTAGGCGCCAGGGAGATGGCGCTGCGCTTTGGTTCCACAGTGTCCATGGGTAGGTTGAGGACCCCCGGAGAATCCAACGGAAAACCGAAACAGGAGCGGAGACTCCATCAGCGGTGACTCCTCCTTCGCAGGAGAACCGAGGAACGTTGTGGAGGCCGAGTGCACGAGTAACTGGAGTCAAGGGTCGGCAGCTCCGGAAGAAGGCGCAGCCCAAGATCTGGAGGCGGAGCCGAGGACCACCTGCGCGGACCGCATCCCATCGCCATCTGGCACCAGCGTAAGCAAAACCAAGGTCCTAGAAGCCTCCTCCGGTCTGCTCCCCAAAGTGAAGGCCAGGAACTCCGAAGAACCTGGGTCAGCCGAGTCGTCAGCACAGGGGGTCCTTCCGCGGCCAGACGACCTGCCAGGGTCCAGGAGCCGTCCACTGGAGAACGAAGAGCAGGGTAAGGAGCTCCCTGATCCCACGCAGTGTAGGGTGCTATGGACGAGAGAGATCATCTAGTCCAAGAAGAGTCAAGAGCGGATCCACCGCCGGTAGGGGCAGGCAACTCCTGAGACCTCCCCAGAACCGGTCCTGCCGAGGGAAGCCAACAGCTGACCACTCCAAGGAGGGCGAAGCAAGAAGCTCCGGGAACTGAGAGAAGAAGCGCAGGGAAGTCGAAGCGCCTGTCACGAAGTGCGGCAGCCGCGGCCAACTCCGAGCTGTATCCGAGAGGGCACCAGTGGAGACAGAAGCCAAAGCGCTCACAGACCTGTTTACCACCCATGTGAAGTCAGAACCCTTCCAACTGACTAAGTGTAATTTGGATCTCACGCGTAAAGGTCACAAGCTAGTGAGTAGGCAGATCTCCAAAGGTGTATATAGTGTATAACTGTGTAGAAACGTGTACATGTAAGTGTAACCCAAGCAAATATGTGTACTTTAAGCCCCAAGTGTAGGTAAACAGGTCTGTGCTTGGCGAAGTAACGACAGCGTCCTCCCCGAGGATCCACCGGAGGGGGTCGAGCGTCCAGAAGTGGAGAGACTGCAGCCAGGCGCCCTGGGACGGAGCACGAAGAAGGGGAAAGGGCTGAGTGAGGGGGAGAGGAAAGGGACGAACGGCAGCCGGACGCGAAGGGGACCGACGAGCGAGACGGGACAGGATCCCTGGAGCGACGTGAAGAACGGCAACTCCTAAGCACACCCGCAGTGGAGAGAGAGCGGAGTGTAGACGTAGAGTGTAGGAAGAGTGACTCCAACGATGGCGAACCGTAGCGGACGAGCATCCCATGGAGCGGAGCGGTCCCTCCTCGCGTGTATGAGTTCGAGAGAGGAGATCCGATGTTAAGTGCCGAGAGGATTCCAAATGGTGCCGTGAAGTGTACGTGTGCGTGAATGTCTCTGCGAACCGAGCTCTATGGCGAGGTGGGCTCGCTGCCGGCGAGGAGACTCCGCGAAGGAGCCATCGGGCTTTCTAGGAGACGAGCGGGGATCGGCATTGGATCAAGGACGGATTGGCGCACATCCCTCGGCACCGAGCTCCGTGCCGGTGCTGGTTTCCTGTCTGTCATAAGGTTTGTTCTTGGTGCGTTCCCTCCTGGAAACGACCGCATCGATCAACCCACTCCGCGTACTGGAACGTTGCGACCGGCGTGGTGATCTCCCACAAGATCGTCAAGGACTCGAGCGGTAAGAAACGGAGACTGGAACCTCGGTCTAGCCGGCTGGTCACCAACAGGACTCTGTAACCACTAGCAGCCGGCTCAGTGTGTCTCCCGGCGAGCAGCGCTGTCCTGGTGGAGCCCCCTCCAGGGAGCGAGGGCGGTGCCAGCATACCCGCTCCGAGCGCGAAAACCTGCGCTACGTCGTCGGCCGCCTGGACGGCTTCCCAGCGGTGTGTGGGTTCCGTACTGTGCGCCCAGCGGATTCCATTTGTGCCGAGACGATGCATGCATGCGAGAATGTCTCCGCGAGGCTCTATGGCGAGGTGGGCTCGCTGCCGGCGAGGAGACTCCGCGTAGGAGCCAGCGGGCTTTCTAGGAGATGAGTGGGGATCGGCATTGGATCAAGGACGGATTGGCGCACGTCCCTCGGCACCGAGCTCCGTGCCGGTGCTGGTTTTCTGTCTGTCATAAGGTTTGTTCTTGGTGCGTTCCCTCCTGGGAACGACCGCATCGATCAACCCACTCTGCACACTATACTGACGCGTCCGGCATGGTGATCTCTCCGTCATCTCGTCGGAACTCGAGCGATCGTAGTACCGGGAACAGCAGCCGGTATTTCAGCAGGTCTGGAACCAGTCACAGGTGCCGGGCGAACTCGCCAAAGGAAGCCCCAAGTAGCGCCCAGCGCCGTTCAGGTCATGCGGAGCAAACGTCACACCAACGTTCGGATGTACATCCGGCACCAGGTAGACAGACCTTGTGTGAGTCCGACGGTCACTGGAATCCTCCATGTAGTGTGCAGGTCGTCCAGAGGCCACTGCAACATATAAAAACCGAAGGCACGCGGGCACGGGCCTGAGGGACCCTGCCCTGGTAAGGTTAACCTTCGCAACACATCATGCACAACAAACTCAAACATGTCATGACAAGTATAGGTCTGAAGCAAGCGGCAGGCACAGTAACCTTTGTCGGAGCGGTGCCCTCCGCTGAACACCGGCGCTGTACTATAGCGACGGGCCTCCAGGTGCAGCGTTGATCGTAGTTTTATGTTGCCTAAATAGGCCATTAATCTCCTTTCGACCGTAATTTGTATTCACATGCACAAGCCTTAGTCAAGGAGGAATTTAACCAAAGAGCATATACTAAGTGTTCAGGAGACATCCGTCAGGTAGGTTCGGGTTGGGATGAGGTCACTGGCGCCGGCCCTTAGCTGCCTTGGCGACGGGCTCCACGCGCCCCAAATCAATGTCCATTTTGTAGCTCTGTTCCTGTAACTTGCGGAACGAGCGTGTGCATGAATGTGAGCAGCACCTGTGGTGGCAAGACAATTTTTTTTTGTTTATGATTTTCTTCTATTACAGCCACAAAAAGGTCATCTTGAACCTTATCAAACGGCAGCAAGGCGTGGCGACCAGTGGCCCTGCGCTCAAGTGGGCATATGCCTGACATCCAAGAACAGAAACATGTGATGCCAAGTATAAAAGTGCACAAGAATGTTCACCCACCAGCCCAATTGTGTACCTAATAAGCCCCCGTGTATGGTAAACAGGTCTGCATTACGCATAACAACAGGCATTACGTGACCGACACAGTACCGAAGTAAGCGTCGGCTCTCGCCACACTCACCAACGTAATGCGTCAAGGAATGGCTGGAGCATAACACATTCCCCGAACCCCACAAGGTACAAAAGAGTAGGTAAGGAACAAGTGAGTAGGTAAGCGCCCGAATATAGTTAGACTTAACTTTCACCGATCTTTCACACCACTCCCATTCCATTAGAGGTTTTAACCGCGAGGAAAAGGTGCTCTGCATCGCTAGACGCCATCTTGGAAAACGAAGCTGACCACCTGTGGATCTGAGCCGTTTAAGAATGACCGTTCCAGATTAAAACGTCTCATTCCTTTCCTCACGCGTAAATGCCCTCTTTTGAGAAAGGGAGATTTTGACCCTGTTAAATAATAATGCCACACCAACACGGAAGGAGAGAGGGAACGGGCGCGAGGCCCGCCAAGTAAAAGTCAAGAATCTTGGCGCAAAGCAACAGCGCCGAAGAAGACCGCCTTCGAGCCCGCTCAACCAGTGCCCAGCGCGGGGACCGGCCGAGGGCCAACCCAACTACCTTACCTTTTCCCGGAGCGGGACCGGGGAAGGGGGGAGAAAAATCTCAACCAAGGCACGTGCGGCGAAGGCACAGTGAAGCGCACAGCACAGCCCAGGCAAACAAGCAGCCAAGCGGGCAGCTGCCAACGAAGAGGGGACACCAGAGCCACGCAAGGCACAGGGAGGACGGACGAAGAAGAAGTCAAGCGAAGAACCAAGGCCGTCGACGACCGGCGAACCGGTCGAAAATCCCAAGTCCGTAGGCTAGAGCAAACACGTCTGAACAGCGTAAGCCTAAGTAGACTGACTGACGGACTATGGGTACTCTGTCCCAGATGGGAAGTATCGGGAGATAACTCTCGGCCCCCTCGGGGTTCCCTGAGTGCCTCCCGGGTTGTGTGGTAACACAACGAGCTCTTAGGCTAGAATTGCGTAAGTAGTAGACACCTCCCATAAGGTCATGTCATCGGTAATGTTTTTGAAGAAACAAACCCAGCACTGGCTACACAATGCCTACACACTGACAGCTAGCATTCAAATGTTGCCCTGGGCCTGCCTGCGACACGCTTACACCCGCTCACACCTTAACCCATAAAGCCCTGCTACAACAGGATGTGGACAGACCGTGACAGTTCAAGGGTGGTGTCAGAATAGCTTGCTGCCGGCAGGCGGGGTAAAGCAGAATGGCTAAATGATACTCCATCAGCTCTAATTACAAACTGTTTATTTTTCATGTGATAATGTGCATTGATATTTGTGTTTATTATAAATAACATCACAGACAAGTCATGTTTAACCCTTTTAGCCCCAAGGTCCCATTTCTCAAATTTTGGAGGTGTTGCCTAGTGGCTACAGTGGAGTCCAGTTAACACGAACTCGCTTTACACGAATTTCCGGTTAACACGAACCGTTTTTGCATTCCCGGCCGACGGCCTTCTTATTATGTATTAAAAATTAATTTTTCTCTAAAATGTATTTTTTCGAAAAATACTTACCGATGACATGACTAACTGGAAATAGTCTACTTGCTTACCAATTTTAGCCTAAGACCCAAAGGGTCCCCCCAGGAGGCTCTCGGGGATCCCTGATAGGGACGAGAGAGCTTTCGGGGATCCCTAACAGGGACGAGAGTAGCCTCCCCTGCCCATCCGGTCAAGCGCCCGGTGGTGTCTCCTTTAGCCAGTTGTCTACGGAGTTACCAGCGGCAAGCGGGGAGGAGGGAGGGACCTCCGAGTCATGTCATCGTTAAGTATTTTTCGAAAAAATACATTTTAGAGAAAAATTAATTTGTTTCCTCAAAACACATTACCGATGACATGACTAACTGGAAGAATGGCAAAGAGGAGGAGGGTGCCGCACAATCCCTTTTAGAAACCTCTTCAGGGACGAAGACGGCCCCCCGTCACTCCTGATCACCCACTCCCGACAATTTTAGCGAAGTGCCGCCTAAGCGCCGAGGGCGCCTGGAGGGAGTGGTGCGCCGCAGAAGTTGCCCACCAGCGTAAGGTTGTCGCGCTGGACTGTCAGGGCGCGGGAGTAGAAGCGGCAATGGTAGATCCGTCCCGCCACCCCACCGCCGCCACAGTGTCCTTAACCACACCGGCGCGGCGAAGGCGAGACCTGCGGCCCTAGCGCGCGTTCCATGGGCGCGGATCTTCAGTGCCCCGGCTCCCTGTGGGGAGAGGTCGCGATAGGCGGACCGGAATACCCAGCGGAGCGAGGAGGAGAACGTTTGGGCTGAGAAGCCGGTTCTGCCAGCGGTCGGCGGCAAGGGACGAGACCGTCCCCTCCGCACGGACTTGGAGCAGGTAGATACGAAGTGCCTGTCCCGGATCTTGCTGCGGAGTGCCCCGAGGAACCGGGTCGTGTAAGCGGCCGAGCGGCGAGGACCGGAGGCGCTGTCAAGGGAGACCTAGGCTGAGCGAGAAGGAAGGATCCGGGAGTAGCTGAACGGAGCCATCCACTCGGAACTGCAGGCCGGCGGGGCGAGACGAGAGCGTGGAGCTCGGTGACGCGGGGCGCCGTGGCGAGGGTCATCAGGAAGCAGGCCTCCGAGTCACGTCAGCAAAGCGGGCCAGAAGGAGCGGCTCAACGGTCCGAAGTCAGTCAGGGGAGGACCAGGGAGGTCCCAGCGCGGGCCAAGTGGGCGGGAGACCGGACGCTGCACGCCGAAACGCGCCATAAGGTCGGGCAGGTCCTTGCAGGCGCTGGGTCAGGACGGCCGAGGTGACGGTAGGCGTCGGCGATCAAGAGACCCCTCAAGAGCTGCTGCACCAGAGGGGAGCCAACCTAGGTCTTGGACGAGCCAGAGAAGAAGTCCGTGAGCTGAGGAGTCGTCAGGCCGACAGTGGAGAGGCGGCGGTCAGAGCACCAGGCACGAAGCACGCCACTTTCCCTCGTAGACACGTCTGGTAGGTCTGCGGGCAGAAGCGATAGCATCCGCTGTTGCACTCGAGAAGCCTCCAGCAGAGAGAGCTTGCCACACAATCGCCAGGCGTGCAGGAGAAGTCGCTCGGGGCAGGGGTGGAAGAGCGGCTATCGGCGCTGTAAGAGCATCGGCGGGAGGTGGGAAAGGGAGGGTGAACCTGTGGCGAGACTGAGAAGGTCGGAAGTCCGCGAACCGGTCCGGGCGACCGGCCACCAGGAGAAGGACTGCGTTGCATCCCCGGAGGCTGAGCAGGACTTGAGGACCAGGACCGCCGGAGGGTAGGTGTAAACGACCAGTCCGCCCCAAGGGATCGAAGGGCATCGACTGACCAGGCCAGAGGTCGGGAACAGGGAGATGAAGCGGGGAAGCCGGAGGCTCCACTTCGTGGCGAAGAGAACAAGGGGGGAGTCTCCCGACGGGCGCAGAACCAGCGAAGGATGTCCCAGCGAAGGGCGCAATCCGTGTGAAGAAGCTGCCACCGTCGCAAGAGGTAGACTGTCAGGACGAACAGGCGACGTGGACTGTGGCGGGCTGGGAGGGAGAAGACGCTGTCCTCGCACCAGCGAAGGGGCGATAGAGGAGGAAGCAGAGGTCGGGAGAGCGGGGTCCTCCTGCGTCTGAAGGCAAGCCATGAAGAGGGGTTGTCGGAAGGACGAGGAGGTCCTGTGTCCGAAGATCGTATCGCCAAGCGCAGAGGGCCTGCCAACTGCAACCAGTCCCAGCGGGATGACGTGCCGCGAAGTCCGGTTCGCGGGCCAGCGGCCGGCGGACGAGCGGAATTCGGGAGAAGGAGAGCGCCCCAACGGTCGAGACCGGCAACGACGCAGAGAGAGAGACGGGCAGCGGCGAGGTCAGGGGGAATCCGGGAGCCGAGCCAAGAATGTCCGTCCAGCGAAGCCGACGTGGCGCAGCACAGGAGAGATCGGCACCAGGGTAGAGAGATCGCCGGAGGACGGCCTCCAGAGGCGGAGTACAGAAGACCGAGGGAAGGAGATCAGCCGCCGCACTCACCAGGAGGAGGAGCTGGAGCCGCAGTTAGGTGGGGAGCGCCGCGTCCGCAGCTACCCTCGGGCTAGAACGGCAAGGACTGGATCCGAGGCTCGTGAAGACGCACCAAGTCGCGGTCGGTCACCGAATCCACACCCAGGTGAACGAGTGGCGAGAGGTCGGACTGTAGTCGCTGACCAGGGCGCCCAGGCGAGCAACCGGAGGAGGAGAACATCGCTGCCCTACGAAGTGGGACCGCTGACTGATACCGCAGACGCAGGTCGACCCAGGAGGAGAACGGCTGACAGAAGAACAAGGTCTCGGGCAACCAAGGCATCCACGATCCACGCAAGGACCCAGGGCTGAGGGAGAGACCACACCGGAGGCCGGGCTGGAAACGGACCCGTCGACGGCAAGCGAAGACAACAGCGGGGGCGGGAGGCATGGGGACGCGTGGAAGCGAGGGGCAGATCCCAGCTGGCGGCGACGACCAAGGGCCGAAGGCGAAGCGAAGGGTCCGAGGCGGGGGGAGCCGCGCCGAGCGACGAGCACCAACGCAACATCTCAAGGCAGAGCGGAGACCTGCGCGCGAAGGGCGAGGGCCTTGGTCGGAGCGGGCGGGAACTCAACCACACGGGTGTCGCTGGGCCCACAGGCCTAGAAGGGGTCCTAAGGAGACTACCAGGCAGGGCCGAAGAGCGTGGGAAGCCACAGGAGCACGGCACAGCTGCGACGTCGCATCAGGGGAGAAGGCCAGGGAAGGAGCCATCCACTAGAGCTGGGAGGTGTAACCGCAAGGACGGGCGCCGGCAGAACCACCCGAGGCAGCGCGCACGAAGAGGAGCAAGTGGCCAGTGAACCGGGGAGAGCCGAAGGCTAAAACGCCCGCAGGCCAGCGGCGAACGCAGGACGCCGAGTCATCCACCGAAGAGGGTCGGGGAGACGCTGGAGGCGAACGGTGCAGAGAGAGGGGAAGAGGAGGTCCCGCGGAGAATGACAGGGCCGAGCAGAAGGCGAAGGTCGGCAGGGACACAGGAGGGCGTCAAGCGGGCGGGCGACGAACGTCGGGCGCCGCAACTATCTAGGCGACGAGGGCGAAGACGTCGATCCCCACTTGCACTGGGTGCACCCAAGGGGCACCCATCCACGCGAACCGAGCGCGAAGTAGCTTCACTTCGGCGAACAGACGAGAATCGGTGAACACGTGGAAAGGCCGTAGGCGCCAGGGGAAAACGGCCCGAAGTCCCGAGGTATATGAAAGACGATCCAGACGCAGTGCCCGAGGCTCAAGGAGGGGGCACCGTAGCTGGCTGGGAGACTCGACGAAGGAGTCAGAGGGTAGGAAGGAAGGCCATAGGGCCGACTAGGGCACCAACCGGCGAAAAGGGTCGCGGTGCCCGGGGCTCAAGGAGGGGGCACAAGCAGATAGGCGACTCGCCAAAGGAGTCAGCGGGCCCAGGACCGAGGCCGAAGTAAGAACAAGGCGACAAGGTCGCGGTGCCCGGCTCACGGAGGGGGGCACATAGTCGGGTAAACGACTCGCCGTAGGAGTCAGCGGACTTAAGCTGGGGCCGAAGGCCAAGCGTGAACTAATTGGCGACCAGGACGCGGTGCCCAGGGCTCAAGGTGGGGGCACAAAGCGGCTCGGCGATTCGCCGGAGGAGTCCGCAGGCTTAGGAGGGGCCGTGAGGCCAACGCGTCAACAATAGGCGACAAGGTCGCAGTGCCCGAGGCTCAAGGAGGGGGGCACGTAGCCGGCTGGGTGACTCGCCGGAGGAGTCAGCGGGCTGAGCAGGTCCGAAGGCCGACGCGTAGACTAGTTAGCGACAAAGTCGCGGTGCCCGGGGCTCAAGGAGGGGGGCACGTAGCCAGCTAGGCGACTCGCCGGAGGAGTCAGCGGGCTTAGATGGGCCGAAGGCCGGTGCTTAAGCTAATTAGCGACAAGGTCGCGGTGCCCGGGGCTCATGGAGGGGGGCACGTAGCCGGCTTGGCGACTCGCCGGAGGAGTCAGCGGGCTCAAGAGGGGCCGCGAGGCCAAGCGTCAACTTCTTCTTTTTTTTTTTTTTTTTTTTTTTGCATGTAACAGGCGACAAGGTCGCGGTGCCCGGGGCTCAAGGAGGGGGGCACGTAGCCAGCTAGGCGACTCGCCGGAGGAGTCAGCGGGCTTAGAAGAAGGGCCAAAGGCCGACGCTTAACTAATTAGCGACCAAGGTCGCGGTGCCCGGGGCTCAAGGAGGGGGGCACGTAGCCGGCTTGGCGACTCGCCGGAGGAGTCAGCGGGCTTGAGGTTTGGCCGAGGGGCCGACGCGTGAACTAAGGCGACATGGTCGCGGTGCCCGGGGCTCCTTTTTACGGGAGGGGGGCACGTAGCCAGCTTGGCGACTCGCCGGAGGAGTCAGCGGGCTTAACGCGTCTATGAATAAGCTACAAACTTACCAGGGACGAGAGGAGTGGCTATCCCATGTCCGAGGGCAGCTGGAACAATTCCGCCGTGCCGCGGAAGGTCCCAAGGAGGCGGAAGTCGCGGGTCGCTCGGCGGTGGAACACCGGAGTAGAGACCAAGAACCTCCAGTCAAGCAGGGCAGCCAGCGCAGCCGATGACAGAGGAGCAGGTGGCACCCGGTCTACAGTATGGCGGACACCAGGCCACTGGAAGCCGCCGTCCTGGGCAGCAACGCACTTGGTACTGCAACACATACCCATACATGAAAGGTGACGGGCGGCGGGCAACTAACGCCGCCAGATAAAGCTCCGAATTAACGAGCAAAACTCACCGTTAAATGCGGAGAGAAAACAAACAGAAGTCCGAGCCAAGCACGACGTCCGGCCCCGCCGGGGGAGACGTATGTAGCGGACAAGACTTTACCTTTACATGGCGGAACTGCAGACGGACGAAGCACAAGCACCGGACACTAGGTCACTGGAAGTCGCCGAACGGGGAAGAGGCGCACTTGGCAACTGCAACCTAAACCCAAACATGAAAGGCGACCGGCGGCGGGTAACAAACCCCGCCAGTTAAGGCTTCGAAAATTAAGAGACACGCGAAACTGACGGTGAATGCAAAGACAAACAGGAGCTCGAGCGCAGCCCGACGTCCGGCCCAGCCAGGCGAGACGTAGGAAGTGGCCGATACTCCACCTTTCCATGGCGGAACGGCAGAGTGACGAAGCACAAAGTACCAGACAGTAGGTCACTGGAGGTCGACGTACTGGGGAGAGGCGCACTAGATAACTGCAGCCCATACCCAAACATGAAAGGCGACCGGGGGCGGGTAACGAACCCCGCCATATAAAGCTTTGAAATCAAGAAACACTCGAAACTCACCGTGAAATGCGGAGAGAAACCAACAGTAGCTCGAGCGAAGCCCGACGTCCGACCCAGCCAGGCGAGACGTCGGAAACGGCCGAGACTTTACCTGTCCATGGCGGAAAGGCAGGGAGACGACGACGGGAGCCTAGAAGGTTCCAGGGCCAGCCAAGAGCACGAGGCACAGACGAGGGCTAGCAGAGAAGACGGAGGCCACGCCAGAAGCGGTAGACGAGAGGCTAGGCGAAGGCAGGCCGGTAAGGGACGGTCGAACCGTACACAGTCTTTCCAAGGGTCAGAGGCTCAGGTAAAAGCGTCCGAACGCTAACAGCGAAGTAGACAACTGGCTAAAGGAGACACCACCGGGCGCCTGACCGGATGGGCAGGGGAGGCTACTCTCGTCCCTGTTAGGGATCCCCGAAAGCTCTCTCGTCCCTATCAGGGATCCCCGAGAGCCTCCTGGGGGGACCCTTTGGGTCTTAGGCTAAAATTGGTAAGCAAGTAGACTATTTCCAGTTAGTCATGTCATCGGTAATGTGTTTTGAGGAAACAAATTCACTGATAACACGAAATGCTTAACACGAAATTTCGCTTTACACGAAGCTGGTTTCAGTTCCCAACCAGGCCAATTTCACTATTATTCACCTGTTTAACACGAGCACATATTCCATTCACCGAAAACCAATTCACATGTCGCTCTCGCGCTGTAGTACACGACAGATCAGAGCGAACTCTAGTCTGTGACTGGCTGAATAGCCTTCAGCTGTTGTAATCAGTCTTCTGATTGGCTAGCGTTTCTGAACTGAATTCATGTTGTTTGCATCATTCGTGTACCAACATAACCCTTTTACCGATGCAGGATTGTACTTCAGCCTGTGTTGCTTTTACCTGATGGATTGTAACTTACCTCTGGATTTTACATTAAATACGTGAGCTGAACACGTTTCCTTGTGTTTTCCTAGTGAGCTGAAGGTATGCATATAAATTACGACCCGTATGATATGTGCACTTTAAATCTCGTACTCATTCACGCACACATCTCTTGCACACTTTCTCCTTGAGGGCAGAGATCAATTTTGAGGCCATATTGGTTAACACGAAATATGTTTAACACGAAGTGATTTTCCGTGTCCCCAGAAATTCGTGTTAAGCGGACTCCACTGTATGTACCAGTTGCAGGAGATGGCTTGACCATGATAATTGAAGGGTAGTGCCAGATTAGCGTGGCACCTTCAGGCGCCAAGCTAATCTGGCACTACCCTTGAATTATCATGCTCAAGCCATCTCCTGCTGTAGGGATCCGAGCCTGAGTGGGTTAACTCTTTCCCTAAGTATCACTTCCGGTTTAGTGTTAGCCCAAAAAACCCTTAGCCATCGAAACACGTTAAAGTTGAAGGGTAGTGCCAGATTAGCTTGGCGCCTTCAGGCGCCAAGCTAATCTGGCACTACCCTTGAATTATCATGCTCAAGCCATCTCCTGCTGTAGGGATCCGGGCCTGAGTGGGTTAACTCTTTCCCTACGTATCACTTCCGATTTAGTGTTAGCCCAAACAAACCCTTAGCCATCGAAACACGTTATAGCGTTGAGCTCGATGCCGTCTATAGACGAGTCACTATTATTCTAGCGTTGTGTTCGTACAAAAATCGCCTGAAGCACAGCTATCAGTCTAAGGGAAGCAACCACTATAATATGTTTCACAAACCATTTCTAAGTTATCTGAAAGTGAATGCCCTTGTCGGATGGTGTCGGAACAAGGCCAAAGTAGCCGACAATGTGCCTTGGATCCTCTCCTACGATGAGCTTATTCGATCCTCATGAGCGCGGTTTCAACAGTGATTTTTAGCTCGTAATATTGAGATTTAAGAAGAGACAGTTCTCTTGTGTGATTTCTTTGCTTGTGGAATACATTTTCCTGCCATGTTGGTGAGTAAATCTGAGTTTTTCGTTGCATGTGCTTACACTGTTGCTACCAAAACCACATTTCTCATCTTTTGCTCCACCATGTTTGTTCGGTTGCATAATAATCAAATTGGTTCGACTTCCCACTAAACTGATGCACAAACACATGCAGTTTTGAAAAATGCATTTTTCTTTAAGGGGAGACACGGTACCGCAAAAACGTCAATTTTGGTGTCCGAAGTGTTTTTGGGTTGACTGGATTTTTGGGTTGTTTGAACCCCCTAGAACCCGGCCACAACCATAAAATATCACAAAATACCTTTTATTTACTGTAAAAAAATAAATAAAGTGAAGCACCTGCTCAATGTTTCAAGCATTTGCGACGTCTTTTGCTCGAAAACATCCAATGTTTGGACCCTGACAACACCACTTTGCGAGCGACGAATGCCGCCATGTTTGGGTTCATTCGAACCGGTTCCGTCTCTACTTTCCCATTCACCAACCAGCTAAAGGTTACAAAGGCTCTATAAATAGCTATTGGCGCAAAACCGACGTCACGAACGACCGGAGATTTCCTTATACGAACGTTATGCTAATGAGATAATACTATTTTCGGAAACCGACCAATGAGCAGAGCGCGCCGAGTGTTCTGGATGACTTCGGGTTTTTCCGACCAGGCTCCGAACGGCTTCGGGTCTTTCCGACTGTCCCACAATGCACCATTACGCATGGCGTACAACTCGATCAAAATACGAGAATCGCTCATTCAGATCGCGCATTTTCAACGTGTGCATATATCCAAGACTGAGAAACCTTTTGCTTTTCATTTTCTCATGAGAAATATGTTTCTATATGTGGCTATTCAATTTTTTTGTTGTTTTTTTGTTTTGTTTTTTTTATCCCATAGGTTTTGTTATGGCACAGTACTCCGTTTTGCTTGTCCAATCTTTGGGGACCGTTTTCTCAAAATGTGATTTTTCGACCAAATAAAAGGTTGTATCTTTTGAATGGCTTGACCGATCCATTTCATATTTGGATATGATATTTGTAACATGTGTTGCAATATTTCTGTGCATGGAATATGAGTTTAGTGTATTAGTTTGTGTTTGGTGACCATGTGAATTGCTGTTTTCGGTCTCTTGATGACTGCAATTTATAATGATTATTTCTAGTGCTCATTATAAAATTACTGATGTACTGAATGCAATTTCCATGCACAGGTCTATTTAGCACATAAATAGATTTAAAAAACAAAAAGAAGTGAGAGAATATAAGCATTAGTTCAGACACAAGAACATTTTGAAATTAGCTAATTTTGCAAGGTTTTTCCCAGTTTTTGATGCATTAAAGTCACAAAAATATTTTTTTTGACATTTTTCAAAGTCTATATATAATCCAGCAGTTATTTTACATCATAAAATGACAACAAACAACCAACAGTTTCTGAAACAAAAAAATTCATTATTTGACTACCATGTCTCCCCTTAAAAGGTATTTTTTCGAAAAATACTTACCGATGACATGACCTTATGGGAGGTGTCTACTACTTACGCAATTCTAGCCTAAGAGCTCGTTGTGTTACCACACAACCCGGGAGGCACTCGGGGAACCCCGAGGGGGCCGAGAGTTATCTCCCGATACTCCCTATCCGGGACAGAGTACCCATAGTCCGTCAGTCAGGATACTTAGCTTACCGGCGGCAAGCGGGGCAGGTGGGAGGGTCGTCCGAGTCATGTCATCGGTAAGTATTTTTCGAAAAAATACCTTTTAAAGAAAAATGCATTTGTTTCTTCAAAAACATTACCGATGACATGACCTTATGGGAGAATGGCGAAAAGGAGGAGGGTGCCGCGCTCTAGCACACCTAAGGCCCCAAGGGCCGTCCTCCCAACCGCAGACTCCCGACGACTATGTAGGTGTAAGCGAGGGCGTTGAAGCGCCAGGAGGGAGGAGTGCCCCCCCGGGAGGTCCCCCACCAGAGTGAGTCACCTCGCTCAGCGGACAGAACTCTGCGATCGAGAGCACCTGCGCGCCAGC
Organism: Semisulcospira habei; assembly: GCA_036245525.1. Taxonomy (NCBI): domain Eukaryota; kingdom Metazoa; phylum Mollusca; class Gastropoda; family Semisulcospiridae; genus Semisulcospira; species Semisulcospira habei. The sequence continues at coordinate 58,850,460 of BTPG01000002.1, read as the reverse complement.
CCTCCAGTAGCCACGATGAGGGCAGCCCAGTTCCTGACGGCTGTGGCGTTCGTGGCCCTGTACGTAGCTGATTGGACGTAATTAGCCTCGAAGCTCCCTGAGGGAGGGATCCTGGACTTCGGATCGTATGACCGAGCGTATAGAGGAAGATCGACTGCCTTGTAGCGTCAGAGCTGCCGGGCACGGCCAAGAAGCGTGCGCGTCCGCCCGGACGGCTATGTCGTCATAGGTATAAGTGAGGCAAGCTCAGGCTATCCTGCCTAGTCTCCTGGGAATAAGTCTACCAGCTCGGGTCAGCAGGGTCGGTAGGGGAGAGGTGACGGACGCCGTCCAAGAGCACAATGCCTCGCCAACTTCATCGTAGAGGCGTCAAGTTGGGGAAGCGGGCCATAGCGATGCTTTGACTGCTGCCCATGCGGAGACTCCAGCGTTGAGGGTCTGTCGCAACCGCCAAGGCGCCGGGGAAGGCGCTCCAGCGAGGCGGAACAGAGACCATCGCGGCAGCATGAGGACCTAGTAGAAAGCGGGAAGCAGTAGCGAGGGGTCCGTGGCGAGCTGAGGGGAAAGAGGTTCAGGACTGGTACCAGGGAAAGGGGCGACCAACAGGACAAGAGGAGGATCCTTCCCAGGCTAGGTCAGAGCGTTGGCCTCTCGTCCAGGGAGGCTATACCCCACGAAGGCGCAGGGAAGCCAGAGGTCCCACCTTGCGGCGAACAGGTCCACTAAGCCATCTCGCCAGCGCGCCGATCCTCCGAAGGTATCCTGGAGCATTTCGAGTGAGGCAACTGGTTCCATCGGGAAAAGGCTGGCTCAGACCTCCCACGAGCAGACCTCCTAGTCCGTGTCAGATCCAAGCCGTTCACGCTCTTGTCCGCGAGGTCCGGAGGCTAGGCTGGACCTCGAGAAGAACCACGGAAGTTGAGGGCGTAGCTACAGCAGCCGGGCTGTGAGACGACCGACGGAGAGTAGAGCCGCCTTCCGAGCAGTGGCTAGGCGCTTCCACCGCGAGCACCGCCGCAGCAGTACCACCTGTGCAAACTCCGGCGTACCCCTGTGCGCCCCCTGGGGATGTCGAGTAGGTTAGGCACCAGGGAGACGGCGCTGCGCTTTGGTTCCACAGTGTCCATGGGTAGGTTGAGGACCCCTGGTGAATCCAACGGAACCGAAACAGGAGCGGAGACTCCATCAGCGGTGACTCCTCCTTCGCAGGTGAACCGAGGAACGTTGTGGAGGCCGAGTGCACGGGTAACTGGAGTCCAGGGTCGGCAGCTCCAGAAGACGGCGCAGCCCAAGATCTGGAGGCGGAGCCGAGGACCACTGCGCGGACCGCATCCCATCACCATCTGGCCCCAGCGTAAGCGAACCAAGGTCCTAGCAGCCTCCTCCGGTCTGCTCCCCGAAGTGAAGTCCAGGAACTCCGAAGAACCTGGGTCAGCCAAGTCGTCCGCACAGGGGGTCCTTCCGCGGCCAGACGACCTGCCAGGGGCCAGGAGCCGTCCACTGGAGGCCGAAGTGCAGGGTAAGGAGCTCCCCGATCCCACGCCGTGTAGGGTGTTACGGACGAGAGAGGTCATCTAGTCCAAGAAGAGTCAGGAGCGGATCCACAGCCGGAAGGGGCAGGCAAACTCCTGAGACCTCCCGAGAACCGGTCCTGCCGAGGGAAGCCAACAGCTGACCACTCCAAGGAGGGCGAAGCAAGAAGCTCCGGGAACTGAGAGAAGAAGCGCAGGGTAGTCGAAGCGCCTGTCACGAAGTGCGGCAGCCGCGGCCGACTCCAAGCTGTATCCGAGAGGGCACCAGTGGAGACAGAAGCCGAAGAGCTCGCAGACCTGTTTACCACCCGTGTGGAGGCAGAAGCCTTCCAACTGACTAAGTGTAATTTGGATCTCACGCGTAAAGGTCACAAGCTAGTGAGTAGTCAGATCTCCAAGGTGTATATAGTGTATAACTGTGTAGAAACGTGTACACGTAAGGGTAACCCAAGCAGATATGTGTACTTTAACCCCCAAGTGTAGGTAAAACAGGTCTGTGCTAGGCGAAGTAACGACAGCGTCCTCCCCGAGGATCCACCGGAGGGGGACGAGCGTTCAGAAGTGGAGCGACTGCAGCCAGGAGCCCTGGGACGGAGCACGAAGAAGGGGAAAGGGCTGAGTGAGGGGGAGAGGAAAGGGACGAACGGCAGCCGGACGCGAAGGGGACCGACGAGCGAGACGGGACCGGATCCCTGGAGCGACGTGAAGAACGGCAACTCGTAAGCACGCCCGCAGTGGAGAGAGAGAGGGGAGTAGACGTAGAGTGTTGGAAGAGTGACTCCAACGATGGCGAACCGTAGCGGACGAGCATCCCATGGAGCGGAGCGGTCCCTCCGTGCGAGTAGGAGTTTGAGAGAGGAGATCCGATGTTAAGTGCCGAGAGGATTCCAAATCGTGGCGTGAAGTGTACGCGTGCGTGAATGTCTCCGCGAACCGAGCTCTATGGCGAGGTGGGCTCGCTGCCAGCGAGGAGACTCCGCGTAGGAGCCAGCGGGCTTACCAGGAGACGAGCGGGGATCGGCATTGGATCAAGGACTGAGTGGCGCACGTCCCTCGGCACCGAACTCCGTGCCGGTGCTGGTTTTCTGTCTGTCATAAGGATTGTTCTTGGTGCGTTCCCTCCTGGGAACGACCGCATCGATCAACCCACTCCGCGTACTGGAACGTTGCGACCGGCGTGGTGATCTCTCCACAAGAACGACAAGGACTCGAGCGGTAAGAAACGGAGACTGGAACCTCTGTCTAGCCGGCTGGTCACCAACAGGACTCTGTAATCACTAGCAGCCGGCTCAGTGTGTCTCCCGACGAGCAGCGCTGTCCTGATGGAGCCCCCCCCCAGGGAGCGAGGGCGGTGCCAGCATACCCGCTCCGAGCGCGATAACCTGCGCTACGTCGTCGGCCGCCTGGACGGCTTCCCAGCTGACCTTGAGCGGTGTGTGGGTTCCGTACTGTGCGCCCAGCGGATTCCATTTGTGCCGAGACGATGCATGCGTGCGAGAAAGTCTCCGCGAACCGAGCTCTATGGCGAGGTGGGCTCGCTGCCAGTGAGGAGACTCCGCGTAGGAGCCAGCGGGCTTTCTAGGAGACGAGCGGGGATCGGCAATGGGTCAAGGACGGATTGGCGCACGTCCCTCAGCACCGAGCTCCGTGCCGGTGCTGGTTTTCTGTCTGCCACAATGTTTGGTCCTGGTGCGTTCCCTCCTGGGAACCACCGCATCGATCAACCCACTCTGCACACTATACTGACGCGTCCGGCCTGGTGATCTCTCCGTCATCTCGTCGGAACTCGAGTGATCGTAGTACCGGGAACAGCAGCCGGTATTTCAGCAGGTCTGGAACCAGTCACAGGTGCCGGGCGAACTCGGCAAAGGAAGCCCCAAAGTAGCGCACAGCGCCGTTCAGGTCATGTGGAGCAGACGTCACACCAAGGTTCGGAGGTACATCCGGCACATGGTAGACAGACCTTGTGCGAGTCCGACGGTCACTGGAATCCTCCATGTAGTGTGCAGGTCGTCCAAAGGCCACTGCAACATATAAAAACCGAAGGCACGCGGGCGTGGGCCCGAGGGACCCTGCCCTGGTAAGGTTAACCTTCGCAACACATCATGCACAACAAACTCAAGCATGTCATGACAAGTATAGGCCTGAAGCAAGCGGCAGGAACAGTAACCTTTGTCGGAGCGGTGCCCTCCGCTGAACACCGGCGCTGTACTATAGCGACGGGCCTCCAGGTGCAGCTTTGATCGTAGTTTTATGTTGCGTATATAGGCCATTAATCTCCTGTCGACCATAATTTGTATTCACATGCACAAGCCTTAGTCAAGGAGGAATTTAACCAAGAGCATATACTAAAGTGTTCAGGGGACATAGGGCTGTCTGAGCACTCTGTTCCCGTCAGGTAGGTTCGGGTTGGGATGAGGTCACTGGCGCCGGCCCTTAGCTGCCTCGGCGACGGGCTCCACCCGTCCCAAATCAAAGTCCATTTTGTAGCTCTGTTCCTGTAACTGCGGAACGAGGGCGTGCATGAATGTGAGCAGCACCTGTGGTGGCAAGACATTTTTTTTTTGTTTTTTTTTTTTTTTTTTTGTTTTTTGCTGTTTATGACTTTCTTCTATTACAGCCACAAAAAGGTCATCTTGAACCTTAACAAACGGCAGCAAGGCGTGGCGACCAGTGGCCCTGCGCTCAAGTGGGCATAACACACGACACCCAAGAACTGAAACATGTGATGACAAGTATAAAAGTGCACCAGGATGTTCACCCACCAGCCAAATTGTGTACCTAACAAGCCCCCGTGTAAGGTAAACAGGTCCGCATTACGCATAACAACAGTCATTACGTGACCGACACAGTACCGAAGTAAGCGTCGGCTCTCGCCACACTCACCAACGTAATGCGTCAAGGAATGGCTGGAGCATAACACATTCCCCGAACCCCACAAGGTACAAAAGAGTAGGTAAGGAACAAGTGAGTAGGTAAGCGCCAGAAATATGGTTAGACTTAACTTTCACCGATCTTTCACACCACTCCCATTCCATTAAAGGTTTTAACCGCGAGGAAAAGGTGCTCTGCATCGCTAGACGCCATCTTGGAAAACGAAGCTGACCATCTGTGGATCTGAGCCGTTTAAGAAGGACCGTTCCAGATTAAAAACGTCTCATTTATTTCCTCACGCGTAAATGCCCTCTTTTTGAGAAAGGGAGATTTTGACCCTGTTAACAATAATGCCACACCAACACGGAAGGAGAGACAGAGGGAGCGGGCGCGAGGCCCGCCAAGTAAAAGTCAAGAGTCTTGGCGCCAAGCAACAGAAGAAGAACGCCTACGTGCCCGCTCAACCAGTGCCCAGCGCGGGGACCGGCCGAGGGCCAACCCAACTACCTTACCTTTTCCCGGAGCGGGACCGGGGAAGGGGGGAGAAATCTCAACCAAGGCACGCGTGGCGAAGTCACAGCGAAGCACCCAGCACAGCCCAGGCAGACAAGCAGCCAAGGGGCAGCTGCCAACGAAGAGGGGACACCAGAGCCCCGCAAGGCACAGGGAGGACGGACGAAGAAGAAGCCAAGCGAAGAACCAAGGCCGTCGACGACCGGCGAACCGGTCGAAAATCCCAAGTCCGTAGGCTAGAGCAAACACGTCTGAACAGCGTAAGCCTAAGTAGACTGACTGACGGACTATGGGTACTCTGTCCCGGATGGGGAGTATCGGGAGATAACTCTCGGCCCCCTCGGGGTTCCCCGAGTGCCTCCCGGGTTGTGTGGTAACACAACGAGCTCTTAGGCTAGAATTGCGTAAGTAGTAGACACCTCCCATAAGGTCATGTCATCAGTAATGTTTTTGAAGAAACAAATACTTTTAATGCTCTTTCCAATGATACCCAATTTATCTATGGTTGTTACCTTGGAAGGCTGTGAAAATTAATTCAATCTACCCCAAAAATGTACGTCACCAGGGAACAAACGTCCTTTTCCCTGCTATGTCGGCAGGGAACTGACTCGCTGAAAATGTTACGTAGGGAAAGAGTAAGAAAATGCCATGCACTGACTTTCGGGGTCATATACAATTAGGTCAACTTCTATCGACATCATTATTTTGTCACTGAGTAAGCTGAGAAATGGCACGGTTATTTTGAAGCGAACAAAGTAGGCTATAGACTGCACCTTGAATTTAGAAGCATAACCATCCCATTAACCCTTTTAGCCCCGGATCCCTACAGCAGGAGATGGCTTGACCATGATAATTCAAGGGTAGTGCCAGATTAGCTTGGTGCCTTCAGGCACCAAGCTAATCTGGCACTACCCTTGAATTATCATGGTCAAACCATCTCCCACAACTGGTACATAGCCGTTAGGCAACACCTCCAAAATTTGAGAAATGGGACCTTGGGGCTAAAATGAATTTTTCATTAAAATGCATTTTTTTGAAAAATACTTACCGATGGTATGACATTGTGGAAAAGCCCTTAGCTAGCCTAATTTTAGCCAAAATTTGGTTGTGTCCGTATAAGGGGGTGTTGGCAGGAGTGGAGCGCCATAGACCCGGTCATGGCCTGAATAGTCTCCCCTTATTCCCACCCGGTACGAGAATACCCGTCATCCCTCAGTTTAGTTCCTTAGCGCACTTGCGGCAAGCGGGGTAGGTGGGAGGGTCCTTCGAGTCATACCATCGGTAAGTATTTTTCAAAAAAATGCATTTTAATGAAAAATTCATTTGTTTTCTCAAAACACATTACCGATGGTATGACATTGTGGAATTCCGAAGAGGAGGTGGGTGCCGAAAAAACGCCCCTCCTGCCAACCGACCAACCCTCAGACCCGCTCTCCCGGAGCAAACTCCCGATAATTTTAGTTAAGATACCTGCGGCGCCTAGGGCGCCGGGAGGGAGTGTTGCTCTGTAGTGATGTCTCCCACCAGCGAGAGGTTCTGCCGCTGGGTGGAGAGGTCCCTCAGGTAGAAGCGGGCGCAAGTGGTCTCTGCTCGCCCTCTCATAGCCGCCACAAAGTCCTTGACTGCACCGGTGCTGTCGAAGCGGGACTTGCGGTCAAGGCTCTGACCTCGTGCGCCTCGATGTTCAACATGTGGCTGCAACAGGTCGAGGTCCTGGAAGGCCGGGCGGATCACTCCCCGGAACCAGGAGGAGCAGGTCTGGGCTGAGATGTCACGTCTACCTGGGGACAAAGGGAGAAACAGGTGTGTGCGTCCTCTGCGCAAGCTTGGTCCGGCGCAGGCCCACACGTAAGGCTCTCACCAGTTCCTATTGTCTGGTCTACCGAGTGGAGTCTCGTAAGGGCGGAAAGTCATCAGCGGTATGACAGCCAAGGCGACCACTACTTGGCCCCGAAGGCTGGTAACGTTAGCAGTTGCACGGCGCCTTCTGTCCGTACCTGACAGCAACCCGTGTGTGACACCAGCACGTACGTTCACTGGCCCTGGAAGAGGTGGCTAGGCCACATGTAAGGTTCTCACCGGGGCCTTAAGTCTGTTCTCCCGGGTGGAGTCCGTACACACGCAGGGCGAAACATCTGTCGCCGTCAGGGAGGCCGCCTCTTGTCCAGGAAGATGTTCAGGTAGCAGTAGCATGAAGCCGGTTGTCTGGCACTGCAAGCAATCTGGGTGTGTGGGCAGCGCGCGTAGTGTACTGACCCTGGAGGTAGAGTCAAGGACCGCCAGGAAGCACTTCTTCCTAGATACATCCGTCAAGCGCGTCATGTGCCGGGTTCTAAGGACGGGGTTGAGACCACGTAAGACCCCATGGTAGATCACTCTTGGCCCACGCGAAGCAGTGATGGGCATCCAGACCGAAGAGAGCCTCCGAAATGCGAGGTCTTACAGCCACCCGGGTCTAATGAGCGTAATCACCTGTAGGTGTCGGCGATCATGGTTAGATAGTCCCGAACAGTGAAAGGAGACCGTCCCTGGGCGTTGAATAGCCCGAGGAAGCATTCCGTCAGCTGGGGCTTCGCCAAGTCCGGAGGGAAAGAAGGCTGTCGTCAGTCCCGTCACCCAGCGCTCGTCGTCTTCCCTCGCAACTCGAACGGTTGAGGGTCTGCGGGTTGTCTCGGTAGCATCCATGGCCGCCCTAGGGAAGCCTCTGTGGTAGAGGGCTTGCTGCACATACAATCTCCAGGTGTGTCGGAAGAGTTCAGGGCCCGGTTGTTATGGCGGCTGTTCCAGTTGCTAGAGCCTCGTGCGAGTAGTGGAGAGCTGCAGAGGGGGGGCATGTGGTAACGAGCTGACCTCGACTGGTGAAGAGACAAGCGCCCCCAAGCCAGGAAAACGCCCACCTACCTCCGCAAACCTGCAACAAAGGGAATGTCGGACAACCACGCGTATAACGCAGCATTCAATCTCGATGCGAGCAGTGAAGTTAAAAGATCTGGCCACAGCGACGCCTCCCCACGCCGCCGGTCTCAAGCGCACTAGCATCTCCCATAATTACACCCTCCTTCTCCAAGCAGAAGAGGTGTCAGGTTGAACGGCGATCCCCTAGCATGTCATGAGTCCTAAGCGAACTGAAGAAGGTAATGATAGTCGCTGCTAGTCTGCCCTGCTCCCGTCCTACTGGGAGTCCCACTCGAACAGGACGACCACGCACTCCATCCTCGACGGGATCCATGCGAAGAAACACGTAGTACCTGTCCCGTAGCGTAGGCAGCCTAGTCGACGGCGAAGAGGGCATAATCCCAGCCTACCGCCCGGCTTGCCAACTGGTTAGGACTTCGAACATCGAGTTGTCCCAAAGTCCTGGAGACGCACCGCTGCTCTCAAGTCTTTGTCTAGCATCTGGCAAGATGTCGAGGCACTTGTGTCGAGTCGATAGAACGAAGACCGTGCACCATATCCACCGACTAGTGTACGAGAAGAGTCGACCATACTGCCGCGGAACTGAGCTCCAACCACCTCTCGGGAACTAATTTGCCAAGCTGTCGTCACGTCTAACTCCCGGTACTTGCGCCCCCGGCCGCAGGATCTCCAGTGCCGAGCGGGTAACTTCACAAGGAGCTATCGAGGGCAAGTCCATCTGCTCCAGTCAGGCGCCGCAGCATGCCGGAACTCCAAGTCGTCTCCACCCAGGCAAACGAACGCTTCCGCTAGGTCCCGAAGCTGTCATCTTAGAAGAAGAAGACCGTAGTGCTTGGTCGCCGCTGACCACGGCTAGGCCAATGCGAAGTGGAGGGTAGCACCCCGCCGGAAGAAGGATACGACGAGCCGAGAACTCGTCTCAGCAGGGGCTTAATCTGAACTGTGTGCGCTACCCCCGATGTAGACCGAAGTCGGCCCCTGCAGTGAGGTCGGTCGGACCAGTCCTCAACCCGCGCTGACCTCTATGAAGGTAGACTGCTACTTGGTAGTCATCAATCGCACGCCTGGAGAAAGCTGCCACTGACGTTCCCGGGACTGTGTCGTCGGCGTCACAAAACGTCGCCTCCGTCCCTCGGATGTAAGCCACAAATCCGGTGCAGCAGAAGAACTGCGCCTCCGCAGAAGAGTGGTCCCTGCCAAAACTGTCCGACGGTCTGCGATGACCGCGTGCCTGTCCTGCATCAATGTTCCTGGAAGACTGCTACATCCAGCGGTGTAAGCAGCGTGTATCGGCTGTGCCAGAGTCCTTGTTAGGCTCCTTGTCGGTCTGCCAGGGGGGCCAGGGAAGTTGTCCATCGTGCGGTGCCCTGCGTGGCCGACTCTTCAACGCGGTAGGCCGCGAGAAAGTGTGCAGGACGGTATCCCGAATCATCAGATCACAGTCTGTAGCCGCAGCGAAGCGGTGGCAGCGGAAGAGAAGTAGGATCACAAAGTTGAAGCCACCAGTGCCTCCCCCGGCGCCCTGAAGCGGAGACAGAAGCCGGCGACAAGAATCCGGCACCCGAACGGATGAGGAAGGGACTTGAAATGCTTGGACGCGATGAGGGGACCTGCTTCGTCTAAAGCCCGAGGAGGCTCCCTCCTCTATCTCCACGCAGAAGGCGGCGAATCCAAGATCTCTCGGAACCGCGAGCGTAGCGACGTGGAGTAGCTATCATCGCCCAGCCACGGCGAACGACGTCCTCTGGAATCAAGCGGAAAAGTCGTCTGTCTCGCACGCAGGAGAAGGGATGTCTAACTGCTCCGAAGTCCGGGGGACCCCGGGCGGCGGCGATCCAACGAAGGTGGACCCAGCACTTGGAAGGGACAGCGTAGCCTCAGAGGGCCGGTCCCACGAACTCGAACGGCGACGAAGATACTTCGGAGCGCCTGTCTTCCCGATGTGTAGCGACCCAACGGAACTGGGACGTCGTCTCCTGATCCTCTCGTACCCCTGGTCTCTGTGTAGTGAGCACATGCTTCCGAAGTCAGGCGAACTGAAAGATTGTGACCTATTGCCGGGAACGGAATCCCATCGTGAAGTCGTCTCTCTGCACTGCATGTAGAGCGGGCTCTCGTCTGCACGGTCGGGGCGAGGCGTGGCCCAACATCACTGAGCCGGGATCTTGTCGTGTGAAGTGCAGCGGTCCTGTAGCACTTGCGGTTGCCGCAAGCCGTAGAAAGTGCCGGTGTAACCACGACGGGAGATGGCGCCAACGCGTGTATAGCCCGGGCGAGGGCGCCCCAAATAATCATAATCATAATAAAAAATTAATTAATTAATGCTTATTGAAAGAGCTTTATGTGATTGTAATTGCCCTTTCAGGGATAATCAAGGTATTTGCATTAAATTGAACTATGAGAGTCAGAATACCACTCTGTGTCTCATCTCCATTTTCTCAAAACTGAAGTAATCGGTTCAGTGGTTCCAGGGTTATAGCCCCTTTAAGGATAAGAGGTGTTGCGCCCCAGCGGTCTGGCGAAACCGCTGCGCAGCTGGGAATGCAACATTTTAACACCTGTGGCAAAAGGGTTAAAACGCCTAGCTTGAAAGAAAGGCACTAGGTGCCCTAAAACGACAACAAACGAATCCCAATCTTGCACGCTACCGCGCAATATATGCTCTCACAACCCAGTCGTCACTGACCTGAGGCCGAGCTGTCGTCTCTAGGGCAGTACCCGCCGTCAGTGGGTCTGGGCGTGCCTCTCCGTTCGTCACGGTAAGGGGAACCTTCGGAGGGCCCTCCGCGTTAGTATGCGACAGTAGCTAACTGGCCCGTGACGTCATTGTCCCGGCGGGAGTGGACGAGTCTCGTGGCAAACCGTGCGACTCCCAGTACGTGGCCGCTTCTGCATGTCGCCTTGGCCCCACAGAACTGGTCCGCCGTAAGCAGTCTCTGCGTGTATCAGTGTAACCACTCGAGTCCGAAGGGTTACCCGCCTGAGAGCGGTAGCGGCGACCAGAAACCCGACGAGGCAACGGCCGTCGTCTCTCCGGGTTGCGTCTTGATAGTGGGTTGGGTCTACTGAACTAACACAGTGGAAGAGATCGGAATGTCTCCACTAACCTGTGATCTAGGCGAGGATCGAGCCCTGGCATCTGGTTCGTCCGTCCGTCGTGTTTCCACTCTGGGCTGTCGGAGGGTGGAAGAGTGGTCATCTCTCGAGGCCGTGTCCCGGTGAAACGAGTCTCGTGTGTCACCGCGTGACTACTTGTACGTGGTCGTTCCCGCCTGTCATGTCTGCGATCCGCCATGTGTGTCTGGACTGGTAGCGTCGTAGATTTGGTTGCCGACGCCAGTCCGGGGGAAGGATCCTGTTGTCTGCCTCCTCCAGAGGCGTACAGACTGTAATCCCTTCCGCTGACATGGGTTCGGGCTCCGGTCTCATGGTCGCCACGGTAAGGGTAACCTCAGTGGGGCCCTCCGCGATAGTATGCGACTTGCCAGCTTTCTTTGTTCGGGACGCCTTAGCCACTGGTACCGGCTTGGTTCCCGTCTTGGTACTCCGCACCGGGTCTGTCAGTCGTTCCCTGACAGGAGTCGGTCGTTCTCGGCGGTAAAAGCCCCACAGCTGCGACCATCTTTCTTCCAGCCATGGGGCGCACACCACACACGTATTGTTCGAATCGCAACCAGCACAGGGTAGGCAGACTGCATGCACGTCCGATGGCCACTGAAAGTCGCCACACAACGTGCCGGTACGAACCTGGTATCTGTAACAAGAGGGTACAATGAAGAAACGAGCGAGCGTGGCCTCCGAGGTCACGCAAAATAAAAACGCGCGCGATGACGAAACGAACCTCATCGAATTCGAAAGAGTACAGCGCGTGCCTACGCTCGGCGCTCCTTCCCACCCTAGAGCGCCGGTCGAGGGCATTCACCGAGATATTACCTGTCCATGGCGACAAACGGTAGCAAACCCACGTCTCAGTCTCCACCGAAGTGGACCCACTGTCCGCCGGTTGCAGAAACTCGTCGCCAGTCACGACCGGCCAGGCTCCGAAGTCTCGTCACAGCGCCAGTCGAGTGAGCTCGAAGTCCCAAAGCTAACTCGTCGGCAAGAGAGTCCCCAAGTCGACGACAGAGAACCGGCCCAGCAGAGAGCACAAGCAGTCCCAACCGACTCAAGCTCCACAGTACACAAGTTCCAAGTACAAAGTCCAAGCTCACAACCACCAAGGTCAGAAGACCGGTCCAAGATCAAACGCAGAGCACGAACAGACACAACCTTCCTAGTGCTAGCTAAGAACTAAACTGAGGGATGACGGGTATTCTCGTACCGGGTGGGAATAAGGGGAGACTATTCAGGCCATGACCGGGTCTATGGCGCTCCACTCCTGCCAACACCCCCTTATACGGACACAACCAAATTTTGGCTAAAATTAGGCTAGCTAAGGGCTTTTCCACAATGTCATACCATCGGTAATGTGTTTTGAGAAAACAAAGGGTTAACTCCAGTCTGCACACAACCACTCGACTATCTTGCGCACGCAGTCACTGGTGCTGTTTACAGTGCTGCTGACTGCCTGCACAAGGGATTAAAATTAGAAATGTGAACTCACCACTAAGTAGAACCCTGAATTTGGTGGCATTGAGGGTGAAGGTGACAGGACGGATGTGACCCGATTCAGGATCCTTGACGTCTAGTTTCATCTGAACGCTCGGCTCGCTCACATCCTGGGAAAATGATGAGACAAAATAAAGAGAACTCTGAATGTAATAAAATGACAGGGCACCCAGATGTCTTTCTTGTTATTGTATAAGTTTGCAACAAGAGAAGGAATTTTTCTTTCGTAGGAAAAGTGTGGTCAAAATCTCTGAAAATGCACACATGATTATATTAGTCAATTGTGATGCACTTAGCGTTCTGTTTTGAGGTTAAGTGCTATACTAAGCTTTATTATTATTATTATAATACAAGACTGTTGCCGTATCTCACACTGTCGTAAGCAAAGTCAATGCTACAGAAAAACGTAATCAATCAACTGTTCTATCAATCTATCCATCCACTCGTCCATCTAGCCATATTGAAATATTCATGCAGTAAGTCATTCATTCAGTCACTCTGTTAATTCATCGATTAATTCAACAAGTATTCCGTAAGCACGACATGCTAAAGGCACTCCCAGGTTGACAATGGCCACAGCTGACCTAACCATGGCTGTGCTCAAGCAAGCAGCGGGCAAAGTCGGCATGAGAACTTTTTGCTCACTAAGACGTTCCTTTTCATTTGATTACTGCTGGTGTTACTAATGTACTTCTTTACCTCGAGTCAGTACAACAACTCATTCAGTAATTGCACAACTGAGTTGTTACAAGTTAATCATTTGTTTGTTTGTTCGGTTTTTTGGTTGTTTTTTTTTTTTGTGGTGGGGGAGGCTTAGAACTGTGATATAAACTGTGGTCTTACCTTTAGTTCGCTAGAGCTGAGGATGTAGTCCACCCTCCACTGTACCGACTCCAGTTTAGACACTGAAAAGTATTGACACCATTCATACAAAATATGGATCAAATATGATATCTTAAGTGTGGTGGCAGAATACCTTTGGCACCAAGAGACACCAGACTATTCTGACACCATGAGCTGTCATGATCGATCGGTCTCCTCACCATAATTATCCTTAACCCTTATCATCCTGATACGCTACTGCTTGAAACAAATTTGACTGAGATAGTTCAAGGGTGGTGCCAGAATAGCTTGGCACCTCAGGTGCCAAGCTATTCTGGTACCACCCTTGAACTAATCCGTAATGTAGCCTACATAGGACATTAAGCAATTTTTTAAAAAAAATTCAGCCTCAGGATGGAATGGGTTAATATAATGGCATGGCACATGTACATGGCTAGTTGACTGAAAAGACTGTGTGCTACCAGTAACTTCTATTTATCACTGGATAATGTAAAGGTGCGTATTGCACTGGTTATCTCCCTCGATTCTGCTACCGCTGATCTCTGGAACAACTTGCAATACATAGCAGCAAAAGAGCTCCTCCATGGTAAAAAACGTAGTTCTTGATTTGAAGCAGAAACTTGATACATTAGTGAAGCTAACTATTTAATATTTCTTTATAATGAAACCCTACTGTGAATTCACGATCAACTGAATGTGCAATGGAGGCGCAAGACTCATCACATTGAATTGCATAGATTCACGCGGTTTGGGGGCTAGTTGTGCCACAGATCAGCGCAGCAATCGAGGGAGACAACCAGTTTGCACGCATATGTGTATGAGGCAGCGCTTGTCCAAACATGCACACACACGAACTCAACAGGCTTTCCGCTCAGACTTAACCCATACCATACTGAGGCTAAAAGCTTCAAATTTGCACACTGTCATCAAGCTACAATTATAGTATTTACAGATAAGGACATAGACCAATGGCTTTAGTTCAAGGGTGGTGCCAGAATAGCTTGGTGCCTAGAGGCACCAAGCTATTCTGGCACTACCCTTGAACTATTTTAGTCAAACTTATTTCACACACTGGTGTATTCCGAATGATAAGGGTTAAAATCATTCATCATTGGGAGAGACACCCATGACAAAATATCCATCCCAGTCGCTCTACTGTTCGTCACATTGAAACACGCCTGGGATAAGTAATTGGATGCTCCTTTTTTCTACAAGATTTGTCTGTGCCGGTGACAGACAGCCTTCCATTTTTTTTCCATCCCTGTCAAAATCTGTCCGCCAAATACAGAAAAGTTTCCGTTAACGGAAAGCCTGCTCAAGCATATATAAAGCAAGCATATTCATTTTGTTGTTTTAGCATTTTGAAAGAAAAACAAGGTCACACATCATGATTTCACGTAACTTAACCACCATGTGCATGACTCCGCTTGTACTTTAAACAGTACCATTGGCTGCAAGCACAATGTGGTTAAAGTACCTCGCAAACTCTGCTGACGAAACTGGGCCTGCAACTTTTCCACAGCATCCGAGTACGATCGACATAAGGACATCGCATGCTCTGAAATTTATACACAGAATTGCTCAGGTTATAAGCAACAAACACATGAAAACAGAAGATAATTGATTTGGCGTTTTTTTTTCAGGCTTCATTTTGTGAACTCGTGTATGTGTATGCATAGCTTAACTCATTATATCCTGAGACTTATTTTTCATAAAATAATATTTTTCAAAAAATTGTTTGGATCCTATGAAGGCTACATTACAGATTAGGATCTATAGATCAATCATATTAGTTCAAGGGTGATGCCAGAACAGCTTGGTGCCTCATGTTATTTTTTGTAAACCAAATGAGCTGAACATTTTGCATGAAGATAATTTCAAGAGTTTTTGTCTACCGTATTAAAAAAAATACGGATACACAGCGATTCCTGCCATTCGTAAGCTCCGTGTTCTGGCGTAGCATAGCTATTCTAAAGAAGAATAATAGCATGAGCTGCGAAATGACATCACTTCAAGCTTCACGTCATGGCATCATTTGTCCCACGACACTGTGTTCATAGTGACGACTTGATGTTATACGTCACTCATCGCAGTACTAACATTTGATATATATCAGAGAATCAACTTTGTAATTTTCTTGCTGATTTTCATGCCTAGGGCTTACAGGTCACAATTTGACCTAATCATACCCCAGTGGCGGGACAAACAGCAGGCTTATGCAAACACTGTTTATGAAAAATCATGTGGGTATTAATGGGAAGATAGTTTTTTTTCATAAAAGAAAAATTTAAGTTATGTTAAATGTTTTACAAATGACTCTGAAAAAGTGGTGCAGAAAATTGTCTGATTTTCACACCTAGAGCATACAGGTCACAATTGACCTAATCGTACCCAACAGCCGAGACAAACTGTTGGCTTATGCAAATAACGTATACAAAAAGTCATGCGATTATAAATGAGAAGATTGTTTTTTTTCGTAAAAAAGATTTAATAATTATTGTTTTAAGATTAACCCATATAATTCGTGAAATTAATTCCAAAAATGTGGAAACAAATTTTTTTTCAAAAAATATTTAATTATCACTCAAAAAGTTTTAGAGGTACAATGCTGGTTAATGAACTCATTCAATAATTATGTCCCTTTTATCTAGCGATACGCAAAATATCTAGTAAAAATAAGAAAAATTACAGACTCTAGTGTGGATCAACCGGTTTTTGTGAAACGGCCATTTTCACGCCAATGAGCATCTTAATCAAAAAAATTTTTAAAAAAAAGGTCCCGAGATATTTCTTTTAGGGACAATATCCTAAAATTTCAAGCTTGTCCATTCTCAAACTCACACACACACACACACACACACACACACACACACACACACACACACACACACACACACACACACCATCACACACACACACACAGTGCTTTGGCACCAAAAAGACGTTCTCTAACAAGGTTTGCGTAGCTAGACATGATGTCATTTTTATCTTATTACTTCTTTGCCAGAATTCCTGCCCCGAACGCCAAAAATGTCATGTGCATGTTCCGGAATGCGCTCTGACCAGCTCCATTTCAAAGTCTACCATATTATTTCTGTGTTCCAGTGTGTGTGGATCAAAGGGTGGGTTAGAGTAGAGGGAGATGGATTCTTGTCGCTACACCAGCCCACAGAGCACACTAATGGCGGGAAGCGCCGTGTGTCCATCTTTATTTGTGTGTGCCGACGTGTGTGTTGATCAGAGTAGGTAGTGGCAGCCAAAATTTCATTATAACTTGAGACCTTCCTTACATTGTTTTATTAATAGAGCATTAAGAAACAAACAAACAGCAAAAAAGATTTTGTAAATATGTTGATTAGTTCCTGAGATACGACATTTTAAACTTTTAGGCTTTCGTCCGTGGCCCGCCAACCTAATGAAAAGCCATTTTCAGACAAGGGATACAGAGACACTTAAGAAGATACAGGCTTCATCTTTTTATTTCACAATCTGTATTATCAGGAAAGTATCAGAAACAAATATGAAAACCATAATGCAGTACAATGATGTGCAACGAGTTGCTAAAAATGGAAAAAAATAAATCGGAGCCGAGTTGACATTGCACAGAAGTCCAACTTTGTGACCATATTGTGAACAATCTTTCGCTTAAAATAACCTTTTGTGAGATGATTTTAACAAATATATATACAAAAAGCAAGCCTATTTTTTTTCAGACTGTAATATACATAAACCGTTCTGATAGAATGTGCCAAAGTCCAGAAAATGCTCAAAATGACATGTCGCGGACATGAGCAACGACGCGCAACACAAAAATTAGCATAACTTCTGAACGCCTTGATGGATTTTCATGCGGTTTGGACACAAGTCAGAATATATATTCTGCTGCAATATTAAAGAAAATCACTTTCATGCATCATGTCATTCATTTTGAACATGCTACAAATAAAATAAAAGTATCATCGACAACATGTTGAAAGCACAAATATGACTGAAAAACTTTAACCAGTATGCAGATTTTGAGGCCATTTGGCACAGAGGAAAAAAAGGATATTCAGTTATGATTGTGAACAGAAAAAAAGATGTAAAGAGACACCTGGAAATAATGTACGTCATAATTATATTGATGAATATATATGTCTAAAATAGCAGCTCGGCTTGATCTGAACCTTGCGAGACAGTCTGCACAGTCAAAGGACAGATGTAAGGACCAATGAAACCAGCTCACTGCTTGAGCAATGCAATCAGCACTGAACAAAAATGCACACTACAGCAGAGTGTTTTTGAAATGTTGGTAATGGTCTCCGATGTTTGCGGCAAAAGTAGTTGCGTCATCGACACTTTCTTGAAGCTTCATCACTTTGTTTGCCGTATGGTTTAGTTTTCTGGAAAGTGTCCCTTTCGTATACTGTCTCAAGCGAGCTGTGATGCTGTCGTGGTTGATCTGGAGTCCCTCTAATCTCACTTTAACAAGTCTCAGCTGATGTGTCCTTTTGGTTAAAACTTGCTGCAAAGTCCTCATTTCAGCCTGAAACTTGATATTAAGTGTTTGATTTTCCTGCTCCACTTCTTTAATGCGATGCCGCACACTGGTCAGCTCCTTCCCCAACTGCTGAATGGTCAGTGTCATGCCTTTTCTTTCAGAATCCAATGTCGTGGTGGTGTTACCTAGTTCTGCTGGATTAAACGCTGCCACAATAGCGTTTCCACCAAAAACGAACCTACATTCCCCTTTTTCAGCGAATGAGTCGAATCTTAAAGTTGCCCACTTTTACAACCCTCCTCCTCATTGCTGCAGCGGTCACAGTTTGCTAGGTCAATCTGAACCACCACCTATACATCATTTCGAATTTAGAGCCTTCGCATTTTCTAAATGACTCCAGGTCAAGAAGTAAGCCTTTTGTTGGCGACTGTAGTGATGCCAGGTGGCAATCGCCTGTCAAAAGTTGCTGTCTGGTGATGCTAAGTTGGTGTAGGTGTGGTCCTACACGTCGTGTCATGACGCTTCTTCATAAAATCCTCTTGCAGTTGTATAGTGTTCTGCTTTTCCCAGTTTAGCTTTGTCTCAGGCACCAAACATCTCAGACGACTCACTGTCAAGTCCGGAAAAAGGTTCCAAAGAAATGCTGGTGTGTCATCAAAAGTCTTGTCACACTCTTCATTCAGAAGATAAACTTGAAGAAGAAGTGAGTTATCCAGTGCACTGAAGGTGGGCAGGTCAGGGCGCCTCCCCCTCCCTTTGGCTAGGAAGACTTTCTTGAGTACAGTGTACGCCTCATCACCACCTAAAACAAAGGAGGTTGTTTAGTTAAATATAATGTTAATCAGTTTAAAAATACTGGAGGTTGTTTTGTTAAATATAATGTTAATCAGTTAAATAATACTGGCGGTTCACTATCAATATCATGATGACTGAGTATGGCTCTTTACACAAACAGTACTATTGTCATTGTTTACCTTAAACATGTTTTGAGGAGGAAGATTTAATTAGGCCTAGAGTAAAGAAAAATAAAAAGCAGGGTATTTTGATCATGCTGAGTGTGACTAATTATTTATCTCAACAAAAGAAACGAAGAGAAATGATGAAATACTGGCCGCTCTGAGACCTATTTTGTCAATGCCGCATAGTCGCTCATCAAATTATCTGCCCTTGGCTGTTATCACTCGCTTCGATGCCCGACAGTTAAACTTGAATATAACCATAACAGATGAGCATCAACGTTTGAAATTAAATAGGAAAGTGATAAATGCATTTACAAATACATTACTAGCAGCTAGTAAAGCTAACTGACTTCTGTAGTGAAGTATTTTCCTATATTCAATGGCACTTTCCATCCAAAGAAAGATCCGATGATCAATGAGGCTGAACGCAGTGATAGAAGGATGTGTATGCAAGAATTCCGAAGAATAATAAACGAAATAGCTTCTAAACCATACAAATGACAATATAGCATAAATCTGCAAAGCGATTAAGCTTTTACTTACGTAGTTTTCTTGCAATTTCCTCGAAAGTGGAAGTATCGGTTCGTCTTCAGTCGTCGCCATTTTGAATTGCGGTCAGAAGAAGTCGCGCGCAACGTGAGTGGGAAATTCCTCAAGCAGATTTTCCACCACATTTGCATAATTTAGCCTCTAACACCATTCGATAGATTTGACGTTCCTCTACAAAATGGTACCCAGATGTGTGTTTTTATACGTTCTGTTTTGCTAAAAAAACGAAAATTTGTTCTTATTTTTGTGGAAAAACTACAATATTTCATGTGTGTATACAAAAATCACCAAACACCTTATACCAGTTTGAAGCTGACATCATGACCCACATTTTGATACTAAATATAGCTGTGTAGCGTGTGTGTGGTAAATCTGCTGGCTTGTTGAATGGAGGGATCGTGTAGGCGCTTACGCGAAGCAAATGCCGGGAAGTCGGCTTGCGGCTCGCACAAGCCGAAACACATACTTTAAAGTTTATTTTTTCAGTTTTTTCACACAAACAAAACATATATCATATTATCATCATTGGAAAGAGGAAAGGACGTATATTATTTTGACATAAGAATGAAAACAATCGGTGCAGTAGATGCATGATAAATTTGAGTTGAAGTTGGCACAAAATGCAGCGATTTTATGCTTGATGGTAGCCTACTGGCGAGGCTGCCACTACCTAATCAGAGGTTGGCTTAACGAGGAAAAATTAATAAATTTTTGTCTATTTTACGAGTTATTGTGGGTACATTTAAGTGTCACAAATCTAATGTTCACCAATTTCACCGCCAGTACCATGAATTGTGCCTGCACAGACTTAAAACATTCCATAGATTCATCCAGACCACTCCAACTGCAAAAGGCTATATTCTCGTGGGCCACAGGGGCGCATGAAAATATTTGCTTCCTGCTTGCAGGGAGATGCCTCATTTACAATCACAGCTTGAGGTACTTGTTCAGTATCAACAGTACGACCGCTATGGGACACCTGCCACTGTGACCGGGGCAAACCTGCAGAAAGGGTCCTTTTAGTCCTTACTATAAACAGGCTCAACCAACTGTCTTTGACCCGATTCTGAGTTAGGAATAGCTCCTATTATAACTGAACCCATTCAGCCCTGACAAAATACACAGAGACTGAATGATCATGATAGTTCAAGTGTGGTGCCAGAACAGTTTGTGCCTGAGGGTGCCAAGCTATTCTGGCATCACCCTTGAAATATCATAGTCATTTTGGGGGGACATCACAAAATGAAATGCGACCCACCTTTAGGCAGACCAAGCTGTTGCAGTTCGTTGGACAGAGTCTCGGCGTCACAGTCGTACTTGGCCGCACTTGACAAAATGAAGGTCAAGGCTGCGATTCCAGCCTTCACATCTCCCGATTCTGAGAAAGGAAAAGACAATCAGGTTAGCCTGTTATGAGATTTGAATAGCTACGATGAACGAGATATAAACATTTCAAACATTTTTTTTCTTCTTGCATAGCATGTGTAAACAGTAACCCCTTCACTGCTGCGAAAAAATGAACACATTCCATCTGCAAGAGGTATTGATCCTCATGAGCCCCCGCAGTTGCGGGGGCTCATGAGGATCTATACCTCTTGCTGAAATCACTATGTATCCATGTTCCTTTTTATTGTAACATCCATCTTCCTCTTAATATGAAGACACTCAATCAATGACAGCCCACAAGAAGATGTATATATGACAGTATGGTGCTTTATCCGTTTATTTTCTGATGCATATGACAGTATAGTGCTTTATCTGTTTATTTTCTGGGGGCTGGCAATTGTGCCTAATAGGAAGGTGCGGGGGACCAAACCGTTTGTGCATGGCGTTTGGTATGAGTGATTTTTCTACAGTGATAGCCTCACCTATTTTTTGTTGTGAGTCCGCAACCAGAGTAAACACTTATCCCTTTAGTTGTTGGTAGTGTTTTTTGTCACGATGATTTCTGTAGGAATCATCGCGACAAAAACCGCTACCAGCAGCCAAAGGGTTAAGGAATTTTCTAACCACCGAATTCTAAACAGTATGGCATACAGTTCCTGACAGAATTATCTATATATAGATGTCCCTTTGACACCTTGTGATCTTTGACGTGGAATTTTCAATGACTTCAAAAACACAATCCACATCCAGCAGAAGTGAAGGGGTTAAATACAATTTCACTGATGATGTTACACCCTCAAACTTTCAAATAAAACTTTGCCGACCTCCATGCTGTGACCAAATAAGCCAGCTTTAGGAAACATCACAAGTTTTATTTGGCTTAGACGTTAAAACCCCAGAGGCCAGTAGCATTCATGAGTAAGCTTAGTCCTGCACCAGCCACTAAGTGAGTTTGCTTAGTGACTTGTGCAGGACTAAGCTCACTCATGCAACTAACCCCATGTGCGCACCGGACGGACTCAGACAGAAATTATATAAACTGTCTGACACAGAAAGTGCATTCATAAAATACTCACCAAATTTGGCGTCAGATGTCAGCTTGTAAACTTTATCATACTGCGACAAAGCACACAAGTTCATACAGGTTCCACAAAAGTATGCTAAATCTACATAACATGTAGAACTAAATTCTTTTAAATGCTAAAAAATATTCCTGAACTTTTTATGGGGTTTGTTTGTACGGGGATTTGGTGGGGGGGGGGGGGGGGGGGGGGGGGGGGGGGGGGTGGGGGAGGACGGCTGTGCGTGTGTATGTGTGTGTGTGGATAGGAAATACAATATATAAAAAAAAAATTAAAAAAAAAACGATTAATATCGTATGCAGATCCACAACTGGGTCTGCAAAACCCCAAAATCATGTGACCAGTTGCATCATAATCTCCCATTCAAGGATTGCTACGGGTTTTCCCCGATGCTGTTTCAAATTATTAAAACTAAAAGGAATAAATATCACAGGTGTTGTGCAGGTCACTATGCTATAAGTAGTGCAGGAAAGAGAATACCACACACAGAGAGTTTTTGCTGTTTTCTCAAAATATACTTTACTTAATAAAAAGAAGCCCATTTATTGATGCTTGAAAAAAAAAAAAAAAGCTTAATTTTTGCTTTGACTTCCAAGTCACTTTGCATAGGTCAACATCCCCAAAAATCATTCTGCTTGCGGATGTGCATGCAGGTACAAGGCCATACAGTGATAAACTATTAACCCATTTAACCCCAGACGCACTACATCAGGGGATAGATCCACCATCATAATTCAAGGGTAGTGCCAGATTAGCTTGGCGCCATCAGGCGCCAAGCTAATCTGGCACTACCCTTGAATTATCATGATCGCTCCACCTCATGCAACTGGTACACAGTCATTAGGTGATGCCTCCAAAGTTCGGGAAATGCAGGATAAAGGGTTCAAGTTGAGAACCTTAACCCTTAGGCTGCCGATAGTGCTTTTCAGCTTCATTCCTCAGAATGCATCCTAAAATTAGGGAGGCAGCACTGCAGCATGTGTCAATGCTGTCATCAACTGTGGCCGACCTTCGCCCTTCTATCCTGGGCAGCCGTCCATGATTAAGTAAACAATTAAGCACTGCATGAGGCACAGATACTCAATGTCATTCGGTGTTTAAGGGACTCACGAAAATCTATGCCTCCTGCTGATGTCATTCACGCTCATACTGTTCCTAAACTGAGTTTTATAGCTCTGAGAGCTGAGACTTGACTAGCAGTAGCAAGCGGCAGTCCAGAAATTTAAACAATGCCAGTTTATCAAGTTCAATTTAACAGGACATGTTGACAATGGAGGGGAACCTGACTGCTCCCACATGAGGTGCATGCAGCAAATGAAGCTCGACTGTTTTGTCACGAATCATCATGACAAACATCGCCACTGACACTCGACAGTTGAAGGGCTAAAGATGCTACCAAATAGCGCCTAATTCTAAATTCAATTTTGATCTTAAACTTGTCATTCCATCTGCAAGAGGCATAGATTCTCATGAGCCTATGCCTCTTGGTGACAGATTTGCTCCTGCTGTTCCTCAACCTGTTTTAATCGTTTGGGTGTTGTTAGCAGTTTTTGTCATGATTCCCACAGGAATGCTACACCCAAAGAGTTAATTTAAAGCAAGAACTGCTTACCTCAATCTCATCTCCCAGCATGCTTTTCAGCACTTGAACACAAAGCATCTTCATCTTGACTGAAGTCTAGAACAGGAATAAACGCAATACTGGTATACTATTATAATACACACACAGAGTGAATAACATATTGTCATTATCGTTTAAACTCTTTTGGTCTCAGTACCTCCCCCCTCCCTACCTTTAACCCCCCCCCCCAAACTGCCCCCCCCCCCCCCCCCCCCCCCCATTCTACCAGCTCGCTTAGTAGCTGCACAAATACAAGCAAACTTAACCACTACCCATACACCCAATCCTTGGCCACACACACACAAACACACCATTTGTCTTCTCTCCTCCAACCCAACACCCCCCCCCCCCTTTCAACAACACAAATCAAGGTGTCCTCTATAGATGACATTATAGTTAAAGAGTCAATTTGACCATGGTAGTTCAAGGGTGATGTCACAATAGCTTGGCGCCCTGAGGCACCACACTATTCTGACACCACCCTTGAACTATCATGGTAGATCCATATCTAATTGTGTGTTGGGGCTGAATGTGTTGTCAGCCAAGCTCTCACCAGACGAGACAAGACGCTGATTTCAGCCAGTACCCAGTCCGGGCAGTCCAGATCTCCACAAAAACGGAACCTCTGAGGGCAAAATGGTGACAATGTGAAGGCATGCTGGCATGTATTTGGACGTAGGTTCAAAATAATCGGAAGCTAAAAACTTACAACTTTTAAAATAAACTTGATCATCTCAAAGTCAAACAATCAGAAATTATTTGTCTTCGGGGTTACACTGACTTTTGAGTGTGTGGAATACAGCAATCAATAAAATCATAATTCGGGCACACAGTAAAAACAGTGCTTTTTCGCCATGCATTCTCAAAAGGTTTTAGGAGAAAAATCACATGAAAGCTAAGTGCAGTATTAAGTGAGCATGCTTACCATGATCACCACGAAAGTTTGAAGTTTTAAAACTAATTTGGGAGAAAAATCCAAGCAGTATGAGCACTTTCTGTTCTCTATAGCAGACAACTTGTGACCGGATGTGGAAGCCGCAGAATCCACCGATTCCGCCCACATAAAAACTGCAAAGTAAACGTTTATACAGTATATATATTTAACTCACAACTATTGACACTGAATGTGATTGTAAAGTAATGAGCTTTGTGTATTTTAATTTATTAAAAAAACAAACATTCTTTGACCTTGACTGCGGGCCTGCAATATTCTGTCTGCTGCACTTCCTGTATTGGCACGTTGGTGAGGGAGAAGATAATGTAGTTTGCTAAGGCTTCTTTTGTGGGACTTAACTTGAATGCTTACAGAAAATTAGCCGCAACATTTTATGCATAAGATGTGACCATGTTAGATATCCTGTGGGATATTTCGGCCGTTTTAATGATGATTTAAAAAATATATATATAATATATTGCTGATGTTCAGTTTCAGAAGTAACTATTATTATGAAAGGTATTTTCATAATCAAATTGCAACCCATCTGTAAGAGGCATAGAACCTCATGAGCCTCTGCATCAGCACAAGCTTCAGAGGTTCTGTGCCTCCTGCATTAGTTACTTTGCATCAGTTTTCCTTCATTATATATTACATCATATATTAATCATATATTACAGGCAGAGAACATACATTTTCTTGTGAGCAATGCTGTGCTCAGCGCTGCAGAGTTTGCGGCTGGGAGCCAAGAATGTGTTGACGGCAACATGCAAGCTGGCACCACGCTATAACATGGAGCAAGTCAGGGTATGTTGGAACTAGTTGAGAGATGTTACGGTACTTTAAAACACTCCGTCTGTCATCAAAATCAAAGGACTTCCCTTTCTGTAGGGCAGTATTTGAAAACAGTGTCAAGTTCTGATGTAATGTTTTATTATGTAACAGCTCAGAATTTCTGGGTTTCCCAAACTGGAAGTGGGTTCACACCCTCGTGCTTTATTCAGTTATATGCAGTAGCTTGTCAGTCAAATACTGCATAGGTTCCAAAGGGGGAAACAAGTGGGCAGGGGTCAAGGGGGCAGGGAGGTGTGTGTGTGTTGGGGGGGGGGGGGGAGTTACGTGTGTGTAGGGTGGGGAGTTAAAAGGGGTAAGAAAGGACTTTCTGTATGCTGGCCAGAAAAAGCAGCAACACCAAACACTAGAAGAGAGCCATGTCTCAGAATTATAGGTACATGGACATTTGATTGACTGGGTTTGACTTTACATGCAGTCTCTCATCAAGTAGAAGACATTGCTTGACTTAAGCCCCTACTGCTGCAAGATTCCAGTCAGCATGAGACATTGATTTACATGAACCCCTGCAGCTTTAGGTCTTCCTTACATTTTTTTTTTAATGTACGCAATGTTGTTTGTTTCCTCAAAAACATTACCGATGACATGACTTTGTGGAAATGTCTACTACTAGCTCAATTTTAGCCTACTTACCCGTTGTGTGCCTACACAACCCGCTAGGCACTCGGGGAACCCCAGAGGGGCCGAGAGTTATCTCCCGCTCCTTCCTTACCAGTTCCTGTCACGAGACCAACCAGTCTTGCTACTTCGCTCGTGCCGAGAAGACGTGTCGGGCTTTGCTCCGCTGTGCCTCGACCGGTCTTCGTCTTGCCTACGCTCGTTTCGACTTCTCTTCCGTGCCTGCCGCCTTCTAGCGCTGCCTGCTTCTTCCTTGGCGCCGTTCCGGGTTCCCTCGGCTCTCCTCTGTGCTGTGACTGCTGTTTGGCTACCCTTTCCCCCGTTCTCGCTTCGGCTTGGAGGTAAGGTAACGGTAGCTACCCACAGCCGGCCCTCGGGTCGAGAGCCGGCTGCCGTGGGACTCGTCTTTCGTTGTGGTTACGACATAAGGGCACCAACTATTGAGATAATTTCCGTGCCTTGCACAGCCTTCTTGCGACTCTCCTAGCGGGACGTCGCCTTCTCTCTCCTGGTTATGCCTCGTTAGCTTACGAGTAGACTTTGCCTTTCAGACGCTGGTTTTCGTAGGGCCTGGCGGCACCCACGTTCCGTTCGTCCAGCTTCAGGGCCCTTTAGCCCTTGGAGAGTATAACCACTGTTTCACGCGCCGGCGGTCACGGCGCCTGGGGTACCTTGGTGGACAGGGGGAGGTAGCTTAGTGGATAAGACACTGTGCTGGCAGTCGTAAGATCCCGGGTTCGTATCCCCTGGGGGGCAGGAATGGGATATGGACTTTCCTCATTCCATCTAGTCAGTTTACTACAGACTCGGCTTACGTTTGCCTGTCTCGCCTTCATGTACACAGCATGCATAATCAAGGGCATATGATAAAAATGCCATTCCCACTAATTGAAAAGAGAATGCCCGGTAGGGCTGGTGAGATGGAAACAGAATATCACAAAGGAGGGCTTGGCGCCCTCTTGCCTATGTTTGCGACCTTGCTATGCCCTTTGTCTGTTACAGATCCCAGATGCTTATGTGCTCCCTATGGGGAAACTTCCAGTGCCGACGGATGACCATGCGGTCTGCCTACCTTGGGCGGGCTGCTACCCGGACCACCTTTGTGATGTCTGTGCGACCTGGCCGGAGATGTTTGGTCGGACCTCTGGAGCCTGTACCGACGAGAGCGGCACCTGCCTGCTTCCTCACTTCCGGCTCCGGTTGATTCTTCTGCAGCCCTTATGGTGCTGACCGCCCTTTCCCACCCTGGCCTCACGGAAAGGATTCCCGTTGGGACTCGGTGTTGCTGGCTGACCAGAGGACCGCCACTGCTGCCACGCCCGCTGACCCTTCCGGAGGGTCTGTTTGCCGGCAGAGCGCCCGCCTCACTGAGCCCGGCCTGCAGCAGTCTGCCCTGAGCCGTCCCACGTTGACTGGCCTTCCTCACCCGTCTCTCACCACAAGCCGCTGATCCTTCCGGAGGATCTGCTCTCGGGGTCTGGCCAAGAGAGGCGTCAGCTTTAGCTTGCGCGACACAGTCGCGCCCCGACTCCCACCGTTCCACTTTCAGTTCACTTGCTGGCTGATCAGAGGACTGCCACTGCTGCCACGCCCGCTGACCCTTCCGGAGGGTCTGTTTACCGGCAGAGCGCCCGCCTCACTGAGCCCGGCCTGCAGCAGTCCGCCACGAGCCGTCCCACGTTGACTGGCCTTCCTCCTCTCTCTCTCTCCACGATAAGCCCGCTGATCCTTCCGGAGGATCTGTACGCCGGCATAGAGCCCTTCTCACTGAGTCCGGCCAGGAGAGACGTCAGCCTCAACCTACGCGACACAGTCGCGCCCCCGACTCATCCCGTTCCACCGTCAGTTCTAGACACTCGCGCTCGCTCTGCGAGCGCCGCCGGAAGGATCATTCCCCCCGCCGGGATCGTCGCCGCTCCCACCGCCACTCCTCGTCGCGTGCGCGTTTGCGCTTGCCCTCGCACCGTTCGATGCGTTCGCCGCGTCGCCGCCATCATCGGCCCTCTTCCTGTGGTCGGCGCCCCTCTTCGGTTGTCCGCCGTCCTTCGTCCAGACGTCGTTCCCGCGCACCGGACAGGACCCCTCCTCGCTTCTTCTCGCGTTCGCCTCGGCGATCCCCGCCTCCGTCGTCGCTGCCGGCTCGTTCCCGGGCTTCCCGTGAGTTTTGACACGCTTTGGCCTTCCTCGGTGCCTCGCCCGCCTTCTCGCCGCCCCTGAACGAAGAAGCCATCAGTTTGCTGCCCGAGGACTCCGTCTCAGCCCTGTTGGATGAGGATGGTCGCTCCCTTTCGCCCGCCGACGTCGGTGTTGATGTCCCCTCGACCCTTCCGTCGTCGTCCCGTGCGGAGACCCTCTTAGCTTTAGATGAAGCCGCCAGGATCATCACGGCCACTCTGCCAGCGGACTCCTGCCCAGCCTCTCCCCCCCTGAAGAGGAAGGTCTCTGCCTTGGTGGAGGCCGAGCGTCAAGTTAAGAGGCTCAAGTCGCTTCCCCAGCCGCCTGGATTTGAGGAGCTGCGTGATGCCTTCTCAGCGCACCTGCAACTTCCCGCGTCTCGAGAGCCGGTGTTCTTCTCCGTTCGTCGCTGGCCGGCTGGCCTGGACATCGCCTTCCGTCGGGACTGGTATGCCGGCCATTCCCAGGCTTCCTCCATCCCTCTTCCTGCGATGGACCCCCCTGCCGTGTCGCAAGCTGGCGGCTCCGCTCTTCTTCCCCGTTCCCCCCCTCGTGGCCTGGATATGACTGCGTCCCTGGTGCGGAACACCTTAGCCTGCGCTGGGTTCCTGGAGCTGCTCACTCAAGCCCTGGTTCGTCGTGTGGAAGACGCCTGGCATCCTTCTATCACGCCTCCGGGTTGATCGGCTCTTCTTAGCGGAGTCGCCTACCGCGCCGCCTACCTCGCGTCGGTCTACGCTTCGCTGACTCCGCCGACTGTGCCCTGACCCCGTCTTGGCCGTCTTTCCCTCGAGGTCTCATGTTCCCCGTGTTTCGCTGAGGCCTCCGCGCGGCGGGAGGTGTCTCCTCCCTCAGGTAAGTTGCCACGGAGGTTTTCCGATTCTCAGACTCGCCAACCTTCTACAGCCGCCGATTTTTCGTTCCGAAGCCTGGAGGAAGTGGCGTCAGGTTTCTTCTCTCGGCCTGTACAGATTTCGGCCCTCCTTCCGGACGGAGACTGCCAGAGCCCTGAAAGCAGCGGTCCAGCCTTAGACTGCGCAGGCGGCTTGGACCTTTCCGATGTGTACTTGCTGTTTCGATGCTCCAGGCCCCCAGGAAGTTCGCTGGTTGCGATCGACGGCGTCTTCTCCAGTTTCCCGCGCTCCCGTTCGGTCTCAACCTCTGCCCTGGCGGTTTACCGGGCCGATGGACTCCTTAGTCGCCAAGGCCCGACAGTCCTCCTCCAGTCCGACGTCGATCTACCCAGACGACCTCTTCCTTCGCCGCCAGTCCGAGAGCTCTCTCGCGACAGACAAGGACGCGCTACTGCACCTCCGGACGCACTTGGGGCTTCCTAGTAAACGAGGGCAAGTCTGATCTCACTCCTTCCCTAGGTCATCTCTACGCCCAGCCGTTGCTGCTGCATCTCCTACTCCTTGGGCGCCCGGCTTCCGGCGACGTATCGACGATGGCGCCGGTGCCCCAGATTCTGTTACCTCGCCTTCGTCGGTGGACCGACACCGCTTGGCTGGCTTCGGCAGTTCCCCGGGCATCTTCTCCGCCCCAGTACTCTCTGGGTTCGACGCGAGCCTCTCTGGGTGGGATGCTCATCTCCTGCCGCGGTTCCCCTTGACTTCCGGCCCTCGGATTAACGCACTATCTCATCGTCCGGCCAGTGATGCAGGCCGTTGACAAGCCCTTCATTGCTGGGATGACCTCCTCAGACACCAGGAGCTGCTCGCCCTCTCTGACAACACACCTTTGGTGGATTACTTCCAGTTACAAGGTGGCACACGCTCTCTCGAGCTTGGTATGCTTCTCTACCAGAGCTGGGGTTGGTGCGAGGACCGGACCTTCTTGGCGAGCCCAACACATTCCCGGACAACTGTACGTCTGGACCGACTCGCTGTCCCGCCGCGGCCAGCTCTTACACGCGGATTGGACCCTTCGGCAGGACATCTATCGGTGGACCCGCGCCCGTTAGGAGTCTCCCCAGGTCGACTGGTTCGCCACAAGGTGGAACCTTCGGCTTCCCCTCTTCGTCCCCCCGATTCCGATCCCTGTGCTTGGGCTGTCGATGCGCGCTCCATTCCCTGGGACGTCCTGGCGGCCTCCGCCTTTCCTCGACGGTCCTCGTACCCAAAGTCCTCCTCAACCTTCGGCGCTGCCCGGCGGCCCTCCTGTTAGTCGCTCCGTTCGCCTGGATCCGCCACAGGAACACCAGCCTTCTCAGCCTCGCCACGGGCCCCATGCGCCTTCCCACTCCTCGCGCCATGCTCAAGCCACCGCGCCAGCCGCTGTTCCTCCCTGCCCGGAGCGGCTCATCCTTCACGACTGGAGGTTGTGCGGCAAGCCCTCGGTGCTAGAGGCTACTCAGGTACAGCGGTGGAGGCGATCGCTGCGGCCCCCAGACCTTCGGCCATTCGAGTCTACGTGGGACATGGCGATTCCTGTTTTCCTGATGCCCCGATCACAGCCTGAACCTCACGGATTTGTCGTATCCGCAGCTGGCGGACCTCTATCGGGCTCGGCTGAGACCTAGACCTAGCCCCTTCACGGTGAGGGGTCACCTGTCCAGGCTCGCTTACACGTTGACACCGCGGACACCCAGACCCGGGCGCCTGCACAGACTCGCCGACCTTATGGGACACTTCGGCAGCCGGCGCCCGGCCTACCGCTCGCTCCTCCCCCGCTGGGACCTACCCTGGGTGCTAACGTGGTTGAATTCTGCCCGATTCGAACCCTTACAGCGGCCCGTTCGCAGATGTGACACGCTACACGTGCTTCCTGCTGGCCCGGGCTACCACCTCACGGGGGAGCGAGCTACACGCGCTTAGGCGCGTCTTATCTGCTTACAGTTCTGAGCGGACGGGTCCGTGCTACTTCTCACTGCCCCGGCCTTCCTTGCCAAACAGGTCTCCTCTGACCGCGCCGCAGGTTTCACCTTACAGCCGCTATGAAACAAACCCCTGTCACAGGAGACCAGGTAACAGGATCCCGTGCGCACCTTTGACTGCTCTGCGACGATCTAAAGCCTTTCGCAGAGGGCGTGCACGCCTCTCCCTACCTCTGAGACCGGCGGAATGACATAACAGCCCAGACGTTCTCTTCCTGGCTCCCTGAGTCATTTGCTCCGCCTATCAAGATATCTCCCTGCAGGGAGCAAAGAGGCTGCACATATGCGCACGCGAGGTATGAGCCATGGCCACGAGCGCCACGTTTGTTAGAAAATGCGCTGTCACGGACATCGGGGCTACCTTGGACGGGAAGACTGAATCTGTATTCACCCGCTTCTACCTCAGGGACCTGGCGGGCCAGCGAGAGAATCTCGCAATGGTGGGGGACATCGCC
Source organism: Semisulcospira habei (assembly GCA_036245525.1). NCBI lineage: Eukaryota > Metazoa > Mollusca > Gastropoda > Semisulcospiridae > Semisulcospira > Semisulcospira habei. The sequence goes on along the minus strand of BTPG01000002.1, from coordinate 58,819,188 downwards.
GCAGCGCAACACTCCCTCCCGGCGCCACCGGCGCCGTTGGTATGCACTTCGCTAAAATTGTCGGGAGTTTGCGACTGGGAGGACGGCTCTGTTCCCTCCTAGGGAGTTGTCATGCGGCACCCTCCGCCTCATCGCAATTCTTCCACAAAGTCATGTCATCGGTAATGTTTTTGAGGAAACAAATTCATTTTTCTCTAAAAGGTATTTTTTCGAAAAATACTTACCGATGACATGACTCGGATGGCCCTCCCACCTGCCCCGCTTGCCGCTTTCGAGCGAAGTATCTGACTGGTTGGTCTCGTGACAGGAACTGGTAAGGAAGGAGCGGGAGATAACTCTCGGCCCCTCTGGGGTTCCCCGAGTGCCTAGCGGGTTGTGTAGGCACACAACGGGTAAGTAGGCTAAAATTGAGCTAGTAGTAGACATTTCCACAAAGTCATGTCATCGGTAAGTATTTTTCGAAAAAATACCTTTTAGAGAAAAATGAATTTTTACTAATTTTAACTCGATTGTATTACTGTTTAACACACTTTTTCATGCATCCACCAGCACTGTAAACAGTACCAGTGGCTGCATGTACAAGGGAGTTAATGCTGAATGCTTGACTGATCCACACCGGATTGTTTGCAGCATACGTCCATTGTGGAGAGGGCGAAACCCTGCCAGCTGGCGAAAAGAGGACGAGTACCTCGCATGCGAATGAGAAACCATGTATACAAGCTAGTCGACCGCGTGCACGATCACAAAACACCAGACATCACCTGCATCCTCACAGGCTTTGTAGAAGGTGAGATGTGGTGCAGAGAACCTGTTCTGCACGAAAAAAGCGGACTTCAAAGACGGGTGCTCTCGCAAGTGTTGAAGCGCAAAAAGTGTCACCTGTCTTAAAGACTATGTTTAACCCTTTTAGCCCCAAGGTTCTATTTCTCAAATTTTGGAGGTGTTGCCTAACGACTGTGTACCTGTTATAGGAGATGGATATATCATGATAATTCAAGGGTAGTGCCATCTGGCACTACTCTTGAATTATGATGATCAATCCATCTCCTGCTGCAGGGTCCGGGGGCTAAAAGGGTTAATGACAATTCACAGGTGTCAATAAAATGATAAAGGAGATTGTTTTCATTCCTACGTCACACGACTAATCTCTTTAACACAAACTATACCATGTGACCTCGCTACAAAAACCCTTGTAGCGACTAATGGCGGACATCTTGTAGGCCTCTTTGTGATGCTTCTTGGATGTCAGTTTTGTTGAGGGGTACAATGGTTCCTTTGACCTCCCTCAGGCTTACAAGGGTCCGTGCAGCAAACCCGTGCTGCCAATAACTTATAATGCATATCAGGGTCAGTAGAAAACCTCTGTTACATGTGCTTACTCACGTGGATTGTAAAAGGAAGGATAGAGCGGTATTAGTGGAGGCAAGACAACATTGATAACCCCTTGTATTAGCAAATTTAAGCAATCAAAGTCCACCCGGGAGCAGATCGCTGGGAGGCTGTTGGTCACAGGCTAGCGCACTGTTCACGGTGATATGTGAGCATGTAGGTTTTCTGCCTCCTTTGTTCTGCAGGGATTGGCGTGAGAGGGGACCAGGTGACCATCAAGAGAGGACTGTTCCGTAACCGACTGTACCCTGCTGGTTTGGCTGTTTATGCGTCACCGGAAAATGTGGCCATGTTTGCTGAAGAGATAAAAGTAGGTGGTTGTTGTATTCTCTCTATAGCTAATGTAATACACCCATTCGGCGTTACGACTGCGCATGCGCTATCGTTGTTCCACACAAACATTCTGGGATATTATGAGAAACCCCTAGACAAAACCAACGTGTTTCATTGTCTTATTACACTGACTAAAATGGGGGAAATCCAACTTTTGAGCCCATGATTTTTGGTCCCCAGGAGTGCTTCCAACTTGTTCTCATAAACGCAATTTTAAAAAGGTGATGAAATCGGCAATGTCACCAGCACTGGAGAATGATGCAGGAGGTACAGTGGAGTCAGCTTAACACAAATTTCTGTGGCCATGGAAAATCACTCGTGTTAAACGTATTTCGTGTTAACCAGTATGGCCTCAAAATTGATCACTGCCCTCAATGAGAAAGTGTGTAAAAAAGATGTTTGCATGAATGAGTACGAGGTTAAAAGTGCACATTATCGTACTTTATATGCATACTTTCAGCTCGCTAGGAAAACACAAGGAAATGTATTCAACTCGCATATTTAATGTAAAATCTATCGGGTAAAATCCATAGTAAGTTACAATCAGTCAGGTAAAAGCAACACAGGCTGTCCCGCATCGGTAAAAGGGTTGTGTTGGTACACGAATGATGCAACATGAATACAGTTCAGAAACGCTAGCCAATGAGAAGACATTACAACAGCTGAAGACTATTCAGCCAATCACAGACTAGAGTTCGCTCTGATCTGTCGTGTGTACTACAGCGCGAGAGCGACACGTGAATTGGTTTTCGGTGAATGGAATCTGTGTTCGTGTTAAACAGGTGAATAATAGTGAAATTGCCCTGGTTGGGAACTGAAACCAGCTTCGTGTAAAGTGAAATTTCGTGTTAAGCATTTCGTGTTATCAGTGAAATTTTAATACAGAATAAGAAGGCCGTCGGCCGGGAATGCAAAAACGGTTCGTGTTGACCAGAAATTCGTGTAAAGCGAGTTTGTGTTAACTGGACTCCACTGTAATAAAGCTGAATGCCCGGGTTTTCTGAAAGTGTTTTGAAAACACGAGCCTTCTGAGTCTGTTTGGTACAACACCCGCCCCAGCATGCATTTCTTGTCTGAGATTCCGAATGGGTGTATTGGAATGACAGAACTTGTCTGGCAGGGCTTGAACCGGTCCGGGATGAAAAAGGACATTTCTGTGTGTACACGAAGTAAGTGTGTGTCTGCTTTGCACACACGGCAAACTAGGGAGGCCCCCTAAAAATTAACCTATTTAACCCCATGGCAGCATTTCTCAAATTGTGGAGGTGTCACCCAATGACTGTGTACCAGGTGCTGGAGATGGATCGACCATGATAATTCAAGGGTAGTGTCAGATTAGCTTGGCGCACTACCCTTGAATTATCTTGGTCAATCCATCTCCTGCTGCTAAATGGGTTAGGAACAAATTAGATGTAAATCTTTGTAATCTTGTGAATTCGGGGCATACCGAGGAGCTGAAAGATGGAAAATCTAGCTCAACAGATGGAAATCCACCGAAAGCGGAAGATTTCAAGCCCTGGTCTGATTATTTGATCTTATGCTTGGCTTTTTTCATCCACAGTACAATCAGACCTGTCTAGGGCGACCATCCAAGGGTCTATCAAAAAGTGGTGGCCTTAGACATGCTTTTATGTTAGTTTTCTGAACTCCACTTTCATTAGCTCTCGCTGTGAAGCCTACAGGATGGCAGTCATTGCTTTGAGCCGGCTGCGTTGATTCACTTTGTCGTGTATGCATCCAACACATCACAAATTTATTTGGCACAGCTGATAATTCACTTCTATTGTGTATGCAAAGGCACACATGACTTATTTGTTTAATTTTTTTCCACGTCAGTGGACAGAACTTGACAGCGACATCCGATGTAGCGATACCACGACAAGTAGAGGGCGTGCCCATGAAGAGTTACCTTCCTTGCGCCAGCGAAACGTCTTTCATTAGCCATCTAAGCCACATCAGCGGTTTGCGTAGCCAGTTTTGTATCGTAGGACCGAAGCAAAATAAAGTTGATTGGTCATTCTAAGACTCCCTTATATTTGCGACAGAAAAATGGGTGGTGTGCTTAGACAGGTGTGGGTGGACGCCTTGACAGGTTTGACTGTAGTATAGTCGCTTTCCTAACTTCAGTGGACAGGTTGTTGATTTGAACATGGAACCCCTTCCCCATTGTATTTTGTTTCTGAACCCCTTGGTTGGTTAACCTTTCTGGCCCCGAGGTTCCATTTCTACAACATTTTTTGGTGCTGCCTAACGATCATGCACCAGTTGTAGGAGATGGATTGATCATGATAATTCAAGGGCAGTGCCAGATGAGCTTGGCGTCTTCAGGCGCCAAGCTCATCTGGCACTACCCTTTAATTATAATGATCAATCCATCTCCTGCTGCAGGGTCCTGGGGCGAGAAGGGTTAAGACCAAAAGCCACAACCGTCAAGAGAGCATAGGTACACAGTAGAGAGAGTAGCAGGAGGTATAGATCCCCATGACCCTGCGCAGCTGTGGGGGCTCTTGAAGATCTGTGCCTGTTGTTGTTGGATTGTGCTCGCTTTTTCTCACACGACCAGTGATGGGGTTAAGTTACTTATTATTCCAAGTTTCCTCTGATGGTCAGTATTTAAACCGTCGACCAGGATCTGTCAACGTGCGCGCAGTCCCGCCCGAGTCATTTGAATCGAAGCCGTCGGCGCGAAAGCATTGTGCTGTGTGGCTGAATGGAAGGTACACCTTCGGGACCTGACCCTTTAACATGCCGCCCCTGAACCTATGCTGCTGTACGCGATACATGAAACTGGAAGTGGTTTGACCGTGATAGTTAAGGGTAGTGCCAGAATAGCTTGGCGCCTAGAGGCGCCAAGCTATTCTGGCACTACCCTTGAACTATCATGGCCAATCTGTCTCCTGAACTGTGGTGGAGTCTTTGGAGTACAGATCACAGATTTTGGCATTTGTTCTTTTAATCAAGCCCTTACTGTAACAATTCCTTTTGTCTACCCACGCTGTGTCAGACTTTCTGTTGTCAAGATTTTGTTTGGTGATGTATGCTAACTTAATGGTATGTCTTTTACTAGTGTGAGCCCTTTTTTTTTTTTTTTTTTTGAGTGTTCTTTTTATTATTTTTATTTTTCATGTATACTCTGTTACGGGGGTGGATCATTGTGTATGTTGGGGTGAAAGATATGTGTGTGTTGTAGGATGCCAGGTACATGTAATTGTTTTCATTCCTACATCACATGACCAATTCCCTTTAACAAAAGCCGTACCATGTGACCTCACTACAAAAACCCTTGTAGTGATACTATATGGCTGACTTCTTGTAGCCGTCTTTCTGACGCATCTTGGATGGCAGTTTTGTTCTATATAAGATCACCAAAACGTTCTAGAAAGAATCTTTGTGAAATCGAAAGCGCATGAGTGTCCTGCGCAACTATTTATTGAAGAATTAAAAAATCGTGGCAAACAGTCACTCATCTCTTCCATTGCATTACTCTGACAATAAATTTGTTACAATGCTGCTGGTCATGCAGATGACATCATCATGAAAGATCTTAATATAATGTGTCGTAAATCTATTGTGTTTACATTTATATCCTTTTGATGTCGGTCATGTCTGGCGTGATCCAGGTCAGAAGATTTCAGCTTGATTTCTTGTTTGAAAATAGTGGAGGAATGAAAACAAATAATACGTTATTAGTAGCAGTGCTAGTGGTTTGCTGCACGGACCCTTGTAGGCCTGAGGGAGGTCAAAGGAACCATTCGGGGTACAATGGTTCCTTTGACCTCCCTCAGGCCTACATGGGTCTACGTAGCAAACCCCTGCTGCCAATAACTTATATTGTAGTATGTCATTTAACTCATTCTACCCCAAGACCGAAATCCCCAAATTTTGCCGTTCTCTGAAGACTGCATTGCAGTGCAGGATACAGATCGACCATGATAGTTCAAGGGTGATGCCAGAATAGCTTGGCGCCCATAGGCGCCAAGCTATTCTGGCATCACCCTTGAACTATCATGGTCGATCCTTATCTTGCTGTGGGGTGTCTGGGGTAGAATGAGTTAAAGAGCACATAGAGCTTTTGTTGAAAGTATAGGCACGTTGGAAATATACATTGTTGTTACTTGTATTCTTTTCACCTGAGGTCTCGGTGTGCTGAGATGTGTGGGTTTTTTAACAAACAAATTTATCCTATTTACCTTTTAATTTTTTTTACACAGGCTAGGGGTGAAAAAGCAGAAGATAAACATCTGGGTGTCTTTGCAGAAATGGTGAGTTTTCATTGCTGGTCTGGAATTATAGACCTTGCGGTGGCTCAAAGCCATGCCAGTAAGCTCCAAAATTACAGACCAGCGCATACATTTTTACACGTAAATATTATGACGGACAAACAAGGCCTGAGGGTATACTTAGCCTAGCAATGCTGTAATGATGTCATTAGTGTTCACATGCAACCTCATAAGTGACATTTTGGTGTGAAAACATAGTTTGCTGCAGGCCGTTTGTTTTTTCAAAATACATTACCGATGGCATTACTATCTGGGAATACACTCTATTGCCTATAGATTTCAGCAAAGTTGTGTGTAGCACACACCCGGGGAGGAGACACCGGGGATCCAAGCACTATGACCCCGGGTGGCCTTCCCTTACTACCCTATCCCGGCGAGCACAGGGCGACCTCGTCAGTTTCACTCATAGCTCGACCGGGGACGGTCAAGTTTTTGCCTTTCTCCGTTCAACGGGTTTCAGTGGTTTTTGTCTGTGGGCTTGATTTGGAGTCTTCGATTCAGCCCTGGACTCACTACTTTCGTGGCTTTCCTTTTGACAATTGGACTCATTGTGTACTGTGCACCGACCGGTTTTTACCGGCTCTGACTTTGTGAGTTCACCCTTGGCTTGGCCTTGGGGTTCGACGACGCACGTGACTTGTGCCCTGCTGTTTTGTGCACGGTTGACTTTCTTCGCCGGCGTAGTTGGCTTAGGGCCTTATGGCTTCTTCTGTGTCGAAGGCTTGCCGCCTTTGCGGGGACTTCCAGTGGCCGGATGATGCACACGACTCTTGCTTGCCGTGTTCGGGCTGTGCTTCGGACGGAACGTGTGACGGTTGCGCCGCTTGGACGGAAGACCGGTGTTCGCGCAGGCGGGACTTCTACAGGCGTGACCGGGCCCCTCGCCCGCTTCTGTCTCCCCGGGATCCTCCACGGGTGGACGTACTTCCCTCGGCGCTTCGGGCTCCTCTCCGCTCCGTCGTTCGGGCCTTCCGGCCCACAGGTAAGTCCCCTTCTTGTACCGTTACCTCGCAGGTTCTCCCTCCCCTCTCCGAGTCTTCAGAGCAGGGTAGGCGAGTTTCGGAGTCACGCTCCCCACGCTCTGTTTCGTTAGCGCGTGGCTTGAGCCCCATTGTGTTTCCCACCCCCCGCTCTGCTTCGGGCGAGCGGTCTGGGAGAGATGAGCGTTCGTCGGCCACCCCCGGCTCTAGGTCTCCGGAGCGGGGGCGGGTGACGGAACGCAAGCATAAGAAAGAGAGTAAACGTGATAAGAAATGCTCTCGCTCACGCACCGAGGCTTCGGAACGTGACTCGAGACCGTTAGTAATGCTGCCTCCCCGCTCTGTATTTTCCGAACGGGCACGGCATGCTTCGCTTTCTTCTCCCCCCCGCCCGCCCCGTCTCGCCTGGGCGGGCCCGGGGTGTGGTTGACTCTCGCCCCCCACGCTCCGAGGCATCGGAGCGGGGGTCGCGTGCACATAAATTGTCCCCTCCCCGCTTCGCTTCGCCTGAGCGGGCTTGGCGTGACCTTAGACTGTCCCCCCCCCCCCCCGTCTCGTATCGACCAGACGGGCCTGGTGTGACTTGGACCCTCGCCCCCCTCGCTCCGAGGCTTCGGAGCTGGGGCAGCGGGCTCATAAATCGTCCCCTCCCCGCTCCGCCTTTCCTGAGTGGGCTTGGCGTGACCCTAGCCTGTCCCCCCCCCCCCCCCCCCCGCCTCGTATCGACCGGGCGGGCCCGGTGTGACATCATCGCGCGTCCTCCACGGTCCGAAACATCGGACGGGGGGCCGCGTGCCCGGTATTCGTCCCCTCCCCGCTCCGCCTTTCCTGAGCGGGCTAGGAGAGACACTTTGCGGCCCCCCCCCCCCCCCCCCCCCCCCCCCCCACGCACCGGTTCTCCCGGGCGGGCCACGGGTGACCAGGCCACTTCCTCGGTATTCCGATCGCGGATTTGTCACTCACGTCGGCTTCCGCGTGCGGATCCCGACTTCGAGGTGGACCGTCGCTTTGCCACGGTCCCTCCGTCGCCGCGGCGCCCCTCTTGCGTGCGCCACGGGCGGCTGCGTCTACCTTGCGCGCGGCGGTGCGGCGCTCGCGTAGCCGCTCGCCCCTTTCGTCTTTGCCGCGAGAAGATCAGTTTTTGGAACCGGACGTCCTCAGCCTTCATCCGACGGACTCGGCCTCAGCGATCTTCTTGCAGGACTCGGCGGCTGGTTCTCCTTCTCGCCTTTCTGCTGTCTCGTCGGCCTCCGCCTCGTCAGACGTTGCCGGCCCATCGCTCGGATCACAGACGGTCCACGCTCTGGGTGAGGCTTCAAGGCTTATCGCCAAGTCTCTACCGCCCGACTTCTGTCCGCCTTCGCCTCCTCCGTAGAGACAGGTGTCGGCCATGGTCGACGCGCAGAGGCAAGTCAAGCGCCGCAAGTCCCTCCCGCAGCCAGCTGGCTTCCGGGATCACCGATGCTTCTCCACCCAGCTGCGTAACGACGCTTTCGGCGACACGGGAGACTTTACCGCCGCTCGATCGCCGGTGGGAATCAACTTAAGCTTCCGCCAGGCCTGGTACGCGGGACACTCCCAAGCCTTCACCATACCTCTTCCAGCGGTGGATGCGGCGGCCTTAGTACAGGCGGGCGGCCGCAGGCTCGTCCAGAACTCGTGGCCTCGGCCTCTCGACAGGATCGCCTCCTTAGCGCGGAACTCGCTGGCGTGCTCGGGTTTTGGAACTGGCTACCCAGGCAGCCCTGCAGTGCCTACAGGATACGTGGGACCTGGAGGTTCAGTCCCCGCTTCGTGACGTGCAGTCCATCCTGATAGCGGCCTACCGGGCCGCCTACCATTCTTCCGCCAACGCCATGGCAGCACCTGCCAATTGCGACCTCTGGAGGAGGGATACCCTTCTGCGCCTCTGCTCGGACCTTCCCTTGTCAGTGAAGACCCAGCTCCGTCAAAGCCCTTAGGTGGTCCTCAGCTATTCGGCGACACTTGGCACACCGTTAAGGAATCTTCCAAGGACTTGTGGCCCAAGCCTGCATCTAACCCAGCCTCGACCCGCTTTCGCGCCCCCCGCCCGGCCGGGGGTCGTGCCCGGCGGTCTTTCAGGCCCTCCGTTCCTACAGTCGGATCTTCACGAGGTCGGGCCCATCCATTCCAGGCTACTCAGGCCGGCCCCGCCCCTCGCCTGCTTGGCCCCGCGGTGCCCGTAGATCGGGCCGCGGTCGGGCTCATTGACTCGCCCCCGCCTCCGCCCCCGCCCTCAGTACTCGGGTCTCCCGTCGGCGGGCGGCTGTCGCTTCAGCGATCTTGGAGATTGCGGTTCCCGGACGACCCCTGGATTCTTTCCACCGTTACCGCAGGCCTGCACCTTTCGTTCCTGTCGCCTCCGCCTCTTCGCAGATCACCCATGTGGACCCAGGAACCGCTCGACGGCACACAGGCGGACGCTCTGCGCGGGGAAGTGGCGACCCTCCTCACCAAAGCGGCGACAGAGGTGGTTTCGCGGCAGGACTCTCCGGCGTTCTACAGCCGACTCTTTCTAGTTCCCAAACCAGGCGGCAAGTGGCGGCCAGTTATCGACTTATCAGCGCTAAACTAGTTCATTTGGCCCCTCGCTTCAGGATGGAGACGGCCAGGACACTCCGTGCGGCCCTCCGGCCGATGGACTTTGCGATCAGCCTCGATCTGTCAGACGCCTATCTGCACGTCCCGATTCATCCGTCGTTTCGCCGGTACCTTCGGTTGACTTGGGGAGATCGTCTACCAGTTCTGCGCCCTTCCTTTCGGCCTCAACATCAGTCCTTGGGTATTTACAAGACTGCTCGACGCCGTGATAGCCTACTTCCGTCAGCGCTCCTTGAGCCCGGCCGCCAATTACTTGGACGACCTTCTACTGCGCAACTTGGTTTCCGCAGCCCTCCAGACGGACAGGGATGCCCTGCTTTCCCTTCTGCGTCGTCTAGGTTTCCTACTCAATTTGGGGAAATCCGATCTTCTCCCTCTCGACGGTTTCTACTTCGGGGGATGGATTTCCTGACCGACCTCATCCTTGTCCGCCTGCCTCTGGCCAGGCGACAGAAGATCGTCGACTTAGCGACTTCGATGGGGATGGGATCCTCCTTCACCGCCAGGGTCTGGCTTCAACTCCTGGGCCTCCTCAGTGCGGCGGCGGACCTGCTTCCCTTGGGCAGACTTTATGCTCGGCCTCTCCAGCTACATCTCCTGCTTCACTGGCGACCCTCGGGCGCTCTGTTGGATCTAGTACCCGTCACGCCTCTGCCTCGTCCTCACCTCGAGAGGTGGGCGGACCTCGCTTGGCTGGCTTCGGGGGTGCCCCTACACTCCCCGCCACCTCGGTGGCCTCTCTGTACAGATGCGAGCCAGGCCGGCTGGGGCGCGCACCTGTTACCGGATTTCTCTCAGCCTCAGGCGTTGGCTGCGGGAGCTGTTAGGGAATCACATCAACTGGCTGGAGCTGAAGGCAGTTGGGTTGGCATTCGACGTTTGGCGGGAGACCTTGGCCAATCAGGAAGTCCTCGTGCTCTCCGACAACTCGACGGTGGTGGCTTACATACAGAATCTGGGGGGCACTCACTCGCCCTCCCTTTGCATTCTTCTGTACCACCTTATCCTCTGGTGCAGGGATCGAGGCATTGCCCTACGAGCCCGCCACATCCCAGGCCACCTCAACGTGATTGCGGACGCCCTGTCTCGTCGCGGACAGTTGCTCCACACGGAGTGGTCCCTACGCCCGGATATTTTTCGCCTGATCTGCTCTCACTGGGAAACGCCGCTAGTGGATCTGTTTGCCACCAGATGGAACAACCAGCTCCTGGTCTACGTCTCGCCAGTCCCGGATCCACTCGCTTGGGCAGTGGACGCGCTCGCCATTCCTTGGGTCGGCCTGATTGCTTACGCCTACCCCCCGTCAGTCCTCGTTCCGAAGGTACTGCGGAAGCTTCTGCGATGCTCGGCGGTCCTCCGGCTGGTGGCCCCCTTCAACTGGACCAAGAGCTGGACCACGGACCTCCTCGCGCTTGCGACGGACCCTCCCCTGGGGCTTCCTACCCCTCCCACGATGCTCAAGCAGCCCCGTCAGCAGCTTTTCCATCCGTGCCCCGAACGCCTCCGCCTACACGCTTGGAGGTTGTCCGGCACGCCCTCGCCGCTAGAGGTTTCTCGGATGCTGCAGTGTCGGCAATTGCAGCAGCCCGCAGACTCTCTACAAGGAAGGTGTACGAAGGCATGTGGAGGGTCTTTCAGACCTGATGCACCTCCCATGGGCTCCCTCCCACTAACCTAGCCTCCCACCAACTGGCGGAGTTCTTGTGGCTCTTCGACGACCGGGGCTTAGCCCCGGTCACCATCAAGGGCTACCGCGCTATGATCGCGGACACCTACCGTCTCCTGTGTCTTCCGGACCCAGGCGCCTGCAAGGATCTGTCGGATTACTGGCTCACTTTGAACTCCGACGTCCGGTGGCACGTTCCCATAGTACCCCGGTGGGATCTTGCCTGGGTACTGACGTGGTTGAATACGGACCGGTTGAGCCCCTCCACTTGGCTCGGTTCTCAGACTTGACCCGGAAAACCTGTTTCCTTCTGGCTCTCGCTACAGCATCCCGAGTCAGCGAGCGTCACGCGCGCTCGATGCTCCCAGCCTGTTGCAGTTTCGTTCCGACGGCTCTGCGCAGCTGCTCCCCGATCCGTCCTTCCTGGCCAAGAACCGCCGCCCCGCGGCGGCTCCTCAGGTGCTAACGATACGGCCCCTCCGTGGAGCGGACCTCTCCCCTGGATCGCGGCAACAGGACCCAGTGCGGGCGCTAAAGCTTTACCTGCGCCGCTCTAAGCTGCAGCGCCGGTGGCGCTCGCGCCTCGTCTTACCTTGTCCGCGGGCAGGCACGACATCTCGGCCCAGACCGTGTCATCCTGGCTGCGGTGGGTGATTAGGTCAGCCTACCAAGACCTCTCCCCACGCGGCGCTGAGCCTTTACAAATCCAGGCGCATGAAGTGAGAGCAGTAGCCACCAGTCTAGCCCTGGACCGCAACTGCTCGGTCAAAGATATTGTGACAGCGGGTTGCTGGCGCTCAGACTCCACTTTCGCATGCTTCTACCTTAGAGACCTATCCGGCCAACGTGACTCCCTGGCACGGGTGGGCGACATCTCCGCGGCCCAGCACTCCCTCCGAGAGCCGCTGGCGTCTTAGGCACATCATAGCTGAAATCGTCGGGAGTTCTCTCTCGATGGGGCCGGCGGAGTGGTTGGGTTATGGTTAGATACGGCACCCTCCGCCTGTTCGCCATTCTCCCAGATAGTAATGCCATCGGTAATGTATTTTGAAAAAACAAATGAATTTTTTTTCTAAAATGTATTTTTTTGAAAAATACTTACCGATGGCATTACTCGGATGGCCCTCCCACCGGCCCCGCTTGCCTCTTGTGGCTATGTGTGAAACTGACGAGGTCGCCCTGTGCTCGCCGGGATAGGGTAGTAAGGGGAGGCCACCCGGGGTCATAGTGCTTGGATCCCTGGTGTCTCCTCCCCGGGTGTGTGCTACACACAACTTTGCTGAAATCTATAGGCAATAGAGTGTATTCCCAGATAGTAATGCCATCGGTAAGTATTTTTCAAAAAAATACATTTTAGAAAAAAAATTCATTTTTCATTTGATACAGTTAATTTTTCGGTTTTGGTCAAAATTTGGAACTTGTACTGTAGCGCAAGTATTGTTGTGGGAAAATTGAGGCTCAGAACACATATTCTGACCAAAATATAAACGTTTTTATTTTGTTTTTCCACAAAACAATTGTTATTGCTAAACACCATCAAATTGGGTTTTTTTATACTTCTTTTCCAAACAAGAATGCATTAATTTTCTTAACCTTTATCATTCGGAATACACCAGTGTGTGAAATAAGTTTGACTAAACTAGTTTAACGGTAGTGCCAGAATAGCTTGGCGCCCTTAGTCGCCAAGCTATTCTGGCACCACCCTTGAACTAAAGCCATTGGTCTATATCCTTACCTGTAAGTACCACAATGTAGCTTGCTTATATGGCAGTGTACATATTTGAAGCTTTTAGCCTCAGTATGATATGGGTTGAAACGCTGGTATTAGAAAATTCATTTTACCTTATCGATGCATGCAGCTACCATTGCCGTTTACAAATTGAACGTGCAATATGTTGCTGCGAGAAGTAGTGCATTGCCTCCGGCCACGCTACAGTCGGTAGTTCAGAAGTACCCAACGGAGAAAGAAACACGCTTAGAAAAGACAGTTGCAACACATTTTATTAATATTTTGGGTAAATACCCCCTTTTCAACATAGACAAACAAATGGAGAGATCAGTCGCTACTTCATTTATCGCAGAAGGAATGTGGCCACATTCCTTCTGCGATAAATAAAGATAAGTAGTGACTGATCTCTATATTTGTTTTTCTATTAAAAAAATTGTGTTGCAAATGTCTTTTCTAAGCGTGTTTCTTCTCCATTGGGTACTTCTCTGCATTTTACACGCTTGGCAGTCACCTTTTTGGTCTGGATTGAGTAGGTAGTTAGTGTCCACGAGTCAGCACCCACATACCTCCAGGAACTCATCCCACCCTAAATCCCCGCACGTTCCCTTTGGTTCGTGTCACAGTCTCGACTGCATCTAGCCAGCACATATGATACCAGCAAGAAACGCTTTGTCTATCGCAGCTTTAGGAATGCAGCTCCAAAACTGTAGAACACTCTGCTGGCATCTCTGAAAACCGTGGAATCTCTTCAATCTTTTCACAGACAGCCGAAGACACCTCTCTTCAGTCTGTCCTAAACTGACGAATTGATTGTTATTCCCCCCCCCCCTTCACCCCCACCCCCACCCGCCCCCTCCCCCGACTTGGTGCTTTGCTATCTGTCCTCTTCGAAACCTCTCCCTACACTGCGCTAAATAGAAATAATTACTTTCTGAGCATCAAAGTCAACCAAATGTGGTTTGTTAAGAAAAAAAGTGTATTTGGTAGGTGTTTTTTTAATTTACATCAACCCACATACAAAGCTGCAAGTGACTTTGGAAAATAAGTGAAAAATGGTGACAGCCCAGCATCACAAAGAGGTACGAAGGACCTATTTCCAGTATCAATGGTTCATTTGAGACGTGTTATATACGGATGTGCACCTGTTATTAATAGCCACATATCTATGTACTCCTCGAGCCTTTTCATAACCCTCAAGGGCCTATTAATTCATTCAAGACACCCACCATCAATAGCTGTGAAAGTGTCGTACAGCATTGCCAGCGGCAATGCTGTACGACACTTCCACAGCTATTGACGCGGGGTGCCTTGAAAGAGTTAACACTAACAGTCATTCTAATCTTTTACTGCTTGCATTACTTTTCAGACTTTGAAGCAGTTAACTGGCTTGTATCTCAAGTTTCACATGTCAGGGGATAACAACTGGATCCTCAACAAAACTCACATCCGCGTCGCCCTGCGAAGAGTGGTCAGTATTTGTGTGCTGGCCTGCACATATTTTAGGTTTATGTATTATGTTTGCGTATGTGCGTGTGTGTACTGACCCAACAAATCACATACTCTCTTCACGCCCTAGGAGGGTCTTCAGTAAGAATATATATATAAATATATATATTTTTAGACTTATTAAACCCCCCCCCACCCACCCCCCCCTAACTCGACCCCCATATGTGCATGCAGCATTCAGTACTGTTCACAGTACCAGGGGCTGCGTAAGGGTTAATTCTTTCGCAGCCAGCCACATCCAGATGCACGGCTTGTGCTACGCATCTGGATGCGGCTGGCTGAAGGAGTTAACACTTGATGCTTTATAACTCTCTACTAGTTTGGATGAGCCATCGGAAAGATCAAGGGTCACAGGAGGTCGGCTAATTTGTGTAAAATGCCAATTTTCGATAGAATTGTAGTTATTATCAACAGTTTTGCAAACTTTTCAATCAAATTTGGCACACAGGTTGTTGATGATAAAACCTTCCTATGTGTACTAATTTAGTCAACTCATCGCAAAGGTCAAGGGTTTGACAGATGTGTGAAACTGATTAGATTTTGAGAAAACATGAATTTTTGGTCACAAAGGTCACCCATGTAAATCGATCATATGCATGAGCCATAAGGGGTTTGCCTTCCTTGTTGTCATAATGATTCCTGTAGGAATCCTCACGACAAAATGCTCTTCTGACAGCCATGGGGTTGACATCAGGTTGCATTTCCGGTGTTGTTTAAACCCCACCCGGGTCTGCCCTGGGGGACTTGGGTGGGGTTAGGTATTTTTTAGTTCCCAGGGTCACCCTGGTCAGCCCCACAGGGTGGGTTTTTCTCTCTATTCTGGGGCATGTGTTTCTGTCTACCCTTTGTCCATTCACCTGTATTTGCCTTTTTAAAACTCTCCCTACTGTCTGCACTGCCTGTAGCTCTTGATATTGGATGTGTGTTGCTAAATGGTCTTAGCTTTATTTAGGCCCATGTGTTAGGTTTATTTAACGTATTTGACCGGCTGGCGACATACATTCAATGTTCTGTTTCTTTTTTATTTTTTCACAAGCAGTGTAGGCACGTCCTGAGAAAGCCTTGTTGCTGTCGGGACGTTAAGCAATGTACAATCAATCAATCAATCCGGTGTTGTTTCAGGGTGTGGAGGTGAGGGAGGGGTGCATCGCACTCCCTAAAGAACCCATCACGCAGCCGGGGGAGTTCACGTTTCAGATCACGGTGAGTTACACTCTGTCACTGGTAAACAAGGAGTCCTTAGGTGGCTGCAGCTGGCCCACGTACGGCTGTACATAGGCCTGCTGCAGCTGACAGCCAAAGGACCTTTTGCTCACTAGGAGAAATCAGTTTGTGTCATGATTTTGTTTTGTTAACATTTTTAGTCTTTCTTTTCTTTTGATATTTTTCTGTTGTTACCATATATTTTCAAGTCCGGTCAGGGTGTTTGAATCTAATTCATATTTATTTGCACTGGTCTGTGATTTTGGACCTTACAGCTGTAGGCTATAAGGTCCAGACTCGCAGGTCACAGTCTCCGGGTAGAGGCCTTGTTCAAGCATGAGCGTTTTCTGTTGAAAGTTTTCTGAGGAAAAAAAGAAACTTCATTACCGTTTTTTTTCTCAGAGAGGGTATTCCCTCAGAGAGGATCTGTGTGGTACGTCTGACAAACGAAGTGGTCCGATTAGTTTGCCAGACCATACAGTTCCGAAATAGTTAAATTGTTGTGGTTAGCTTGGAATTTTGGTCGCCATCGCTTGTTGTAGAGACCCTTGCCAAGTTTCAAAGAGTTTATTTTCTCCTATGGGCACCGCTGATATAGTTCGTTTGAGCAAAGCTTGCCTCATGTTTTTCAAATAACTTTTGAACGCAAATGATTTCAAGACAACTCTAAGAAAAAAAGTCTGATCCGTGCATAGCTTGTCACAGTTTCAGCATCAGTGATGTAGTTCAGTGGTCTCCGAGGCCTGAACAAGGTATATATTTAAACTTCTATGTAGGTCAGTGCCATGATCTCCCGAGGGTAGTGGCTAAATCGTTGAATTTAAAACCAGCTAAAGTTGAAAGTAAATTAGGACCAAGTTTGACGATCACTCTTTGTTCTTAGCGTTTTTCTTAAAAATGTTTTATTCAAAATTTAATTGGAAAAAAACGCCAACGGACTATAAGTTAGTCTCATGTACTTCTGCAGGTCAATGGAGCAAAGTCGGTATTGGTCAAGGGTTACATACTCCTGCGTCACAAAGACACCAGCAAGGATGAGTTCGTTCCCTTACCCCCAACATGGCAGCCGACCGTGCGCACATGGAAACTGAAGCAGCAGCTGGAGAGTGCGGAAGCAGCACGCGCATGATTTTGCTGATGACTCTAGTTTTTGTTAACCCTTTTCATCCTGAAACACTACTCCTGGAAATTAATTTGATTACGATAGTTCAAGGGTGGTGCCAGAATAGCTTGGCGCCTAAGGCGCCAAGCTATTTTGGCACCACCCTTTAACTAAAATGGTTGATCTGTCTCCTGATCTGTAACGTAGTATTCATAGGACAATAAGCAAATTTTAAAAAAATTTCTGCCTCGGGATGTAGTGGGTTAATGAATCAATTCTGACAGAACAAGTGAGCAGCAAGAAGGGAGTTAAATTTGAAATTGAAAAAAAAAAAAAAAAAAGAGGAATCCAGACCTAACAAGCATGTGTATACAGGGGTAGAGTGAAACCTGTCGAGGCAACCTGTCCAAGAAGACCACCCATTTTTTGGGTCCCTCATTGCTTTCTTTTTGCTATGTAACCCTTTGGTTGTCGGCAGCGGTTATTGTCATGATGATTCCTGTAGGAATCATCACGACAATAACCGCTACCAACAACCAGTGTTAATACTTGACACACAAGTTCTGTGCATATTACAATTTGTGCGCTGCCCAGCAGTATTGGATGTGCTTACAGGTCGGATTGTAATGTCTAAGATCACAGGCTAGCACACTGTGTGCCGGACATTCTGGATTTAATTGACACTCTTATGCAAGACTGTGTGTGTTTAACAGATTATTTCTTATTGCACATCAAGTTTTTAAGCTAGAGTGAGAGAGTTGTACGCGTGAGAGTGTGATGCCAAGTTAAACTTTCAGCGTTGAATGTTGTTGTAAAATACTACCTTGTGTTTGGATGTTTTTGGAGAGCATCGTTAATAAATGTGTGTGTGAATTACCAACATATGTTTGTGTGTGTGTGTGCATAGATTATGCATGATGGCAGAACATTATACATTTTTAATCATTTTGTGTTGCAGAGCTGTTCCAAGGGACCACCTTTATGAGGCGTCACCTGTCATTAAAGACCACCATTGAGGGGGCTGTAGCCACTGAACTGGTGGTCTTTATGACAAGTGACTCTCTTGTCTTTTAACCCTTTCCATCCTGGTACACTAATGCATGCAGTAAATTTGACCATGATAGTTCACGGGTTGTGCCAGAATAGCTTGGCGCCCAGCTATTCTGGCATCACCCTTGAACTAAAATGACTGGTGTCTCCTAGTCTGTAGTCTTCACAGGACAAGACACGAATTTGAAAAGATCAACCTCAGAATGTAATTGGTTAACTCTTCCGTGCATGGCAGTCAAGCTCCAAGTGCATGTGGTTAAGTTTTCATGACTTCAAATGTGCGAACGCAGGCAGGAAAACTTGCCCAATACCACAAAGCCCCTACTCTTACTATTTTTGTATCTTTCTCACAGTGCCAGTGTTAAGAGTGTACTGAAGGTTATAAACCTTGTCAGGTGTGATAAATTGGGGATAATTGGTTTAGATGGACAGTGTC
Source organism: Semisulcospira habei (assembly GCA_036245525.1). Taxonomy (NCBI): domain Eukaryota; kingdom Metazoa; phylum Mollusca; class Gastropoda; family Semisulcospiridae; genus Semisulcospira; species Semisulcospira habei. The sequence continues at coordinate 58,800,892 of BTPG01000002.1, read as the reverse complement.
GCTGCTGGTGTGGGTGGTGATACTTGGGGAATGAAGAACTAAATGTTTGTTGTATGTACTATGCTAAATGCCCCCGATGTAACTCTGTTCAATTTATTTTTACTCAAGGGTGAATGGAACCTGTTCAGCTTTAGTAAAAGTACATTACAGCTGGAAGGGTCCAGACATGGGAAATGGAATTTTGTGTATTTTAGGTTACGCCTGCTCCACAGATCTGCGTGCGTTTATGGGGTACGCTGGTGTTCGGTTCTTAGTGGTCAGGTTTTCTTGACTGTGTGGGGGAAGAGTTAAGACTTTTTCTTGCAAAGAAAGGGGTTGCTCAAACATGCTCTGTTTATATGCACGAGGAGTTTAAAAAATTGTGAATGGGCATCACTATGTTGTGTTCCAATCATACATACACACACACAAACATGAACTGAAGAAAAGCCAGCTGTGAAGTCTCGTTTCAAAGTTTACTCCTTACTTTCATGAGGGTATAAAAACAAGCGGAAATTGTGAAGACGGCTACAGACTATGAAGTGCACTGACTAAACATTCACAATGGTAACAATGTACATTATTGTCCAAGACAGTTCCACACATCCCTCTTTATGTTTTAAAACTGCCTTCTGCACACAGCGTCAGATCTGTTAACCCTTAGAGATAGTAACTATGGTTACTATCAGGAGAGATAGTAACTACGCCCATAGTTATTATCTCTCCCTTTGGTTGTTTGCAGCATTTTCTGTTGATGTGATTACTGCAGGAATCACCTCGACAAAAAAGCGCAACGGACAGCCAAAAGGTCCAGTCTTTGGCTGTTAGAGCGCTCCTTGCAGCACGTCTCGAAAGAGTTAAGGAATCACCTCACCAAAGTGCACTATGGACAGTTCAAGGGTTAAAAGCTCCTAAGAATCACCTCAACAAAAGAGTTAACATCTCCCGGGCATCCTCTGGGCAAAAGGTGCTACAGACAGCAAAGGGTTAACACTATCAATGGTTGCATGCACAAGGGGTTAACCCTTTGGCTGGTGGTAGTGTTTTTGTTGTGACGATTCCTGCAGGAATCATGGCAACTAAAAACGCTACCGACAGCCAAAGGGTTAATGACTATCATGTCTGTAAAAGCGCACTTCAATCTGTTCAGGGTGAATCAGCCTTGAAAACTCATGGATATTGTTCAAATGTTGTATTTACTAGCCTGAAGCCTCCTCAGCCGCCAGACCAATACACATGACTCGCACCACTCTTGAGCCATCACAGACCTGTCCAGGCGACCATCTGTATAAGCCACCACCTATAAGCGCACTGCCCAGGGCTGGTCTCATGGTCTTCCATTCCTTGCATGCCCCTGTGTTAGGACATCTCTCTAAAGAGGCCCCCTGATCATAGTCCCTTGGTCACCTCGCACAGGTCTGACTGTACAGTCAATCAGCCTCGCACACCTACAGTTGGAATGACAGCGAAATACAGCAAATCAACGAAGCATAATTAGATTGAGACATACACCTTCCAATATAAACACTGAATGAAGCGGGCCGAGCCTCCTGAGCAAAAGCCGTGTCGTCTGGGGAAACGGTGGCAACATAATACAGACCAACCGGTCAACAGCACACAACAGGCTATGCCTAAATCAGAAGTAGGTCAAAAACTGCACGGACTTGAACAGTTGCTCCATCTGCAAGAGGCGGATAATTATTCTCATGAGCCCCTGCGACCGGAGGGGCTCATGAGAATATCCGCCTCTTGCTCGCACGGAGTTGCTTCACTGATACCCACATTTTGAGGAATTTATCCCGGTATCAAGGGATACAAGGATGAACGTCGCAGCGATCCAGCAAAACTGTCCCTTTATAACCACGTGTATGGCCTTACTACAAAGGGATGCAGCTTACTGTCTTTGACTCCACTCTGATTTAGAAATAACTTCCATCACATGGGCAAACACGTTCGATTTCTTTCACAAATACAATGGGAAAATGAAAACAAATTTGTTACTGATAACTAATAATGTAAGACTGATAAAGACTCAGAGCCCACTGAGCTAAAAAGCTGTGCGATTTGGAAACATGCCGGTCACGCAAGACTTAACTGACCTGACAAAAATACAATCTTACTGATTCAAACAGCCAAACCAAACAGTCACACTAAAATTGTCATCGTTAGTGAGATCATAGCGTGAAGTAAAATGAAACAGGGAAAAGATTACACATAAAGGCAGTGCCGTGCGCTTTGATCAAAGTCTAATGGCCGTATGTGGAGTACGTACACTACATGACATAGCAAGCAAACATTCTTGCTCCCTGGTAATACACTACATCAACTGACTGCTACACACTGATGCACAAAAGAAATGCAATATTTCAGGTGCTTCCAATCATTCCAACAATATCACGTTTCTTTAGCTTGTCAGTATACTTAAATAATATATACACTTGCAAAGTATGGCACTACAAACTGCAGACAAGCAACGTAACTCTAAATTCACACACTTCCTAACCACTTACTGCAAAATAAGAAAAAAAAGTTAAAAAGAGGAATGTGTGAGCCGGTTGGGTCCACGTATAATATGGGAAGAAAGCCTGAGATAAACAAAAAGAAAGACTGGCACAGTAAGTTTAAAAATGCATAGTGGTCCACGGACAACGGCCTGAGAGCAAACACAGTGATTACGGTATGTACACGTCAGCGCCAGAGGTGGGATTTGAACCAAAGCCAGAACAAACTGTGCATGCAGATGGTTCTGGCTTTGGGTCAAATTCCACTTCTGACTAAAACGCCCCTAAACTCCTGACATACATGGTTCTTGGGTGGATACAGCCATGAAAATCTTGAAAAACCCTTCGCTACTGAGAAAATACCAAGACGGAATGGGTTTGACGTACTAAATTCAGGAACAACGGCAGATCAGGGAGAGACAAAACATGTACGACTGTTTCAAGAAACCCCTCCTGTGCACAGCTGGTACTACATGTAAACGGTAACTGTGGCTGAACACAAAAAGGGGCTCAACAAAGTTTGAAAAACTGACCTGAAAACTGTAAAATAATGTCTCAAATGGATCTTGGCACACATCAAAAGTCAACTAGAAGAGGAAAGAAAAACATAACAAACTGGTCAAATAAAATCCAGGAATATGTATGCAGTTGTTTAGCCCCCTTGTGCACACGGCCGCTGCTACTGTTGACCCCTTCACTGCTGAGAAAAACACCCCCTACCTACAAGAGGCATAGATCCTCATGAGCCCCCGCAACTGCGGGGGCTCATGAGGATCCATGCCTCTTTGCTGAAACCGCTTTGTCTCCACGTTTCTTTGACAGCTTGGGTTCTTTGGCACTGAGCAGACAACTTCAAAAACAATCTGCACGGCAGCAAAGAAGGGGTTAACGGCACCGGTGGCCGCATGCACGAGAAGGGTTAACAGGTCAGGAAAAGGCAGCACTGTACGTCAACAAGAGTTGCATAGCAACAATATAAAAACAGACTTCTCCTCCGAGGAAAGGCAACTGAAGTTTGCATATTGGCAAAGGAAAAAAGAAATCTAGAAAAATATGAAACGACAGCTGATATGCTCTTCGCAAGTGTATGTACAAAACTGCATCCATCAGTGTAACGGCCACACTGCTTGTCTCCCTTGATTCGCTATGCTCTGCAGTTGCGAATCGAAGGAAACCAGTGCGTGTAAGAGCATAAAGTTTCATCAGTTGGTGTGCTGGTGAGAAAAAGACAAGAGTACTCTAATAATGAAATGTCTCACTTGTTGTCAAATAACTTACAAACATTTCGTTGGTGTGCCGCGGCCTAAACAAGAAATAATGACCCAAGAAGCTTACGACAACATTGTGCATAGAATGCATTTCAGCCTTGACATTCAACACAAGTATTTTTTCTCAACAACGTACGATGCTTTAAACTACCACATCCAAATATCAATGTAGATCAGATTCTTGTGTATATTTATGTAAGAGTGTATTCACATCAAAGTAAACAAACGTACACATGATCAAACTCTTACAGGGGGCACATAAAATAGAATTGAGAGTTCCGTGCGTAAAGGCCGTATCATTTCATTTTTCCAGAGTGCCCGCCTAAAGACCTTATCGTCCTTCATTTTGGCAGTAACGATATGATCTTCAACCTTTTTCATCCTGACACACTGCTGCTTGAAATAAATTGGACTATGATAGTTCAAGGGTGGTGCCAGAAGAGCTTGGCACCTGAGGTGCCAAGCTATTCTGGCACCACCCTTGAACGATCAGGTTGATCCATTTCCTAATCTGTAATGCAGACTTCATAGGGCAATAAGCAAATTTTACAAAATCAGCCTCGGGATGTAATGGTTTAAGCACTGGATGGCATTATTCCATCATTCAAAATCTGGAACTCTTGTTTTTACTTGCAGCTGTGAGCTGTTTGATTGGGTGATTTTCTAGACACCTCTAAGTAGTCCTCTTTGTGAAATAAGTATGAAAGTCAAACCGACTTTTTTTACACAGATACACAGAAAACAGTACATGTGGAGCAGATCCAAATAATGTTTAGATTCTTACAGCAAGAGCTATCTTTCACAAAGAGAATCTCTATTGAGCGAGACTTGAGGAATGCTGGGGGTATGAAAGCGCTTTTGTTTTAGACAGGAGTACCCAACAGACTGTAACAGCCTTTACGCCTGAAAGCCTTGAAAAATATTGAAAATTGACACAATCAGACGCTCATAACAATCACTTCAGATCTAACCATCAGATCTATTTAAGCTTTATCCTTTTGGCTGTCAGTGGCACTTTTTGTTGAAGTCAACAAAATGCACTCCTGACAGTCAAAAGGTTATGTTTTAACCCCCTTGTGCATGCAGCCACAGGCACTGTTTACAGTATGGGTGGCTATAAGCACAAAGTGGTTAAATTAACTGCAAAATATGATCCTAGTAGGTTTGAAAATGGGATCCACATTGTCAATTTCTCACTTATAAAAAAAATGTACATGCAAGTACTATACAAACACAGCACCATTCACATGAGACATCTATGAACAAACACAGCCAAACACAAATAATCATAAATCATAAAACTGGTAAAACCAATGACGTTAAACATGAATAGGCTAAATGAATATCATAATTATGTGCCAGAGATAATCAGACACAACGTAAAACACATGCCAAGCTTATACTAGTTATAAAAGTGTGTGCAATATTCAAAACATTAACCGATTCTCTTGATCATTTTTTTTTTTAAATCGTATTACTTTATTTACGTTATTTTGTCTGCATTGAGAGACAGAGTGCCCTCAACTATCTGCACACATTGGAGTTTCTACTGGTACTCACAGACAAGAATTTCACCTGGTTACAATGCCTGCACTCTTGGTAGCACTTTTTGTCGTGGTGATTCTTGTAGGAATCACCACGACAAAAAGCGCTACCAACAGCCAAAAGTTTAACACTAGTCATTTTCTTTTCCAAATGCTGTGAACATGCAAAGCACCTGGTAGGACTTTTTGTTGTGGTGATTCCTGTAGCAATCACCATGACAAAAATAGCTATTGACAGCCAAAGGTTTTGCAATATTTTGACTTTCTTTGTTATGAAACTATCTGACAATCTGTATTTTTTTTTTTTTTAATTCTTTGTTATGCAAACACCTGATCTCACCAGGGTTGGGAAAGTTGTGGCCTGAGAGATACAAGTTTGTTGCCTAAAAGTTTAGTTGAAAAGCCGAGGTGCTGTGTACATATGACAAGACAGAAATCAAACATTAACCCATATCATACTGAGGCTAAAAGCTTCAAATTTGTACACTGCCATATGCAAGCGACATTATAGTACTTACAAATAAGGATATAGACCAATGGCTTTAGTTCAAGGGTGGTGCCAGAAGAGCTTGGCGCCTAGAGGCGCCAAGCTATTCTGGCACTACCCTTGAACTATTTTAGTCAAATTTATTTCACACACTGGTGTATTCCGAATGACAAGGGTTAAGGACACAAACAGAAAAATCACAGCTTTCTGAATAATAGTGTGACCAGCTAGTTTGCATTAAAACTTTGTTACATTAATACATGTAAAGTAATTAAATTTATCTCATAAAATGCGTTAAAATGGTCAATTTTCATGAAATGTATTAAAACTGACTAATGAAATGTATAAAAAGTGGATGATGAAATGAATCTAATTTATCCTGTAAAATGTATTAAAATGTCAACCGATCTATAGCTGTGCTTGTGACATAGCAATACAAGTTTACATTGAAATGTCCAGGCAGCGCACACTGGCGTTGGAGCATCTGAATTTCAAGCGGAGTGTCCACGACGATTTTGACGCGCCACATTATGTGCGTGTTCTGCTAGCGACGAGGCGTCAGAAACAAACGACGCACCTGCGGCAAGGGATAAAGCAGGTTCTATTTCTACTGCTTGAAGTACCGCTTGTCAAGTGGAATCAGCCAATCAGAATGGAGATCTAGAGGTATTTTTTTTAACTACAAAAATGGCTGACATGACAGAGGAGGAGATTTTGAGGCTGAATAAACTTTATGGAAGTCAGGAGAATCAATCTATAAATCTCCTGTTTAAATGTATATCATTATTGTGACAAGTCCTGGGAGGCGTATTTGTACATTGTGTCTAAAATTCGGCCGGTTTTGTTGTTGTCAGTTGTCAAGCCAGACCTGCCATAGATGGTATTCAGCACCCGTCATTTGTCCCCTGAGTGCGAGTGCCAGGTTTGCTTGATGCGTGTGCACGAGTTGCTGCTTTGCTGCCGACGCCTCGCGCTGAAGCATACGTGCCGCCAAATATGTGAGGCCTGTAACTCATTGTGCCCGAGGTACGAAATACCCACATTTGGGAGTTATCCTACGAGGACTGCATTACAATTCAGGAGACAGATTGACCATGATAGTTCAAGGGTAGTGGCAGAATAGCTTGGCGCCTATAGGCGCCAAGCTATTCTGCCACCACCCTTGAACTATCATGGTCCAGCCAAATCTTGCTGTGGTGTGTTGCGGGCAGACTGAGTTAAGACTCCTATGATATTTTGAGAGACAGATACTAGGTCCTGCAAAATAATGAATTCATACAACCTACCTGTTTATGACACATTCACACACCGCACAGGCATCAAGCTAGCAATGACCACACATTTGCCCACAATCGTAGTGTCAAAAGTTTTGACATCCTATCCGCACAAGCTTGTTGTGTGAAAGTCTACACTTTGTTACCAATTGAAGATGATGAAGTTGTGTCACATGCATGCCCTCGAAGGCAAAAGATGTTAAGTCCACTTTTTTTGTGAAAAGCAACATTTTCATTCTACTTCAATAAAAAAAAAATCTCGCTTTTCATGAAAATGGACTTACTGCCTTTACAAGGCAGATATCAACATGTAAAAAGTGTTGACTTTCTCTTGACACAAGATCTTTGTATCAAAAGTCTCCACTGAAGAACATTATGGAGAAAGAAACACGCTCATAAGACAGTTACAACACAATTTATTAATATTTCAGGTAAATACCTTCTAAAATAGAGAAACAAGTATAGAGATCACTCGCTACTTATCAGCCAAGGAATGTGGCAACATTGATGTCACATTCCTTCTTCGCTGATAAGTAGTGACGGTTGCCACATTCTTCTTTGCTGATAAGATAAGCAGTAACTGATCTCTATACTTGTGTTTTGTCTATTTTGAAAAAGGGTAATTGTGTTTTAACTGTCTTTTCTAAATGTGTTTCTTTCTCCGTTGGGTTCTTCACTGCATTGTACATGCCTGGCATCACCTTATGGGTCTGAAAAGTCTCCACTGCCTATCAACACAAGATGATCAGGCTTTCTGTTAGGATTTAAAATTGTCCATCATTGGGACGGACACCATGACCAAACTTCCATCCCAGGCGCTCTTATGTCCGTCATGTACTTGAAACACCGCTGGGATAAGTAACCCGTTGCTCCTTTTTTCTCCAGATTTGTCTGTCCTGGTGATGGTCAGCCTTCCATTTTCTTCATCCTTGACAAAATTTGCCCATCAATAATGGAAAATTGTTCATTAACGGAAAGCCTGATGATGCCATGTGACATGTTCTGATTTCCGATCAACACAGCATAACCTTGTGTCAAAACTTTGACTCTGTCAATACAAGACTGTTTCCTATCCACACATGATCGTTGTATTACAAGTCTCCGCATCCTGTCAACAATTACTCTCCCCTGGTCCGAGGGAACTTTCTCGCTCTTTGAGAGCTTTGAGCTCTGCCTCCAACTGTCGAATGCGTTTGTCCTTCAGGGTGACCTGCTCTTTAAGGCTGCGGATCTCCTCCAGTTGTTGGAAGTATGCCTTCTTTAGCTGCAAATACAGAGAGGCGTTAGTTACAATATTGTGACTGACACAAACCGAGTGCCGAGTGTATAAAATGCAAGACACAAAAGCTTCTGATAAACAGATATTTTAAGCAAATCTTTCTTAACCCATCCAGTACCAGTTGATGCAGATCATATTTTTGCAATCTTTATTAATGCAACACCCCCCCACCCACCCACCCCCCTATGCCCCCCCTCCCACCCCCCCAGAAAAAAAAACGAACCCCCCCACCCCCCCAAAAAAAAAAAAAAAAAAACCCAACAAAACAAAACAAGCTGTCCCAGGGACATGGATTCAAAGTGGTGTCAGCTAGAGGCATAGATCCTCATGAGCCCCCACAACTGCAGGGGCTCATGAGGATCTATGCCTCATTGCAGTTGGGAAGCGTTCAATTGGGGGGGAGGGGGGGCACTGAATGGGGTTACCCTGCCACATACTGTGAAAGGTGATTGTCACATGAGTAATATTCTTTCAAGTCAAGGGGGGGGGGGGGGGGGGGGGTGTGATTGGAAAATTTAACAAATTTGGCAAAAGACGTTTCCCATTTTTTGAAGTAACTGTAAGGTTTACAGGATTCAAAAAGATCTCATGCTGGCTTTAATGTTTCACTAAAAAAGAGTTTTTCATGGAGCACAAGGATGAAAAACTTTCAACAATGGAACATCAGAACTAAACCCCCCCCCCCCCCCCAAAAAAAAAAAAAAAAAAAAAAAACCCCAAAAAAAAGCATTATAATTTGTGGTTACCTCCCCCCCCCCCCCAATCCCCCTGCAACATAATATAATGGTTTTAAACAAATTACCCTTAAAAATGAATCAACTACAGTGTCTTGAGACTCTTGCTGAACCATTTGCACTAAATGATTATGGTGTATCATAAATTATGTAGAATTTTACTTAATTATTAGACACTGACTTGCTGATTAATTAATCAGAACGATAAATCCGAGAGAACAGGCTGACATTAATTATGAAAACTCCATAATGGAAAACTTTCGACAAGCCGTCCAACAAGACAAGTTTTGGATTGGTTTCTTCGTGTGAAGTCATATCTCAAAGAGCGTTTGTATAACTCTTTGCATGTCAGTAGCGGTTTTTTTTGTTGTTGTGATGATTCCTACAGAACTCATCAGGACAAAAACTGCCATGGACACGCAAAGGGGTTAACTTTTTAATACTTTCGAGATGCGCCGCATCCGGATTCGCGGCATAAAGCCGCGAATCCGGACATGGCACGTCTCGAAAGAGTTAGCACCCTTGTTCATGCAGCCATTGCACAGGCACAAGTCTGACGAGTGTCACTTTATAATACAATAAATATGATTTCTCTGAATGAGTACTCCAAGCACACACTTCAGGGGTGGATAGGTGGGGGTGCGTTTTAGGCACATGTGTCAGAACTATCACCACTCACCGAAATATCAAACAACGTGGGAGGGGGTAGGGGGGAGGGGGATGGTTAGTAGGTTGTACATTGCTTAACGTCCCGACAGCAACAAGACTTTCTCAGGACGTGCCTGCACTGCTTGTGAAAAAAAAACAAAAAACTAAACAGAATATTGAATGTATGTCGCCAGCTGGTCTAATACGCTAAATAAACCTAAGACCATTTAGCAACACACATCCAATATCAAGAGCTACAGGCAGCGCAGACAGTAGGGTGAATTTTAAAAAGGAAAATACAAGTGAATGGACCAAGGGTAGACAGAAACACATGCCCCAGGGGAAAAACCCACCCTGTGGGGCTGACCAGGGTGAACCTGGGAACTAAAAAGTAGTTAATCCCACCCAAGTCCCCCAGGGCAGACCCGAGTGGGGGAGGGGAGCGGGAGGTGGGGGGAGAGGGAGAGGGGGAGAGGAGGGGGGAGGGGAACTTATTACAGCATTTTAAAGAATATTTTGGCCCAGCGTTGTTTGAAACACAGTTGATAAGTTTGAAAAGGCAACAGACATACACCTCAAAAGTAAACTATAGTCTGAAGCTGAGCCATAAACTGACTAGCCAGTTTAACCCCTTCTCTGTCAATAAGCAATCTAGAGTTGTTTTTTTAGGACGACAGCATCCACTTTTCAACAATATTTTCTGTCGAAACATGTGAGACTAAAAATAGAGCAGACATTGCCTGGATCAAGAATCAGGCATGAAAACAAATATGTTATTGGTAACAGATCCTTGTAGGCCTTCGGGAGGTCAAAGTAACCATTGTACCCCAAAGGCCTTTGGTCTTCAGGGTACAATGGTTACATTGACCTCCCGAAGACCTACAAGAGTCTTTGCAGCAAGCCCCTGCTACCAATAACTTAATACTGCATATTATACTATTGAGCGAGTACTGTGCACATAAAAAGCTCATTGGGAGAAATCATATTTACTGTATTATTAATACCCACTCCTCGTGTGCCTATGAGCTGCCAGTACTGTAAACTAGTGGTTCCATGCACGAGGGCCTTAATCACTAAATCAGTAATCAGATAAACACAAAGGTAACAAAACAAGTCTTTTAAGAAAAACTTGGTATAAAAGAACTGGAATGAAACAATGACTGTTTCAAAGAGCATACACCTTCATGTGTCCAGTGTGAAACGTTTGTTGTATTAAATGAAAAAAGAAAATAAAATAGTGTGCATTTATTAGGACAGGAACGTTTCCAAGATAAGGGTGCTGCTGTTGTTGTTGTAGTCCCCTTCAAATTTAGATTTTCACATTTAACCCATATCATACTGAGGCTAAAAGCTTCAAATCTGTACATTGCCATATGCAAGCTACATAATAGTACTTACAGATACATCCAATGGCTTTAGTTCAACGGTGGTGCCAGAACAGCGCCAGGCTATTCGGGCACCACCCTTGAACTATTTTAGCCAAACTTATTTCACACACGGGTGTATTCAAGGGTTAAGTAATACATATATGTTTAATTACTGCACATAGTCGATACTAAGAATGTGAAAGTAGCATATGTATTATCTTAGTGTTATTCTGCATTAGATCTAAAGGCATATTATCTCGCTCTAAAGCAACAAGACAGGTTAATTTTAAATACAGTTAAGTACATTACAGCCTGAGAGCAATCACTTTGACAGTTACAGACTAAACAAATGCTTATACACAACACCGATCTGTGATTATCAAATTAAGTTAGATCTAATGCTTACAATAAATTATTCTAAGGTATATTAGATCTACTTCAAATAATCATTGTAGCCTATATTAGCAGGGAGGACCAAATGCTCCAGGACTCCAGGAGCCATTCAGACTACCACCTACCCAATGCGCAAAAGGCCATCGGGTCGACATCGCCCCGATGGCCTTTTGCGCATTGGGTAAGTAAAATGTGGGATTCCATTTTTCCTGCCCAACAAATTTGGTATGGGTGGCATGAAATTTGCATTCGCCATTTGCACTACATGTACTAGAAGCATGAATTCGGGACAAGAAATTTACTGCTAACTGGCCAGTGGATTTGGGTGCAGATTTGGCTCTCCCTGATTAGATCTAATGTATACAATTATGACAGCTTAATCATGCTCATTAGATCACATTTAGAAATCTAACGACCCAGGGAAGGAACAATCAACCCTCTTGGGATATCAAATAAGAATTTGTAAAAGTCACATCAGCCACCCACAAACATGCCCTGGTCTGTGATTTTGGACCTTACAGTTGCAAACCGTAAGGTCCAAAATCATAGACCAGTGCACGCTTGCATCAAACATAACACAATTTATCTTTCTCTACATATGACAAGTATTGCTTAGAAGAAGCACATACAAAGAAAAGAACGTGAATGTTGACAGCCACAGGAGTGAAGTACAGAAACAGTGGGATATATACTGGCGAGCAAAAGAAATGCAACATCATTGGAATCATCAGAAACACTTTAGTGTTTCCGATGATTCCAATGATGTTGCCGATGATTCCAATGATGTTGCATTTCTTTTGTCGTTAGTGTATAATTTTGATTAAGGAAAGATATCAGCACAAAAACACAGCAACGACGACAACATAAATTTCCACTTCAGATCGCTCTGTGTAGAAATCGAACATTCTTGGCTCTGAATCAATTAGGTTTATAAATAAATATTGGCTGTAATAAAATTAAACACCAAAGACTACTTTACTGTATGTGATGGGGTCGCACTGGCTTCCTATCTGGGTCACACAATGCTGGCAACAACAGGTTGTTGCCCTTGTTACTATATATGGTTTAAGGGTAGTAGCAGGTGTGTTCCCCTTGTGTCATTGATTAAACACACATTATCTGGTAAATACCTGTGGATTCTGTTGCTACTTAATCAACTAGGGTTGGAGCCAATGCTTACCTTATCATGCGAAGAACCCAACAGTGCAAGAAACACGCCTACATAAGACAGTTACAACACAATTTATTAATATTTCGGGTAAATACCCTTCTTGAAAACAGCCAAACAAGTATAGGGATCAGTCACTACTTATCTTACCGTAGAAGGCATGTGGCAATCGCTTCCTCCTTTCTTCTTTGATAAGATAAGCAGCGACTGATCTCTATACTTGTTTGTCTATTTTGAAGGAGGGTAAATACCCAAAATATTAATAAATTGTGTTGTAACTGTCTTTTCTAAGCGTGTTTTTTTCTCCATTGCCTTCTTCTCTGCATTTTACACGCTTGGCAGTCACCTTTTGGGATTACCCTGTTATGCTTCCGTTTTCCTTCGGGAAGGCTATACAGTAATTTTTAAAAGGGCTAGTGTCGTGACACATCTCATCTGTGTTTGATGGCCTGGAACCAGTTGCATAAGCAAGCAGCGTGCCTTGCTCAGTGGCTGGTGCAGGACTAAGCTCGCTCATGCAACTGACCCCTGGCAGGAATATTTGGGCTGTGAACTAGACTTGTGTCGCTATGGTTACTCATTCCATTTGCAACGCCACTGACAACACTGCGGATGTGTAGCCACACAGTTGCAGTGTTGTCAGTGGTGTTGCAAATGGAACGAGTTGAACAGCAAGCATCTTTCAATAATATACATACTAAGAGAAACGATTCCAAGCATTGTCTATGCATGGAACAAACTTTCATCCGTCAAAACCTGAACGGTCTTCCCTCAGTAACTTAACTCATTCAGCCCGAAGGCCGTACTTCCCAAATTTTGGAGGCGTCATCTAAGGACTATGCACCAATTGCAGGCGATGGATCGACCATGAAATGCCAACTGAAATGCGGAATCTGCCCACATTGTCACAGTTCAAAGCTCACTTAAAGACTTTTCTTTTCTGTTGGGCATTTAACACTTAGCTCATCTTTAGCTAACTGTTGACTGCCTTTTATTCTGATCCTTGAGGAAGTGAATGTATAGTGTTAGGAAGAGATGGGGTGGTTTGAAGTAGTGTATAATCGTGCGTGTGTCTGAGAGAGAGGGTGTGCTATTGTGCATGCGCAGTGAGTCCAGTGTTTTCCTGGAGAACAGCGCTATACAAGAACTATGTATTATTATTATTATTATTATAATTCAAGGGTAGTGCCAGATTAGCTTGGCGCCTGTGTGTCAGGGCTGAATGGGTTAATATATAAGACAATGCCAGGGAACCCAAATTGTTATTATTACATCGCAATTATTTATTTCATTTTAAAATAAAAGTGTGGTAATTTGCATACAGAGAGTATTAGTCTGGTCCTCTAAAAAAAAAATGTTATATTCAAATTTTGTTGTAGATTTGATATCGGGCTCGGGAAGCTGACGTCATCATGCTAGTTGTGGTGGCCATCTTTAGAGGACATGTGACTCATGCGCTCATCGGGAAATTGCTGTCTGGACAATGTCAGGAAAGTCCTGACGTGCTATAGGCAATAACAGCAAGTCTTGCCATCACCATAGGAAACCGCTAACAAGAATCTGTTTTTGTTTGTTTCCAAAGAGGAAGAAACATGAAAAAAAAACGTATGGAAACACTACTTCGCTACTATCTGAAGTCTATCGCCAGGCTAGCGTGTCCTCTCAAGATGGCGGTGCGGCAGCCGATGCTCCTAGGCACGCGGGGAACTTCCCAAGCCCCATAAGCGAAGTTTTTAAAATTCTTTAACTCATTCGAGACGTGCCGCCTTCTGATATGTGGCTTATGCTGCGTATCCGGAGGTGGCAAGTCTTGAAGGAGTTAATGTAAACTACACACTGGTGGTTTAGGTACACTGGTAATATAAATAGTAGTATGTGTGTGTGTGTGTGTGTGTGTGTGTGTGTGTGTGTGTGTGTGTGTGTGTGTGTTGGGGGGGGGGGGGGGGTTGTACTCAATAAATAGTCATGAGGGAGAGGAGGCAAACTAGAATACTAATACTGCAATTTTTTTTTACATAATATACATTGTTACCTCATTGTTAAAGCATTGATAACAATATTTAACTATGCTTTAGTCCTGTGCTCTGCCACTGTCTTGCTAATCTTCGTACATTGGTTATAAGTACATACCCACTATCTGGCTTGTCTTACAAATGTAAATACCAAAATGAAATCATTTTTTTTTTTTTTTTAAAGAAGTAAACTACACTGATTCTGAGTCAAGAATGTTAGATTTTCATCTTGTATCATGTGCCTGGAATACGAACGTCCATTATTCCTGCACGGACTGTTCTACATACCTCCGGATCAGTCTGCGGCACAGCCACCTCCGACTCCGACACTGACAGTAACGGAGGTTTGTTGGAGTGCCACGTCTTGCGTATGTGGATTTTCTACAGTGGCAAGGTCAAGGTGAAGGTGAAGGGCAAGAGCCCAGTTACCGTGGCGACCAGGGTGCACGAAGGAGCAGCAGGAGGTGTAGGTTGCCACAGCGACGAAGAGAGAGACAAGAGGCAAAGCAAGGGGGAGAGAGACAGAGAGAAAAAACATCTGCGTGAGGCATCACATGTACAGACGACAGCAAGCGGTGAGACCATGTAGACAGGAGGCGCTCGTTTGGTGCGCTGGACACACACAGTTGTGGCCATCATGCAGACTTCAAGACTCTGAGACCTTAACCCTTTTCATCCTGACGCACTATTGCTTGAAATAAATTTGACCGTGATAGTTCCAAGGGTGGTGCCAGAATAGCTTGGCGCCGACAGGCGCCAAGCTATTCTGGCACCACCCTTGAACTAAAATGGTTGATCTGTATCTCCCAGTCTATATACAGTTAACTCCGGATATAACAGATTACCATAGGATCTAATTTTTCTTGTTTTTAGATCTGATGTTTGTGATGTTTGTAATAAGAATTGTAACTTACGCTGAAAAACTGCTGCTGGGACATTTGAAAAAAAGTCGCTGCATCAGACTTTTGTTATAGCTGACCTTGTTATAAGCGGAGATGACTGTATATCTATAACCAAACTGGTCGATCGATCTCCTAATCTGTAATGTAGCCTTCAGAGGGCAATAAGCAAATTCTTTTTTAAAAATCAGTCTCAGGATGTAATGGGTTAAGCACTACAGATGAGCAGTGGCTGGCGATTTGGTGCCACGAGAAAGGCGTAAAGGGATCTAACTGTTCATATGCTTGTCCAGCTTTGAGTAACTTCCCTTGGTACAGCACCCCCTGTTGTGAGCGACCACACTTGGGACATCACCTGTCATTAAAGTCCATGAATGGTGGTCTTTAACATGTTCCACGCCAGGACCGAAATCCCCAAATTTGGAAGTTGCCCTCTGAAGGACCGTGTTACAATTCCAAAGACAGATCGGGTATGGTAGTTCAAGGGTGGTGCCAGAATAGCTTGGCGCCTATGGGCGCCAAGCTATTCTGGCACCACCCTTGAACTAGCATGCTCGATCCATGTTTTGATGTGGTGTGTCGGGGCTGAATGAATTAATGACAGCAAAGACTTTTTTTTGCAAGACTCTTTTGACAGAGCACCTGTGGCTGTCTTTCAAGATTTGTTTTTACAAAAAAAGATGGCTGCTCACAACAGGTATTACTGTGTGAATATCAAATACCTAAAGGTTTAGTCAGTGGAAAGCGTTCTTCAAACATGACAAATTCTATCAACTTCAAGCTGCAAAGAAACTATCTAATGCTCTTCAAAGAGAGAAGAAAAAAAAAATGAAAAAAAGAATAAAATCCTACTTCATGGAGGGAATTACAAAGCTGTGAAAACTGTAGGCAAAAATGATAGCCCCACAGGCTGCATGATCATCATAATTATGTAATACGCAGCACACCAAACAAACGGTCTCTAAATAAACAACTATGTAGGTAAATTAAGCAACTACGTGCACTATTCTGGATGTGGCTATACTGTCAAGACTGCAGCATATTACAAATACACTATAAACAAGTTTGATATGATCATAAACATACATTGCGTACAGTTTCTAAAAGCAGTATGCGCGCAGTAAGAAACTAAAAATTATAGCAAAGCGTTCATGTTCCCTCTGTGTGTGTGTGTGTGTGTGTGTGTGTGTGTGTGTGTGTGTGTGTGTGTGTGTGTGTGTGTGTGTGTGCGCGCACACACGCATGCGCATGTGAGTGCCTGCATGCCCATGCGAACATGCACGTGTGTTTGTGTTTGATAGTTTCTTCAAGACAGCCATGCAAATAAGCAGTATTGGTGTATTGTCTTTAAAAACATCAGGCAAATTAAAAATTAAGAACAGAAACAAAGTATCAAACTTTTAGAAAAAGATGATTACATGCATTTGGGTAAAGCATAGTAACAAACTCGGGACATGCTGCATCAGAACACCCGACAAGATGCTGAGTAATTAACCCCTCCCCTGTCACTGTAAGTATATTTTTGTTTCTGAAATCTTTCAGCAACTAAAAGCCAACACCGTCCAAGAAACATGAATACAAACTGGTCTCAGCAAGAGACATAGATCCTCATGAGCCCCCGCTGTCGCGGGGGCTCATGAGGATCTATGTCTCTTGCAGTTGGATTGCGTCCACTTTTTCTCAGCAGTGAAGGGATTAAATAAGAACTGATACAGCTGCGAGCCCTAATGAGTGTTTCCCATAAATGATGCATGCTGGGATACAGGATTCGATTTCCCATAAATGATGCATGCTGGGATACAGGATTCGATTTCCCATAAATGATGCATGCTGGGATACAGGATTCGATTTCATGCGTCCAGCTTGATAACTGTTGCTGGTGGGTGGGTACGCAAATGAAACACGTGCAACAAATTGCAAATTATTGATGTGGAATTACGCGGGTCAGATAAATCGGGAAAGCAATGAACACATCAGACGTCTGGTACTACAAGATTGCCAGGCTAATCTGGCACTACCCTACAAGTCCCCAAACCATCCCCCAAAAGCTGGTACAACTTGTGGCGCTTTGCACTGGCAATCACGGATATAATCTGACGAGGTCATCCCCTAAATCAGTAGCGGGTCAAAAACAGCACGGCCTTCAAATATTCAGTGGATTCCTCCAGCCCGCCCCCGTCTGTAAACAGTGTAGTTTGTTTCCTCAAAAACATTACCGATGACATGACTTTATGGAAAATGTCTACTTCTAGCTCAATTTTAGCCTACTTACCCGTTGTGTGCCCACACAACCCGGGAGGCACTCGGGGAACCCCCCCTAGAGGGGCCGAGAGTTGTCTCCCGTTTCCCGCCTTACCAGCTCCGGTCACGAGACCGGCCAGTTTTGCTACTTCGCTCGTACAGAGAAGACGTGTCTGGCCTTGCTCTCGCGCCGCTTCGACCGGTCCTTCTCTTGCCTACGCTCGTTGCCTCTTCGTGTGCTCTGCGCCTCCTAGCGCTGACCTGCCTTCTTGTGCCCTGCCTCTGCTGGCGTCGTTCTGCTGCTCTCCGCTAGGCTGTGGAGGTGTATGTCTACCCTTCCCCCTGTTCCCGATTCGTCTCGGAGGTAAGGTAGTGGTAGTTTCCCACAGCCGGCCCTCGGGCCGAGAGCCGGCTACCGTTGGGCTTTCCTTTCGGCTTTGCTACTACGTGGGCGCCAGTTGTTGAGCTTACGCTTCGGCGCCTTGCACGACCTTTTTTACGAGTCTCCTCGAGGGACGTCGCCTTCTCTCCTTTGGTGTTTCACTGTTACGAGAAGACGTTGCCTTGTAGACTAGGGTTTCTGTTCTCGTAGGGCCTTCGGGCACCCACACTCCGTTCGTCTACCTTAAAGGCCCTTTAGCTCTGGGAGACTGTAGCCACTATTTACGCGCCGGTGGTTACGGCGCTTGGAGTACCTTGGTGTGGGGCTAGGCTCCCTTGTCCGCCTTTGCGACCTTGTGCTCTTTGTCTGTTGCAGGAACCAAATGCTTACCTGCTCTCAATGCGGCGACTTCAAGTGGCCGACGGACGACCATGCGGTCTGCCTCCCCTGCTCGGGCTGCGCCTCGGACCATCTCTGCGATGTCTGTGCGACCTGGCCGGAGATCCGTTGGTCTGACCTCTGGAGTTTTTACCGGCGAGAGCGACCTCCGTCGGCTATCTCTCGTCCCACTCCTGTTGACGTCGCCCCTGTGGTAACGACCGCTCTTCCTCGCCTCGGCCTCTCGGAACGGATTGATCGTCGGGACCCTGCGTTGTTCGCTGACCAGAGGACTGCCACTGCTGCCACGCCCGCTGACCCTTCCGGAGGGTCTGTTTGCCGGCAAAGCGCCCGCCTCACTGAGCCCGGCCTGCAGCAGTTCGCCACGAGCCGCCCACGTTGACTGGCCTTGCTCCTCTCTCTCTCCACGATAAGCCCGCTGATCCTTCCGGAGGATCTGTACACCGGCATAGAGCCCTTCTCACTGAGTCCGGCCAGGAGAGACGTCAGCCTCAACCTACGCGACACAGTCGCGCCCCCGACCTTTCCCGTTCCACCGTCAGTGCTAGACACTCGCGCTCGCCCCGCGAGCGCCGCCGGAAGGATCGTTCCCCCCGCCGGGAGCGTCGCCGCTCCCCCCGCCTCTCCTCGTCGCGCGCTCGCCTTCGCACCGTTCGATGCGTTCACCGCGTCACCGCCGTCGTCTACCTTCTTCCCGTGATCGGCACTCCTCTTCGGTTGTCCGCCGTACTTCACCCAGACGTCGTTCCCGCGCACCGGACAGGACCCCTCCTCGCTCCTTCCCGCGTTCGCCTCGGCGATCCCCGCCTCCGTCGTCGCTGCCGGCTCATGCCCGGGCTTCCCGTGAGGTTCGAGATGCGCCCCCGCCCAAGCTTCGACCTTCCGTGGTGCCTCACCCGCCTTCTCGCCACCCCCTGGACGAAGAATCCCTCAGCTTGCTGCCCGAAGACTCCGTCTCAGCCCTGTTGGAGGAGGATGCTCGCTCCCTTTCGCCCTCCGACGTCGGTGATGATGTCCCCTCGACCCTTCCGTCGTCGTCCCGGGCGGAGACCCTCCTAGCCTTGGATGAAGCCGCCAGGATCATCGCGGCCACTCTGCCAGCGGACTCCTGCCCAGCCTCTCCCCCCCTGAAGAGGAAGGCCGACGTCGAATTACCTAGACGACCTCCTCCTACGCAACCAGTCAGAGACCTCGCTCGCGTCGGACAGGGATGCGCTGCTACGGCTTCTGGCACACTTGGGCTTCCTAGTGAACGACGGTAAGTCGGATCTCTCTCCGTCCCGCCGCTTCGTGCACCTGGGCATGGAATTTGCGACCGACCTCAACACGGTGCGCCTCCCAGCCCCTCGGATCCAGAAGATTGCGGACCTAGCCGGTCAGTTAGCACGACAGGACGTGGCCCCCGCCAGAGTCTGGCTCCAGCTTTTGGGCCTGCTGAACGCCGCAGCGGACCTTATCCCCCTAGGTCGTCTCTACTCCCGGCCGATCCAGCTGCATCTCCTACTCCATTGGCGCCCGTCGTCAGGCGACTTAACGACGTTGGTTCCGGTGCCCCAGATGCTGCTGCCTCATCTGCGTCGGTGGACCGACCATTCTTGGCTAGCGTCGGGAGTTCCCCTGGCCGCCCCTCCTCCCCAGACCTCGCTTTGTGTCGACGCCAGCCTCACTGGGTGGGGCGCTCATCTCCTTCCTCGGTTCCTCTCGACTTCGGGGCCCTGGCCCGCGGACTTAGCGCACACTCACATCAACTGGCTGGAGATGCAGGCGGTGTGGCAAGCCCTGCAGTTCTGGGAGGATCTCCTCAGACACCAGGAGCTACTCGTCCTCTCGGACAACACGACTGTGGTGGGTTACATCCAGAAACAAGGTGGCACTCGCTCTCCCGACCTTTGTATGCTCCTCTACCGGATGATGCGTTGGTGCGAGGACCGGGGTATTACCATTCGAGCCCGACATCCCCGGACACCTGAATGTCTTAGCCGACTCGCTGTCTCGCCGCGGCCAGCTCCTGCACACGGAATGGACCCTTCGGCAGGACATCTTTCGGATGATCTGTGCCCGGTGGGAGACTCTCCAGGTCGACTTGTTCGCCACAAGGTGGAACCATCAGCTGCCGCTCTTCGTCTCCCCGATTCCCGATCCACTTGCCTGGGCTGTCGATGCACTCTCCATTCCCTGGGACGGCCTGGTGGCTTACGCCTTCCCCCCGACGGTTCTCGTACCCAAAGTCCTTCTCAAGCTTCGGGGATGCTCGGCGGTCCTGCTGTTAGTTGCGCCGTTCGCCTGGAACCGCTCCTGGACCACCGACCTTCTCAGCCTCGCCACGGACCCGCCCCTGCTGCTTCCCGCCCCACGCACCATGCTCAAGCAACCGCGTCAGCCGCTGTTCCACCCCTGCCCGGAGCGGCTCCTCCTTCACGCCTGGAGGTTGTGCGGCAAGCCCTCGGAGCTAGAGGCTACTCGGGTGCAGCAGTGGAGGCGATCGCTTCGGCCCGCAGACCTTCCACCATCCGAGTCTACGAGGGAAAGTGGCGAGTCCTGTGTTCCTGGTGCTCTGAGCACGGCCTGTCACCCACGGAACTGACTAATCCTCAGCTGGCGGACTTCTTCCTCTGGCTCTTTCGAGACTTAGGCCTGGCCCCCATCACCGTGAGGGGTTACCTGTCCATGATCGCTGACACTTATCGACACCTTGGACACCCAGACCCGGGCGCCTGCAAAGACTTAGCCGACCTTATGGGTCACTTCGGCATCCAGCGCCCAACACACCGCTCACTCCTTCCCCGCTGGGACCTGCCCTGGGTGCTAACGTGGTTAAATTCTGACAGATTTGAACCCTTACCTTTGGCCCGTTTCGCAGATGTGACACGAAAGACGTGCTTCCTGCTGGCCCTTGCTACCGCCTCTCGGGTGAGTGAGCTACACGCACTCTCGGCGCGGCCTACCTGCCTACAGTTCCAAGCGGACGGGTCTGTTCAACTCCTCACTGACCCTGCCTTCCTGGCCAAGAACAGGTCTCCTCTGACGGCACCTCAGGTTATCACCTTACGGCCGCTAAGAACCAACCCTCTGTCTCAGGAGACCAGGCAACAGGATCCCGTGCGCGCCCTTAGAGTTTATCTGCGACGATCTAAAGCCTTCCGCAGAGGGCGTTCGCGCCTCTTCCTACCTCTGAGACCCAGCAGGAATGACATAACAGCCCAGACGATCTCGTCCTGGCTCCGCTGGGTTATACGCTCCGCGTATCAAGATATCTCCCCGCAGGGAGCGAAGAGGCTGCACATTCGCGCACATGAGGTACGAGCCATGGCCACGAGCCTCGCATTTGACCGAAACTGCGCTGTCAAGGACATCGTGGCAGCCGTGGGCTGGCAGACTGAATCTGTATTCGCCCGCTTCTACCTCAGGGACCTGGCAGGCCAAAGAGAGAATCTCGCACTAGTAGGGGGACATCGCCGCGGCGCAACACTCCCTCCCGGCGCCACCGGCGCCGTAGGTATGCAAAATTTCGCTAAAATTGTCGGGAGGTTGCGACTGGGAGGACGGCGCTGTTACCATTAAGAGTTGCGCGGCACCCTCCTCCTCATCGCAATTCTTCCATAAAGTCATGTCATCGGTAATGTTTTTGAGGAAACAAATTCATTTTTCTCTAAAAGGTATTTTTTCGAAAAATACTTACCGATGACATGACTCGGAGGACCCTCCCTCCTGCCCCGCTTGCCGCTTTCGAGCGAAGTATCACAAAAAACTGGCCGGTCTCGTGACCGGAGCTGGTAAGGCGGGAAACGGGAGACAACTCTCGGCCCCTCTAGGGGGGGTTCCCCGAGTGCCTCCCGGGTTGTGTGGGCACACAACGGGTAAGTAGGCTAAAATTGAGCTAGAAGTAGACATTTTCCATAAAGTCATGTCATCGGTAAGTATTTTTCGAAAAAATACCTTTTAGAGAAAAATGAATTTCTCGTGAGCCCCTGTGAATCCACTGAAAGTTTCAAGGCTGGGAAATATGTCTCTTGCTCGTAATATATTGCCTCACTGACGCCTGCAGTTTGACGTATTGATCCAGTGTCATCGTTATGACTGCTTCAAGGATACATGCCATGTACAGAAGTCTAGGTGATCCTGCCTTACCAGGGCTCGAAATTAGCGGGGGCCCGGGGCCAAAAACCCGCAAAGTTGATTTCGGGCTCGGAAAGTTGAAAAACGAAGGGCCCGCTTGGCCCGCAAAATAATTCGTCTGCTACAGCTAGCTCTACTCGGCAGTTTCGTATTTGGGCCAAGGGAAGCAACCCACACCGGTGCCCTAAATTTGGACAGAAAAAAAAAAAAACAGAGAAAAGAAGCGTTATTGTATTTTTAGTTTGCTTCTGTTAACTCAAGTGCACATAAGTGTAATATGAATAGATGATTGAAAAAAAAAGGCAAAAAAAAAAAAAAAAGAAAAAAAGGCAAAATCTGTTTGTTTAACTTTAGTTTATCAGGAAGAGTACTGTTTAGTTCCCTTTCATGGTTTTGTTTTGAACTTTTGTGCATTGAGGTCAGATTTTTTGTTAGGTTGCTCATATTAAAAATTTAATGATGTGTATTGTGCAATACTCAGTCACAAAACTGAAAAGTATTATACAAGAGACTCACTTGATTTTTTTGCTATTTTGTTTAATGGCCATTTCAGGCTCACTAGTCACTGGAATATGTGTGTCACTGAATGTGTGTGTGTGTGTTTTTTCCCCTTTTTTGTTGGTAATGTTTGAAAGTGAAAGAAAAGGCAAATAAAAATGACATCACTCAGCAAAATTGGAAATTCAATTGTTTTTATTTTAGATTATGAGACAAATTGTACTTTCTACTTATTATATTGTCAATAATTCTTTTGTTTTTTGTTTGCATTATTTTTCAAAGTTGGGCCCCGAAAGTTGCTTGTGGGCCCTCAAATTTTTCAATCAAAGGGCCCGGTGGCCCCCAAAGAAAAAAGTTAATTTCTAGCCCTGCTTACTGTGTGGAAATCCTTACAGTCAAGGGCCACGATCTATTGTCTTTGACCCGATTCCAATTTAGGAATAACTCCTATGGCCACAGCAGGTACAGAGTATCTAACGACAGCTCCGAAAGTTGTGCAAGTCACTATTCAGTGTGTTATGGTAACGAAAGTGCGACTACAGTAGTTGACAAGTGTGCAAATGGTCCTTGCAGGCTGAAGTGAGTCGCAAGTGCCTCAATGCAGCAGAGCCTCACGAGGGCCCAACTCAGGCTGTGGACCTTTTCAACAGTGGTTGTTGGTTAGTTATGACTGAAATGGATATACATTTAAAGTGGATATAATGGGCTACTGGTTAAGATACTGGCCTAGTCCCAGTGAACTGGCTAGTACAGCACAACCTAGCTTGAGCGACCCCTTGTGTGAGAGAACACCAGTCCTTAAACATGGCTGTAGCCACCTAAGTGATGGTCTTTAATGACAGGTACGTACACATACCAAGGGGAATTACTCAGCGCTGGACAGACAGTTAGGTCCCCTGCCCCCGCCTATCAGGCACCCAATCGCCAGCCCACAGAGAAATACGCAGGTATATAACAAGACGATCAACTACATCCTCTTATGCCAGTGCTAGCCTCACCTTATGCCAGATCTGGTTTGTGAGTATTTAATGACAGGTGACACTGTCCGTCTTTCAAGACTTGTCTTCAGAGAGCGGCTCCGTCTTTCACTCAAGACCTCTTTCTGCTACAGTCCAGGCTTTCCGTTAACCCATATCATACTGAGGCTAAAAGCTTCAAATTTGTACACTGCCATATGCAAGCTACATTAGAGTTCTTACAGAAAAAAAAAATATAGACCAATGGCTTTAGTTCAAGGGTGGTGCCAAAATAGCTTGGCGCCAAAGAGGCACCAAGCTATTCTGGCATTACCCTTGAACTATTTTAGTCAAACTTATTTCACCCACTGGTGTATTCCAAATGATATGGGTTAACGGAAAATTACCCGCATTTGATAGGCAAACTTTGACAGGGATGGATAAAATGGAAGGTCGTCCATCCCTGAGATGGACGACTGCTGTGTTTCAAGCACGTGACTGACTTACAGCACCTCGGACAGATTTTTGTCATGCTGTCCATCCCCATGACGGACAATTCTACATCCTAGTGGAAAGTGAGACAGTCATTTAATCACGGCATGTAACTCATTGCATCCTGGGGATGAAAATATCATTTTTTTTTTAGATTTCCTTTGAGGCCTATGTCACAGTTGTAGGGACAGATCGCGCATGATAGTTCAAGGGTGGTGTCAGAATAGCTTGGTGCCTACAGGCGCCAAGCTATTCTGACACCACCCTTGGACTATCATGGTCGATCTGCATCCTGTCGTAGCATGTCTAAGCTTTGTCAGTTAATGAGGGGTGATCATTCACAAGGCTAGTCGCTCAAGACCAGTTCTGCTACAATGATTGATTATATCAGTGTTAACACACAGTGACCTCGCATCAAAATCTGTGAGTTTTCAACTGAAGATTACAAGCCAGTTCCGGCAAAAGATCAACCGTGATAGTTCAAAGGGTAGTAAGGAAATAGCTTGCTGCATAAAGACGCCAAAGCTATTCTGACACCTCCCTTCTGAGCAGTCATGGTCAATCTAAATTTTACTGTACTGTGTCTGGGCACAGTGGGTGTCTCCTTTGATTGACTGCACAGATCTGCGCAGTGAATCGAAGGAGACAACCAGTGTGTTGTGAGGGGTAAGGAATTATTTGCCGCACACTGTGAAATGAGAGAAAGTTTCAGGACAGAGAGACTGAATCAGGGACGCGATTTCAGCCAGGGTGTATACATAGTGAAGTTATATGAGGTCTAAGCAACTGTGTGAGTCAGGGATATGATTTAAACCAGCGTAAACTGCTACACTGAGTGATGTCTTAAAGCAACCTTCTACAGACAATACAGGCTGATAGTTCACACAAAATCTTCTTTTTACGTTCTTGTATGCCTTTTGATGCTGCGCAGGAGGGCTAAATTATGACTCAAGAAGATTGAATGTCGTACAATGAAAGACCTTTCTGCACTTCTCCTTGGCTAGGTAGGAAAATCCTCGATGAGCAAAAGGGCCTTCTGTTATGCGCGGCTTACTCACATGGTTTGTGAAAAGATGGGTAGATAAGTCATAGTTAGGGCAGGACAAACATTGAGCACCTGTTTTCTTGGGTTAGCAAATTTTAGCACTCAAAGCATTGCCTGAGAAGACAACTTTAACCCTCTGGCCGTTGGTAGCTCATTTGCTCAAGGTGATTCCTGCAGGAATCATCTCGACCAAATAGGCTACCGAGAGCTAAAGTGTCAACCCCCTTGTGCGTACAGCCTCAAAAACTGTTGACAGCTTTCGTGGCTGCACCCTCATTGGGGGATTGGGAGGGGGGGGGGGGGGGTGTTAACAAAAATTGGTGCGTCAGGGATATGATTTCAGCCACAGGGTACATAGCCACGGTACATGGTGACTTTCACAACCGGAAACCCCGCATGCTTTTCAGACTCCTCTTCCCGTCACTTACGTTGCTGTGGGACTGAGCCGTGGGCTCGCCGATGACTAGTTTTATGTAGTTGCTGTGTTCGTAAGGGGATGCTATGGTTTTCGCGCGAGTCACAGGGCTTCGACGTGCGCTCCCAGCCGCCGCCTTCAGGGTGAGACGAGGCGTCGACAAAGCCACGCTGTGCTTGCAAGTCGCGCAGTGCTGTCAGTTTAGGCAACGGCAGAGATGACCCCAGGGTCTTAGAGGGAGAGAACTCATGCTAGAGAGAGAGGAGAGAAAGGGCAGCAAACTCAGTGCAAGCACACAAGTTACGGTGCTCGGTTAGGACCGCCAGCCAAGCATGCAAATGTCAGGATCAAGCTGCAAAGAAAATCATTAGCCACAGCAAAAAATTCCGTGCCAGCAACAGAGAAAGGTATATGATCCTTGAAATTACTTAACACTGACAGTGATAGTTATGCAAACCTGAGAGGAACTTACGAGTACAGCACACTACCCACCAAATCTTAACCCTCTGAACCCTAAGGCCACATTTCCCAAATTCTGTGGGTGTCATCTAACTACTATACTATACCTGTTGCAGGAGATGGGTCAAGCATGATAATTCAAGGGTAGTGCCAGATTTAGCTTGGCGCCTGTCGGCGCCAAGATAATCTGGCACTACTCTTGAATTGTCATGGTCGATCCACCTCCTGCTGTAGGGAGTCAGGGTTAACACATTTGAGACGCGCTGTATCTAGACACATGGATTTATGACACGTATCCGAATGTCACACGTCTCCAATGTATTGAGACACTGAGTCTAACGCTGAAAACAGAACACTTATCAATACAGTAACATAGGAAGTTGTGACATGACTTTAGGTGTAATCAGGTTAATGAAAACTTTACTGGGTGCTGATCTAAGGTCGATTTGAGATTCTGGACTTTCCAACACAGAACAACACAAGCAGGCTTGGCCAGAGTGAAGGGAAACAAAATCTTTTAACCCTTTGGCTGTCGGCAGCACTTTTAGTCACGATGATTCCTACAGGAATCATCGTGACAAAAAGTGCTACCGACAGGCAAACAGTTAATCCCATGACTTCTACAGACAATACCTTGCGACTGAAAAACGTGTGCAGTTACGTTTTTTTCCCCTGCAGTTATCGTCAGCAGCAGCCAATGAGTTAAGATTATCTGTGGCAACCAGTTTCATTGTTCTGATATGGTGGGATGTTATTGACCTGTGGGAAACGTGCCACTTCTACCAACCCTATTGTCTTACCCACCCCCAACCCTCCCCCCCCCTCTTCGCCACCCCCTCCCCCTCCCCCCCCACCCCCTTCCCATTCCTTGTTCTACTCATCACCTAGTGTGTGTTATGTGTTACTTGTTTCACCACATGCTACACAAAATGATTGTAGAAACATTAGTGCAAACCCTGTCCACTTTGTTGAGCTGTTATTGGTAATGCAAATTGTGGACTAGGCGAGGGAGTGAATGTGAGTTGCCCCTGCATCGGCATGATAGATTTTGCTTTGCGTTATTTACTTTGTTGTAGCAACAATAAAGCTATCTTGAATCGTGTTGGAAGATGGATGTTTGGTGTCCAAGACATTCTGAAAGCTAGTGACTCGAAAATCGTGATGACAGTTTTAATAAGTCTACATGAACAGACCTGGCAGAATTAAAATTCTGATTTTTAAGTATCGTGAGTTGTTTTTGATGTGACTGCGAATGATTAGAAATACCCTTGTGCATGCAGCCAGAACAGCAGTGCCTGTCTTGAGCGACCACCCTTATGAGAGATCACCTGTCTTTAAAGGACTCAAGAATGGCAGAAAGTGTCACCTGTCATTAAAGACCATCATTTAGGTGGCTGTCGCTGTAACTGTGGCTGCAAGAGACATAGATCCTCATGAGCCCCCGCAAATGCGGGGGCTCATGAGGATCTATGCCTCTTGCAGTGTCTCCACCTAAATGATGGTCTTTAATGACAGGTGACACTTTTTGCCTTCCAAGACTTCTCTTGTGAAAGAACATGTCTCCTTCGGCTACATGCATAAGAGGAACATTTTTTACCGCTACTTACTACTGGTTGTGAGTTTCATGTGAATCTAGCGATCGAGCGGCAGAAAGTGCAGTTTACTCACGTTCATTTTGCCTGTTGTACACTTTGCAAACAAAAAACAAAAAACATTCAACAGTCTGAATTTCAAAAAAGCTTTACCACTAGGGTAGTTTCTCAGCATACCACACAGGTTCAAAATGATCCATGATGTTATTTTTGGGTCACCTACATACAGCAAAACCTGTTTGGAATGACCATCCTGTCATTCAAGACCATCAGTTATGTGGCTGTAGCTTCATAAACGATGGGCTTAATTGACATGTGATACTTTTGCCACTCTAGACTTCTCTTCAAAACCACCTTTTTTTTCTTGCAAAAAAAGGTAGTTGCTCAAAAACAGGTTCTGATGTACACTATGGCTGAATTTTGTCCATGATATTGGTTCTTTTATATGCCTAAGGGCCTGACAATTGAGCTTGTACTGACATGCAACAACCACTGCGCCACCGCATGCGCAACCACCCCACACACACAATACAATATTGTGGCGTGCGCAACCACCACACACACTCAATACAATAACACATTAATGTATTAACTCATTCTACCCCATCACCGAAATCCCCAAATTTTGCCGTTGTCCTCTGAAGACTGCATTGCAGTGCAGGACACAGATCAACCATGATAGTTCAAGGGTGATGCCAGAATAGCTTGGCGCCCATAGGCGCCAAGCTATTCTGGCATCACCCTTGAACTATCATGGTCAATCCTTATCTTGCTATGATGTGTCTGGGGTAGAAAGAGTTAAGTGTGTGTGGTGGTCACGCATGCGGTGGCACGGCAGTCGTCGCATTTCAGTAAAAGCTTGATCGTCAGGCCCTTATGGTTATAAGGGTAGCTGAACTGCCTTATTTTCATAACTTCATTTTCTGTGTGTGGGGCGGAGTGTGTACATGTATGTGTGCACTTCTTGTCTGAGAACATTTTTACTGTGTTTGTATGCTTGTGTATGATTTCACTCTCTTGGGCATGCAGCCCGCACATACTGTCAACTCATTTGAGACGTGCTGCCTCGGGATACGCAGCTTAAAGCCGCATGTCCCGAGGCAGCACATCTCGAATGAGTTAACAGTACCCAGGGCTGCAATGCACAAGGAGGCTAAAACTTCCCCTTTGCGGACTAATAATTTTTGGGGACAAGACTTGTGTGTGCAAAAACATCAGCTCTAAATGGTGCAAGTTTGGGGAGCAAGCAACAGGCAGGATGAAAAATCTGGCAGGCACAAAAGGAGTCGTTGACAAAAGCATGCCGTTTGGAAGAAAATGTACATTCAAAACCGAGAAACTAAAAAAAGATGGAAACACGATCACACCACCAAGACAAAGCGGAAGAATACAGACTTTAGAGAAAACATGGCACAGAAGCATTTTGCGGAGATCAAGGAAACACGACACCAGGTTTAAGCACAGGCAGTGGTCGAAAGGCACGTGGAGAGCATCGGTCTCTGTAGTGTATCCAGTGTAAAGAAGAAACGGATACTCTACACGCGTCTTGTCCACAGCCTATTGTATTAACTAAGAAAAAGATGTCCCGGATCCATTTTTTTGTCTGACAAAAATTGTGCACAACAGTCTAGCTATTCATGTCCCTTTCACAAGGTTAATTAACCCACTTAACTCCAGGTGAAGGTGCCAATGGCTCGACCAGGGTAATTCAAGGGTAGTGCCAGATTAGCTTGGTGCCTAACGGTGCCAAGCTAATCTGGCACTACCCTTGAATTATCCTGGTCGAGCCATCTCCCTGCTGTAGGGCGTTGGGATGAAGTGGGTTAGTGTGAACTAGTTCACAAAACCTGATCCTCACAT
The DNA here is from genome assembly GCA_036245525.1 of Semisulcospira habei. NCBI lineage: Eukaryota > Metazoa > Mollusca > Gastropoda > Semisulcospiridae > Semisulcospira > Semisulcospira habei. The sequence continues at coordinate 58,770,884 of BTPG01000002.1, read as the reverse complement.
CAACATCTATTTCATCACGCAAATGAACGAACAAAATACATGTAAAGTAACCAGGGCATCTTTTTTGCATGTTCATCGAAACAACAATTCATTAATTAACCATCATCATGCATGCAGCCGGCGGTACGGATTACGGTACGGGTGGCTGCGTGCATGAAGGGGTTAACAAGACTACACATTTTTTCACATTTTAACTCCTTGCGTTTTCTCTGCAGAGCAGTATCATCGGCAGCAATCAAGGGGAGACCTAAGCACTGTGCAACTAAAATATTTTTAAAAAAATTTTTTTAAATACAATAGAAAAAGTGTATGCAACCTACGTGAGACAACATTTCTTACCTCGGTGTCTCCAGATGACAGCCCGTTGGTGGAGGGTTCCGCCCCAGGGGGGGTGACTGGGGAATACACCTTCTTCTCGACCGTCTTGGAGGGGGAAACGGCTGACGCAGAAGAGGGACTGGTTTCAACTAACGAGGATTTTTTGCTGCTCACTTCAGGGCTGGCAAGAAATGGATAGAATTAGACTTTATTGTCAACTATATGACTTCATGCAATGGAAAATTTCCTTCATACCCACAAAGTGCAGTCTCAAACACATACGTGCCCATGTACACCCATCACACTGTGTAAGGCGACTCATACTATCACCATCATTTGAAATACAGGAGTGAAAACTATGACTGTCAGGTAAGTCTTTGATAATCAACCTTTCTTTCTTTGTTTAATTGTTTGTAGTTCATATCCCCCCCCCCCCCCCCCTCCCTAACAACCTCCCCCATTTAGTGCCACTCCGACAGGTGCCAAGCTAATCTGGCACTACCTTTGAATGATCATGGTCGATCTATATCCTGCTGTAGTGGGTCAGGGCTATAGTCCTGCACTGAAAGTGTCTCCAGCTCAAAGCACTCCCCAGTACTGTGCTAGCGATAGCTCAAATGGTAGATCATAACCTGTTGTGAGCATGAAAAATGTGGTCTTAACCCTCTTAGCCCCAAGCTCCCATTTCTAAAATTTTGGAGGTGCTGCCTAACGACTATGTACCCATTGCGGGAGATGGATTGACCATGATATTTCATGGGTAGTGCCAGATTAGCTTGGTGCCTGAAGGCGCCAAGCTAATCTGGCACTACCCTTGAATTATCATGGTCATGCCATCTCCTGCTGTAGGGATCTGGGGCTAAAAGGGTTAAAAAGGCAGGTGCTCTCCCAAGAAGTCTTGAAGAGAACAGAGTGGCACCTGTCATTCAAAGACCTTTAAAGATGGTCACTCGAAACAGGCTCGGCTGTGTACACAGGAAGCTTACTTGACGGTGATGACATCTTCATTTAGACTGAGTCGTTTGATGTTCTTGAGCGAGGCGGGCTCTGAGCGCTGGTGGTCGCTGCTGTTCTGAGTGGGTTGCATATTGTCTTTGCTGCGTCGCATCTGAACTGGTGGGTCACCACCATGATTCACCGCACGGTACGTGGTGATGGTCGGGGCTTGTTGCAAAGCACCATCCTGCAGTGAATTAGAAATTAATCACCAGACAGCAAAATCCCAGACCATGCAATTTTAATAATATAAGCCCCTCATAGCTCCCATTCCCCATCAACTGGAGGTCCGTAGCTGATTTCAGACTACACTGGGACTCTCAAAGAAGTAAGCAAAGAATCGGTTTCGTTCGAGCACAAATGTTTTGCCATGTCTGAGATCATGCATATATAAGTACTAGTATTAACTTTCACATTCTGAATAATACTCGCAATATACAAATTCAGAGAGGACCAAGTCTTATCGTCAAATGAAGGAGATTTCTTAGCTGGGCAAGGCCAAGTCATGTTTCTGGCAACCCAAATTGCAAATACAAATTTCACAATAGCACAAGCGCCATGTAGTTTAACAAAGGGCTGCCAGAGAAACGATTGGTCTGCCAGATTTCACTTGAGATGGCAGTATGATTAGTGACTTTGCTCTGTAAACGTTTGGTCCTCCCTGCACACTGAAACACTTCAGTGCCAGTGGATGCAGACTGCGATTTCCAAATCATTGAAAATTCAATGTCAAAGATACCCAGCCCTCTCATACCAAGTGGTTCCATCAAGAGGCATAGATCCTCATGAGCCCCCGCAATTGCGGGGGCTCGTGAGGATCTATACCTCTTGCAATCGGGTGGTGTTCAGTTTTTCTCAGCAGTGAAAGGAGTCACAACCCAACACACACATGAGCTGTCCTCGAGAGACTGCAAAACAGGTCACGAGACAGATCATGATCAACCGCGACAGCTCAAGGGTGGTGCCAGAACAGACCCGCACCTGAAAGGGTCACGCAATTCTGGCACCACTCTTGAAGTACCACGATCGATCCCCTTCTTGCTGTAGTGCTGTCAGGGCCGAACGGTTGAACTCCAGACACGCCTCATGCGGATCTGTGGCAAAAAGCCGAGGAGTAAAGCAGTCCTTTCCCATCTGCAAGATGCAAAGATTCTCATGAGCCCCTACAGCTCATGACAATCTGCGCCTCTTGCCAGCAGCGGTATCGGCTCTCAATTACTGACTCGGCTTTTTGCCGAGTGTCCGGATGCGGCTCATATCTAGTTAACTGGGTTTCTTGTCTCATGCATGGAATGTATTATAAGGGGTCTGTTAGCTGGCAATGTTATAAGACTAGAAACAGCGAGCAAGAACGTGAACAGAACGCAAGCACAAACGAAAGACTGTTATCCAAACAAACATTGGGAAGGAAGCAATTTAGAGCACAAGGGGATATCACAGCACACAAAGGTAAAACATAAAGAGGATCCAGAATCTATGAACCAGTAAACAACAAATAGCAAACCCCCTCAGAATTTAATTCGAGTTACAAGTAACAAAAGTTGATGTTGGTTTCTTCGTTAATGCACATTAACCTCATTGATGCATACATCCACCAGTACTTTTGTTAACAGTTTGGCTGTCAGTAGTGCTTTTTGTTGCGATGATTCCTGCAGGAATCATCCCAATGAAAAGCGCTACCGACAACCAAAGGAATAAAAGCACAACCAACAGTCGACTGTCAGGCAAACCTGAAGCGCTGGCAGCAACCATGCAGTGCTAGCAGCGCAATGCTTCCACACTAACAGCCGGGCTTAAACCCTTTTCATCCTGATACACCCACTGCCTGATATAAATTAGACCATCATAGTTCAAGGGTGGTGCCAGAATAGCTTGGCGCCTGCGGTGCCAAGCTATTCTGGCACCACCCTTGAACTAAAATGCATGATCCATATCCTGATCTGTAATGTAGCCTTCATAGGACAATAAGCCAGTTTTCAAAAATTCTGCCTCAGGATGTAATGGGTTAAATGCTGCACTCAGCTGGTGACCTGTGCATATACCGGTAAACTGCTTGTGTCCCTAAGTTACGGTGGCTGCATCCTCTAGGGGGTTAAAACAGAATTAGTTGACAGAATTTATTACAAACTTTTGCAGCCACACCATAAAGAGCAAAAATATATACACATCACACTGAAAATACACACACAGATTACCTGCTTCTGAACGGCTTTGGCGGTGGTGATTTTGGGTGTGTTAGTGACGTGGCCGTCCTAGTGAACACAACAACAACGGTCAAAACAAAAAAAACTGTGCCAAGCTCCGACACAGGGCTCCTGTGATTTAACCTCCTTGTGGCTGCAGCCACCGGTACTGTTCACAGTACCTGCGGCCGCATGTACCAGGAGGTTAAAAGAAAGAAAGAAGAGGCGTGGGTATTGAGGCTCTGAGGAAGACAGAATGGCGAGCTACAGTAACTCCTTCACTGCCAGTAGATACAGACTGCATTTCAGAAACGTCTGTGAATTCAAAGCGATAAAAAGCTCCAGCGGTCAGATTTTGGGCACATTTTGTTTCTGAAATCTGTGTTGGTTCAACGCCCAAAGACCAGATCCAAGGAGCATGATTCAAGTGGTCGCAAGGCATGGATCTCATGAGCCCCGCAGTCGGAGGCTCATGGGATCTATGCCTTGCAGGTGGATCGCGTTCCTTTCTCAGCAGTGAAGGGTTGTACATGGAAACGTGACCTGGATAAAAAAGAGACCCTTTAACGTCTGCTACAACGTCAACCAGCCTAACATTTTAGAGGGGACTCATACTGATACCGATGCCACGATATTGGACGCTCCCTTTGTGATTGCATTTGAAGGCATGGCAGCAATAACTGAGTCTGTACTGAATGGGCGGTCCGTGCGCAGTGGTTAGGCCTGCCCAATGCTATGGTGCGAGGTCGATTAGGGTTCGGCGTCGGATTTTTCCTCTAGTAGTGTCACCGTTAATTCGGGTGGACCGTCGGGGTTCTTTCTCCGGGTACTCGGCTCTTCCTCCCCTCCACTTTGGTATCAGCTTCAGCCCACTTAATCAAATTTCAAATACAAACGATTTTGAATTTCCAAAAACTTCAGTAGCTCGCTTGAGCTTGCCCTTAGCACCACGTGAAAGTTCTGTGTTTATGTACAGTGTGTGAGTGAATGCGCGTGATTCACGTGAGCGTGCTTGTTGGATTCAGTTCGCGGCGGCGCTTTGAGCCGATTTTCAATTGGGATAAAGCGCCTATTTAATGCGCTTATTATTATTATTATTATTATAATTTGACTGGATGGGAATATGGAGAAAGTATACATCCAAGTCCTGTCCACCGGGAGACTCACACCAAAGAGATCTTGACCACCAGTGTGGAGATGATGTCCCTATTTCATACCAATACTGAGGTCATGAAAGAAGAGAAGAAAAAATAATGGAGTCATCTAAAAAGAGTCAGTACATCTTTCTGGGCTGCTGCTCTGAAAAGCGCTGAATACATATGCATGCCTAAAAGTTGGAAATTTTGGATTTCAAGAAATCTATAAATGATGGGGGCCATGGGGGTTGAGGAATCAGTCCCCTAGCTAAGCCCCCCTGAAAATCTTGAGAATCTGAACAATTTTGGACAAAAACTGGATTTTTTTTTCTTCAAATTTTAACAATTTTGGGTGAAAACTGAAGCAAATTTTCGCTCTCTGAGAAGAGAAATTATGTATCTGACAAAGAATATATCCCCCCCCCCCACCCCCTCCAAAATAAAAGCCCTTTTCTAATTGTAAAATTTAAAAAAATCTGAAGAGGACTTAAATTCTGAAATTGCTCAAAATCAGGAGTTTAAATTATAAATTTGGGAATTCCTGACTTCAGGCAGTCAACTTCCCACCAAGCACATGTACTCGTCTCTGGGATACAATTTTGTCCAGTATACATGGGATAACAGATATTCACAATCAAAGGTTTACACGACAGAACGTGTATCATCATATCAGTCCCTGGTCCAGCCCCTGGAATCACCAAGAGGCACAGATTCTCATGGGCCCCTGCAGCTGCAGGGGCCCATGAGAATCTGTACCTCTTGCGGACCCTGACTGGGTCCTCGTGTCCCGAGAACTCTGATGTCGTCATTCAGGGGTCAAGCGTACGACCGGCATTGTTTCTCATGAGCGTGGGGTGGGGGTTTAGAAAAATAGTTCTCTGGTACATAAGTACATCTGAGCTGTGACGGTTAACCCCTTCACTGTCAGCTGACTGCGTTTCTGAAACTCTTTGCTAACTGACCATCCAAAAACCCCAGCCCCTGAAGAAAGGTGGATGCAAGATGGCGTCCGTAAGAGGCATAGATCCTCATGAGCCCCCGCAACTGCAGAGGTTCATGAGGATCTATGCCTCTTGCAGTGGGATTGTATTCACTTCTTCTCAGCAGTGAAGGGGTGGATACTTAAAGTGTAGGCTCCTGCTGAGAGAAGTAGAAACGTAACTACAACAAAATATGGGACACACACACAAAAAATCGCAAATTTAAATAATTATAATTATCTCAAAGAATGGGTACTGTGTCAGTGCCCCCCAACATAAAAGTTAAGCATGAAAATAAAATCGACAAAAAACATAATAAACAAAATAATAATGAAAAAACACACTCAAAGTTCAAGAGTCAAGCATATTAGGATAGTAACGTGAAAATTTGACTAGAAAAAAAGTCTGTGTACTGCTAATCAAAATAAAAATCACTTAATCAGCAAATGAAATACAGCACACCACAATGATATAAAAAGCCGATAAAAGGTAGCCCCCGCTTAACTAAAAAACAAAAAATCCAAATGTAATATTTCAAAGCACAATCATTACAATAGACCACTGCGAAGTTCAGCTGCCATAATGGATTTCGCGCATGCGCAACTCAGAAAATTTTGAGTGCACAACTGATTAAACAATGTGTGACCTGGCTGTGTTGTCGATCTTCAAATTAAAACTGCGGAGCCCAAAAGCACTGCTGAAAAGCTATACCATACCGTGCTAGCAGCCTCGACCTCTACTCACACAAACTGCTCGGCCAGGTAAATGGAATTCAAGAATGCAATCGCATGGTTTTGCTTCATAGTGTTGGAACTCTACAGTGGTCCAATTAACTGAACACAATTTTGCAAATCAAAATCAACATTTGGCGAAAGACCCATCAAAGACTTACAGCAAAATGACCTGGAAATAAAACGTGTGCTGGTCTGTGGTTTTGGACCTTGCGGCCGCAGGCCGTAAGGTCCAAAATCACAGACTAGCACACCAGTAACCATTAACCTCCTTGTGCGTGCAGCCACCGGAGCTGCTTACAGTACGCGTGGGTGCACGCACACAACGGTTAAAATAAAAATTGTATGCCGCAGAATCAAAATGGCACGACGGGGCGTCATGACAGATACCTGTAGGGAGATGAGGATCGGTTCCCTGTTCTGTCCTGAGATCCACTCGTCGGCCGTTAGTGAAGGAATGGCGGCCGCAGTCGGTGGAAATATGTCCTCTTGGAAACCGTCCGTCTGAAACGAGAGGAGGGGAGTCATTCATAGACGTAACTCCATGGCTGTTGGTAGCTTTTTTTTTGTCATGATGATTTCTACCCTTTGGCCGTCGGAGGCAGTTTTTGTCACGATGACAAAAACTGCTAACGACAGCCAAAGGGTTAACGTGTAACTTGAAACTTCTTCTTGAACAAGAGAGTACAAATGTACTGATTCACACTCCAAACAACTGCCACGTTGTCGGCGAACATCTGCCCAAACTAACGGGTGTTAGAGGTGATTGTGTTCAGACACTCACTTTGCGAGGCACGATCATGGAGATGGGCTCCACCAGGTTCTTGGCAGCGTGGAGTTTGTAAAAGCGGGTGATCTCACACCGCGCGATATCACAGCCGCGCTTTGGCATCATACCTGGAAAAAAAAAGAGATTCTGAATAGCAACCACGCCTAATGCCTCATGGATTCTAGCAACAGTCTCAATGTGACCAGAAGCCATAATTTCTTTGCACATCTTAACAACTGGTATGTTGCCGATAGCACCCAACAGAATTTCTGAATGGGGTGGGGGGAGAGGGTGTGGGGGGGGGGGGACACAGACAGGGGCCGCTGAGATGGGTGTGTGCAGGGTGCGAAATTAACGGGGACGGAGGAGGTGGGGTGGAGGGGGGACGGGGGGAGAGGGGGGGGGGGGGTGCAACACCCCAGAAATCAGCGCTCCGTCCCATGCTCGGTTAAAGCTGGGGCCACATCTGCCCCATCAACATTTTCAGTCTGTGAATTACAACCTTTTTCTTGCTTCTCTACTATCGTTTTCTAGGCGCTTTTGTTTGTTTTCTCTCCGCCATGGGACCAAATTGGATTGTAATAATAAACATTTCTCAAAACTTACGCTTAAAATGGGACTGAACCAAAAGCAGACCAAGGGAAGCTACTCGATGGGCGCTAAGTTTTGCTTCTCCGCCCCAGCATTTGCTGTGACTGGGGCCCATGGGGCCCCAAGCTGAAAAGGTTAATTTCGAACCCTAGTGTGGGAGTGAGTGTGTGTGTGTGGTTGGGTGTGTCTGCGTGTGTCAGGGGGGAAGCTCATGGGCGAGTACAGCGAGCCTCTGATACAATAAAATGCCAAGAGACCCCAACATTCGGTTATAACCAGATTGTGATACCCCAACTTTCGGTTATAACCAGATTGTGATAAGAGGAGTCAATTACATACAACTTTTACAAGACGTTTGGTTGGGGCCACTGAAAACGGGGTTGATATTTGCTACTTTTGTTATGTGACACTGGCATCTGCAACTCCGTATGCACAAGGTCATTGGGCCAATATCTGCTGGAGTGGACCGTTCATTGCTGTGCACATGTCATATGCAGCAGATGTCGGCCCTCTGACCTAAAATACTGGGAAACTTGACTGTACAAAGGTAAGTTACTTACCTAGCCCTCTTTGAGGTGAAGAAGACTGATAAACATTAAGAAAATGAAAACAAGAATCTGTGTCGGCCAGCTCAAAATAGCGAATGTTGCCGTCACCCTGTAACAGCAAAACAAAACGTGCCAGTTTCTGCTTTAACACTTCATAGTTCAATGCCAGCTAGCAGAAAAAAGATATACAGATAAATAAATGACAATACTTTTTTTTTTAAGATGACACCATAATAACAAAAACAAAAATAATAGTAGTAATAAGAATAAGAATAATAATCAAACTCTGTATTATCCGTTCTAGTTGGGGAGTAAGTTGGGGGTTTTATGCTTCTTTTCTAACCTTCTTCTTTTCTAACCTCTCCTGTGGTGATTCAAGCAGACTTTTTATGAATGGACACAAGCGTTGAATAAATGGTATAAATACTGAAGAATGGGATAAACTTGAAAAGGTCTCCGTCTTCCAAGTGGATGCACTGTGAGCAAAAGATCCTCATGCCTATGTCAGCATTAGCTGGCCCATGCACACCCATTCACGGGCCAGCTAAGACTGACGTCAGCTTGATGTTCTGTGCATCACTGCAATGTTTCCCCTTCTTAACCCTTTTCATCCTGGTACACCCATTGCTTGAAATAAATGTGACTGATAGTTCAAGGGTGGTGCCAGAATACCTTGGCGCCTGAGGCACCAAGCTATTCTGGCACCACCCTTCAACTAAAACAGTTGATCTATCTCCTGATCAGTAATGTAGCCCTCGTAGGGCAATAAGCAAATTTCACAAAATCAGCCTGAGGATGTAATGGGTTACGCCCACCTAAATTCAGAAAGACAACAAAGACAACGCAAAAAAAACATAATCCAACGAAATTGCACCCAGGTACTGCATTATGAGAGGTTGACCTGTAGATTAACCTGCTTGCGAGTGCAGTCACCAGTAATGTTAACAGTCCTGTATTTAACCCTTTGGCCGTCGGTAGCGGTTTTTGTCGTGATGATTCCGGCAGGAATCATCGCGACAAAAACCGCTACCGACGGGCAAAGGGTTAATAAGCATTCACTTTTTCCGACCTTGCCAGCGAGAAAGAGCACCCTTGTGTCGTAGTCGAAGTACGGTAGCAGTACTCCGCAGGACGAGTCCACATCGGTCGTGTGAAGTGCCGTCTTGCACTGTCTCTGAAAACACAGCATGAACAGGATTAGCGGACTTTACTGCCCAATACGCACCTTCGGCCAAGTGTGTGGGCCAACTTCCCTTGAAACAACGTCAATCTTACCATGCTTTCTCCGACCACATTTTTAACTTTTTTAATTATTGTGTAAATTAACCCTTTGACCATCAAAACTAAACGACTTCCAATCCACAGAATGGAAACTATTTAGTTTTGGGACTCACTGGGTTAATCCCATCAACACTTTGACTGTCGGTAGCCTGTTTTGTCGAGGTGATTCCTGCAGGAATCACCTTGACAAAACCTGCTACTGACAGCCAAAGGGTTGAAACTATCTCAGATGTAATAAAAGCACTCTGATCATGTAAATTTAACTTCACTTAAAACAACCCTTGGACATAACAACATACACATATGCCGTAGAAGTTAGCAATGGCAAGTTTGTAAAGTAACGATTTGTTTTCTGTCAAAACTGTTTACCATTGAAAAATAAAGTTTCATCATCATCATCACCCCAGGCATCCTGTTACGTCAACAGTCTACTGTAGAATGGCAAGGGGTGACTATAAAAAAAGCTGCGACTTACGAGATCCCACAAAGCCAGCTGCCGTTCGCTCATCTGCGAGAAGCCAGTGGTGGCCACGCGGTTGTTGTCCACAAACACGACTTTCGACGCCTTGGGGCCGCGGTGGGAAGGAACCTCCTGCAAACAGAATACACATGAATTTAACTTGTTCAATGCTAAAAAAAAAAAAAAATGAACACCACCCGACTGCAAGAGTTAGGTATAGATAGTGCAGGTGCTCATGAGGTTCTATGCCTTTTGATAAAGTCACTGTGAATCCATGTTCCTTTGACAGCTGGGAATTTTTGACATTGAATTTAGAATTATTTTGAAAGAAAACAAGAAAGGCAAAGCCCTTATAGCTCAAGTGTATGACCAACCCACCGTACCCATGTGTGACAATAAGGGATGGCTTCTGCACCAACAAAATCCATGTTTTCTCAAAATTGATCAGTTTGCACACATCTGTAAAATCGCCATGACCCTTGACCTTTGCGCCGAGTTAACTAAATTAGTATACACAGGAAGGTCTTATCATCAACTACCTTTGTGCCAAATTTGATTGAAAAGTTTGCAAAAATGTTGATAATAACCACAATTCTATCAAAAATGGACATTTTACACCCATTCGCCAACCTCTTGTGACCCTTGACCTTTCTGAGGGGTCACCCAAATTAGTATGTATAGATAGGTCTTACCATCAGGTATCTCTGCACCAAGTTTGGGTATGAAGTTGTGAATAGTATTAGAGAAAAAACATCTTTTGTTAAAATATGGCTATTTTTTTACCTATTTCCTGAGCTCTTGTGACCCTTGACCTTTCCGAGGAAACAACCAAATTAGTATGCATAGAAAGGGCTTACCATCAGGTATCTTTGTACCAAGTTTGCATTTGAATATGTGAATAGTATTTGAGAAAAATATAAATTATGCCAAAATATAGCTATGTTTGATATATTTCCCGGCCCCTGTGACCTTGACCTTGTCAGAGGTCACTGATATCAGCATGTTTAGAAAGGTCTTGCTACAAAGTATCCTTGGGCCAAGTTTGAAGACTGTGGCTTGAATAGTCTCCGAGAAAATGCCAACGTTAAAGTCTACCGACGACAGCGCACGGATGACAAGACGACGAATGGACGACCACTGGCCCAGAACATAGACTCACTTTCGCTTGGCACGTGAGCCAAAAATCTGTGTCTACTGGCGGTTAAGGGGTGTAACACTTTTCCGCCAAGACCATAGCCCCAAGAAGCTTCACTGCCAGTGGTCGTAGATTTAATTTTTGAAATATCTGTTAACCCATTACATCCTGAGGCTGATTTCGTAAAATTTGCTTATTGTCCTGCGAAGGCGATATTTCAGACTAGGATATAGATTAACCATTGCAGTTCAAGGTTGGTGCCAGAATAGCTTGGGGCCTCAGGCGCCAAGCTATTCTGGCACCACCCTTGAACTATCACAGTCACATTTATTACAAGCAATGGGTGCATCAGGATGAAAAGGGTTAACCCTTATCATTCGGAATACCCCAGTGTGTGAAATAAGTGTGACTAAAATAGTTCAAGGGTGGTGCCAGAATAGCTTGGTGCCTCTAGGCGCCATGCTATTCTGGCACCGCCCTTGAACTAAAGCCATTGGTCTATATCCTTATCTGTAAGTACTATAGTGTCGCTTGCGTAATGGCAGTGTACAAATTTTAGCCTCAGTATGATATGGGATAACTCAATAAAAGGAAAAGAGGCCAAATCGTCCAAGGAACGTGGAACGGATACAAAGTGGTATCCACAAGAGGCACAGATTCTCATGAGCCCTTGCAAATGTAGCACACATGCACACACACACACACACACACCCATATCCCATCCTCACCAAATTCCTCTGCACGATCACCAGTTGTGCTTTGTTGTAACTGTTTCTGATGGTGGACAGTATTTCAGACGATCAGCAGGGAGGACCAAATATTCTAGCACTGCCATCCAAATAAAATTTGGGAGTCCAAACAATTTTGTGTGTACATATGTCATGAAATTTGCAATCTCCTTACATATATGACAACAGGCGAGTGGATTGGGTCCACTCGGAAGGCAGATACATAAGAAAGAAAATAACAAGTGTCAAAAACCCTACTGTGAACGCAAAACAAAACATCAAACTCATTACAAATATTGCTTTACCAATTGAAATACAATTCTTTATATACTGATGAGGGGAAAAATGCAACATTTTCAGAATCATCAGAAACACTAACGTGTTTCCGATAATTAAAAAAATGTTGCATTTTTGGACCAGCAAAAGAAATGCGGCATTTTTGGAATCACTGGAAACACTCCAAAAATGTCACATTTCTTCTGCTCGTGAGAATACAAGCAATTTTCTTACAGCAGCCACAGCAGCCGCGCGTGGGTCGATGGTGCGCAGCTTCTTGTCTTTGGACGTGGTGGCGAAGAGGGATCCATCGTGGCTCCAGGCCAGGGAGAAAATGGTGTCTGTGTGGCAGTTGATGATGTTCACTGGCTCCGCCTGTTCCACGTTCCACAGGATGCACTGGACGTAAAGCATGATTTTCCTTTAAAATGATGCTCACAAAAAGAAATTAACCCCTTCACTGGCAGAAAAATGTTTAACCGCAAGAGGCACAGAACTTCATGAGCCCCCGCATATGCGGGGGCTCATGAAGTTCTTTGCCTCTTGCTGACTCTACCCATGTCTGTGTGCCTTGGACTGATGGGATCATTCAGTCTTGAATCGGACCTGCTTTGAAAGATCTGTAACATAGTGAACTGAACTCAGTGTCTGATCTGTACTCACCATCACTATATTTCACAGCAATCTATACTCACTATACTGTATTTGACATTGGCTTGCCACCGGTTGTACTCTTGACATGCTGCACCCGACTGCTGGTGGGGTAAGTTTATTGTCTATTTTATTTGATTATTATATTTTTGATTATTATAATTATGATCATATGTATGTCGGATTAGAATGATTTTTGTGTTTGGTGTTAGGATTGAATGGTGTCGTTTGATTATGTTTATAGCATTCTCCCTGATCAATCTGTTGTAGACTGCGTGAGTCTTGGAGCAGATTGATCAGTGTGTGCTCTTTAATATTTATAGTGTTCATTCTTAAGTGTATTTTGTAGATTGTTCTGGTTTTGATTCGGAATCATTTGGTTTTGTAACTATTTTTGTCAATGTTATCGATTTATTATTTTGTGTGCATGGTTACATGATTTATATAGAAAAGTGAATGTTATATTTATTTATATCAGTTATATTTATGTGGTGTTAATATGTACTTTCAATGTTTATTTATTTATGTTGATTTGTCTTTGTCAGGGTTTTGCTTAATAAACAAAAGGAACCCTTACTGCGACTTCACGCCTGTTACAGATACATAATTCTGCGTCCACTGGCAGTGTAGAGGTTAACCCTTTGGCTGTTGGCAGTGCTTTCTGTTGAGGCGATTCCCTGCCGGAACAACCAAGTGGTCAAAGAGCACCCTAGTGTCGTAGTCGAAGGAGGGCAACAGCTCACCGCCAAACGGTCAAACGTTTGAAATCAATGCAGCTTTACTGTGCTGCTACAGGGTCGTTTGCACTACACTCGATCAGGCACTACCATTGAGCTTCAACGACAAACCAATCTCTTGCGGCAAAGATGCTCGCCACTCACTTTATAATCGAATCCTGCGGAGAGTAGGATGTTTTCGGCCGTGGGGTGCCAGTCGAGGTATCCGACTCGACGCGAGTGACCGTGCAGATCCACGGACCATTCGTTGATCGTGGTGATGATGCCGTCCTTTGGGATCTGCCATATCTTCACCTGCAGCAGACAAATAGGCATAAATCTACCTAGTGTGAATCTACCTGACAAAAATCTGCTCAGCCTGGCATGATTCTACCCAAGGCAAATTTGTGCTGCTGTGATTACCCTCATATTCAGGCATAAACTAGTTCAGTGTGAATCTACACAACGCAGTTCCACCCAGCTTAAATTCACATAAGATTAAATCCACCCAATTAAAAAATCTGAGTGGAATAGCCACAGCACACGGTAGATTCACACCTAGGTAGATTTTCACTTAATTTATGCTAGATAAACCAAGTATGATAATAATAATAATAATAATAATAATAATAATAACAATGTACATTTATACAGCTCTTAACCTCCAAAAGGTGCCCTAAGTGCCTTGCAAAACCAAAAGACAAGGTTGTAAAAAATTTTTTTTAAAAACCTGTACAGGATACACCACACAACCCCAAAAAAAGTTTTTTTAAAAGTTTTTTTTTTTAAATTACAGCTGAAAAGTACATAAAAAATCTCACACCACACATACACACACCCACGCACATGCACACACCATTGCAAGAAACCGATACTGCCAAAGGAAAACTTATGCACTGAAAGATCATCAAACAAGAAAGGCAAAGCCCTTATGGCTCAAGTGTAAGACCAATGCACATGTGTGACCTTTGTGACAAAAGAATAAAGAGCTGGCTTCAGCACTAGCAAAATCCACGTTTTCTCAAAATATAAGCATTTTTCACAGTTCAAAAGCCTGTGACCCTTGACCCTTGTGATAAGTCAACTAAATTAGTATGCTTATAAACGTCTAGCTATCAGCAAACTTCACGCAAAATTTGATTGAAAAGTTTGCAAAAACTTTGATAATTAAAAACTACAATTCTAACCCCCCTAAATGGCATTTTTCACACATTTACCGACCTCTTGTGACCCTTGACCTTTTTGAGGGGTCATCCAAATTAGTATGCATACCATCAGGTATCTTTGTAACAAGTTTGGGTTTGAAGCTAAAAATAGTATTTAAGAAAAATCATTTTTTTGTCAAAATATGGCTTTTTGACACCTATTTTGGGATCATCCCATGACCCTTGACTTTTGTGATGTGTCAGCTAAATTAGCACGCATCAAAATCAGGAAAAGGCAAGAGTAAAAAATTCACATACCGTGCAGTCATCGGAACCGGAGGCAATGATGTCATCGTTAAACGGGTTCCACTTGATATCCAGTACCGCCCCAGCATGGCCCGACACCTTCGGACATGTGATATCTACGCGCCCAGTCTGAAATTACGAGACCACACACATACACTAACTACGTAGATGTGATCAATGACTAGCCAACTTAGCCCTGGTGCCCTGCAGCAGGAGATGGATCGACCATGATAATTCAAGGGTAGTGCCAGATTAGCTTGGCGCCGTCAGGCGCCAAGCTAATCTGGCACTACCCTTGAATTATCATGGTTGATCCAACTTGGGGAACTGGTACATAGTGATCAAGTGATATTTCTATGATTTGGGAAATGTGGCCTTGGGGTTAAATTAGCTAAGCCTTCGAGTGTGGGTAGCACATTTTTCCCGCGATGATTCCTGAATACGAACAGCCAAAGGGTTGACCCCCCAGTACATGCAGCCAGCGGTGGTGTCAGCAGCGAAAGGGTTAACCCCTTGTAAGACCAGCCAGGATACTGTTAACGGTCAAGTGGCTGCTTGCGCTAGTGAGTCGCACTTCAAAGCTTATGTTAAATGCGAGTCTACACCTATACAGTAACACCTGCTTTTTATGCGACCATCTTTCTTGCACGTGGGGGGGGGGGGGGGGGGGGGGGGGGGGGGGGGAGGGGGAACAATGGGTCTTATACGACAGGTGCTCTCTCAAGAGAAGACTGGAAGGGCAATACATTGTCACCTGTCGTCAAACACAGGTTCCACTGTATCTTTTGTGTTGATATAACATTCATATGATCAAATCTGACTTATACGACAGATGCTCTCTCAAGAGAAGACTGGAAGGGCAATACATTGTCACCTGTCGTCAAACACAGGTTCTACTGTATAGTACTGCTTTTGTGTTGATATAACATTCATATGATCAAATCTGACTCTGCCAACAGTACAAAAATTAACCCCAACACGCGTGTAGCCATTGGTAATGTTCACAGTGCCCGTGGCTGCGTGCACAGAGGATTAACCCCTCCCCTGCCACTGTACCTACATTTTTTGTTTCTGATATCTTGGTTCACCCTGCGACCAAAAGCTAAAACCGTCTGAGAAACATGGACACAAATTGGTCTCTGCAAGAGGCATAGATCCTCATGAGCCCGCGGCTAATTTATGTCTCTTGCAGTTGGATCGTGTTCACTGTTTTCTTGGCCGTGAAGAGGGTTAAAAAGAGGACTTTACACTACACACGCTCACCCTTTCAATGGGCAGTACGAGAAAGGCTCCACCCCCTGCGCTCTCCGTCACCACGGCGACGTATTTGGGGTTGACGCAGCAGAAGTTAGAGTCGTGGGCGTTGCGCGTGATGCGCACGTTCTCGAACGACTGCTCCTTGCGGAACGGACTGCCGTACACATGTCGAAACTTCGACGACCGAACCTTAAAAGCCATCTGCAGACAAAAAGCACGGAAATTAGGAATGAAAAAAATAAATGATACGCACACATCACTGCATGTCACAGGACGGACACAATGACTGAGGGTACTCAGTAAGCAAAGGTTCTCGGGCCGACTGACGTCAGCCCGAGAACCTTTGCTTATTGAGTACCCCGTCATTTCATTTTGTTCATTCAACGACCAAACGCAGAAACCGAGAAACATGGATGCATCTAAGGTTCTTTTGATAATTCTGCACGTCTAATTAGCCACACAATTTAAATGAGACAACGAAAGATTGTTGAGATAACAGTGTTATACCTTCTGCCGTTCTATGGCTTAAGGCAGTATATACCGATTTTTGAGAAGAACGAGATTTTCACTGTACAACAAAGGCAATCCTGCTTTTCTCAAAAATGGACATATGGCACCTTACCATAACCAGGGCAGCCTTCACATTATATCATAATACATTCAGCCCTCAAGATCGAAGTTCCCTAAATTTGGGAACACTGGTCCTCCGAGACGGTGAGCCAGTACAGGAGATTGATCGATCATGACAGTTCCATGATGGTGTCGGAATATCTAGTTGCCACGCTATTCTGGCACGACCCTTGCACTATCACGGTTGAACCATCGTTTATCCGTTAATCGGGGCTGAACTGGTTAACCCTTAAGGCCTTTCAATGGCTGTCAGTAGAGGTGCCACAAAAACCTGTACTGACAGCCAACGGGTTAAATATGTTTTCATGTTACATTTTACACATACATAAGACAAAGACAGAGGGAGTGGGCGGGGGGGCGGGGGGGGGGGGGGGGGAGGTCCCAACATTTTTGTTGGGGACATTTAACCGTACAGACAGAAGGTGCTCACAGGCTGGGCTTTATTTGCTTTCCACTGGCCTGCTGAATATCTAAAGGTACGGGTAAGCAGGGGGGGGGGAGGGGGGGGGGGGGTGGTGTGGTGTTGTACCAAACTCCTCCAAATGAGGGAAAATTACATAGCATTTTAAGGTACTTTTTGGGCCAGGAGGTGGGGGGAGGGAGGCATGGTTCCAGAACCCCTGTGTACCCCCACCCCACACCCTCCCTCTGTGAGATGTGCCCTCTCCGATGAGCACATACACCGGCAATACACTCAATCCATTTTCACCCAGAATTGGAAAAGAAAAACTGAAGGATACTGGACACGTGCAAAAAGTCAGTAATCATACATGGAACATTCTCTGCATGGAACAAACAAATTCCACAGTTCAACAAAATGCATGCAAACAAAGAAATTCAGCAAAGAATGAACATGCACAGAAAATATTAGCAGCAACTAACAACAGTAAATTCTTGTGCACTAAGAGTCATACACTGGGATACCCGGCCATACGTGTTGTGCGTGCGTGTGCGTGTGTGTGTGTGTGTGTGTGTGATTGTGTGTGTGTGTGCGTGCGTGTGTGCGTGCGTGTGCGCATGCGTGTGTGAATACGGCATCTGTTTGGCGGGGTGTGTGTCATAACTTCAGTGATGTACTGCGGTAAAGTAGAATGGTTATAACGGATGAAATACGCTATTACCGATTACCTATGTTCTCACTGCGAGATCATATACTGTGGAGCCACAAGACAAAAATTCATCACCCCTGCTGGCCCCCAAAATATTACCTGACGAAGACGGGACAGACTGACACACACACTGGTTGTCTCCCTCGATTCGCTACCGCTTTCGCGGAATCGCGGGAGACAACCAGTGTCACACACACAGAGCACAAACACAGATTGCCCCACCCAACTCCTGTACCTGGTGCCCCAGAAGCCGGTATATTATGATAAAGTTACCTAGATCACATTTTATCCAGAAATATCATGTTCAGCACCGCCACCTGACGCAATCCAACGATTTCCTTCACCATCTAAGGCGTGTAAACGAGTCTATTCAACCCGCACACACACAAGACATTGATCGACCGTTTCACGTAAAACGTGGTTATGGGTGTCGCGTCAACTGCTTGGCGCTTGTAGGCCGAGTACATAGATCACAGGCTGTGCAAGAATACCTTTTCGCCTCTAGACCGACCATGATAGTTCAAGGGAGGTGCCAACTTGGCGCCTCTACATCGACCGTGATAGTTCAAGGGTGGTGCCTGGTGGTGCCTGAATAGTTATTCCATACTAGATCGACCCAAATAAATCAAATGTTTGGTGCCAGAATAGCTTTGCGCTTCTGGATCGCCCATGCCATGATAGTTCAAGGGTGGTGCTAGAACAGTTTGGCGCCTCCAGATCGAACATGCTAGTTCAAGGGTGGTGCCGGAACAGTTTTACGCCTCTAGATCGTCTATGACAATTCAAGGGTGGTGCCTCGATAGCTATTCGCTTCTAGATCGGCCGTTACACTATACTGACGAGCAAAAAAAATAGGAAATTTTTTTTAATCATCGGCAAACACTTTAGTGTTTTTGATGATTCCAAAAATGTATTTCTTTTGCTCGTGAAAGGGTTTGGTGCAAGAGTATAGTTTCTCGCTTCTGGATCTACCACGATAGTTCAAGGGTTGTGCCGGAATAGCTTTTCAACTCTAGATCGACCATGATAGCTCATGGCTGGTGTAAGAACAGTTTGGCGCCTCTAGATCGGTCACGACAGTTGAGGAGTGGTGCCAGAATAGCTTTTCGCTTCTAGGTCCACCTAATTCATGATAGTTCATGGGTAGTATAAGAATGGCTTTCACCTTTAAATCGAACATGATAGTTCAAGGGTAGTGCCTGAATAGCTTGGCGCCTGAAGGCACCAAGCTATTCTGGAACTACCTTTGAACTATCATGGTCGATCTGTCGACTGAGTAGGAATGCAGACTTTGGAGGGCAACCCCAAAATTCAGAAACCTGTGGCCAGTTGCAGGAGATAGCATCCGTGTAGCCAGTTACTGCCTTGATGTTTTGTTCCCGCTAATCTTAATCTCTTCACTACCGGAAAAACTATCAGGGATGATTATTACGCAAAAATGTGTGTATCTGACCCTCTAAAGCCACCTCTGAAGCACTACTGTTCCGAGCTCTGCGTCAGACTGACAAACAAGACGCAGACTGACAAACAATTTTACTCTGACGCACTAAGCTTTATCTTTACACACTGAAAAACGCACCAGAGCGTCATCGTGAACACGTTTCACAGCCGCGCCGCGAGCCGAGCAGAACAAAGCTTTTGTGAGAGTGCCGAGCGCCAACAGTACCGCATGGCGTTCTGTTTGTGTGTGTGTTAAAAAGTATGTGATCATCTAAGACTTCATCATTTCTGTAATCCCCTGGGAAATCCTGCTAGGCAACAGTATCTGGCTGCCGCCCTAGATCTGACCCCCTATATTTGAGACAAAAATCAACACTGAAAATAATGTGAACTTCACCCAACGGTAAGAGGCACAGAACCTAATGCGCCCCACATCGATGACTGACGACACCATCAGTGACACTACCATCACGGGATATTGATTTGAAATGGGGAGCATCTGCAGAGGACAGAGCCGAAAACCAACCAGCGTGCAGTGTCACTAGGGTCCGGGTGAATGAAAATCCGCCCTGCTTGCTCTTAACCATTTACATCCTGAGGCTGACTTTTAAAAAAATTTTTTGCTTACTGTCCTATGAAGGCTACATTACAGATTAGGAGATAGATCAACCATTTTAGTTCAAGGGTGGTGCCAGAATAGGTTGGCGCCTTAGGCGCCAAGCTATTCTGGCACCACCCTTGAACTATCTTAGTCAAATTTGTTTCAAGCAGTGGTGTATCAGGAGGAAAAGGGATAACCTAATTTTTGTTTGTCAAAGGCACCTAAATAATAAACATGACCTACAAACGCGAAAATCAAAAAGTATTTTTATTTTTAGGTTGGCGGTCATAATTATTTACCTGATCAAATGGATATGGGTGTGTTCTTTATCTCTGTGTCACTCACTGGAGCATAAAAATGGGTTGAAAGTAATTCACATTAAAAAAAAAAAAATTATTAAGAAAATGATGTGCACAGGAAGTTCTGGTTCTCTAGTGACTTTTGGGAGTCAAATTTAATTTGAGGCAGTTAATAACATCATAAGCAATCCACACAACACGTGTTAAAACATC
>BTPG01000002.1:58742885-58747885 GCA_036245525.1 Semisulcospira habei | reverse complement strand
AGTTGCACCATTGAACTTAGGCCTGCCGCGCCAGCCACTAAGCAAGGTGCTCCGCTGTAGCGGGGTAGCTGAGTGAGTGTTGTGGCGCTGTAGCGGAGTGAGTGTTGTGGCGCTGTAGCGGAGTGAGTGTTGTGGCGCTGTAGCGGGGTGAGTTGTGGCGCTGTAGCGGGGTGAGTGTTGTGGCGCTGTAGTGGCGCTGTAGCGGGGTGAGTGTTGTGGCGCTGTAGCGGGGTGAGTGTTGTGGCGCTGTAGCGGAGCACCTTGCTTAGTGGCTGGCGCGGCAGAACTAAGCTCACTCTTGCAACTCCTGGTCCCTGCAGCTATACTGACCCTTCAAGCTGCTGCAAAATCCTCTAACAACCAGGGCCAACGGAAGTTGAAAACGTTAAACGTTTAGGTCTTAACGTCTTTTGCCCACCACGAAGGTGATTTCAAAGACAGGGCACCGAACAGGGTCTGCCCAAAAACAAAAAAAACAAAAAAAAAAAAAAATCTGACCCCCAGCTGCATTCCAACCTGCGACCTTTCGGACGAGAGTCGAATGCCCTCGCACCGAGCCACCCCAGCTCCCCGCCATAGGAAGTGATCAAGATGAGTATACCTTTGAAACTGTCATTTTTGTTAATTAAATAGTCTATTTAACCCTTTGGCTGTCGGAAGCGCTTTTGGTCGCGGTGATTCCTAGAGGAATGAACGCGACCAAAAGCGCTACCGACAGTCAAAGGGTTAAAGGATGGGAGGGGGGAGGGACTCCGCCGGAACCCTCGAAAATAGACCCCCCCCCCCCCCCCTCCCATCAACTAGCAGGTGGCTGCTCTCTCAAGATAAGTCTTCGAGGACAAAAATGACATAAAAGGTCTATTATATCGAAAAGCTGCGGGGGAGGGGAGGGGGTGCTGGTGGTGTCTAAACTCCCCAAAAGAATTTTGTTATAGCATTTTAAAGATTGTTTAACCCCCCCCCACACACACACACACACAAACACACATCCGGCCCTGCACGCACGCACGCACAGACAGTGACACTCCGCTGTGGTCGGATGGATTTGGCGTAAAGGAAAGACAAAGGGCAAACAATCACCGGATTTAAGAGTTAAAGGTTGAACTTCTCAAATGAAAACCGCTTTCCGTGGGCGTGAAACACGTAAGTATGCAAGCAGGCGAGGGTGCGTGTGTGCATGCGTCAGCGTCTGCGTGAACTGGCTCTAGGTGTGAAACGACACTGGTTGCCTCCCTCGATCCGCTACCGTTGATTAGCGCATTATGAGCCTGACGATTGTGTTTTGACTAAATGCAAATCCGCTGCGCCACCGTGTGCGCGGCTACCAACTGAATTGAGCTAGATGCGATAGCCGCACACGCGGTGGCGCAGCGGATTTGCATTTAGTCAAAGCGCCATCGTCAGGCCCCTATGGATCATCGGTAGCGAATCGAGGGAGGCTAACCAGTGTAGCTTTGCAATATGTAAGAATGCAGACGAGATTACGTGAGTGTATGTCTTTGCGTCCGGTCTATGTGTGCTGACTCTGGGTGTGAAACGAATACAGCAGCACCTGTTTTGAGCGGCCGTCCTGAGGAGAGATCACCTGTCATGACAGACCATCATTTAGGTGACTGCTCTTTCAAGAGTCTTCGAGGACAAAAAGTGACACCTGTCATTAAAGACCACCATTTCGGTGGTTGTAGCCATCATTTAGGTGACTGCTCTCTCAAGAGAAATTTTGAACAGCAAAAAGTGTCATCTGTCAATAAAGACCATCATTTAGGTCTAAATCATAGATAGTCTTTAATGACAGGTGACACTTTTTGCCCTTCAAGATTTCTCTTAAAAGAACACCTGTCCAAAAGACCAAATTTTCTTTAAAAAAAGAAAAGAAAAGAAAGTTGGCTGGTAAGACAGGTTGTGCTGTATGCAGGAAAGGGTACGTGTGTGTATGTGTTTGCGTCTGCGTCTATGTGTATACTGACGTGGGTGAAATTAGCATAGGTATGAGGAAGGTCACCGCGACCCCAGAAGGCACGAAAGACCCGCACGCGATGCACTACAGTAGACCTAGTCACAGAGTGTTACAACGTTAAACGTTTAGGGCTTGACCTGTTGGGTCCCAACCTCGGCGTCGACCCAACCTCGGCCAAAGTGGCCGAGGTTGGGTCGACGCCGAGGTTGGGACCCAACACCCATACCGCCGTAAATGTTGACGAAACGCTACACGCAGGTCTAGTTATGGTTCGTTTCGAAACAGGGCAATTAGTTCAGCACACGTCGTCTTTATATCAAGTAACCTGACAATGACTCCGCTCCATCCTATTAATACAACGCTATCAGTGCGAGAAACAGATAAAAATAGACTGACACGCTAACGGCAGCGCACAATAAATAAGTGCGATTACGCGTGTGCTTTTGCCGCGTGTCCAAACTGCTGTTAAAGTTCAATAGGTGTGTCGACAAGGCATAACAAACATAAATGGTGCTGAAATATGTCTTCAGATTTATGCGTAATGGTACTTTAACGTCTTTGTCAACAACCACTCAGGTGATTTCAAAGGCGTGGCACCAAATACTGTTTGCATAAATTTTGACCCCACCCGGGTTTGAACTCGCGCCGTTACGATCGCGGGTCCGACGCTGTACCATCTCAGCCAACCCGGACCCCTATAGTTACAGTGTGCGTGCGCGCGCGCGCGCGCGCGTGTGTGTGTGTGTGTGTGTGTGTGTGTGTGTGTGTGTGCGTGCGCGCGTGCGTGCGTGCGTGCGTGCGCGCGCTTGCATACTGTCTGGACAAACATAAATGAATGAAACGGGAAAAAAAGTCTGCAGGCTACCTAAGTCCCTATGCCGTATGGGCAATGAATTAGTCACACGCGTCAAGTTCTTAAATTAATACTTAGTTATGTCCAGGCAAAAACGACGGGCTTGTTTGTGGGTGCAGGGGCCAGTAAGTTGCATGAGTGAGTCTAGTTCCGAGTCAGCCACTAAGCAAGGTGCTCCGCCTATATAGCGGAGCACCTTGCTTAGTAGCTGACGCAGGACTAAGCTCACTCATGCAACTGGCCCCAGGTCTCAACGACGGCGAAAGATTTTTTTCCCTTCTGGTTGGGATTTTCAAAAAGCAGAATATAATTATAAACTGTGCATGTGTGTGTGGATGTGGTTGTGGTCATTGTTCACGCACACACCTCTCTCTCTCGCACACATTCTCCCACCCACACCCGCCACCCTCAACACGTACCCCGCCCCCCCCCCCCCCGCCCCCCTCATCTCCAATCTTCAAGCCCACCCACCAAAACTTATTTCCGCCAACAAAAGCCACAAGACCACTTGCGCATTCCCGTGTAGTTTGGTTGTTAGCAGCAGGGTTCAGTGACCCTGGCAGGTTTGACAAGTTCCTTATCTCGTTCACACTTGACAAATCCGCAGTGAAGATGGGTGAACCGTTCAAGGATAGACTATAGCTTAGAGCCTACGGTAGACCATGAAAGTTCAAGGGTTGCGCCAAATTAGCTCGGCGCCCGCCAGGCCGCGCCAAGCTAGCGCTAATCTGGTGCAACCCTTGAAACTATCATGTTCCATCCATTCCCCGTCATAGGTGCTCAGTGATCTGGTGCAACCCTGGTGCGACCTGCTCCTGAGCGGGCTTTGACTGCTAAAATGATCTGTCGATACAGTGGGTTCTCAATGTTGTCTTGCCTCAACCGAGACATTTCTACCCTTCTTGTCACAACCCACTTGGGCAGACACACGTAACAGATGTTTCCTACTGTCCCTGGCACACCTCGGTGAAACTCTCCTCTACCTACACAGGTGACGGGAAGTGCGAAAAGTCTTTTATTTTTAACGACGTTCAAACTTCATGAGTTGAGTAAGCCCTTGTGTCCAGCATACGGTGGCCAGTTATAAGGCAGACATTGCGAACTGTTGATTCAACATTGCCTGGAACATAGTGATGTGCGTGCGTGCATGTGTGTGTGTGTGTGTGTGTGTGTGTGTGTGTGTGTGTGTGTGTGTGTGTGTGTTTGTTTGTAACAGGTAACTTTAAACTGTCATGCCCCCCCCCCCCCACCCCAATGCGTCCAGCTAATCTGGTGCAACCCTTGTGACGGAGTGTTAGAAAATAAATCAACCCAAACACGCGACGCCGAGAAACACAACCCGCCACTGCAGGAGGCATAGATCCTCATGAGCCCCCGCGGCCGCGGGGGCTCATGAGGATCTGTGCCTCCTGCAGACGGCTGCTTGAGTCTTGAAGCGTTTACATATGGGTTTCTCACGCGCAGGTAGTGTCTGAGGGTTGACTGCAGGCAAGCTTATCAATGGAGACTGCCACTGTCAGTGTTGCAACGGGCCGGGCGTGGCTGTACATAACAGACAAAAGCGCAGTGTATAAAGAAAATTAATCTATCACATGTCATGTATCAGCGACTCGTCGACGGATGAAGGGTGGCAACAAAAAAAAAAAAAAAAAAAAATGGGGGGGGGGGGGGGGATAGGCGCCTGATGAGAGGTTGATTTAACCCTTTGACTCCCTGAACTAAATGACTTCCATTCTATCGAATGGCAGTCATTTAGTTCAGTGAGTAAAATAGCTTAGTACATGCGCAGCCGTAGTGCCCATATCTACGCTTAGCAAACGTACAATGATGAAATCTATGGAGAACTGACCTATGCAAGGTCAGTGACCCGGAAGTCAAAGCGAAGCTTTTGTTTCATGAAACATTACTTTTGAATAGACTTACTCCAGAATAATGTTTATTACGGGTTTACTTTTTCAAGATTTGTTTCTTGGAGAAAGCAACAACACATTTCCTGCGTCTGGTGTTCTATGGCCCAATACTACACTACCTACGGCCTAGTGACCTGCGCGCGATCTGTGACATATCATATCAGAGTCCCCGTAGCATTCTCGCAAATCCTTAAATCCTCGAGTGGCGGGAAGCGTGACGCAACGGGTCACGTGATTCTAAGTTTTGCAGACCCGACTTGGTCTGGATATGAGACTAGGA
>BTPG01000002.1:58616470-58726069 GCA_036245525.1 Semisulcospira habei | reverse complement strand
CCGGCCACTTGTCAACTCCACGTGAGCCCGTGGTACTAATTATACCCTCGTTATTTTCATATCAAGGGAAATTATAAAATTACCCGACCGTGATATTGGTCGTATACACTTATCGTGTAACACCTTACGTAACAACAACAGAATATTGAATGTATGTCACCAGCCGGTCTAATACGCTAAATAAACCTAAGACCATTTAGTAACACACATCCAATATCAAGAGCTACAGGAAGCAGACGGTAGGGAGAGTTTTAAAAAAAGGAAAATACAGGTAGACAGAAACACATGCCCCAGAATAGAGGGGAAAACCCACCCCGGCTGTGAAGATGACCAGGGTGACCCTGGGAACTAAAAAGTAGTTAACCCCACCCAAGTCCCCCAGGGCAGACACGGGTGGGGGGGGGGGGGGGGCGGAACGAAGAAGGACGATCGAGTTCAGCACACGTTGTTTGTATATATCAATTAATCTGACAAGGTTGTGTTCTTGCCCCTGTGATGTTCAACCTGTTCTTCACGTGTGTCCTGACCAATGCAGTACGTGACCTTCAGAAGGGATTGTACCTGAAGTACAGACTAGACGGCTCTGTCTTCGACTTTCGTCGACTGAAGGCCAGGACCAAGACCATCGAGAAACTGATCCTTGAGGCGCTGTTTGCCGATGACTGTGCGCTGATGGCGCACACGGAGTCTGACCTCCAGACCATCGTCAACAGGTTCTCGGAAGCCTCTCGACTGTTTGGCCTCACCATCAGTCTCAACAAGACCGAGGTCCTGCACCAACCAGCCCCAGGCACAAGAGCCCCCCCCCCCTCCCCCTCCCCCCCAAAGTGTATATCGAAGGCACCGAGCTGAAGACTGTCGACCAGTACAGGTACCTGGGGAGCATCATCTCTTCTGACGGTACTATCGACAAGGAAATCGCAGCTCGCATCAGCAAAGCCAGCCAAGCCCTGGGTCGTCTGCGCACTCGTGTGTTGAATAACAACAACGTCAAGCTCTCCACCAAGATCAAAGTCTACAAGGCAGTAGTCCTCCCCAGCCTCCTCTACGGCTGTGAGTCATGGACGCTGTACAGAAAGCATTTCAAACAGCTTGAACGTTTCCACATGAGATCCTTGCGTTCACTCATGGGCATCCATTGGCAAGACAAGGTGACAAACCTGGAAGTCCTGGACAATGCTGGCTTAGTGAGTGTTGAAGCCTTGATCTTAAAGACACAACTTCGCTGGACAGGTCATGTCACACGCATGGATGATTCTCGCATGCCACGCCAACTCCTGTATGGTGCACTCTCAAAAGGCCACTGGAAGCAAGGACGGCCAAAGACACGCTTCAAAGACTGCATAAAAGACAGCCTCAAGTACTGCGTCTTTCCGGTAAAGAACTGGAAGCACAAACACAAGACAGATCTGGTTGGCGTGCCGCCACCAGGAAAGCCTACACGCTCTTTGAACACAATCGGCGCGAACGGATCACCAGTGCCAGAGCTCGCAGAAAGACATCGTCGACTCTCCCCACAGCTACGTTCCAGTGCCCCCATTGCCCTCGCAGGTGTGGCTCACGGGCGGTCCGTGGCGCAGTGGTTAAGGCGCCTGCCACCAATGCCAAAGGTGCGAGGTTGGACTGAAAACGGGTTCCGGCGTCGGACTTTTCTCCTCTGGTAAGTGTCACCGTTAATTCGGGCGGACCATCGGGGGTTCTTTCCCCGGGTACTCCGATTCTTCCAACCCCCACCCATCCCCCCCACCCCCCACACTTTGGTACCGGTTTCAGGCCACTTTACAAATTTCAAATACAAGCGATCAAAAATCTCTGTAACTTCAGTAGCTGAACTGGCCCTTCGTCTGTCTTGTACTGTGTTTGTCTTAAATGGCGTAAATCCGTGTCTGTTACGTGAGTGTGCGTGTTGGGTTTCAGTTCGCGGCGCTTTGAGTCGATTTGCCCAAAAATTGAGAAAAAGCGCCTATATAATAACGGTATTATTATTATTATTATTATTATTGGCCAGCCACACCCGCATCCACAAATAGAAGTCATGCACAATGACGACATCATCGGTTTTCGATGGTCTACCCGCTGCGTTCTATAAATACGCTTTCAGTACGAGAAAAAGCCAAAAATAGATTGACAGGCTTACGACAGCGCAGAATGAATAAGTGCGATTACGCGTGCGCTTTTGCTGCGTGTCCAAACTGCTGTTAAAGTTCATTCGGTGTGTCGACAAGGCATAACAAACACAAATGGTGCTGAAATGTGTCTTCAGATTTATGCGTAATGGTACTTTAAGTTAGCCAATTTAACCCCAAGACCCTATTTCCCAATTTTCGAAGTGTCACCTTACGACTATGTACCAGTTGCAGGAGGCCGATGAACCATGATAATTCAAGGGCAGTGCCAGATTAGCTTGGCGCCTTTCGGCGCCAAGCTAATCTGACACTACCCTTGAATTATCATGGTCCGTCCATCTTCCGTTGTGGGGCTTTGGGACTAAATGGGTTAATCGTGCTAGTCAGGGCAAAGTGCAGGATTTTTTTGTTTTTCTCAGAAAATTAAGTCAGTGCGGTTTTTAACAAATCTAGTAGGAGACGCAGGAACACATACACACCCTTCTTGTGTGCTTTGAAGGACGGAAATCACGCTGAAGCCACTGAACTGTAGGCTGAACGTTTACTTGATGCATAATTTTGGTTTTCAAGACTTGAAATCAAATCCTCTCTCCCCCTCCCCTTTTTTATTTATTTTTTAATGAGAAGAACACAACGGAGAAAGAAACACGCTTAGAAAAGACAGTTACAACACAATTTATTAATATTTCGGGTAAATACCCTTCTTCAAAATAGAGAAACAAATAAGCATAGAATTCAGTCGCTACCTATCTTGTCAGTGAAGAAGGACTGTGTGCTGATAAGATTAAACTTGTTTGTTTGTCTATTTTGAAGAAGAGTATTTACCCGAACTATGAATAAATTGTGTTGTAAATGTCTTTTCTAAGCGTGTTTCTTTCAACCGTTGGGTTCTTCTCATTTTTTAAAAAAGGGTGGTGGGGGAGGGGGGGGGGGGAGAGAGAGGATTTGATTTCAAGTCTTGAAAACCAAAATTATGCATCAAGTAAACGTTCAGCCTACAGTTCTGTGGCTTCAGCGTGATTTCCGTCCTTCAAAGCATGGATGGCACTTTAGATAACAGAATCACCTGAAAGCCAGGAAACAATAGAGAAAAATAGAATCTTACGCTTTCGCACGTAGGATACTGTTTTAAAACCACTCTAGTGAGATTCTCAGCATCACTTAACCACCCACGTAAAATTCTATTTTTCTCCAGAAAAAAAATCGCTTACATCGGCAGAAAGAAAAAAAAAAAGTCTTGGGCTACATTCGTCCCAAATGTCACATTAAATCTGTCTATATAACTTAGCACTGGTAATGGTATATTTGTTTCCTGGCTGTCAGACGTAAGGTGATTGTGTTATCTAAAGTGCCATCCATCCATCACTACATTACAGTCGAACCGTTTTCAGCATCCACCTATTTTTGTGAGAAAAACTCCTGGGTCCGCAGCACTAAACTCCGGATATAACAAATCGCCACTTTTGTTGTTGCTATATCCGATGTTTGTCAAAAGCGAAGTAATTCACGTTGAAAAACTGCTGTCGGGACCTTTGAAAAAACGTTACTATATATCCGACCTGTGCTATATCCGACCACGTTGCTATCGGAGTAGACTGGATAAGGTACTCTGTCGAGAGAAGTCTTGGAAGGCAAAAAGTGTCACCTATCATTAAAGACCATCATTTAGGTGGCGACAGCCACCTAAATGATGGTCTTTAATGACAGGTGACATTATAAACAGGTAGTCACTATAAACAGGTCCTGCTGCACCTGTCAAAACGAGAAACACACCGGCCCATACCAGGTCGAAGAGTAGTGGATGATACCATTACCAAGTCACCTTTTACAACCAACACCAAGACGGCTCAACCACGACAGCTCAAGGGGGTCAACTCTGCTACATTTAGGCCTAAATCAACTCAGTAAAAACAGTGGGTGGATTGCAGTCTAAATGCGAGTGGAATCGCGTTAGTGAAAGCTTTGGCTGAGTGGATTTACGCCTGTACGCATGTCTAGTGAAGTTGACCACTTGAGCGGCCACTCCGTCTCCGGAAATGTTACACGGAACTTTTTTTTTTTTTAGTCGACGCAGTTGGCTGTGTGCGAGTGTGAAATAGCAATTGTCAGTTATAGTGTGGGCTTATCGCCTATCCTTCGAGTTCGAGTGGTACACCCTTATCGCAAGTGTGTGTCAAAATGTGTGTGTATGTATGTATGTATGTATGTATGTGTGTGTGTGTGTGTGTGTGTGTGTGTGTGTGTGTGTGTGTGTGTGTGTGTGTGTGTGTGTGTGTGTGTGTGTGTGTGTGTGTGTGTGTGTGTGAGAGAGAGAGAGAGAGAGAGAGAGAGAGAGAGAGAGAGAGAGAGAGATGAAATGAAACTTTATTTTCCATGGATAAAAAGAATAGGTGCGCAGACCTGTTTTCATTCTTGTCCTTGCTACACACTACAAAACAAAATAACGCACACAAATCTGCCTCTTATCCACACACAAACACACGCGGGGGCGCTGGAGCGCGCGTGCGAGATTGCGGGCACAGGTTTGTGCCAGATTAGCTTATTGCCTACAGAGGGAGGGAGGGAGAGAGAGAGAGAGAGAGAGAGAGAGAGATGAGGTGTGAAACAGACAGACAGACAGAGAGGGACGGAGAGATGTGACATGGGACACGCAAAACATTTCCCTCAGAGACCTAAGCAAAAGAAGAACCTTGCAGCCAAACGTAATACGACCGACCCACTTAATTAATCCAGCCTCGGTGGTTGCATAGATTAGCTGTGCAGCAAAACCTGTTTTAGACGACCACCCTTATGAGAGATCACCTGCCATTAACTTTACTTTCACTTTAAAGCACCATCACGCATAATGATGGTCTTTAATGACAGGTAACACTTTTGCCGTTTGAGAGCTCTCTTGCGATAGCACCTATTTTGTGAGACCACTTTTTGCGCACAAAAAATAAATAAATAAATAAATAAATAAATAAATAAAAAAGACGGCTGCTCAAAACAGGTTCCACTGTTTACACAATGCATTCTAAACTTTCTACAAAAGCCATAGTACTTGACAATGAACAAAAGAGCATTGCAAATGTTTTTAGCTGATAAGTGCGTTCTCAATTAATCTCCGGCGAAACAAAACAGCTGTCTGTGTAATCATACCATCCAACCGGGAAACTGGCGGGCAAACGATCCTCAGGCGGCATACCGACTTCAAGTTCATCTTGAAACGAATCAACAACAAACAACAAAAAAAATGTCCACACTCGACACTCGTAGATCAATTATATGGCCGACATCAGTCCGATGACCTTTATTTCAACTGATGCCAACGAGACTTTTTCCCCACTATGTTACATTAACCCTTTGAGTGTCGGTAGCGGTTTTTGTCGCGATGATTCCTACAGGAATCATCGCGACAAAAACCGCTACCGACACGCAGAGGGTTAAGGCTATCTGCTCCACAGCGGGCTTAGCTAAAATCAGTTCAGTCGGCGCCGATCCCGCCAACGGGTTCTAAATGTTGTCTCGACTCAACGAACACTTTTCTACCCTTCTTTCCACAATCCATGTGAATAGGCACACGTACCAGAAGCTTCCCGCTGCCTTTTGAGCGTAACGGCCCGAAGGAACTCTCCTGCATACAAAGGAGAAAAAGAGCAATACAGCCTTTCACTTTAAAGTACCATCACGCATAAAATTTAATATCAAGACAGGTCAGCACCACTTGTCTTTGTAATGCCTTGTCGACACACCTAGTGAACTTTAACAGCAGTTTGGACACTCAGCAAAAGCACACGCGTAATCGCAGTTATTTATTCTGCGCACCCGTTAGCCTGTCAAACTAAGTTTGGGCTATTTCTCGCGCTGAAAGCCGCGCGCGGTGTATTTCTAAAACAGAGTGGAGTCATTGTCAGGTTATTTGATATAAAGACGACGTGTGCTGAACTGGATTCTCCTGTGTCTAAATGAACCATAATAACTAGACCTGTGTGCAGCGTTTCGTTTATCTGTTGCAGAAGTGTATCTTTGGACAGTTACGGCGGTAGTGGGCCTTCAACTCATTGTGCCCGAGGTACGAAGGTCACGGACCGCAGTGCCGTTTCCGTACTGTCCAGTCTCTTAGGCTTAGTCAGTCCCAGGCATCCCCTAATTTTTCATTTCCCTAAAAAACACTACCGCCCACCAGCTGCACATTTGCCAAGCACAAAATACCAACAACAACAACAATAAAAAAACAGCACATCACCCGTCTCATTTCTTGGCTATGAGACTGGTTCCTTACCAACCCCACACCCAAGCACAGCTGAAATCAGCGTGCCCCTCAAATCACGTCAATGGCAACACAACATAGGCCAAAAAATCGTCCACTGGATAAGCTCAGGATAGTATGAATGGCAGAATAGCATGCACCAAACATGTCTCCTCTCAGCTAACCAGAAATTTCCAGCAAATTCTAACATTCAGCCCTACTACAAATTTTCAAACAAGACAAAAATTATTTTAAAAAACACCGGTCCTTGCACTGCCTGAACTGGCCAAAATTAATTTGACTGTATAATGTGACCCGAAATACCAACATTTTGGAGTTATCCTCTGTGGATTGCATTACCATTCATGAGACTGATCGACCATGATAGTTTAAGGGTGGTGGCAGACCAGCTTGGCGCCTGCTATTCTGCCACCACCCTTGAACTGTCATGGTCGAGCCATATCTCGCTGTGGAGTGTCGTGGGCAGAATGAGTGAACACATGAGTTCAGACTTCATTATTTACGTTAGTCCTATTGCCCAGCAATACTGTAAGACATGCCAAGAGCATTTACACAGGAGATGTTGTCATCTGTTAACCCTTTACTGCCCGGAGTATAGTGCTTTTAAAATGTGACATCGGCCGTGCGCTGCGGGCCCAGCAAACCAAGGAAGCCGTCTGCCCGAGGCTCTTTTACTTGCTGAGACTCGCAGTGTCACACAGCCCGCAAAACATCCCTCAATAGTAGAGGAGCGGTGTGCTCTGGATTCGTGACTGAAGAGCGTTTTATGTCGGTTCTTGTGATTCGTGACTGCAATTTTTGGCATTCTCGTGATCCGTGAAAGAAGGGGTCGTCGTACAACGTGAAAGTTTGCGCGATCCGCGAAAACGTCCCGCTTATTTTGTGAAACGTGAAAGTCTGTTGCCAGACTGGGAAATCGTAATTAGAAGCCCCCCGCCCATGCCCCTCCCACCTCCCCCCACCCCCCCACCCCCACCCCTTCCCATGCG
This sequence comes from Semisulcospira habei, assembly GCA_036245525.1. Taxonomy (NCBI): domain Eukaryota; kingdom Metazoa; phylum Mollusca; class Gastropoda; family Semisulcospiridae; genus Semisulcospira; species Semisulcospira habei. The sequence goes on along the minus strand of BTPG01000002.1, from coordinate 58,718,702 downwards.
GTCGTTTGATTCTACTTTCTGATAATGTGTTGAGGAATGCTTGTTTATTTTTTTTTAAAGTTTCGTGAATCACAAAAAAATAAATCGTCGTGAATTCGGGATGGTACCCCTACCACCCCCCCCCCCCACCCCCGTCCCCCCCCCCACCACACACACGCACATGTGATGGTAATTCCCATGCCACCGCCCCCCCCCCCCCCTCCCACCAGTAAATGAAATATCTTCTTATCTCATGAGGAAACACCCGGTTACAAAGGATAAAGGATACCGTTGCTGAGTACATTGGCACTGTCAGAAGTGTCACATTTTTTGGGGTCTGTTAGAATGAAACTGAAACGGCAGCGGCTGGAACGCCGACGTGGACCGGCAGTATATATATACATCGGAACCTAGTCACAGCCGCCTGTCGTTAAAGACCACCACTTCAGTGGCTGTAAATGATGATCTTTAATGACAGGTGACACGTTTGTTGTTGTTGTCTTTTCCAGACTTCTCTTTAGACAGCACGTGTTTAACCCCCTACCTGTCCATTGTGCGTACGTTTTTGTTTCCAAAATCTTGGTTCACTCAACGACCAAAAGCCGCAGCCGTCCAAGGAACATGGATACAAATTGTCCTCCAGCAAGAGACATAGATCCCCATGAGCCCCCGCAACTGCGGGGGCTCATGAGGATCTATGTCTCTTGCCGTGAGGTCGTCAGTGTTCAGTTTTTTTTCTCGGCAGTGAATCGGGTAAGAACTTTTTTTTTTTTTTCATTGTGAAAACGCTGGTCGCTCAGAACAGGTCTTACTGTAGAAGGCTATACGGTATGAGTATCTCGAGTTTGTCACTGATCCGTGTTCTGTAGTTGTTTTTAAAGCCACGTCTGCGTGACGCCACTATTACTGTCGTCACAGCATTCTCCCACTGCTGCGCTCGTCAAGTTTCATTAGCATGCAACACGTCTTTGTCAGAGTGAAAACTTGTTTGTCAGGGTGATAACTTGTTTGTCAGAGTGATAACTTGTTTGTCAGTGATAACTTGTTTGTCAGAGCGTTGACTTGTTGTGCGAGTGAAAACTTGTTTGTCAGAGTGATAACTTGTTTGTCAGAGTGATAACTTGTTTGTCAGAGTGATAACTTGTTTGCCAGAGTGATAACTTGTTTGTCAGAGTGATAACTTGTTTGTCAGAGCGTTGACTTGTTGTGTGAGTGAAAACTTGTTTGTCAGAGTGATAACTTGTTTGTCAGAGTGAAAACTTGTTTGTCAGAGTGATAACTTGTTTGTCAGAGTGAAAACTTGTTTGTCAGAGTGATAACTTGTTTGTCAGAGTAATAACTTGTTTGTCAGAGCGATAACTTGTTTGTCAGAGCGTTGACTTGTTGTGTGAGTGTGTATGTTAGGGAATAAATACGTGTTGTAGGATGCATGGTGTGTGTATGTTTATGTCATTTGTACGGCGCCTAGAGCTTTTTTTATCGAAAGCATAGGCGCCTTAAAAATATACATTACTATTATTATAATTATTATTATTATTATTAATAGTATTATTATTATAGTGAAACAGTCCAACACAAACAAATACACTACGTCACTACCTATATAGGACACTTAACCCTTTTAACCCCAGATCCCTACAGCAGGAGGTGGTTAGACCATGATAATTAAAGGGTAGTGCCAGATTAGCTTGGCGCCTTCAGGCGCCAAGCTAATCTGGCACTACCCTTGAATTATCATGGCCAAGCCATCTCCTGCAACAGGTACACCTCCAAAATTTGAGAAATGGGACCTTGGGGCTACAAGGGTTAATGCACTGTCGGCACCGTACTCTCCATTACTGCGCTCGTCAAGTTCCATTACCATGGAAAACTTCTTTGTCAGAGTGAAAGTGAAACTGTCCAACACAAACAATACACTAGTACACTATATACAGGACACTTAATATAGTGTCCGCACTGCACTTGCAACTACTACCTACGTTCATCAAGTTCCATTAGTATGAAAACTTTCTTTGTCAGAGTGAAAGTGAAAAAGTCCAACACAATACACTACAGTATAGGACACCTCCGTCCTAGGAAGGCAAAACACAGGAAGTCCTTGGTGTGTGAAAAGCGCGATTTTCATTGCATGACAACGACAATCTCGCTTTTTTTTTCTTTTTTTCTTTAAACAAATATCGACCTACTTTCTTTTTCCTACCCGTGTCAGTACATTATCACAGTCCTATTCCCAGTCGACTGTCCGGGCTAAAGTACGGGCTTGTTCAGACAGTATGTCCCTTAAAAGTCCTAGCAAACCAAAGTGGCACAGTTGCAGTGCGGCCGAATTGATTAGTGTTCAGGTCGTACTCCGCTGGCAATAGCTGTCCCTGTCTCCCCATAACCCACCCCGCCCGCTAGAGCCGTCTATTATCACTCCGGTGCCGTGGACGTTCAACTTAGTCCCCGCACTGACAAACCGACCAACCCAGTCGTTCTATTTCCCATCGGGCCGAGGTCGGGCGCAGTAGGCCCGCGCACAACTGTGCGCGGGCCCACTGCGACTGACCGGCCCGAAGGGTCTTTGCGTAGTGCTGGGGTACTTAAGCTCCTATAACGGTGACCTCAGTTTTCAGTCCTGACCATGCGCGGGGCCACTGCAGCCGATCCCTCGGCCCAATGGGCCTTTGCGTGCCGGGAGTACTATTGGGGTATATTATATAATATATAACGGTGTCCTCAGTCATTCGCCGACTATGCATTTTTCAGTACCGGTGACTGCGGGGGCGCGCCGGCGTTTACGATACTTCAGTGACCACGCCGGGCCATTCACCACTCTCGCTCAGTCGGCGCAGGCATGCGGGGAGGTCAAGTGTGTTTTCACTTCACAAACACTCTTGAGGCGACAATACGCTGAAATACCTGAAGAGACTGACTGCATTAACCTTTTTCGTCCTGATTACACCTATTGTATTGCTGAAATAAATTTGACTGTGATAGTTCAAGGGTGGTGCCAGAATAGCTTGGCGCCAAAATATTCTGGCACCACCCTTGAACGAAAATGAAACTGGCTGATCTATCTCCTAACCTATAATGTTGCCTTCATATGACAATAACCCAGTTTTTTAAATTAAAAAAACAACAAACATCAGGCTCAGCATGTAATGAGTTAAACGTCACGCGCGTAAAGACGGGACTGGCGGTAACAGAAATTGATTCTGGCACCTGACATTTGCCAGACTGCCCAGTTCCGACCATAACTTAATGATCCAGTGGCCGCGGGGCTGATGAGATACAACGCAGCCGGAGGTGCAAAAGCTCCTCGGGCGGCTGCAGCTGGAACACAAGTACAGGTCTTCGGGCTGAAGCGCGCAACTACTCGGTTGGGCCAGTTGCGTGTGTGAGCATAGTCCTGCGACAGCCACTAATCAAGGTGCACCGCTGTCGCGGTGCACCTTGCTTAGTGGCTGGCGCAGGACTAAGTTCACTCACGCAACTGGTCACCGGCGGTCTGCCCGGCATCGGCTGGCGTTAGCTAACGACAGCCGACGTCAGCCGTAGGGTCTTTCGCTCGCTGGGCAATATCAGTGTATGGCAAATATCTATATACCCACTCCATAAAGTTTTACGACTCGGACATTACGATTCGGGTCTCGTAATCACATCTGCCCATATGCTATATCAAGCAAAATGTTGCGCAATATAATATAATACTGTGCAAGAGTGCGCCTACTTCACGGGCAAGTGGCGTAAAATAGATCCTCGTGCAGCAGAATAATGACCAGAACATTTTCCAGCTTCAGAACGTTTCAGAAAAAGCCAGTCCTCGCATCATGCAAACGACCATCGCAGTGCAGTTACAAAACCGTACAGAAGCAAAGAATGCAATGAAACGTGACCAAACCAAAACCAGTTCAACATATTTTTACCAATGAAAGTGTCAACACAATAATCAAAAGGAAAAACATCATTAAGAAAGGTGCCTTGATAATCATAGTCAACCATCACATCTATCACATAACATACACACACTTAAGGGACTATGTAGACACACACAAAATGTTAATCAGATAGCTATTTTGTAAAACACACAGACTAAGTTACATAAGGGGCTAAGAAATCACAGCATTATTGAGAATAGGATATGTTAGTATTTGTGACTGAGGCAAAAGGCATCCAAAGGTTCATGGGAGAAGAAAAAAAGAAAATTGGAGGAAACCACTATAACCATTAAATTAACCCTTTTCATCCTGATACACTACTGCATGAAATTAGTTTGACTATGATAGTTCAAGGGTGGTGTCAGAACAGCATGGCGCCTAAGGTGCCAAGCTATTCTGGCACCACCCTTGAAATAAAATATGTTTCCTAATCTGTAAAAAGGCCTTCATAGGACAATAAGCAATTTTTTTTTAAATATAAAAAAATCAGCTTCAGGATGTAATGGGTTAATTAACCCCTGACTGGTACTGATGACATCATTCAGCTGAAAAGACATGTGACCATGTGTCTTTTCCCGCTGGGCGTTATCGTCAGTGACAGTCATGGGGTTAACCTGATGGCCAGTAAATGAAGGGCTAAGCAGATGACACCCAAGGGAATAAATCCATGAATAAATCCATGCAAATATATTATGTCAGAACATTGCCCACTCTTCTTGTGAAATGGCCAGCCTATATTAAACTAACATTTTGTAAAGACAAACATTCTAAATGAAAATTTCAGCCAAAAAATTATCAAAAATTCTGAATGAAACTCTCAGCAAAAAAAACAAAACAAAACAAACAAAAAAAAACAAGAAAGGCAAAGCCATTATGGCTCACGTGTATGACCAATATATGTGTGACCTTTGTGACAAGGGCTGGCTCCTGCAGCAGCAAAATCCATGTTTTCTGAAAATGTAAGCATTTTTCACACATCTGTCAACCCCCCATGACCCTTGACCTTTGTGATGAGTTGTCTAAATTAGTATGCATAAAAAGGTCTTATCATCAGCTATCTTTGTACCAAATTTAGTTGAAAATTTTGCAAAAATTTGGGAATACCTACAATTTTATAAAAAATCAGCATTTTACACACATTTGCCAGCCTCTTGTGACTCTTGACCTTTCCAAGGTCATCTAAATTAGTATGCATAGATAGGTCTTACCATCAGGTATCTCTGTACCAATCTTGGGTTTTAAGTTGTAAATAGTATTTGAGAAAAACATCTTTTGTCAAAATATGGCTATTTTAGACATATTTCATGAGCAATTGTGACCCTTGCGAGGAAGCAGAAGAAAGCAGCGGTCAACAACAGTCGCACGAGAGCAGCCAAAGTAAGGGCACAGGGGGAATACTCGGAAGCCAACCGCGAGGTGAAGAGTAGTATCAGGGCAGACAAGAGGGCCTACACAGACAGCCTGGCAGCAGAGGCAGAAAAGGCAGCAGGCAGCGGCAACATGAAACAGCTCTACGACATTACCAGAAGATTGTCGGGTAAGTATGGCCATACAGAAAGACCAGTAAAAGACAAAGAAGGCAAGCCTATTGCAGACAGAGCAGACCAACTCGACAGATGGGCCGAGTATTTTGAAGAGTTACTGAACAGACCTAGCCCACCCGACCCCCCCGACATCCAGCCGGCAGAGACCGACCTACCCATCAGCTGTGACAGACCCAGCCGGGAAGAGATCAGAAAAGCAGTGGCATTTTTGAAGAATGGCAAAGCAGCAGGGCCAGATGGCATCCCAGCGGAGTCTCTGAAAGCAGACCTAGAGACAACAGTTGAGATGCTGTACCCACTGTTTGGAAAGATCTGGGAAGAGGAGGTGATGCCAGCTGACTGGAAGGAGGGGTACCTAATCAAGCTTCCCAAGAAAGGCGACCTCAGCAAGTGTTCCAACTACAGAGGAATCACCTTGCTGTCAGTACCAGGAAAGGTCTTCAACAGGATCATCCTAGAGAGAATGAAGAGCTCCGTTGACCCCCAGCTGAGAGACCAGCAAGCAGGATTCAGGAAGAACCGATCATGTACAGACCAGATCGCCACTCTCCGCATCATCGTGGAACAGTCTCTGGAGTGGAGCTCCCCGCTGTACGTCAACTTTGTGGATTATGAGAAAGCATTTGACAGCGTGGACCGAGAGACTCTGTGGAAACTCCTACGACACTACGGTGTACCCACAAAGCTCGTCCGCACTGATCAAGAGCAGCTATGATGGCATGACATGTAGCGTGATCCACGAAGGGCAGTTCACCAGAGAGCTCCAGGTCAGAACTGGTGTCAGGCAGGGGTGTCTGCTGTCTCCGTTCCTCTTCCTACTGGCCATAGACTGGGTCATGAAGATGACCACAGAGCACAGACGAAGTGGAATACAGTGGACACTGTGGACACAGCTTGACGACCTTGATTTTGCAGACGACTTGGCATTACTGTCCCACACTCATCAACAAATGCAGGACAAGACCACGAGGCTTGCTGACATCTCGTCCCAAGTGGGCCTCACCATTCACAAACAGAAAACAAAGACAATGAGGCTGAACGCAACCAGGGAAGAACCAGTCTTGCTTGCTGGCACCCCCGTTGGAGGAGGTGGAGTCCTTCACCTATCTCGGGAGCATCATAGACAAAAAAGGCGGCACTGATGCAGATGTCAGAGCACGAATCGGTAAAGCCAGAGCAGCCTTTCTCCAGTTGAAAAAAGTGTGGAGTTCCAGAGAGCTGTCACAGCACACCAAAGTCCGGATTTTCAACTCCAATGTAAAAGCAGTTCTCCTATATGGAGCAGAGACTTGGAGATTGACAAAAACCACAGTCAACAGAGTACAGACCTTCATGAACAGTTGCCTTAGAAGAATTTTGAAAATCCACTGGCCAGAGAAGATCAGCAACGTCAGACTCTGGGAGAGAACAGAGCAGATAACAGCAGAGAATGAAATTGGGCGAAGAAGATGGGGATGGATCGGTCACAGTCTGAGAAAGCCAGCTTCCAGTATCACTAGGCAGGCATTGTCATGGAACCCCCAGGGAAAGAGGAAAAGAGGTAGGCCGAGAAACTCCTGGCGTCGAGACCTCCAAGCAGACATCAAGAGACTGGGAACCACCTGGAGTAGAATCGAAGGAGAAGCACAGGACAGGAGTTGCTGGAGGTCTCTCGTCGACGGCCTATACCCGGGTAGGGGTGACATGCGTAAGTAAGTAAGTAATTGTGACCCTTGACCTTTCTGAGGGATCAACCAAATTAGTGTGCATAGAAAGGGCTTCTCATCAGGTATCTCCGGAGCAAGTTTGGGTTTAAAGTTGTGAATAGTATTTGAGAAAAAAACATCTTTTGAGAAAAAACATCTTTTGTCAAAATATGGCTATTTCAGATTTATTTCCAGAGCCCTTGTGGCCCTTGACCTTTTTGAGGGATCAACCAAATTAGTGTGCATAGATAGGTCTTCCCATCAGGTATCTCTTTAGCAAGTTTGGGTTTAAAGTTGTGAATAGTATTTGAGAAAAAACATCTTTTGTCAAAATATTACTATTTCGTACCTATTTCCTGAGCCCTTGTGACCCTTGACCTTTCTGAGGGGTCGTCCAAATTAGTATGCATGTATGCATGTATACCATTAGGAATCTCTGTACAAAGTTTGGGTTTGAAGTTGTGAATAGTATAAATTGAGAAAAAATAAATTATGTCAAAATATAGCTATTTGTACCTATTTCCTGATCCCCTGTGACCTTGCCCTTTGTGAGAGGTCACTCAAATTGATATGTTTAGAAAGGTCTTGCCACAAAGTATCCTTGGGCCAAGTTTGAAGAATGTGGCTTGAATAGTCTCCAAGAAAATGCCAAAGTTAAAGTTTACGACGGACGACGGCGGACGGACGGACGACCACTGATCCAAAACATAGATTCACTTTTGCTTCGCACATGAGCCAAAAAAAAAAAAAAAAAAATCAGTTAAAAAGCAGTTTACACTTTATAGGTATAGGTTCGATTACTGAGTTAGAATGTTGTGCTGATCTGTGACTGCATCCTATTCATCCCAAGGATGTAAGGCCAAAAATCACAGAACTGCACACAACGAGCATTTTTAAAGAAAAAAACACACTATAATTCTTTATAAGAGAAGTCAGCTAGGGTAGTAAAACACCTGCAGCAGTGAATGCCAAACCAGTGGTGAAGGCATATTACCCAGGCAATAAAAAATATAACTCACCGGCGAGTCACTAATCAGACTACACGCTGAGCATTCTCTGACACTAGACTAATATTTAGCAAATTTAAGTGACAGTACGTCTTTCAACCTTGAAATCTTCTCTGAATGCAACATACATAATATGTTAGTATGTACACCCTACAAACTCAAAACTTCTGATGAACCTAAACACTTAACGAATCCATGCAGAAAATTAACATGGAACGTAAGCAAAAAACAAGAAACTAAACGAGTCAAACAAATGTGGTGCTAGTCTGTGATTTTGAACTTTACTGTCCATGGGCCGTAAGGTCCAAAATCACAGACCAGCACACAAAAGGTTACTCGGATACCTCAGTCGTGTCTGACTCCATCTTGGCTCCACGATATTCGTGGTCGATGTCAGTAGCGCCACTCAAATGTCACAAGTATGAAGCTCGTTCACAAAGCCACGGAGTGTTGACCCGGTATTAATTCTGAGTTAAATAATATTTCCTGTGGTGTCAACTGAGTGCAGAAACAATGGTACTTGTCCTGCTCAACTACTGATGAAAATCCACTGGCGGGAACACCATGTCTCTTGGAAAATAAACCAAGTCCAGACTACTGCTTTCAAACTTGCTTTGATCTGTAACACATCTCGTGCTTAGAACACTATATTATTATTATTATTATTATTACTAGAATAAATGTAAAAAATCTGTAAAATTGCGAAGCTTGCAAAAAGCTATGGCGTATTGTTAATAACTTTTTTATTATTAAAAAGCTGTGGTCATTATAAAATGGACATTATTCTACCATTCTTTTGTTCACGAAATTTGTGAAATTCAGCGGCTTACAAGAACTTGAAGAAGTTAAGGGGTATTGATAATAAATTGTTAATCAAAAAGCTGTGGCCATTCTAAAATGGACAGTTAGTCTATCTTTTTTGTGGGAGGTGAAATTCAGCAGCTTGCAAAAACTTAAAGAAGCTGAGGTGTATTGTTAATAAATTTGTTATTTAAACAACTGTGGCTGTTCTAAAATTGACAGCTAGTGCACCATTTATTTTAAAACAAAATTTGTAAAATTTAGCAGCTTGCAAAAACTTGAAGAAGCTGAGGTGTACTGCTAATAAATTTGTTAATTAAAGAACTGCGGCTGCTCTAAAGTGGATGGCAAGACTACCATCTCATTTTTGCAACATTTTTTAAATTCAGAAACTAGCAAGACAACGCAAGAAGCTAAAGCGAATTGTTTGTAAGTTTGTTCATTTCAAATGGCCAGCTAGACTATCTTTTTAAAAAAATTTTATAGTAGTATAAAAAAAAGTACAACTAGACTACTAAACACTATGCATGTTGCATATTGATCATACGTTTGTTCATTTAAAATGGCCAGCTATACAATCTTTTTGAGTTGGTTTTTTTTAGTAGTATGAAAAGTACAACTAGACTAACTAACACTACACGCATATAAGAATCACTAAATTGTAACCGAGACCTTGCCTCTCCCTGTTTTCACCGCCTCACACACACGTATTCTATTCCCTACAGCTGTCACACAAATCTTTCAGGCTATAGATCTGCAAGGAAGAGAAAAACCAAATGGAGCAGACAATTAGAAACTGAAAAGATAGTTCAACCTGACCCCTTCACTGACAATCTGCACAGCAAACAGTACACAACCCAACTGCAAGAGGCAGAGACCCTCATGAACCCCCGCATCTGCGGGGGTTCATGAGGGTCTATGCCTCTTGCCGGCCTGATGTATATTCCGGAACTGAGTTGGTGTCAACAGTTCACATGGCCACTGGCAGTGAAGAGGTTCACAGATTACAGCAGAACCTGTTCTGAGAGAGAAAAAATCCTCCCGAGAGAAAAAAAAGTGTTCCTAAAAGGCAAGTGTTCTCTCAAGAGAGGTCTTGACGGGCACGAAGTGTCACCTGTCATTAAAGACCACCATTTAGGAGGCTACAGCCACAGTCACAGCTACAGCCACCTAAGCGATGGTCTGTGATGACAGGCGATCTCTCAGACGGGTGGTCGCTCAAAACATGTTCCACTGTACAAGAGGTAACAAAGGTTTTACTTACAATGTGAAAGTTGGGTAGAAAGTGATAGAGAAGGTAAGGTTTGACCAGGACTTAAGAGTCTGATCCCTCACAGAAAATAAGACTTGGATTATCACGCAAAAATGCTCGACAGCTGTGAGAGAGTTTTCAATTTCACTGAGGACTATAAAAACGAGAAAACAATGACAGCATTTGTGCACGTGACAATACTCTACATGTACATGCTGTTGAAATAGTGTACAAAAATGTAATCTGGTTTACACACTGGGACAAACATCCTATGACTAATGTACAGGAAGCATTTCATCCATGACACTTGCATTATAATTGGTGAGCCCTGAGCTTAAGAAATCTGGGCATAAATGGGATGAGCAAAAGGTACAAATCATGAGCCCCCTGCTGGATGCAGGGACTCATGTAGATCTATGCCTTTTGCAGGTGTTCGTTGTTTGCCTAAGGAATTAATCAGCAGCTCCTGCAGTGTAATATCTTCCTCTTGGCTGATTCACCACCGAGAACCTGGGGATCCACTGCAGGAACCTACTCATGGTTGAATACATACTTCAGTTTTGAGGTTCTAAATAAATAAATAAATGAAAACCTATATATAGATTATTAGATACAATTTGAAAAAAGAAAACAAAGTTGAACACAAATCAGACAAAACAGTAAACCATAAGTTTACACCTACACCAAAAAAAAGTAAGCTAAAATAGTGCAGTAACTTCAGAAACTATAATGTACATGATACAGAATTTCTTTCAAAAAAATCCTAACATCCTTAAACTTTAATTGAATGACTATCACACAGAGCATGGAAAAGTGTGTAACAAATAATCTTTGAAATGAGTGATGAGTGTATGGCTGTAATTGCTCAAATTTTTTAACTAAAAAGTAAAAGCCCAATACATATGTATGTACTTTTAAGTCTCAAATGGTTTGGAATTTTCAACCATGATATTAGCAAACAGTAACAAAGTAAAAAGTTCTTGCATGAAAGAGTGGCCAATGGTGTGATTCACATTTAAACGATTTTCACAAAGTCCAAAGAGACTGTGCACAGGTATCAGCTTTTGGAGATGAGGCACCATCTCCAGCTATTGTGTCTTATCCCAAAGACACTGCTGGTAGCTGCATCAGTGCATGGAGTATAAGAGCAAATGTATTAGAGCAATTACATCAGAACTCATTACATGTGCAAAAGAACTATAATTAAAGACAACAGTAGAGCGACAGCTGTGTACATCACTGACACAGTGATAGATTGAAAACACCTGAACACTGATAAACTGGCTTACCGGCATGGTGGCAGTGGTTTGCGTGGTAGGCGATCACAGTGTGAATTAATTCTCTTGCCCTCACATCACGGGAAAATCGGCTGTCACAAATAGATGTTAACCTGCACACAGAAGGTTCGTTTTTCACAGTCATCTTACAATCGATGTTTGTTTTTTTATAGTGTTAACACAACTGCTGCCACCACTGTTTACAGTAGTGTTGCCTGCTTGCACTAGGGAGTTAACTGCCCCCCTACCTGCCAAAACATAATCAGCAACATACTAAAGCAAGCGGAATAGATCCTCATGAACCCCCACATGTGCGGGGGCTCATGAGGATCTATGTCTCTTCCTGGCTTCATCCATAAAGTGTCTTTCTTACAGACGTTATCAAGCAGCCAAATGGTTATAAGTTTTCCACATTATGATTCATGTAGTTTTGGCAGTAAAGGGGTTATTACCAACAATGCACAAGAATGCATTTGAGTGTTGGTAGCACTTTTTTTGTCAATTCCTGCAGGCATCAACATGACAAAACCGGAAGGACTATTAGTCCTTCCGGTTTTGTCATGTTGATGCCTGCAGGAATTGACAAATAAAAAGTGCTACCAACACTCAAAGAGTGAAACACGATTATACTAATTGTATGTTATGAAAATTTAATGGTCATCCTACTAGAAACAGGTTGGGTTGCACATTATTCAACATCCCGTAACATCTAGAGAAACAGGCTGTATTTGGACCCAGTATACACATTTCATAAGCTTTATTAACCAAGTTACATTACAGTACTTACTTATACAGAGAAGGATATAAACCAATGGCTTTAGTGCAAGGGTGGTGCCAGAATAACTTGGCGACTAGAGGCGCCAAGCTATTCTGGCACTATCCTTGAACTATTTTAGTCAAACTTATTTCACACACTGGTGTATTCTGAATGATAAGGGTTAATTGAACAAAGGCTTAAAATTATGCCTGTGTTTATCGGCAGCCCTCTGTCCGCCACCTTGACAAAATGTGTTTAGTGTATTTTGTGATGCAAACAACCACTCACCCACTACTCCCACCAGTCCCATAAGAAGAAAAAAAAACTTCATATAAATTTCTAGCAAGCTGTACTGGACAAAATGACAGTCCAGCATTTCTGTTATTGTCACTTTGAGTAAGTCACCAAGTGTCACAGTCAATTTGCTGTCACACTTCAATGATTTTGAAAATGACTGAGCTTTTATGAACCTTCGGTGGCCGAACTTGGAGTGTGAAGAAAACATTTGATGACATGTTGGTAGTATTTCAGCTTCATACCTGCCGAACCAATGGGTCTTTTTTTTTAGTGTCGCTTAAATATCAGAATATTGAAACAAAAATTGGCAAAGTATTGCAAAATTAATTAAATATTGCTCTGGTGTTGTCATTTTTGTTGTTGTTGTTTGTTATTTTGTATACATAAATGACCTTAAAAATAAATAATTTAAATTATTCATTTTTTTCAGCCATGGAGTGGTTAGTAGTACGATGGACTAATTTTTTTCAATCACATGTATACAATTCTCAAACCCCTGCTTTTGTCTAATATTAATTATCTGGAACGAGTACCACCAAGATGTGTATAGCTTCATAAATTGGGATATTTTTCGTTAAAACGTCAAATTAAAAACAGAATCTAACAAGTACTATCAATTTCTGAGACTTCTTGATGGTAAAAGTTCTAGTTATGTTAGCTACCTCCCTGCCAAATTTCAACTTTCAAAGATGAATTTTGAGGTTTTTATGACGTCCAAATGATTATAACTGGTGTTTTCTAATTTTAGATGAAATTTGTGCATTGTAGGCACATCACCTCTCACTTCTCAGACTTTAAATCTCCAGTTCTCAGGGCTTCCGTTTTAGTGCGTCTGTGCGTCTATGACGCATTAAAACTCAAAATCACGTACTGAAAATGTAACTAAAGGGTAGTCCGACGCACTAAAATTCAGTGCATCTGCGTCCGAGACGCATCATCCTTACGCCACCGTGCGTAACCTAACAGAGGTAGGCGACAGTCATTCGGCTATTTTAGTGACGAGTTGGTTCGTTTAGCCACTCGCTTGGTCGCGGATGCGTTCAGAATCACCACGACTCCGCGGTCCGTGCGAATATAACAAGACGGCAAACTGTTAGTTTGCGTGTGGTATCGCCGCATAGTTTTACAAAGTGCGCGCTACTTGTTGAACGCTTGCTGTGACGTCACCATTCATACCATTATGGGATACCGCATCGTGCCGGTTTCACTTTCGATCTTGAACGAAGTTGTAAATGGCGGAGAAAAAGCAAAGCTGGAATGCTTCGGATTCTTCAATCTGGCACCGTCTGATCGTGATAATCACTTAGAAGAAAGTTGCACTTCGACACCGCCGTCTCCATGGACTAAGCGACAGTACCAGAAATGATACCCCTGGGCCGTGTGTGGCACCGCCGCTGCGACTCGCAGTTTTCCGAGTTCATGGCTGCGTGTATTTTCATGGCTAAAGCACGACGGCACACGGATGACATGCGCAATGTGCATGGAGGCGACTGAACTCAAAAAAGCAAGTCCAGAAATACAGAAATAAGTTTGTCAGGTTTTTTATCGTGGTCGATCCATCTTCTGGTACACAGGTATTAGGCAAAAGCTCAAAAATTGGAAAAATACGTCTTTCGGGTTAAATGGGTTGAAACCAACTTTTAAGTACATTAGTACACACACACACACACACACATACACACACACACACAGAGAGAGAGAGAGAGGGAGAGAGAAATGAAATGAAATTTTATTTATTTTACAAGGATAAAGAAACCTCACTATTCTCTCACGTACACCCACAGGTTAAGGGCTTAGCAGTACAGAAAGATACTATATGAACAGGATATAAGACTACAGATACATATTCATATACGTATCAAATCCATAGTACTAGAAACAAACAAACAAACTAAAGTGATATGAGTTATGAGAGAAGAAAAAAAATCAGGTTACACATCCACTCAATTCAACCGATAATATACGCACATGCACGCATGCACACACTCGTGCGCTCGCGGGCGTATGCACAAACTGACACCACTGTACTTCCTACAGGCAAATCAAGAGTCCAGACTTTGAGAAGAAAACAGGCAATGGTACAGTGGGCTTATATTCAGGGCGAGATTTTACTGAGAGTTTGTGACCGTAAAACATGATGTTAGGTGCTCATACCTTACTTATTTAGGTGCTGTGCTAGACGGGTCCTGAATGTAGACAGGGATGGGGCGGCAGCAATATTTGCTGGTAATGAATTCCACAGTATGGCTCCCGAGTAAGATAGGCTCGTTTTAAATATGTCGAGGCTTGGCCTAGGTACGTACAGATTGTTCCTCTTTGTCTTGTACGGGGTGTTAGCGGGACTAAAGAGATTTGTTAAGTAGCGAGGAGTTTTGGAGAGGCTGATTTTAAACATCAACGCACCCTTATTGTATTATATATATATATATATATATATATATATATATATATATATATATATATATATATATATATATATATATATATATATATATATATATATATATATATAAGTAGTTTACGTAAAGGCAGCATGCCAAGGGCTTTGAGTCGGTCGTCAGTGCTGTCTTTACTATTAGAGAGGATTAACTTAGCTGCCCGCCGGTGAAGAGCATTAAGCCTTTTTAAGCACGCATCGCTACCCCCAACCCAAACTGTAGATCTATGCATAATCTATAATTATGTGATTGGATGTGAGCATTATAGAGAAGATTTTTCTTATAGGTGTGTCTGTAAAATAAGTAAGTTTAGAGAGGAGGAATAAATTTCTGGACACGGTCCAACATATACTATTGACATGAGCATGCCTAGTGAGCTGATCGTCGAGAAAGAGAGAGAGAGAGAGAGATGATGATGATGATGAAACGTTTTTATTCAGGATAAAGTTTTAGGCATAGCAATGCCTATCTTCCAAACTGTCCTGCTACTCTACACATATAAAAATACATCAGACGATACATCAAAAGATAAAACATATGTAAGTAAAAAGACCCATCCCCCTCCCCCCCTCCCCCACCACCCCCACTCAGAGGGAAAAAAATTGAAATTAAAAAAATATATATATATATATACATAATTATATACACAGGTATGAACCTGACATGTTAATGCAGACAGTCGAGCTATTACATAATCTGTAGCAACAGTAGAAGAGTATTAGGTACTAGGAAACTTGTCACTAACTATACGAATAGTAGCATAAGGGAGCCGAACATACTATTACTTCTGAAGTAAATATTTATGGAGGCGATCTTTGAAGACGCTAATCTTACAAATTGATTTCAGGTGTGGAGGCAACATATTCCACGCTTTAGCGCCTGAAAAAGACAGACTGGTTTTACAGATGTCTAATCTAATTTTTGGAAGGTGGATCGAACTATTTCTCGTATTTTTCCTATTATTGTCGGAAAATAGAGTTTTTAGATAGGGTGGGGCTTTTCCATGCATGATCTTGTGCAGTAGAACACAGCGATTAAATTCAAACTGTTTCTTCAATGTTAGTAACTTGAGAGATTTTAATTTTTCATCAGTCGAAGTAGGACTGGGAAGTATTAATTTAATGCCCCGACGATACAAGGAATTAACTTTTTTCATGTGAACTTCGCTGCATCCATCCCAGACGGTAGAACTGTAGTCACAATGCGTTTTGATATGCGCATGGAAAAAGAGTTTACGGATATCAGTATTAACTATATGGCGTAGTTTAGATAACAGGAACAGATTTTTGGAGATTGTTTTGCATATTGAGTCAGTATGTGGCTCCCAGCTTAATTGGTTGTCCACTATAACGCCTAATAAGCGATGCCTAGTTACTTGTTCAACAAGCTGCCTATCTAAGGAAAGTGTTAAAGGTGGTAGGCCATGCTGGTGTTTCTGACGTGTAGTAATTAACATGCTCTTTGTCTTTGGAATACTAATAATCATGTGATTATCACTGCACCAGCCTGCTACTTCATCAAGACTTTGTTGGAGTACCTTATTAATGGTTGTGATATCTTTATCAGATGTGTGTATGGTCGTGTCATCTGCGAACAGATCGCAGTTTGCGTCTAAATGAGATATGCACAGTGGCAGATCATTAATAAAAAGATTAAATAATAAGGGCCCTATAATAGACCCCTGTGGAACACCGCAAGTTACTAAACCATCAGAGGAATACTTGCCATTTAGCAGTACTTTCTGTGTTCTGTCCCTGAGATAGGAAGATATAAAGGAGACAGTATTTGAGTCAATGTGATAGAATGGTAGTTTTTTTAGTAGGATAGAGTGGTTGACAAGATCAAAAGCTTTTTTCAGGTCAAGAAAGATTGTACCTGATACTTTATTGTCATTTATGGCAGAGAGCCATTTATCAATTAAATGATTGAGGGCAGTTTGGCACGAATGTAGAGGTCGAAATCCTGATTGTGCTGCAGTTATCAGATGGTTTTGCTCCAGAAAGTTTAGAAGATGAGTATGGATATGTCTCTCGAGCGGTTTTGAAATACAGGATAATATGGAAATGGGCCTGTACTCGTTTAGGTTGCATAAATCTTTGCTTTTGGGAAGCGGGATTACCTTCGCTTTTTTCAGCTCGTCGGGAAAAACGTTATGTCTGATCGATAAATTATAAATAAAGGTCAAGGATTCGACGACGTAGGGCAGAGATAGTTTTAAAATCTGACTACTAATGCCAACTGGACCGCAAGACGATTTGTTCTTTAAACTGGAAATAGATTTGCCTACATCTAGGACAGTCATAAGCGGTACTAAGAGAGAGAGAGAGAGAGAGAGAGAGAGAGAGAGAGAGAGAGAGAGAGAGTTAGTTTAGTAAAGACAAGTCAGACTTTGGTTGTCAATCTGCATACAGCAGAAAAGGCTGTATTCTTTGTTACAATACGTTATCAAATGATCATACAGATAAATACATCTATATGTGTTTTTCTGTGAGAGAGAGGTAGAGGGAGACAGGCTTTTGCACGATAGCACAACAGTTAAAAAATCAGTATCATCAGACACACGCACTGTCACAATAAATTTAAAGAGGAGAGAGCGAACTGAGTTAATTTCTTTTAAAAAACATACAGATGATGCAGTTTTTCTTAAATAAATTTGCGGACCCTCTATTATGCTCAGATGGGGGTCTGTGTACCCTCTAAAATTTATAACTGGGGGTCTACAGACCCTTGAACCTGCTGTGAAAACAGAAGCCCTGGTTCTAGTTGTTACGATTGTAGTTGTGTTGTTCTGTGAGAGCATGCATGTGTTAATCGTAGGAAACGATCCGATATTTATTTGAGCTATCATGGTTACGAATCACGTACCTTTTCAGTGAGATTCTCTATTGTTTGCGCAGATAGCAGAATTGGTTTTGTTATGATACGCTAAGTTATGTCCGGAAGCTTCTAGCAAAGTCACACGGAGAATAGCGGTAGTAAAGCTGATCTATTTTTAGTCATAGTTGTTTTCTGTGAGTGTGAAATTAGCGGCCGTTCTTTGCGTGTTATGAAAGGTCGTGAACGGTCTGCCATACTGTTGTGTGACGTCATTATACACTAGTATTGGGGCTGAAATGAGCAGTCAAATTTTTGTAGATTATTGTACTTATTCTAGAAAGTTCCTTTTTTTTAATTAATATTTATGAGTTTCAGGTACGTGTTCCGTTCTGATTGGGTGCGTTGTGTAAATTCATTAGATTTTTCTGGAAAGTCGTTTTACTATAAAAGTTGGTGCTAGGAAGCACGTGTACACGTACATTGTCAGGCATTGTCAGTTGTAGGGACACACAGTTTATCGTAGGTACGTGGCCCGTGTAGGGTGTACATTGTGAGAGACGCAGCGTAACGGTGGTGTTCGTTGTGTGAGGAACTTTGTATCGCTCGCAGTGTTGACATTTGCAGAAGAGAAGACATTGTATCAGTGTTGGTGCATTTGTGAATGCATTGTGTGAAGATCGCATCGCTGAATTAAAATATTGTTGGAACCTTTACTCCAGTGTAGCCTACATCATTAAGCCACGTGTGACGGGTTGCAGCTGAATGAAGTTTATTTAAAAGAACCTTATGTGCGTGCGTCTGGTGTGTTTATCATACTACGACTACGACCCCACCACGTAACACTAGTACATTATTTATATGTAATGCAAAAATTTCGACTGTATGTAAAACCAAAAGTCTCAGAGCATACAAAAACCTCATTTGTTTTTTAACAATCTCAGAGTATACAAAAATCTCCTTTGTTTTCATCAACCCCCAAAATAATATTTTGGTCAAGTTTCTGGTTAGATCTAGTCCCTTAATTGTAGCTATGTGAGTCATTTTCCCCTTAAATTGTGAGGACATTAATATTAGCAATTGTGCCTTCCCTTTCAAAGTAGAGCCTGTTTTGAGAAACCACAAACATATTTTATAGTCGTAAGAGACAGGTGCTCCCTCACGAGAGGTCTTGAGGTGCAAATCTGTCATTTAACCTGTTCAGTGTTGAGAAAAGTTGAACACCATTTCCCAAATGCAAGAGGCATAGATCCTCATGAGCCCCCACAGTTGCGGGGGCTCATCAGGATCCATGCCTCTTGCTGACACCACTTTGAATCTATGTTCGTAGGGCAGCTAGGGCTTTGTTGCTTTGAATTAACAAGGACTGCAGAAACACAATCTGCGTCAATAGGGTTCGGGAAGCTGACATCACGCTATCTTGAGAGGATGCTATCTTGAGAGGATTCGCGATAAGGCCTTCATAGGAAATCGCTGTCAGGACTGACAATGTCAGGAAAGTCCTGACGTGCTATAGGCAATAACAGCAAGTCTTGTCATCACCGTAGGAAACCACTAACCAGAATCTGTTTTTGTTTGTTTCCAAAGAGGAAGAAAAATAAAGAAAAATGTGTTGAAACACTACTTTGCTAGTATCTGAAGTCTATTCTATCCTCCTAAGATGGCGGTTGACGCACCGATGCTGCTAGGCAACGCGGGGAACTTCCCGAGCCCTATTGGCACTGACCATCATGTAGGTAGCTGCAGCCAACTAACTAATGATTTTTAATGACAGGTGATGTCTGACTCTCACAAGGGTGCTCGCTCAAAACAGGTTCTACTGTAGCTTTAACTCATTCGAGACGTGCCGCCTACGGATATGCGGCAAACCGCGGCGTATCCGTAGTCGGCACGTCTCAAATGAGTTAATTACCTGCTGCTGTCTGTCTTTGTCGCATGTTAATTTTAGGGATTTTGGGGTAGTGTTTTAACCAGGGGACAATGGAGGACGCACTTGAGTATAAACGTGACACCAATGATAACAATCCTGCAGACTTTGTCCAACAACGACATATCTCTCTCTCTCCCCCCCCCCCCCCCCCCCCCCCCCTCTCTCGGCTGATCAGTCAACAACTAAGAACCTGTTTTTATAAACCTAAATCATCTATCCTTGTGTGATACAGTTTATCATCACACACACACACACACACACACACACACACACTCTCTCTCTCTCTCTCTCATAGCCCCTAATGGTATGGTTCGACCATGATAATTCAACGGTAGTGCCGCCAGATGAGTTTGGCGCCATAAAGCGTGAAGCCGGCTCATCTGGCACTACCCTTGACATATCACGGTCGATCCACCTCCTGCTGTAGTGCGTCGGAGCTAAATAAATGGCCGGGTTGATCCACTCACACCCCCGGCATAACTTTTGGAAGGTAATGCATACAGCGTTACAACACACATCGCAATCCGCACACGTGAACATGTACACATGTTTTGCAAGTCTTCCACGACACTTTCCGCGCCAGTAAACAGTGAGCAAACTGCCATTGGGCTGACATCGGCGCGAGGGCCCTGTGTTTGCTCAGGTATCCCCCCCCCCCCTCCCCCTCCCTAAATGAGAATGGGTGTGCAAACTGGCAGTATGCAAACATTACAATTTACATTCCCCCAGCTTGGGTAATCCATCATGCCACCTCTCACAACAAAGCCCCCCCTCCCCCCCACCTTTTACATTATTAGCGGGAGTCCAACACCCCTGGGCTCCTTCCACAGAGGAACGCGGAAGTAAATCTAACATTAAACACATGGATAACATACAACATCAACAAACCCTGAGCCGCGGAGATACAGGATTTTGCACATTTGCATACAACCGGAACACGTTTTCTGTTTCACTGTAGAGTTAGTCGTGGATGAGTAATTCAGTCTGCAGGTGTAATTGTGGCTAATCCATGCCAGCAAGAGACATAAATTCTCATGAGCCCCTGCAGCTAGAGGGGCTCATGAGAATTTATGTATCTTGCATGTGGGCTGAAGGACGGTATCCCGTATACTATTTATAAACCAACATTTAAAAAAAAACAAAAACAAAAAGACGTTTTGAAAAAAGAGCTGAATCAGTCGAGATGCAGGATAATCTCCTATGCAGACCCACAATCGGGCGTACATCTGAATAATCTCCTATGCAGACCCACAATCGGGCGTACATCTGAATAATCTCCTATGCAGACCCATAATCGGGCGTACATCTGAATAATCTCCTATGCAGACCCACAATCGGGCGTACATCTGAATAATCTCCTATGCAGACCCACAATCGGGCGTACATCTGAATAATCTCCTATGCAGACCCACAATCGGGCGTACATCTGAATCAGTAATCTCCTATGCAGACCCACAATCGGGCGTACATATGTGCGCAGATTCTAGGCTATCTTTGAAAACTGCCAACCGTGCAAACCTCAAGAGGTATACAGGGGCAGATCAGTTACCCCGAGAGGGTCCGAAATAGCTCAGGCGGTTAAACGTCGGAGCAGGAGAGCGAAGGGAATCGCCGGATCGTGGGTTCGAATCCCGTCCCGGCCCCGGTATCTGGACTCACAGGGGGAAAAAACGGATTTGTTCAATAGCACCTCCGTTGAAAGTTCCTGGTAAATCAAAGTGGCACAGTTGGAGTGCGCCTGAGTTGATCAGTGTTCAGGTCGTACTCCATAGGCAATAGATTTCCCTGTCCCCCATAACCCACCCGTCAAGGCCGTCCATGATCACCTCGGTGCTGTGGACGTTAAACCCGAACTAATTGATTGTAAATTGCTTAACGTCCCGACAGCAACAAGGCTTTCTCAGGACGTGCCTGCACTGCTTGTGAAAAAAAAAAATAAACAGAACATTGAATGTATGTCGCCAGCCGGTCAAATACATTAAATAAACCTAACACATGGGGCCTAAATAAAGCTAAGACCATTTAGCAACACACATCCAATATCAAGAGCTACAGGCAGTGCAGACAGTAGGGAGAGTTTTAAAAAGGCAAATACAGGTGAATGGACCAAGGGTAGACAGAAACACATGCCCCAGAATAGAGAGAAAAACTCACCCTGTGGGGCTGACCAGGGTGACCCTGGGAACTAAAAAGTACCTAACCCCACCCAAGTCCCCCAGGGCAGACCCGGGTGGGGTTAAACCCGAACTAACCCGAGAGGGGGTTTCCAACTTTTTCCGGCTTTGGGACCTTTAACCTGATACAAAAAGACATCCCCCCCACCCCCCCCCCCCCCCCCACGCTAGACCTTGCTTGGCAGGGGCCCAAAAATCGAAAAGCGGTGTTTGTGTGTGTGTGGGGTTGGGGGGTGGGGGGGAGTGGTAAGTAAGAGAGGCGGTGCGTGTGTTTTAAAGGCTCTCATCATTCGCCAAAATATTAAACAACGGGGGGTCCAAAAAGGGACTTTGTTCAATATAGCATTTTAAAGAATTTTGGGTCTGGGGGCGGGGCGGGGAAAGGGGGGGGGAGGGGCGTCCAGAACCATTGTAACCTCCCCCCCCTCCTGATCCGCCCCTGGGTATAGGTCCACATGTTGCCCGGCAGCCTGAAGGGGCTCACGAGGATATATATGTCTCTGGCAGGTGGGTGGAGAGCCGCCGGGCGCTCATGAAGATCCGTGTCTCTTTTGCTGCTGAGTGATGTTTATTTACTTAGGCACGCTCCCTATTAAGTATACATCGCATGTTGCAGGCATGAAATAAGCCCTGAGGATGTAAGATGATTCAGTGTGCTCCCTTACAAGCTGCCTATTGCGTATTGTTCCTATGTACTTACCCAATGTACTTGCCCGATAGCCTTTGCGCACTGTGTATCGTCCTTGCTGTATAGTGTGAGAAAATAAACTTGCCGCTATGGTTTCTATGTTGAACTTGTCCCTGAATAAAAATTAAAATGCTTATAAAGCATGCTCCAAGTCGAAGAAACGTTAAACATTTAGGGCTTAACGTCTTTTGTACACCACGAAGGTGATTTCAAAGAGGGGGCACCGGGATAGGGTCTGAATCAAGTAAATGCCATTTATAATTTTGCTGCCCGTTCTAAAGCTGTCAGCTCTGCGGCTGTCAGTGTAGTGATTTTTGTCAGGATGATTCCTGTGGCAATCATTGTGACAAAAAGCGCTACCCACAATCAACATTTTAAGTTTGATGACATTAATTAATAGCAAGATGCATAGAGTTTCATGGGCAACCTGCATCTGAGGCTCGTGAAACTATGTGTCTCTGATGGGAGGAAATGGCTAGGTCTGGATTTCACCCAGCTGAGAAATCTCTGCCGCGGAAAGGCAGCAGCACAAATTTACACTGGATGGGTTCACAGTAAGACAGTCCTTCAGATGACAACTTTACATCCTGGGACAGAATGTGTTAAATGTGCGTGTGTGTGTGTACGCCTGGGTGGAATCACCCTTGGTAGACACGAATTGGGCAGATTCGCACACGGTAGATCTTCACACAAATATATAGCGATGTCGACCCCTTTATCATGACGAGGTGGGGTGGGAGAGGGGGGCTGGGTGGGGGGTATGTTGAGAAACTGATTTAGTGAAATGACACAATACCTCCTTCTCCAGTCATGCGGGACTACAACGCAATGCAACACACATCTATGTATACAATAAGGTGTGGTGAAAGCAGTCCATCATCAACCCCCTTCAACATGTATCAGGCTTAGATTCCCATGTGCCCCTGCAGGGTGCAGTGGCTCACGCGAATAAAAGCTGTGCCTCATGCTACCCACACACAAACATTGATAATACAAAAATTAATCTATCAACGACCTATGTTTTGGTCTAAACCGTCCATAATGATTTGAGAGGGGCATAGACTTTCATGTGTCCCTGCAGAATGCTGAAGGGGCACATGAACATCTATGCCCCTAGGTTTAGGTCTGACCTGTCCATAATGATCTGCAAGGGGCATAATTTTCATTTTCCAGCAGGCTGCAGGGGCACATGAAAATCTATACCCCTTGCGGGCAGATCGGATTAAGGCCTCAATGGGTTTATGTTCAGGCTGCCACAGATGGGCCAAGGTTTATGATCTGTTTTGTGTAGTGTTATCCTAACAAAACCATTGAGTAAAGTTATACCTTAGTTGCGGCGTCTAGTCTTCCACAACATGTAAACAGAGATTGATGAGCCCCATCAAATGGTATAATGTTCGCAAGCCTATGGGCCAACAGCATACACTGAGGGTCTAACTCTAAAGGGCAGGACGCACGCTACCACAAACACCTATAGGGCTCCGGAAGTTCCCCGCGTTGCCTAGGAACGTCAGCTGCTGCGCCGCCATCTTGAGAGGACGCGATAGCCTTCAGATAGTAGTGAAGTAGTGTTTCAACACGTTTTTCCTTCATGTTTCTTCCTCTTTGGAAACAAACAAACACAGATTCTGGTTAGCAAGAATTGCTGTTGCGCAGTGAGTCCAGTGGTTTCCGGGGAACAGCGCTATACAAGAACTATGTATTATTATTATTATTATTTGTTATTGCCTATAGCACATCAGGACTTTCCTGATATTGTCCTGACAGCGATTTGCCAATGAGCGCACGAGTCGCAAATCCTCTCAAGATGGCCACCACGACTAGCGTGATGACGTCAGCTTCCCAAGCCCTATAGCCGGCGACATTTTGTGTGGCGGCAATGTTGCGGCCACATTGTGGAGCGCTAGCAATATTGCCGACAGAACTTGCCACCTGATACAATCCTAGTCTATTTTCTTGTGGCAGCCCGCAAGGCTAGAGCAATGTTGCTGCCTCTCTGCCAATCAGCGGTGTCCTCACGTCAGTTCCCGTTTCTTCATCTTCTGGGAAAACATGGCGGAGAAACTGAGCAACAGCTTTTAGACTGTTAACTCATTGGAGACGCGCTGCATGCGGAAACGTGGCAAATACTGTTTATCCGTGTGCGGCACATCTTCATTGAGTTAAATTGATCAACCTTGTCCAAGAGTTCCCATGCATATGTGACTCCCGCAGCTCGGAATATTTCAACCACAATCATGCGAGGGAGGCGCTAACAGTAATAGCGCGTGAGAGCTGTTCCATATGGTAATGGCAGGACAGTCAGTACAAAAAACATTGCACGCACATTGAAACATGTGCCACGAAGCCGATGTGGCAGGTGGCAAATTTTTGCTTACCACACATTGCCAGAAGCAAAATATCAGCGTGTGTCTCGCCCCTTAAGGTGACTAACCGGCGGCTAACCCGGCGGACACAATAAACTATTAGGCAAGGGGGGTGGTTTCCAGGGAAAAAAAGAGCCGTGGGAAACGGGAATGACAGTATATTTTGTACCAGGTCACTCAGGCAGAAGTGTATTATTGTTGCGGATTGGGTGTGTAACTTAACTCATTCAGCCCCGGCGCACCACAGCAAGACATTGCTCGGGCATGATAGTTCAAGGGTGGTGCCAGAATAGCTATTCTGGCACCACCCTTGAACTATCGTGCTCGATCTGTCTCTAGAATTGTAATACAGTCTTTCAGAGGTCAACTTCAAAATTTGGGGATTTCGGTCCTGGGGCAGAATGTGTTAAATGTTCGTGTGTATGTGTGTATACAGTTTGTGTGTACAGTGTGTGTGTGTAACTGTGACTGTAATGGTGCGTGTGTGTGTGGTGTTTTTTTTTTTTTTTTTTTTTTGGGGGGGTTGATTGTCTTGCTTACGTCCGACGCACAGGCTTTCGGACGTGCCGCCTGCTTGTGAAAAACCCTAACGACATGATTTTTTTTTTTGGGGGTGGGGGGGGGGGGGGGGGGGGGGGATGAGTTACCATGAAATAAATCATTATAAAAATTAAATTTGGTGCTTTTGTTGTTTCCTTAATTATTTTTCGCAAAACATCGTTGTTTTGAGATTGTTGATTTTTTTTATGTTGTTGAATCAGTTGTGGCGACTAAAACCCTAATGTTCAAGATTCATGTGTCAGTTATCCTGAAAACTACACAGTAGCCTTCGAATTCCATGCGGCAACCTGGCAAACGCGTGTGTGTGTGTGTGTGTGTGTGTGTGTGTGTGTGTGTGTCGTGTGTGCGCGCGCGCATAATAATTGTGAATAGTGAGAGAGCGCGTGTGTACTTGAGAGCACACACACACACACACACACACGCACACACACACACACACACACACACACACACACACACACACACACACGGCACACACACACACCAATGCGCAAAGGCCATCGGGCCGACTTAGGCCCGCACACAGGCGTGCGCGGGCCAACGGCGGCCGACGTCGGCCCGATGGCCTTTTGCGCACTGGGACCGAACAGACAGGCACACACACGCAGGTATTTGTCATGCACACATACCTCAGCGCTGTGCACTCTAAACTCTCATTACAAACTCTAAAACCATGCTGATGCCTTCCATCTGAAGATTGAATTCAAATGCTCCCAAAATCCGCCAGCCAGAGACATAAATTCTCATGAGCCCCTGAAGCCGCTTGCTGAGGCTCACGAGAATCTGTGCCTCTCGCAGTTGGAACATACTCACTGCGCTCTCGGTCTCAGTAAGCAAACAGCTCTGTGCCCCTAGGTCTCTATTTTAACCCATATCACACTAAAGCTAAAAGCTTCAAATTGTACACTGCCGTAAAAATATATATGCAAGCTACATTATAGTATTTACACGTAAGGATAGACCAATGGCTTTAGTTCAAGGGTGGTGCTAGAATAGCTTGGCGCCTCGAGGCGCCAAGCTATTCTGGCACTACCCTTGAACTATTTTAGTCAAACTTATTTCACACACTGGTGTATTCCGAATGATACGGGTTAATACTTGTTGCACAATACCTGAAACTGGTGGCTTGTGAGGTGGTCTCAGAAAAGAATGGGTCGCAAATGTCAACAGGTCTCCTTCGAACAGTTCTCTCTCTCTCTCTCTCTCTCTCTCTCTCTCTCACACACACACACACGGCACACACACACAGCGCACGCATGCAAATGACGTATTTGCACGTTTTTTTTCTGCAAACATCCAAATTGATTTGTATAGTGCGTCAGTTGATTGCATTGCGCGCATGCACACCCTAATCACGTACAAAAATAACAGAACGTTACAACACAAATCACTTTTTCTCAGTCGGCAAGATGCAAAGATTCTCTCTCAATTTAACCCATTTAGCCCCGATGCACGCTAAAACAAGAGATGGGTCAACCATGATAATTCAAGGGGAGTGCCAGATTAGCCGCTTGGCACCAATAATAATAATAATAATACCGTTATTACAAATCTCAAGATTGTTCCTCTTTTGGGCAAGGTGGTTTAAAAATGGTCGATATTTACTCATTCCTCTCATCTATGAAGGTGAGCTGGCTGAGAAGACTGTACTGTAATGACTCTCTTGTGAAAACGATTTTGTTCTTGTCATATCCTAGGTTTGTAAACATTTTTCAGCTCGGAGGGGAGTTTGCTAATATACTGATGTTAAAGTGTGCAGACAACAAGTTTTGGTTTGATGTTCTCAGACATTATAAAAAAATTGTACAATAAGTGTACGATAGAGTGTTTTAGTGATTTTGCAAATGAATGTATTCATTATAATGTACATATTGTACTTGATAGAAAAATTGTACATGTCCCCGAATGGGTATGCAATGGGATCTTTCAAGTTAGAGATCTTATGGATAATTAAGGAAACTTTTTTAAGTTTTGAAGACTTCAAGGTAAAATATCCTGATATAAGCACACACTTTCTGACGTATGCTGGGGTTATTAGAGCAATTAGAGAATACAAAAAATGTGTCAACATAGACGCAGATAATGAGATAGTTCAATAGTCATCTTGGACACTTGTGCTTGGAAAGTTATCTGCCAAGGGTGCAAGATTACTTATGAACGGCTGACCAAACTAAGATCAAATCCCATCTGCGTAGAAAAATGGAGCAAGCACTTTAAAACTCATTTAGAGTGGGAGAAAATATTCTGTACGGCCATAAAAACTACTTCTGATCCTCAGCTACGCTGGTTTCAGTACAGACTTATCCACCGAATGCTTCCAACGCAAAGATATCTTTTTTTGAGAAAATTGTCAGATTCATCTGTACCTTTTGTGGAAATGAGGAAGAAACCTTAACACACCTTTTCTGGAACTGTGGGCATGTCCAGTCCTTCTGGACAGATCTAATCGACTGGTTAAAAGATACATAATTATAATCACTTCCCCACTCTCTCCCTGTCTGAGATATATATTTGTACTTTTTGGTAGACAGCAAAATATTGTTACAGATAAGCAAGGTGTTTGACCTTATTCTGTTATTGGCAAAATTTCACATATATCAAGAATGCAAAATATTTTTCCAAATATTGTGCATTTTAAGCAGATGCTTAAATACCGCTATTCTGTGGAAAAACATAGTAATGAAAGGTAATTTAATCGTCAGTGGTCTCTATATTCCGAAATTACCTCGTAATTGTATTATTTTATCATTGCTTTTCTTGCCTCCTCGCTCTCTCTCATCTCTCATACTCAGTATATTGTAGAGTATAAGTAAACATTGTCTTTTTTTTTTTGTTAAGGTTGAAAGTTATGTGTAGTATATTATATTGGATCTGTAACTCTGCAATTTGTAACTTTGGTTGTGTTTTGTGTATGTGTGTGTGTGTTATGCAAATAAAAAGTTAAAAAAAAAATAATAATAATATCGTTATTATATAGGCGCTTTTTCTCAATTTTTGGGCAAATCGACTCAAAGCGCCGCGAACTGAAACCCAACACGCACACTCACGTAACAGACACGGATTTACGCCATTTAAGACAAACACAGTACAAGACAGACGAAGGGCCAGTTCAGCTACTGAAGTTACAGAGATTTTTGATCGCTTGTATTTGAAATTTGTAAAGTGGCCTGAAACCGGTACCAAAGTGTGGGGGGGTGGGTGGGGGGTGGAAAAACCGGAGTACCCAGAGAAAGAACCCCAGACCATCGGGCGCCAAGCTAATATGGCACTCCTTGAATTATCATGGTCGATCCGTCTCCTGTAACTGGTACATATAGTCGTTAGGTGACACTGACCTCCAAACGTATGGATTTTATGCAACCTTGGGGTTAAATGGGTTAACCCACTGGCTGTCAGTAATGCTTCGCCGCAATGATTACTGCAGAAATCATCATGGGATAAACTCACAAACCACTGCTGACAGCGAAAGGGTCAACGCAAGCCATTCCCGAAACCACGTGTGCCATTAGTGTGCTGGTCTGTGATCTCGGACCTCACAGAAGTCAGTCGTAAGTTCCAAATCACATATCAGCACGCTATGCGTGTGGGTTGGGTGCGCGAAATCTGTCCAATCAGATTAATGGCATTTTGATGAGCTTTTGATTATCACGAACTGCTGGACTGGTGCAGATACACCAGTTCAGCGTAGTACAGCCCACACCGAGCTGACCCCCCTCGAAGTTGCACA
Source organism: Semisulcospira habei (assembly GCA_036245525.1). NCBI lineage: Eukaryota > Metazoa > Mollusca > Gastropoda > Semisulcospiridae > Semisulcospira > Semisulcospira habei. Next base: position 58,689,485 of record BTPG01000002.1, on the reverse strand, counting down.
TGCATGCTAGTCGCCGGTTCTCTGAACATTATAGTGCGTTCCCTGTTTAGCAATGAGCTTGTGAACCACGTCAGCTTGTCCAAAATAATTTCAGGGGTGCAACTAGACATATAAGTTCCACATATGGGTCAAATGTCCTGGGTTTACCGACGAGAATAGGGCAAAAATGTCATACTGACAAGCAAAAGAAATGCGACATTACTGATTCGAGTCACCCACGATAGTTCAAGGGTGGTGCCAGAATAGCTTGGCGCCTAGAGGCGCCAAGCTATTCTGGCACCACCCTTGAACTAAAATGGTCATTAAAGTGTTTCCGATGACTCCAATGATGTCGCATTACTTTTGCTCGTACTCAGCATAGTCACTAAGTCAGTAGGTACACGTAAGATAGTGTTTCGTGAGTGGTCACTGCATGCAATGCAGACTCATGTAAGCTACGGTTCCAAAAGCACGAATCCGAAACGAATTCGACCCGCACCCGATGCAGTGATGCAGTTTAAAGTACCATTACGCATAAATCTGAAGACACATTTCAGCACCAGTTGTGTTTGGTATGCCTGGTCGACACGCCTAATGAACTTTAACAGCAGTTGGACAGGCAGCAAAAGCGTACACGCGTAATCTCACTTATTTATTGTTCGCTGCCTTTAGCGTCTCAGTCTAATTCATTAGCTGTTTTTCGCATTGCCGATATCGTTGTATTTTTAAAACGGGGTGGAGTCAGTCATTGTCAGAAGTTATTTGACATACAGACGACGTGTGCTAAACTGGATTCTCTTATAAATGAACCATAAGTAGAACTGTGCGTAGCGCTTCGAAACCATCTGTTACTGACAGAAGTGTATAATTTGAACAGTTACGGCGGTAGTGAAACTTCCTCACGTAGCCCGCACGACCCGATCGTGACGTGGGAAATATGATGGTTGCCCTGGAAACGCATCAGATCGTGCACAGTCGTACGGCACGAACGGTGGATCGTGAGCTTAAAGGCTGCCAATGTTCTGCGTATTTTGCAGTCCAAGACAACAGAATAGTGATCGGACATAGGCAGCTTCGAGTCAGTTGTGACAGGACATTTGACCTACTGACACCTACATTCATCAGACATTTTATCTTGCAAGCGGACTATGATCGATGACGGTCCCGCGATGCCTAGTTGCATCCCTGTAGTTTCTTTAGGGAAATATTTGTTCGCTTCTTATACTCGGATAAATTCACGCGAATGAACGTAATTATACCAGCAGTCTGCCTTAGAGTTCGAAATAGCTCAGGCGGTTAAACGTCGGAGCAGGAGAGCGAAGGGAATCGTGGTCGTGGGTTCGAATCCCGTCCCGGCCCCGGTAGCTGGACTCACAATCCCAGGGGGAAAAACGGATTTGTTCAATAGCATGTCCGTTGAAAGGTCCTGGTAAATCAAAGTGGCACAGTTGGAGTGCGCCTGAGCTGATCAGTGTTCAGGCCGTACGCCATAGGCAATAGATTTCCCTGTCCCCCATAACCCAACCGTCAGGGCCGTCCATGATCACCTCGGTGCTGTGGACGTTAAATCCGAACTAACTAACTGTCTGCCGGGTCGTTTGCGCCCGGCTCAGAGCCGCTCTTCGACTGAGTTGCTGTAATCCGCTTTCTGAAGCGAATCTAACGTAAAACAAAGTTTTCCACTTAGCACGCCGGTGCACATTTGCATTGGAGACACACAACACTACGTTCCCATGATAGGTCACTTCGTGAGATGATTGTCATTTATGGTAATAACAGCAATTTTCAGGATCGGGAAACTGAGTTAATTTTTCTAGTGCTGATTTCCATACTTTGAGACTTAATGGGACTTAATCATACGGCCAGACAGCCGGGACGAACAAAAGACTATATGAAGACAATGTTATGAAAAATCAGTTGGGCATAAGATATCTTTGTCATAAAATGATTCAAAGACTTTTCACTATTTTAACAAAATTCGCAAAAGTGGTTTAGAGGCATTGACAACACGATCAGGGGCGGATCAGCGGGGGTTCCACCCCCCCCCCCCAAAAAAAAAAATAAATAAATAAAATAAATTAAATAAATGAAAATAATAACAATAGCAAATAAATAAAATAAATAAATAAAAATAAAATAATAAAATTTTTAAATGCTATAACAAAGTCCCTTTTGGGGTGTTTGGAACCCCCACCCCTTCTACCCCGTTTGATATTTTGGCGAATGGTGAGAGTCGAGTCTTCACACACACACAACCCTTGCTGGCTGTTAAACTGATGACCATCCTTCTGAGGAACATGAATGACGCCAACAAGAGGCATAGATCCTTTGTGAGCATCTCACATTTAACCCTTTGTCTGCTAGGACACAGAGAACAAAACTTGTCGTTCTCTGTCCTAGCAGAGAAAGGGTTACTGCTTTTCCGTAGTCATTTTTTCCCTCAAGGTATTTCCCGGGTTAACCCTCTGCCTGTCAGTAGCGCTTTTTGTGATCCGGCCTGCTGCAGTAGTCACCTCGACAAAAAAAAAAGTGCTACTGACAATCAACGGGTTTAAGAGAACAGCGCGAGCGGATCAATGGCTGTCGGTAGCGCTTTTTGTCGAGGTAATTCCTGCAGGGTGCACATCGACCAAAAAAAAAAAAAAATGTGCTATTGGCAGCCAAAGGGTTAACAGGACGGAGCGAGAGGATCAATACCCTTCTCCCATTCAAGGCGTCATGCACAAGCAGGAAAAGCAAAGATTATGGGCCTGTCAATCTCGGGATGCTGGATGGCAAGCCTCTAAATCGATCAATGATAACGTCATGTTGGCTGGATTTATTACAGTTCAAATAGTGCACGCAGTCACACACGCGCGCACGCACACACACACACTTGAAACATTTAACCATGTTGTGCCCACTAAAATTAAAAAAAAATTTCTTTTGTGTATACTGATAAACTCTTAAACTCCCAGAACTAAATGGCTTCCAATTCTGTAGAATGGAAGTCGTTTAGTTCTGGGAGTTTAACCCATTTCACCCCAATGCCTTTCCTACAGCAGGTGATGGATAAACCATTATAATTCAAGGGTAGTGCCAGATTTGCCTGGCATCTTACGGCGCCAAGCTAATCTAGTACTACCTTCGAACTATCAGGGTGGTCAATCTGTCTCCTTGAACTGATACATAGCTAGCTGTGATAACTCTAAAAAAATTGTTCAGTGTGGCCTTGGGGTTAAGCAGGTTAAGAGTTCAAGTGGTTATTATACTGCTGCAGAAACGAACCTACTTAGATTAATCACTTTTTGACAAGAAAATTTGTTGTCTTCAATTTCAAAGGAAGACCACAGATGCTATTTCATGAGAAGACTTGAGGGGCAACGTGTCCCCTGTCAGCATCTTTAACCCTTGTCATTCGGAATACACCAATATGTGAAATAAGTTTGACTAAATTTTTACTAGTAAAATAGTTCAAGGGTAGTGCCAGAATAGCTTGGCGCCTCTAGGCACCAAGCTATTCTGGCACCACCCTTGAACTAAAGCCATTGGTCTATTGTAGCATAGTAATTAGTATTATTAACGCTGTCAGACCTGTTAATGATCTTATCAACTTTGATCCAGATGATGATGGAAGATGGCTCAGCCATGATTCTTGTTATCCCTTTGGTTGTTGATAACACTTTTTGTCAAGGTGATTCTTGCAGCGAATCATCTCCACGAAAAGTGCTACTGACAGCCAAAATGTTAAAAGGTAGTGGCATTTTAGCTTATCTTCTATTTTTAAACAGCCACTATGTTAATCAAGCGCCACCCTTCAACTATGAATCACGGCTGATCCATCTCCCACTGTTTACTTGGGTGAGTGTGTTACTGTTATTGCATGCCTGTACAATGTAACAGAATTCAGATAGCAAATATACAGCTCATCATGCAGATTCTAATCTAATTTGTGATTATCGATTTATAATTTGCAATCTAGATCTCTTCATTTAAACGGCCTCTTTTTGCCTGTTGAAAGCCCCAAAGCTAGAAATAATAATTAATATCAATTGATTTTTTTATGCAGCCAAGGTTCAAAATCAAACAGAGCTGAGATCGATGCTACAAACAATTCTGAATCTCTGCCTGTTGATAATGTACAGCAGAATCTGTTTTCAGTGACCATCCTTATGAGGGATCACGTGTCATTTAAGTTCTGGAGCCACTTTTAATAAATGATGGTCTTTAACCCATATCATACTGAGGCTAAAAGCTTCAAATTTGTGCACTGCCATTATATGCATGCTACATTATAGTACTTACGGACACACACACACACACACACACACACACACTGTAGTATCCTATACATGTACTGTGCAGAAAAAAAAGGCTTCCATAGTGTGCGCGCACAGCCAAAGCAGCCTGGCACTGGGCAGCATCATGCACTTTGGATCAATACTAATCAACTTATTCCTTGAGGGCTGATAATGACTTTCACACATTTGGGAGATTTATGTCTGTAATGACTGTGCCATTTGTAAGAGACCGGCACTATACTTGAACTATCTGGGGCAATCCATCTTCTCTTATGAACGTGATCAGAGACTGTGTACTCCTAGTCCTATAGTGACCACATAAGCGTTGAAAATCATACAACCTTGCAGTCACAGGCCCATGCAGCTACTCACCAGAAGCTGTTTTAGTAGTGAGTACCTTTTAACATAATTATTTATGTGGTAGCTTCATTCATGCCCAGCCACATCCAGATGTGCAGCGTATGCCACGGATCCATAGATGCGGTTGGCTGCAAATGAGTTAAGCTACCACATAATTATATTAATAACTACAGAAAAATACACCTAGATCCAAGCAGAATGCTAAATCAGAATCACTAATTACAGTACTGCTTGGGTTCTTCTGTCATGGGTGACAATCTCACTCATGGAGTCATGGATGTACAGAGTCAGCTTTTTCAATATATCCCAGAAAGATGAATGTAGTAAAACTGTTGCCGCAAGGGTTTCATGTGAAAGGAAGACATAAAATAGAGGATGAAACCCCTTTTAAATTAGATACATGGAACACGATGTTTCGGATCAAAGATCCCTCTTCTGGGTGATCTGGAAACAACGTAGAACAGAAAAGAGCACACGATAGAAAAAAAAAAGACTTAATCCTGTATAGAGAAATTCAAAAAGATGAATTTCAGCTTTTGGGATCTGACAGAACAGCCCTCCAGCCAATCTGTTCCATCTGCAAGAAGCATATGCTTCATGAGGGGGGGTAAGGGGGGTGGGGGGGTGGAGGCATAGTTTGTACGCAGACTGTTTTCAGTCATTGCAATTTTTCACAATGTCACCCATTTATCATGTTCCTATATCTGTGCACCTAATTCACTAAGTCAGAAACTGCCAGAAGGTGGCATTCATTCATTAGATTAATTACAATTTAATTTTTAAATGCACCTTAAAGAAAGGTCAAGTATAAAAAAGATGTTGCTTACCTGCATACTGCATGCAGCATTAGGCTTGCTTTCAAGGGACACTATCATTACCAGGACCTTTTCTGTAACTTAATTTGTTCTTTTACTGATTCTGGAAGTCCCCTTCATAAAAATTAGACTATGGGATCATGCAATTACAATTACATTTAAAGGCAAAATTTAGATATTAGGATCATGCTAAAACTTTGTGACTTAAATGTACCAGACCAAAAATGGCCAGTTGTCATTTGTTTCTTTACTCATTTATTTATTTTTTTCTACACATTAGGAAAATACTAACTGATCCACTGCATCACAAATAGTTTTGTAGTCACCGGAAAACTCGACTCAGTGCCTGTCACCTACCACAGATCTGTGACTACCGGTAAGACCTAGGTTTGCATACAGACTGACATACCAAAATGCCATCATAATATCATCAGTCACTGGCTTTCCAGACCTAGTAGTAAAATAGTACTTACTTCTTGCCATGTTTACTTAGTGGGCAAGAGTCGTCTCCCATGTGTCCTGGTCCCCTACCCCTAATCGTGCTGAATTCATACAAGTTTGAGCCATCAGCGTCACAGCTGATATTAAACGATTGCAGTACGGTGCATGTACGATTTGTAAAATGAAAAGAATGTCGCCATGACCTTTTCTACCTAGCACGACATGCAGCTGTGTAGGCCGTGTTTGTTGAATGACACGACACAGTCGCCCTGTGTCCTCGATAAAACAGCGATTAAAAATTCAACCATGTCGGTACTTAACAAGTTTATTGATCTGCGCACTTACCCCCAAACGTCAGGCACCTAATCCAATGGTATGATTATGCAACACTTCCTCCTTCGCGGCATTCGGCCGTGATGTTTCACAAACTTGTTGATTTCACGTATTATTCCATCCAAGCGATAGCCATGCCGTGGTCGCGTCACGTGACTCGTGACCCGAATGTGGAGGCGTGATTTTCCACTTGTAATACTTCTGTGCTTTCGTGATAACGCAACATTTCATTCACACTAGACGAAGGTGTTGTCTTTATAGTGTCTATAAAGTTTCATATGAAGTGTATCCATGTACATTTTGGATGTAGATTTGTCTCTCTAAATTTTCTTTAATAAATGGTACAATTGATTGCTTCTCCCAAAGACCGGCTGGAGCAGACGATTTATTTTGTCCCCACCCATTTTGCAGCAGACGCCAGGCTCGTTTTCGTGTTATTGCGTGTAATGGACTGGTATGACATAAACGCCTGTGATTGAACAGGCCGTAGAATAAAATGAAGATGAGAGCAGCTTTTTGTTACACACCCGAAGTCATGTCACCCCATTCACCTCAGCCCTGTCAGTGGTACCCTGATGTGGTAGAAGGGGGTCAATGTCGCTATATTTAGGCGCAAAGCAATCTAGATTTTGTACCCGAAGTAACTGTAATAAAAAGAGTCAATTTTTGTGCACTGGCAATATAAGGTATTGGTAGCAGGGATTTGCTGCACGGACCCTTGTAAGCCTTAGGGAGGTCAAAGGAACCTTTGTACCCCGAAGGCAGGGATTAGCTACATGGATCCTTGTAGGCCTGAGGGAGGTCAGAGGAACCATTGCACCCGGAAGGCCTCCTTCAGCCTTCCAGGTACAATGGCTCCTTTGACCTCCCTCAGGCCTACAAGGGTCCATGCAGCAAATCCCTGCTACCAATAACGTATTTGTTTTTATTCCTTCAGTTGCTTCATAAATCAAGCTGAAAACTTCTGACCAGGATCACGTCTGACATGACAGACATCAAACTTGTATTTATTTATAATAGAATTACTATAACAGACTTACAAAGTAGTACAAGATCTTTTATGATGGTGCTGGCTGCATGAAAAGCAGCATTGTCTATAAATTGTCAGAGTAATGTAATGGAAGAGGCGACTGTTTGCCTCAAAAGACTTTAAAAAAAAATAGTTGCACAGGACGCTCATGTGCTTTCGATTCCTTAAAGATTCTTTCTTTGTGGTATGTTACACACTTTTGGTGCAAATGTGTGCCGCAAACAACTTGAATAGTGTGTATCGTTTCGAGCAACACTACGTAACTTAAAGAACGTTTTGGTGATCTTTCATAGAACAAAACTGGAATCCAAGGCGTGTCACAAAGAGGGCTACAAGAAGTCCGCCATTAGTCGCTATAAGGGTTGTTGAAGCGAGGCCACTTATGGTACGGTTTGCATTAAAGTGATTGGTCGTGTGACGTAGGAATGAAAACAATTGATTTTACACAAGTAATAAAAGTATCAGTATCCCTGCCTTCGGGGTACAAAGGTTGCTCCGAGATCAGACTGATGCGCTCCTTAGTCATCTCAGTGTTCTTGTATGCCTGCGAGTCATGGACCCTCACTGCAGACCTTGAAAGGAGGATACAAGCCACTGAAATGAGATGTTTTCGAAGGCTGCTTGGCATCTCATACAGAGATCATGCACAAACAAGGAAGTGGGAAGCAGAATCAGGCAAGCCATCGGGCCCTATGAAGACTTATTAGCCATTGTGAGAAAACGCAAACTGAAGTGGTATGGGCATTTCACGCATTCAGCAGGGCTTGCCAAAACAATCCTGCAAGGCACTGTGCAAGGAGGACGAAGGAGAGGAAGACAGAGGAAAAGATGGGAGGACAATATCCCAGAGTGGACAGGACTGAAGCTGGGCGATACGCTGAGAATGGCAGAAAACAGAGAGGAATGGAGGGAGCTGGTTGCCAAGTCATCAGTGGTGCCCAATGGTCGGCAAGACTACGGGACATAGATAGATAGATAGATAGAATAAAAGTATTCTTTGGGTATCTCAATCTTACTTATTAAACAGGTACATAATGTTTTGCGCTTAATAAAGTTTGTTGACAATTGTTGGTACACAAACAGCAACCCCCACCCACATGGTACCGATTGTGATCTAGGACCATTTCTTGGTATGGGTACGTTCGGTACATTTACAAGTGAAACCACAAAAAAAACCTTCGGTAGCAGGATTGGCTTAGCCCAATAGTACTCAAATGACAATGACTCTCCCTTAAAAATACAAAAACACTTTAAGTGTCACTACCAGCAAGCAACTATTCACTCATTCTAGTGTTCTCTTAACACCAGAATTCAATGCAAACAAGCGACAGTTTCTTCAGTATTGAAGTTGGGCATAATGCAGGAAGAAGAGAAGAACTTTACCCCATCAGCCCTAGTGCGAGTCCATCTGAAAAATCTGGGTGCACACAGGGTGGAATCTTGCTGGGTAGGTATGTACCCTGCAAGCCTTCTCTTGAAAGAAAGCACCTTGTAAGTTTTTTTCTTGTAACAAAGGTGATTGGCTGCTCAAAAAACCTCTATTGTACTTTTGATTTCTAGTAAAAATCATGGAGATTGCAAATTATCTTGTGTGCGTGTGTGTGTGCATGCGTGTGGACGCGCACGCATGAGACTGTGTGTATGCATTGTGCCTGTGATTGTGTGTTCACACGCAGTCATTGAATACAGATGTACAATAAGCACAAGAAAGAAAACAAAAGTTGCATATAATTTTTTCTTCATTTATTTTTCTGATGTTTTACTCATGCACAGGAATACAGATGAGAAAGATAAAAAACATGCATGATGAGTATGTTCATGTACACCACATCTTTTGCACACACACACACACACACACGCACACAAACGCACATACTCTCTCTCTTCAAGTCAAAGAATCATCACAACTCCAAACCCATTCTGGCCGAGACTTCCAGATCACACGAATCGAGTCAGCAAGAGGCATAGATTCTCATCAGCATCCACTGATGAGGATCTTTGCTTCTTGCTGCTGGCTGTCATTCACCATTTCTCCAGTAAAGGGGTTAACTGCACTGACAGGAACCCTCATGTTGTTTAACAATTTTGCTCAAGTCTCAGGAGAAGAAGTGTACATTTCAGAGCCGAGCATGTGTGACATAGGCCGAGCTTTTGTTCAGGCACTTTAAGTTCTATTCTGGCTCCTTGATTTTACATGGTTAGAGAACCTGAGGCCCCCCTAACATTTGGCCACCCCTGTTTTCTATGCAAGTCTCTGTGTGATGCAGCAGTAAGTGCTATCCTGATCAGAGCACTAAAAAGAACCTGACTGTACAATGTGACTGAAATTTCTTTGTGTCTGAAACCCGTAGCACATATCTATCATTGATCAACCTGAAAGTGTTCATTTTTACCAATCACATGCTGTTCAGTCTGTTGGAATGAAGACAGATGCTGGGTAGTTATTGTCTACAATTTCTAACCAAAACTTAGTCATCTTTCTGCAGTTTTCAGTTAATGGGACATAACATGCAGCAGAATCTGTTCTAAGCAGCTAAGATCTTTACGCTGGACAAACAAACAGTGAGATCCCCGCCCCCTCCTATCAGGCACCCTAATGGGTGCCTGATAGGAGGGGGCAGGGGATCTCACAGTGATGAATAATTCCCCTTTGTATGTGTACTGTTCTACCAATGCTAGCCTCACCTATCTGGTTTGTGAGTAGTGTGTAGCTGTTCATAAGCCTTGTTAGGTGTCAGGAACGGGGGGGCAATCAGATCAGACAGACAGTATCGCTGGGTGTGGGTGGTGGTAAGTGATGCCTTTCGAATGGAGAATCCCAGGCACCAAGCTATTCTGGCACCACCCTTGAACTATCATAGTCAAATTTATTTCAAGCAATAGTGTATCAGGATGAAAATTCTGAGGTGGAATTAGAACAAACCGATGACATCAATGGTGCTGATGACGAAGATTTAGTTGATGCAGTTAATCAAAATGAATAGATGAGGGGAACTTTACAGCTTTCCAATTTGTGGACACAAACTTGAGGTTGCAGTGCACAACCTCTGGGTCATGGGCAAAAATCATCTGTCGATCACATCAATGCAATTTCGAGAGTGTTGCAGATGTGTTTCTGAATTAGCACAAAGCTTGTGACAAATTTGTGGAACCCACTGGGTGCCGAGTGTCAATCCCTTCAGACATTACTTACAGGGATGCACTTGCCAGCCGGAACCGCAAAGAGTGGTGACAGTGCTGTGTGTTCGAACAGAAGCTGGAAGGCTAGAAAGACTAATGTTTTCATGTCACACCTTTGGCCCCGGAATACACCTGTGTGTCGATCTATCGACGATTGCGACTGCTTCATGATATACTTGGTATCAATCAGTGCAAAATTAAGAACTGAGGTCAGTCAAAAATGCGTCTGCCTTCAAAATATGACCAATATTCACACGACGGTCTTGCATGATCAAAGAAAATCACGTTAATCATCTTGCATGCATCTAAATTCATTAAAGTTACACACTTTTCAGGTAAACATGTCCATCAAAATAATGTTTTGCACTCCAATTTTCTTTTGCCAAAGTATTGCCTAACCACTACTGAGTAAGAAAAATATACACGCTTCCATTCAAATATCAATAGTTAGCTGCACAAAATAAATATTTAGAACTTGTAACTTCAGGTCATGCCATCTTGCCATTTTTAGAAGTCAAGTTTTCTTGACCCCATCAGCAGAAAAGTTAACCCATTACATCAGAGTCTGATTTTTTAAAATCTGCTTTTTGTCCTATAAAAGATACTTTAGATGCTTTTTGTCCTATAAAAGATACTTTACAGATTAGGAGACAGATCAACCATTTTAGTTCAAGGGTGGTGCCAGAATCAGACCTGCCTACCCCCTTTTGGCAAATTTGGGGGACCACCAAGGCCAAAATGTGGGATTCGACATCAAAATGGGGGAATTCACCGATTACACAAAGAAAAAAAAAACGTTGCACATCGTAGGCGCCACTATGTTCGCAGTGGAAATGGTGGTCGCATGTTCTGCAAAAAGCAAAATCGTCACCTCTTGATGCAGCAATCTCTCTCTTGGCTGGACTTCGCGAACGAAGATTTTATAGGAGTTGCCCACGACGTCTGCAGGCTTGTTCGTGGCTGCGGAGGCCAATCCGGGACAGGCAGGTTCGACCGCAGTGGCTGCAGGGGAAGGTATGGCCAGAGTTCTGAGTTGCGGCATCTCTGTTCTTTCTCCTGAGCCGCTTGTCCTTAAGGCTAGCTCTGCGAGAGTCCTCAAAGGAGACAGCTGCCTTGTAAATAGTGGAGCGCCAGGTGTCACGGTCCACAGCAAGCGAAGACCAAATCGACCACCACCAGTGGTCTTCGCATGCAGCAATAATGAACGACCATCACTCCATGTACGATGAACTAAAGCAAGTCATGAGCAGGGCTTCTGTTTTCACAACAGGTTAAAGGGTCTGTAGACCCCCAGGTATAAATTTTAGAGGGTACACAGACCCCCATCTGAGCATAACAGAGAGTCCGCAAATTAATTTAAGAAAAACTGCATCATCTGTATGTTTAAAAAAAAAAAAAAACCTCATTTCACTCTCTCCTCTTTAAATTTGTTGTGACAGTGTGTGTGTGTCCTTTCCACGATACTGATTTTTTTAACTGTTGAGCTATCATGCAAAATCCTGTCTCCCTCTCCGTCTCTCTCACAGAAAAACATATGTATTTATCTGTATGATCATTTGATAATGTATTGTAACAGAGAATATAGCCTTTTCTGCTGAATGCAGATTGACAACCAAAGTCTGACTTGTCTAAACTGTGTGTGTGTTTGTGAACTAATGTACTTAAAAGTTGGTTTCAACCCATTTAACCCGAAAGACCTATTTCTCCAATTTTAGAGTTTTGCCCAATACCTGTGTATCAAAAGATGGATCGACCACGATAAAAAAAAAACTGACAAACTTATTTCTGTTCAAATTTCTGAACTTGCTTTTTGAGTTCGCCTCCATGCACATTGGGAATGTCATCCGTGTGCTGTCGTGCTTTAGCTATGGAAATACACGCAGCCATGAACTCTGAACTGAAAACTGCAAGTCGCAGCGGCGGTGCCACACACGGCCCAGGTGTATTATTTCTGGTACTGTCACTTGTCCATGGAGACGGCAGTGTCTAAGTGCAACTTTCTTCTAAGCGATTATCATGATCAGACGGTGCCGGATTGAAGAATCCAAAGCATTTCAGCCTCCTTTGCTTTTTCTCCTCCATTTACAACTTCGTTAAAGATCGAAAGTGAAACACAAGGTGCGGTATCCCATAATAGTATGAATGGTGACATCACAGCAAGTAACGTGTTCAACATGTATCGCGCACTTTGTAATAACATGCTGACACCACACGTAAGCTAACAGTTTGCCTGTCCAGTTACACTCGCACGGACCCCAGAGTCGGGGTGACTCTGAAAGCAGCCGCGATCAAGCGAGCGGCTAAACGAACCAACTCGTCACTAAAAATTAAAATGACTGTCACCTACCTCAATTAGGTTAAGCACCATGGCGCAAGGATGATGTGTCTCGGACGCAGATGCACTGAATTTTAGTGTGTACCCCTTAGTTACATTTTCAGTACGTGATTTTGAGTTGTAATGTGTCATAGACGCACTAAAACAGAAGCGCTGCATGAGCTTCGGCTTTTTTTTCTTTCCATCGTCAGTTGTTGTGTCTTTCCGTTTAGACATGACGCCGGCAGAGCATGCAACATGAGGCTGAGCGAAAACATAGACGAGTAAATTTGGTGGACGGAAGTCTCGCGTTGTCTCACTTGAAGACTGAGAACACCGAGGGAAGACCGCGAAGACTGAATAATTATAAAGCGCAAACAACGTGCAAAAACACATCTCGGCGATTTTGCGGGATTTTGACTCATCACAATGCATGAATCGGGATCAAAATGGGGGAATGAGTTAATCGGGTCTGAAATGGGGGGAAATCACGCAAATTCCGTGATGGTAGGCAGGTTTTCAGAATAGCTTGGCGCCTCAGGTGCCAAGCTATTCTGGCACCACCCTTAAACTACCAGTCACATTAATTTCAAGCAGCAGTGTATCAGGATGATAACGGTTAAAATAAGACAGATGCTCTATCCAGATAAGTTTTGAAGGGTGAAGTGTCATCTGTCACAAAAGACCATCATTCACCAACAGCCACCTTAATATGGTCTTTAATGACAGGTTATCTCTCATAAGGCTGGTCTCTTAAAACAGGTTCTGCTGTACAAGATGTTACCTGCAAATTGGCCCATGCACCGAAGACAAGATCATACCCTTGAGTGACAGTTAAACTCTTTAAGATAATCTAACCACCTGTTCAAGCCTACCAACAAATGTCTACCAATTAATGGTCTTTCTCTGCTGACTTCTAAATACCTGAGTAATGCGACCACCTGTCTAAGAGGCCCCTTTTTCACATTCCCCTTGCAAAGGTCCTTGGGCACAGCCCCACTCCGACCCAAGCGGGCCCAAAGTTTTGCTACTGGGGTACAGAATACAGGTTTGACTAAATAATCAGGCTGAGTCTGTCTCCTGCAGATGACAGTGAAACTGTGAAAGATATCCTTCAGAGTCACGATGACAGAAAAAGATGGTGGGGCTTCCGACACTGATGTAAATATCAAGACACGAGCTCCTGATCCATCCTTTTTGTTTCCTGAAAAAAAGTCAAGAACTTTCAAAGGACACTGACAGAAATTTATGCATAAACCACAATTTAGGTGCCTGTCATCATAATTTTGGAACTTGCTGTTTACAGAATTCATGCTCAATCCATTACATCTTGAGTATGAGTTTCTTAATCTGCTTATTGTCCTATGAAGGCTATATTACAGATCAGGAGATAGATCAACCAATTTAGTTCAAGGGTGGTGCCAGAATAGCTTGGCGCCTCAGGCGCCAAGCTATTCTGGCACCACCCTTGAACTATCATAGTCAAATTTATTTCAAGCAATAGTGTATCAGGATGAAAAGGGTTAAAGGCACAGGTGTTGTTTATAAACAGTATGCCAGCCTAGCATGGCATTTGATGCCCGGCTGTCAGCATGTAAGCATCTTGCGGCCACCGCTGCATGTTTACCCGACAGTCGACTGTCGGTGGTTGTGCCTTGAACTCCTCACTGCCAAGAAAAGGCGGACCCAATCCAAACGCAAGAGACATAGATCCTCATGAGCCCCCTGCAGGTGTGGGGTCTCGTGAGAATCTATGCCTCTTGCTGGCACCTCTTTTTGACCATGCCGCTTTGTGGGCGGCTGGAGCCCTGTGGCACTGAACTAGTGAGGCCAGGGTTTCTAAAACACAATCTGCAAGCACTGGAAGTGATGGGGTTAAACAGCACTGGTGGCTCCGTGTACAAGAGGGGGAACAAACCACTTCACGACGGGCATGCTTCTGGCTCCTCAGATCGTCCTCGTCATCGAACATCTCCGCCATCTTGGACTTGTACCTGTGCACACGTGAACACACAAACCACCATCACACTAACCAAAATTTAACTCTTTGCATGTCAGTAGCGTTTTTTGTCGCGATGATTCCAACAGGAATCATCGCGACAAAAACAGCTACCGATACGCAAAGGGTTAAAATAATAAGGCAAGTCAGCTGCTGTATATTGCAGCACCCATCAACATAATAAGTGTGAACTTCGACCTTTCCAACAGGTCACTGAAATGAGCAAGTGTTCAAGTATCTAAACATTAAGTAAAGAAATGACGTTTGTACCAGTGAAATCTGAGTTTTCTCAAAATGTATACATTTTTCACAAATTTGTCGACCCTCCATGACCCTTGACTTTTCCGAGGGGCCATCCAAATTAGTATGCATAGAAGGCCTTATCATCAGGTATCTCTCTATACCACGTTTGGGCTTGAGGCTGAACATAGTATTTGAGAAAAACAGTTTTTGTCAAAATATGGCTAGTTTTGCCCTATTTCTGGATGCCCCATGACCCTTGACCTTTGCACGGGGAGCACTAAATTAGTATGCTTACAAAGGTCATACCATCAGCTACCGTTGTACCAAATCTGACAGAAAAGTTGGACAAATTTTGATAAAAACTACAATTCTGTCAAAAAGTGTAATTTTTGGCTCAAGTGCGAAGCAAAAATGAGTCTATGTTCTGGGCCAGTAGCTGTCCATCTGTCGTCCATCCAACGTCGTCCGTAAACATTAACGTTGGCATTTTCTCGGAGACTATATAAGCCACAGTCTTCAAATTTGGCCTAAGGATACTTTGTGGCAAGAACATTCTAAATATACTAAATTGAGTGACCTCTCACAAAGGTCAAGGTCACAGGGGATCAGGAAATAAGTAAAAAATAGTTATATTTTGACATGATTTATTTTTATCAAATACTATTCACAATTTCAAACCCAAACTTGGTACAAAGATACCTGATGGTAAGACATTTGTACGCATACTTTTGATTGATCCCTCAGAAAGGTCAAGGGTCACAGGAGCTCAGGAAATTAGTCAAAATAGCCATATTTTGACAAAAGATTTTTTTTCTCAAAATTAATACTACTCACACCTTGAAACCCAAACTTGCTACAGAGATACCTGATGGTAAGAACTATCTACATATACTAATTTGGATGACCCCTCGTAAAGGTCAAGGGTTACAAGAGGCCAGCAAATGTGTGTAAAATGCCAATGTTTGATAAATTATAGGTACTATCAACATTTTTTGCAAATTTTCAATCAAATTTGGCACAAAGGTATCTGGTGATAAGACCTTCATATGCATACTAATTTAGTCGACTCATCGCAAACGTCATGGGTCACGGGGGGTTGACAGATGTGTGAAAAATGCTTACATTTTGAGAAAACATAGATTTTACTGGTGCTGAGGCCAGCCCTTTGCTATCACAAAGATCACACATATGTAAATTGGTCATATGTAAGAGCTATAATGGCTTTGCCTTTCTTGTTCACATATTTGCTGATCTCCTGGACCCTTGAACTTTCCAAGGGGTCACCCAAATTAGCATGCATAGAAGGTCTTACCATCAGGTATCTCTGTACCAAGTTTGGGTTTGAAGTTGAAGATAGTATTTAAGGGGAAACAATTTGTGTCAAAATATGGCTATTCTGACCCCTTTCTGGACCCCCTGTGACCTTGACCTTTAAGAGAGGTCAATGAAATTGATATGTTTAGAAAGGTTTCACCACAAAGTATCCTTGAGCCAAGTTTGACGTCTGAGGCTTGAATAGTCTCTGAGAAAATTCCAATGTTAAAGTCTACCACAGACAATAGAAACCGGATGGCCCATTAGTTACTTAACCCTTATCATTCGGAATACACCAGTGTGTGAAATAAATTTGACTAAAATAGTTCAAGGGTAGTGCCAGAATAACTTGGCACCTCTAGGCACCAAGCTATTCTGGCACCACCCTTGAACTAAAGCCATTGGTCTATATCCTTATCTGTAAGTACTATAATGTAGCTTGCATATGGCAGTGTACAAATTCGAAGCTTTTAGCCTCAGTATGATAGATAAATAGATACTGTTTATTGCCATTTACCTTAAAACATAAAGCATAGGAATGTGTGTTGGTGTCGTTACAATTACAAACATCATAGTCAACAATAAGAAATAATTAATACTCTATCACATAAACCCAATGCCCTACACACGCTGTAAAAATTTTAAAACAAAACAACTAATATCACAAACCAATACATACCCACTCACACACCTACGCTCATCTACCACACACACACAACACGCACGCATATTAATCTAGGAAGTCTAAATTAATTAAAGGTATATCGTTTAAAATTAAACAGAATATCTTAGGGTAAATGTCACTAATTTAGTGATCATAGTCGGGTGTAAAACTGGTTAATATGTATCATAAGACTAGGCTTAATACTGACATATACATGATATGGGCTAAGCCAAAAAAGATTAGCAGACTTTGAAAATGAAGCTTCGACAAGACACATACTTTTTCACTTGCAAGGCAGTTTGACGTACTGCAGGGGTCACAGCTTATGCTTGCTGATATCCAAAGATGTATGTTTCATGCGCCTGTGCATGCACAAACACGTTTTGAGATGGACCCCGCCATACTGCTTTAATATTGTTGTTTACACAGACACAAAATGGGGATAGGCAATACCGCCCATAGGATGATGAAACAGGGTTAAAAAAATAAGAGACATACACTTCACTGTCTGGGTTATTTTCCTGGTTGCGACACCTCTCCATCTTTTTCTGAATCTGATGGGCCTGCTCCCTCGACACTGGTTCTATGGACTTGACCATGTGCTTGATTCCTGTACAGAAACAGAAAAACAATATTTTACCAAACAAACAAAAAAGTATCAAACAGTGTACAGTGTGAAAATCTGAATGACTGAAAACGATCAGACGGACCAACAAGGCCCCATAATCCACAGCCAACAATAGCCAATGATGGAAAACGGTCCATGGACTAAACATGCCCCATAATCATGGCCAGCAAGAGACATAAATTCTCATGAGCCCCTGCATTCACAGGGGCTCATGAGAATTTATGTCTCTTGCAGAAGAAACAGTCTGACTGCATGACTATTCTAACTGAACCAAAAAGCTCAAGTTCATTATTCTGGGTTTCTGAAACAGCTGAGCAAGTCTCCAGGACAGAAGAACCCATACATGTCTCAATGTATCAACAAATATTGTAGTCTTTACACCTGGTCACCTCAGTAGCAGAAAGCAGACAATAGGACAAACAATGGGTAGTGTGCTTAGGCAAGAGATTGCCATGTACAGGTGACAGTGCGAACTGATAAGACTAAAACGGCCCACAGCAGGGCCAGCAAGAGATCAATTCTCATGAGCCCATATGGATGCACAGTAACTCATGAGAATGTATGCCTCTTGTAGAAGGAACAGGCTGGCCGGAGATGTTTTGTCTGAAAACAAAAGCTGAAATTCAGCTTTCCTAGACTTTTGAAAAGCCAAACCAGCCTCCAGGACTGAAGGCTGTCACCCATGTGGTTGCCTTAGCAGATCTTAGCCGTGACATCGATTTTCATGACAGCAGTCGCAGGGTCCCATGAATGTGTAGGCCACTCGCTAGCTGAGATCGGTTCTGTGGCTGCCCCATGTGTTTTCATGAGATTAACATTACGCCCGACTTCCCATTACGAAAAAATATATCACGAGTGCTCAGTTCAAACTGATAAAATGCCATGCGTGGTTTCCCTCGACATATTTTCCTTCAATCCCCAATACGCTTAACCCTTTGACTGCCAAGGAAAACTGAACATGACCAAACCGCAAGAGACATAGATCCTCATGAGCCCCCGCAAATAAAGATTTATGCCTCTTGCAGAGACCAATTTTATAGATCTATGTTCCTTGGATGGTTGTGGCTTTCAGTGGCTGAATGAACAAAGATTTTTTAAACAAAAGATACGTACAGGGGGAGGAAAGGGGTTAATACAAACACCTGTTAGAGAGAAGCGATGTTGGCATCCCCTGGAGGTCCGACCAGAACGTGACCTTACAAGGTAGTGTCAGCAAGAGGCGTAGATCTTCATGAGCCCCCGCAGTTGCGGGGGCTCTTGAAGATCTATGCCTCTTGCCGTTGGATCCTGATCGCTTTTTCTTAAGAGCACACGTGGTTGCATGGGCAATAGAATTAATGGGAGCTACGCATGGTTAACTTACGTCGCAGCTGATAAATGCACTTCTGTATGTTTTCCTCCGGGCATCCTGCCATCAAAACCTGCGTCACATACCTGCACATGCACAGAAATAATAGTCACGCACCACACAAACCTGTTCTGATGGAAATACACCTGTTGTAAACAAAATATAAACCTACAGGTCAACACCGCCACAGTCAAAGGTGTAAGGCCACCACCAGAGAAGACCATGGGACCGAACATGGGTGATCTGCTTTGATTACTGGTCACATACATGCTGAGTCAGCCCAACAAGTCTGACTGTGCATAGAAGAACCCAACGGAGAAAGAAACACTCTTAGAAAAGACAGTTTGATTGACTGTGCGTAGAACCTTTGATACCTTCAGTACCTGATTTTCGTTGGTTTTCTTCTTTTTTTGTGTTTGTAACCGTTAACCCCAAGACCCCATTTCCCAAACTTTGGAGTCGTCACCTGACAACTATGTACCAGTTGCAGGAGATGGATGGACCATGATAATTCAAGGGTGGTGCCACATTAGCTTGGCACCTGAAGGCGCCAAGCTAATCTGGCACTACCCTTGAATTATCATGATCCATCCATCTCCTGCGGTAGGGTCTTGGGGCTAAATGGGTTAAACTTTGGCTGTCAGTAGCACTTCTTGTCAAAGTGGTTCCTGCATGAACATACCATCAGCATTTCAAAACACCTACTTGCATTAGCTGGTTGTAATTAGGAGGACCAATGAAAATGGGTGATAGAAATACACGTAGGTGATGCTATTTCTAATGCTGACAACAGCTGGCCCCAGAGAGCTCACACATGCGTTCATCACAACGCAGGTCAAACTGACAGCGAGCGAGTGTTTGAATGGCTTACATTTCAGCTGATTCTATGCTGACCACTAAATCTGAAAGCACAATTGGATGTTAAGGCTTTGATTGGAAGGAGTATTTAGGAGTTTTCAAGTGTAATGCATGCCAATTTCAGCATTTTCGGCAACACATCCAGTCAGCCAAAGACCTTTGGGCCACTGTCGGCCACAGTGAGCCTGCACATTGCCACGATGTCAGCTCGAGGACTGTACTTCCTGGGACTGTCAGAGGATGAAGAAAAACAAACAAGGGAGAAACCACATTGTTTTCAGTCCTACCTCACATGCCCAATCCCTTTAATGCAAACCATACCATGCGACCTCTCTTCAAAAAACCTTGTAGCGACTGATGGCGGACTTCTTGCAGCCCTCTTTGTGACGCATCCTGGATGCCAGTTTTGTTCTATAAAAGATCACTAAAACCTTCTAAAGCAAAAAGTTACTTAGTGTTGTTCAAAACAATAGGAATGCTACTGGATCTGTTTGCAGCACACATTTGCAGGAATAGTGCGCAACAGGCCACTAAAGAAAGAATGCAGATGGCAATATCATTAAAGATCTTATGTTATGTCATAAGTCTATTACGTGTACAAGTATATTCTTTGGACTTCAGTCATGTCTGGTGTGATCTAGGTCAGAAGATTTCAGCATGATTTGATGAAAATAGTGGAAGAATGAAAACAAATACGTTATTGGTAGCAGGAGTTTAATAAATGGACCCTTGTAGGCCTTCGGGAGGTAAAAATAACCAATGTACCATGAATGACAATGGTTCCTTTGACCTCCCGAAGGCCTACAAGGGACAGTGTCACACACTCCTGCTGCCAATAACTTATATTGTACCCACCTGTCTAAATTGATGGATTCTTTACTGGCACTGTGCATGATAGCGGCCAAAGCGATCTGTTGTAAACAAATATAAACATACAGGTCAGGCTCTGTCTCTTATGTACACCACATAGGGGCCCGACGAGTGATGCACACTGACCCCAGTAAGCGAAGTTAACTTGGGCCCACTGCGGCCATCGCGGTCCAGATGATGTTTTGCTACTGGGGGGACATGCTTGACAGTCTCCACACACTCATGCAGCGTTCACATCGACACCTCAATCACAGTCATACAGATATCGAGGGGGCGGAGAAAGAAACATAACATCCGAAAATCAAATGAGGCCGTGCACTGTGATTTGGCAACCGTTTTCAACCTTCAAAACAACCATCCACTTAAAGCCACACCAGTAACAAACTCAGTAGATATTTTACAACAAATTTATTCCAACCCTGCCCGCTGATCAGAGCCAAAAGTTTAACATCAAGAATTTTTGCATAGTCAAACATTATTTTTGCATACATCAAGTTGGCTGGTTTACCCGACACCCATAGGTAAGCGCCATGCTCATTTCTATTTGGTTTATACAAAAATGAATTTTTCTCTAAAATGTGTTTTTTTGAAAAATACATTACTGATGACATTACTGTTAGAAGTAGTGTCTTAGCTAGCATAATTTCAGCCAAAATTGTTGTGTACCTACATGGCAGGGGAGGCAACAAGGCACGCTATAACCCAGCCAGTAACCCGAGTAGCCTCCCTTCCATCCCCATCCAGTGACGCGCCCACCGGATTCCCGCCAGTCTGTTTGCTAAGCTGACCAGCGGCAAGCGGGGCAGGTGGGGAGGGTCATTTGAGTAATGTCATCGGTAAGTATTTTTCGAAAAAATACATTTTAGAGAAAAATTCATTTGTTTCCTCAAAATAAATTACCGATGACATTACTGTTAGGAAGAATAGTGAGGAGAAGGTGGGTGCAGCTTATAACGCCACTAACCCCTAACTACTGCCAACGAGACCCGCCCTCCCTGGAGCAACCTCCCGATAGTTTCAGCTAAGAATCGCCTACGGCACCGGGGTGCCCCGAGGGAGTGTTGCGCCATTGCAATGTCTCCCACCAGCAAAGGTTCTCGCGCTGGCTGGAGAGGTCCCTCAGGAAGCATCGGGTGAAAGTCGACTCTGCTCGTCAGCCCACGGCTGCCGCAATGCCTTTGACAGCGCAGCTGCAGTCGAATGCGAGGCTTGCGGCTCTGACCTCGTGTGCCCTGATGTTCATGCGTTTGGCTACATCGGGGGAGAGGTCCTGGTAGGCGAAGCATATCACCCATTGAAGCCAGGAGGATATCGTCTGGGCAGAGATGTCATTTCTACCTGGGGACAGAGGGAGGAATAGGCGTAGCGGCTTGGTCCGGCGCAGGAACACGCGTAAGCTCTCACCGGGTCCTGCTGTCTGGTCTCTCGGGCAGAGCCTGAATCCCTCAAGGGTCAAAAGGCGACCACTGTGGAGCAGCCAATGGAGACTGGGTCTTGGCTAGGAAAGCCAGGTCAGGCAGTAGTTGTACAGAGCCGTCCGTCCGGAACTGCAAGCACGAAGGACGTGCTAAAAGAGCGTACAGTTCGCTGACCCTGGAAGCAGTGGCAAGGGCCAGTAGGAAGCAGGTCTTCCGCGTCACGTTGGGTAACCGCGCCAACTAAAGTGGTTTGAAGCAGTCCGAGTTGAGCCACGTTAGCGCCCCGGGTAGGTCCCATCGCGGCACCAGCGCGCGAAGGGCAGGACGTTGTAGACCGAATGGCCATAAGATCGGCGAGGTCTTCGCAGTCACCAGGGTCAGGTTGGCCCCAATGCCAGTACGTGTCAGCGATCTTGGCCAGGTAGCCCCGAATGGTGATTGGCGCCAAAGTTGGACAGTGAAGAGCCAGAGGAAGAACTCCGCCAGCTGGGGAGCCATCAGATCCGTGGGGGAGAGGCGTTGTCGTCACACCAGTCGCACAGGACTCACCACTTGCCCTCGTAAACTCATCTGGTCGAGGGTCTGCAGGCTGTAGCGATGGCTTCCACTACTGCACTTGAGAAGCCTCTAGCGGTGAGGGCTTGTCGCACAACCTCCAGGCGTGGAGGAGTCGCTCGGGGCACGGATGGTACAGCGCCTGCCGCAGTTGCTTGAGCATCGTGTGTGGGGTGGGGAGTCGCAGAGGGGGCCCCTGACGAGGTTCAGGACTTTGGTGGTCCAAGCAGAATGGAGTCACCAGGAAAAGGACCGCGTTGCAACCTCTGAGCTTGAGCAGGACTTGGGGATAGCACCGTAGGCGGGTAGGTGTACGCGACGAGGCCCTCTTACGGGGTGGAGAGAGCGTTGACTGCCCAGGCAAATGGGTCCGGAAGTGGGGAGACGAAGAGAGGAAGATGGCAATTGTACCTCATCGTGAAGAGGTCGATCATGGGGGTCTCCAATTCCGCGCCGATAATCCGAAAGAAGTCCGGACGGAGCGCCCACAGGGTACTCAACGGCTCTGGGGCTAGGAGCCGGCATTGCGTGCTGGTCATATCCTGAAGGTCTGGAGAATCGAATCCAGCATCCGCGCTGATCCAGCTCGGGCGGGGAGGTGGGTCGTGTCAGCATGCTGTGGGCCAGGCTCCAAATGGTCACTCACATCAGATCGGGAGCTGGCACGCCATCTGTCCGAAGTTCTAGTCTCAGAACCATGCGTGGTAGCCCGTGTAATCCAGGTGTCCACCTCCCGGGGCAAATGTCTCATCGCATCCACCAAGAAGGTAGGGAGTTACATTGGCTGGTGCTTGCTCTTGGGCTGGTGTCGGCCTTCGTGGCGATAGAAGAACCAAAGCTGCGACCACTGTTCCTCCTGCCAGGGGGCGCAGTTAGCACATGGGTTAGTGGAGGCGCAGCCGGAACAGGGCAAGCAACGGCATGTTGGTCACTCAGCCATCAAAAGTTTCCACAACGCGTGTAGGAGCGTAATTGCAAACTGCAAAACATAGTGCACAGTGAGAGGAGGACGAGCGTGTCTCGTACGCGAGGGAATGGCGAAACAAACACAAGCGAACTGCACGGATGTGTTGACGCCCGGTGCTCTATCCCCCCCCCCCCCCCCCCCAGAGCGCCGGTCGAGGGCAGCCACCGCGGTTCTACCTTGCCATGTCAGAATGTCGTCCGGTCCAGTCAAGATACCCCCATGTCGTAGAGGCGTAGTTCCTCAGCTCCCAGTGGTAGAGGTCGCTCAACGCTGACGCCAAGCTCGAACCGTGAACATAGAAACCCCGCAGGTACTGCACCCGGTAAGCGAGTCCAAGTCGCCAGCACCATAAGTACACGGAAATCCTCACAGGCTGCTACCTAACGACGTTAATTCCAAGCTAGCACAGTGAACAGTGTAACTCAGGCTAGCACAGAGCACACGGAAGCAACCCAAGTGAAGCAACCAGTCACACCGTACACAGCACAAGTGCAGAAGAGTAGGTACACAACCGTCCAAGGCTAGCTAAGAAACACACTGGCTGGAATCCGGTGGGTGCGTGACTGAATGGGGATGGAAGGGAGGCTACTCGGGTTATGGGCTGGGTTATAGCGCCCCTTGTTGCCTCCCCTGCCATGTAGATACACAACAATTTTGGCTGAAATTATGCTAGCTAAGACACTATTCCTAACAGTAATGTCATCTGTAATGTATTTTGAGGAAACAAATACTGTAGCGTGGCCTCTTTCACAACATTCTTCACTCTTACATAACTGAGACCATTTCGGACAGTTCCGAGTGCTGGCTCATCTCAGTGTCTTCCAGTGGTATCTCTATGATGCGAGTGCGCCGGATGTTGTGTCCAACAGGCATCACTTGTCAGGCCCCTAAAGAACCTTTCAAGACCACTCTTACATCAGAAACACCCCCACACCATATGTCCTAGTCTTACCATGCTAAGCTTTCTGGGAGTTCATGGTGAACCTGTAGGCAGTTCACAAGCTAGAGTGTGTGACTGTTCACAAAAAAACACATATTCTACATGTAGAAAGGCCATGCACAATCCCAAAATATACTTCTTCTTCTTCTTCTCGAACGCCGTCACACTTGGAGTTTGGCTCTCAAAATGAAATCTGTGGTCTTCTGTAGCGCCTCCACAGGCCCGTACAGTTTCTCTTGTAGAGTGGCGGGCTTCAGCCATATCTCCTCCCTCAGCGGCTGGTGGTTCCCACAGTCCTGGAAGATGTGCTCTGCGGTCTGCTCTGCTTCTCCACAAGGGCACAGGGGAGATGGCACGAGGTGGAAGCGTCTGTGCAGGTGGAAATTGAGTCGGTTGTGCCCGGTCCTCAGACGAAAGATGGTCACCTGCTCTTGTCTGGACAGCTGATGGTAACTGTCTAGGGGCCGTTGTGGTGGTCTGTACACAAACTTAATGATGGTCTTCATCTCTGTGAAGCTGACTCCGTTTTCATCTTGTTCTTTCTCTGCGCCCACTTTTGCCATTCTGTCAGCTTCTTCATTGCCGTAGATGCCACAGTGTGAAGGGATCCACTGCAGCACCAGTCTGGTGCACTTGATGTTTTGCAGTGCCTCTTGTAGACGTGGCAGTTTGCTTGCTGTTGCTGCCTCAAGGACAGACATGGCATCAGTAAGGAAGACAATCTGGGCATCAGGGTCTGCAGTGCCACTAAGGGTGTTAGCTGCGCGGACTAGGGCTTCCACCTCAGCTCTGTAATTTGTGCAGTGAAGGCCTGTTGGTACTGCCTCTGCCTGCCATTTTCCGTTTGGGTACTGAATGTACACCCCAGCCCCTCCATCCTGAACTGCATCTGTGGCTGATCCATCGGTGTATGCCCGTATCCATGCTTCCTGGGGATACTTTTCTTCGAGCATGGCCAGTGTCAGGGCTTTCTTGCTCACAGTGCTGTGCTCATCTCTGGTGGTGATATAGGGTACCATGGAAGAGATGGTGATGTTTTCTGGCTTACTTTCCCAAGGTGGAAGGTCGCTAGCAGGATTCAGAGCCTCTACCTGCGCAGGCAGCTTTGCCTGGTGTTTTCTCTGCAGTGCTCTCGTCTCCTTCACAAAGCTTGATCTTTTCAGTCTCCCTGAGGTTGGTTGTTTCATCCTAGCGTTCATAGGATGGTCTTTGGAAGACTTGACCTTTGTGGACTGTATCAAGGCTTTGCAATCTCTTCTCATGCGCAGGGGTGGGATGCCTGTTGTCTCTTCCATCTTTTCAATTGGTGTGGATCTCATTGCGCCGGTGATGATACGCAGTGCCTGGTTCTGAACTCTGTCAATGGTCTGCTGGTGTGACTGGGCTGCCGTCAACCATGCATTAGATCCGTACTCAAGGTGTGGTCTCACTGTGCCTTGAGATACATTTTTGAGGATCTTTTCATTGGCTCCCCATTGTGTTCCAGCCAGTTTTCTCATGATGTTCAGCTTTCTTCTAGCTTTCGCTTCTGCATTCCAAATGTGCGGCTTCCACGTCAGCCTCTTGTCAAGGGTGACTCCCAGGTATGTCTGTTGGTCTTCATACCGCAGCGGGGTGTTGCCCAGTGTTAAGTTGCCAGCCTTTGCCTTGTTGGAGAGAGAGAAGGTGTGGCTGATGATTTTTCTGTGTTGATGGTCACACACCAGTTGTTGGTCCAGTCTGTCAGCCTGTCCAGGGCTAGCTGCATCCTGTATGTAGCAGTTGTTGCATACTCTTCTGTGCACCAGAGTACCAGGTCGTCTGCGTACAGGGCTGCGTGTACTCCTTTTGGTAGCTCTGGCACAAGGTCGTTGATGAAAAGTATGAACAGTGTCGGTGACAGGACTCCCCCCTGTGGCACCCCCTGACGCAACAGCACTTTTTGGCCACAGTACCCATCCACTGTCACACGGGCTCTGCGATTGTGCAGGTATGACTTGGTCCACCGGTACATATTCCCTTGGATGCCACTGCGAAGGAGTTTCACAAGGAGACCATCCTTCCACACCTTGTCGAAAGCCTTCTGTAGGTCAATGAAGGCAGCTAATGTCACCTTCTGATCTTGAAAGGCATCTTCTATGACCTGTGCAAGGTGTGTTGTCTGGTCTTCTGTACTCTTGTAGCTTCTGAAGCCAGCTTGCTCTGGCACGATAATGCTCTCAGAGTCCAGGTACCACTGCAGGCGCTTGTTGATGATGCGCTCCATGGTCTTGCACACACAACTTGTCAGGCTGATGGGGCGATAACTCAGGGCTTTGGACTTATTCTTCCCTTTCTTCAAAATTGGGATCATCCTGGCTTCCTTCCAGCACTGGGGTACCTGTCCTCCTCTCCAGCTGTGGTTAAAGATGTCCAGTAGCTTCATTAAGGCAGTGTTGCCAAGGTGTTGTAACATCTCGTTTGAGATGCTGTCTGGACCTGGAGATTTTTTCTTCTTCAGCTGTTTGATGGCCATCTTCAGTTCTGGAAGGGTGATGTCCTTCTTCATTGCATCATGGATGTTCACATCTCTTGTTCTCTCTCTTTCTTCCTGTCTGATTTCTTTCGCAAGCATTCGTGGGACAGTGATGTCACTTTCTTTCGCATAGATCTGTGCAAACATGTTTGCAGCTTTCCTACCAGTCAGTGCTTTCCCTTCTTCTTCCAAGGTGATCTTCTGTTCCCTGGTGCCCTCATCGTTCAACGCCTTGGTCAGTCTCCACAACTTCGTGGTGTCCCTGTCCATGTTTAGTCTTGCAGTCTTCTCTCTCCAACTTCTTCTTGTGCACTCCAACTTCATCTTCAGATACTGGGCCTTACTGTGCTTGATGTTGTTTTCTTGGCTGGGGTTGGTTTCAGCGTCTTCTCTGGCCCTAGTGAGGTTGTCATGTGCTTTCTGAAGATCTGCGGTCCAGTATGGGGTGTAGTTTTTCCGGACCCCTCGAGGTATGGATTCCTTGGCTGCCTTACTGATAATGTCATTAAACTCTCTGACCACATTGTTGATGTTCCTTCCAGACACAGCGAGGTCTTGCATTAGCTCATTTGTTCGGATACTGAACAAGCGCCAGTCTGCCTTTCGGTAGTTCCATCTTGGCCGGTGTGGCGAGCTAGCTGCTGTGCATCCTTTTAGGGTTAGGAGGATAGGGCGGTGGTCACTTCCTCCTAGCTGTGGTCCAACTGTTCTGCTGAGGCACTTATGAACATCTTCAGTGCAAAGCGCCAGGTCCGGTGTAGTGGTGGTGTGCCAGCGGCGAGAGTAGAAGGTAGGTTGGTCCTCAGGGTCATTGGCAAGTATCAGGTGGTTTTCATCTTGCCACTCCTCAATGTCTTCTCCTCTCTTGTCCAGTGTGTCATATCCCCAACTCTGGGACTGGCTGTTGAAGTCACCAGTGATGAGGAATCCACTGTCCGGGACCTGGATAGTGTCGAGGGACAGCAACTTATCATTAGGGCAGTAGTAGTTGACAAGGTCAAGGGTGCTGTCACTGGTGGTTACCTTGACCTGGATGTATTCTGCCTCTTCCATGAATCTCCTGGTTTCGCTGGCATTCAGGTTGTTTTTAACTAGGGTCATAACCCCCCCTTTCTTCCTCCCTTGGCGATCACTTCGGAAGACCTGATATCCTCTGACCTTAAAGGGTTTCCCTTCTTGCAGGTGTGTCTCTTGTATACAGCAGATGTTTATGCTGTTTTCATGCAGAAAGTGCTCTAGTTCTGTTTTCTTGTTGGTAACCCCTTCGCCTCGGCATTCCAGTGCATGATGTTCACATTGGCTTTTTCTTTGCCTCTGGTCTTGTTTTTCGCTGGCCAGTCGCTCTACTTCCCAGTCCCCTGGCTCCTCGAGACAGTTGGGAAGGTCCTCCAGTCGCTGGGGGTGGGCTCTGAAGAGGCGCAGAGCCCGGTACTGCACCTGCCTGGTGAGACTCCACAGGGCGAGCACCATTCCTCTTGAATCCATCTCCAAGTGTCGTATGGCTGTATATGCATGGTACTGTGGTTTATTAGAGTGCGCTGTGCAGCCCAGTACCTCCGTCTTCAGCACTCGGGGTTTCTGTCGGGGTTACCTCACCCTTAGCTCCTGGTCAAAAGGCCTTTCCTGGGAGCACAGGATGGTTTAGTTTTGGAGTATCCTTCTCCTAGATGGATTGCCGACCAAGGCTTATGGGTCCCATCTAATCAGGTTTTTCCTCGGAGTTTTCCTTCTCGAAGGAGATCTGCCAACCAAGGCTATCGAGCATCCCTGCCCGGATTTGTATAGGGTTTACTCCCCTAGCCTTTGCCTCTCCCAAGGCACCCACAAGGCAGTGGGGCTATTTACCCATAGCTGGGGATCTGGTTCATGGGCATCAGGGCTTGTCCACACATCGATGGGCCTGCATGCCGCATGTCTGGGGGCCAGATCTCCTCCGAGTCCTCTGTAGTTCAGCCCGAGTCCGTAAGGTGCTCGGTTACCATGAGTCACCACGAGGAGGCACTACATGAGGCTTGTTGTTGGAGAGGCTGTGTACTGGCAGGGAGAGACTGACATGTTCTGCTCCCCTTTTCGCAAAACTGCTAGCCAGCGGTGGGAGCTGAAAGCGAGAGCGACAAGCACAGACGCTACACTACCACACTAGACGCATCACAACAACCATTTGACCCACCCAAAATATACTAATTTACATTATTTATTTTGAATAAAGAAGTTTAGATAACGCAGATTACTAAGAGATCTACATATTGAAATATCACAAGAACGCGAGCAGTTAGTAACAAGGGAAACAACATTTGCATTGTAATGTAGATTTTGGTTTACAGATACAGAGTTCAAAATAGTTTCATATTACACTTTGTTGTTTCATATGTTGCACGTTAAATTTCATCCTATTTGCTTGTTGTGCAAAACGGACATTTGTTATGAATTTCCCCAAAATGTCTATTATGTATAAATATATATTCCTTTTACATCAGTCTTGTCTGGCACGATCCAGGTCGGAAGATTTCTTCTTGATTTCTTTTATAAAATAATAATAATAATAATAATACATAGTTCTTGTATAGCGCTGTTCTCCAGGAAAACACTGGACTCGCTGCGCATGCACAACAGCACACCCTCTCTCTCAGACACATGCACGATTATACACTACTTTAAACCATCCCATCTCTTCCCAACACTATAGGTTCACTTCCTCTAGGATCAGAATAAAAGGCAGTCAGCAGTTAGCTAAAGATGAGCTAAGTGTTAAATGCCCGACAGAAAAGAAAAGTCTTTAAGTGAGCTTTGAAAAAAGCAGAGGAATGAAAACAAATACGTTATTGGTAGCAGGAGTTTGCTGCACGGACCCTTGTAGGCCTTTGGGAGGTCAAAAGAACCATTTTACTCCTCAGGCCTTTGGTCTGAGGGGTACAATGGTTCCTTTGACCTCCCTCAGGTCTACAAGGGTCCGTGTAGCAAACCCCTGCTACCAATAACTTATAATGTATCACAAGTAATCAGTACCAATACCTGCATGCTCAAAAGGTTTAACAAATTCTACCCCAGGATCGAAATCCCAATCGTGAAGTTGCCCTCTGAAGGACTGTATTACAATTCTAGTGACAAATTGAGCATGATAGTTCAAGGGTGGTGCCAGAATAGCTTGGCGCCTATGGGCGCCAAGCTATTCTGACACCACCCTTGAACTATCATGCTCGATCCATGTTTTGCTGTGGTGTGTCGGGGCTGAATGAGTTCAGCACTAAACACCAACCTGAGAAGGTCCAAATATCAAAGTGGCGTCCGTCATCAAGCATTTGTCGATATATTCCTCTGCAGTTTTCCTCAGTCGTTCGGGGCTGTCCAACTCTGGCAATCGGGTCTGAAATATCACATACACACACACTTAAAGCCAGAATTTCTAATGCTGGACCACCAGGTAAACAAAGAAGATGAGGACTTCATCCCAAAGTCTACCCTACAAGCTAACTTCTGACTTTTAAGAACATTCACACTCAGATCGGGGCCTATTCAGCGCAAATCAGGAGACAGAGAGCTAGTCACAGTCAGACTGTGTGTGTGGCATCAGACATATATTTTGGGCGTCTGTGTGGTATGGTGTCACTGAATAGCTTTACAGTGATGAGCTTGATGTTTTACATCACTGTCTGAAGGACTCTGCAGAACATATTTAACGGTAATAACGGTATTATTATTATTTTAGTCCATCTTGTCTCATCGTAGCAGGATGGCAGTGCTGCTCAGCGCTCTCTATTGCTGGCTGTGTTCACAGTATCAGGCTGAGCTGATTACTTTCACTCACAAATAAAATCGATAAAATAAAATGTGTGTGTGTGTGTGTGTGTGTGTGTGTGTGTGTGTGTGTGTGTGTGTGTGTGTGTGTGTGTGTGTGTGAAAGAGAGAGAGGGAGAGAGAGATTATTAATAAATAACCATGCATTGTATGATTTGTATTTCAGGTTGAATGGTCACTGTTCTCATGTCATTGGGCTTCAGAAAACTGTGCAGTATTTCAAGGCAGCTAAACTGTTTGACCAATGTGCTTAATCAAATGAGCTGCAGCGGCATGCGCAAGCCAGGGGAGCAGCAATATCAAATGGCACCAAGATCTCATCTGTCCCAATAATAAAACCATGGTGTGCTAGCCAGGCGGCCATCGGAGAAGCGGACGAAGAGGCCCATATCATGCCACATCAACAGAAGCAAGAAGTAAGCATTACCTAAAACAAAATCAAAAACTATTATTAACTGGTAAATTATATTTTATTCTGGAATATGAGTGGTTTACATGCCAAAACACAACACAAGGAAAAATAATGGTTCAGGTCATAAATGACTGATTCACATTGACACTTACAAGTTGATAGCACAGAAATACTAGATTCAAAACTCATTCTCACTTTATTATGAAGTCTTCAAAATTTCTCTCAATCAGCAAAGAGTGAGAAACAGTCTATCGTGTGGCTGTAGGTGCTGAAAGTATGCCCTTTTTCACTATACTTGTGCTTAAGAGATTGACCATTTGGCATAAAAAATGACAAAAAAGCCAAAAACCAAACATATGTTAACCCTTATCATTCGGAATACACCAGTGTGTGAAATAAGTTTGACTAAAATAGTTCAAGGGTAGTGCCAGAATAGCTTCGCGCCTCTAGGCACCAAGCTATTCTGGCACCACCCTTGAACTAAAGCCATAGATCTATATCCTTATCTGTAAGTACTATAATGTAGCTTGCATATGGCAGTGTACACATTTGAAGCTTTTAGCCTCAGTATGATATGGGTTAATGCAGTGTAGAACTGGAACAGGTTGTTGTGAACAGGTTGTTTAGTTGTCTCTCAGAGAGTCCGAAATAGCTCAGGTGGTTAAACGTCGGAGTAGGAGAGCGAAGGGAATCGCCGGGTCGTGGGTTCGAATCCCGTCCCGGCCCCGGTAGCTGGACTCACAATCCAGGGGAAAAAACGGATTTGTTCAATAGCATGTCCGTTGAAAGGTCCTGGTAAATCAAAGTGGCACAGTTGGAGTGCGCCTGAGTTGATCAGTGTTCAGGTCGTACTCCATAGGCAATAGATTTCCCTGCCCCCCCATAACCCACCCGTCAGGGCCGTCCATGATCACCTCGGTGCAGTGGACGTTAAACCCGAACTAACCAACCAACCAGTTGTCTCTCCTTTTTTCTCACAAAATCAACTCCAAATACTTCTTCTGTTGGTGGCGTCTGCACACCTTTAGTACTTTGCAGCCTTGAGGTGGGGTCATTCAGATTTGTCAAATTCTTGATCTGATCTCCTCCTCCAACAGGACTATCTTTATCTTCTAGCTTGCTATTTCAGAATTTGAACTCTGCAGCCATGGCTAGGTAGTCTGATGGTGAAATCCCTAAAAGAAAAATTAAAAAAATTATAAACAGTATATGTACATGATTAAATTAAAACGTCAAACGTATTTCTAAAGCTGCACTCAATATTTTTTCCACAGACCAGGAGACTGAAAAGAGAGCCAATGTCAGGGAATCTACAGGGTCACTGACATGTGTGTCACAACGAGAACTGGATCACCTTTGCTTGACCAGTTAGTGTCCAAATCCTGAGAAACGTAAGGAAATAACAGAGAACTGCCCAGTTCTAATCACTGGCTATAGGGGGAAAAAAAAAAAAAAAAAACACACCACAACAACCACCCTAAAAAACCAAAAAAACTTGCAACATGAAACTTCCACATAGATCTAAATAGCAAAGCAAACGTTTCTGACAAATGTCTTGACAGAATCTTTTCACACACTTTTTTTCTCAGCTGCAGCCACATTTTATGTAAACGACATGAGGACACTGCCAAGAGTAAATATTTAGAAGTACTTCCTGACAGACACCTGCACAAGCGCAGCATTGTGGTTAATCCACAGTTTCTATTTCTAGGGGCAACTCAAAGTGTGTGACAGTGGCCAGACAGGCATAATCAAAGTCAAATGCCCACCCGCATCCAGAAA
Source organism: Semisulcospira habei (assembly GCA_036245525.1). Classification (NCBI taxonomy): domain Eukaryota; kingdom Metazoa; phylum Mollusca; class Gastropoda; family Semisulcospiridae; genus Semisulcospira; species Semisulcospira habei. The sequence continues at coordinate 58,656,466 of BTPG01000002.1, read as the reverse complement.
TTCCACCATACTCGAGGCATGTCAGTTACCAGGATTGCGCGTGAAATTAGCTGACTGATTAGCAGTGTGGGACTGAATAAATCACATTCCTACTACACACAGGTGCAAGGCCAGCTAAATATCACAGGTTATTGTTTTCACCCAAAGGGATGTATCTTGGCTTGACTTCGCGAACGAAGATTCTATAGGGCTTGCCCACGTCGTCTGCAGGCATTTTCGTGGCTGCGGAGGCCAATCCGGGACAGGCAGGTTCGACCGCAGTGGCTGCAAGGGAAGGTCTGGTTCTGAGTTACGACAACTCTGTTTTTTCTTCTGAGCCGCTTGTCCTTAAGGTTAGCTCTGCGAGAGTCCTCAAAGGAGACGGCTGCCTTGTGAATGGTGGAGCGCCAGGTGTCACAGTCCGCAGCAAGCGAAGACCACTGGCGATGGTCGATTTGGCAGGCACTAAGTGACTTCTTGAGACCATCTTTGTATCTCTTCTTTGGTGCCCCTCTGTCTCGGTGTCCAGTGGTGAGCTCGCCGAACAGAGTGATCTTGGGTAGGCGATGATCCTCCATCCTAGAGACGTGCCCCGCCCAGCGAAGCTGTGTCCGCAGCAGCAAAGCCTCGATGCTCACAGTTTCCGCCTGTTCAAGGACCTCGACGTTGGTGACATAGTCACTCCAGTGAATGCTGAGGATGGTATGCAGGCAGCGCTGGTGAAAGCGTTCGAGGAGTCGTAGTTGGCTGCGGTAGAGGGCCCAGGACTCGGAACCGTACAGCAGGGTGGTGAGGACGACAGCTCTGTACACGCTGATCTTGGTGCCTTTTCTCAGCTATTGATTGAGCCACACCCGCTTGAATAGTCGCCGGAAAGCACTGTTCGCTTTTGCCAGCCTGTTGTCCAGCTCCTTGTCCAGCTTGGTGTCTGACGTGATGATGCAGCCAAGGTAGGTAAACTGGTGTACAGACTTCAGTTCGGACTCGCCGATGGTGATGTGGGGAGGGCGATGCTCTTCCTTGGGTGCCGGCTGATGAAGGACCTCTGTCTTTTTCAGACTGACCTAAAGTCCAAAGAGCTGGGCGGCATCTGCGAAGCAGGACGTAATGCGCTGCAAGGCTCTCTCTGTGTGTGCAACGAGGGCAGCGTCATCAGCAAAGAGCAGCTCACGAATCAGTTGGTCTAGGGTTTTGGTGTGGGCCTGTAGTCATCTGAGATTGAACAGGCTGCCATCGAGATGATACCTGATGTACACTGCATCGTCATCGTCGAGGTCCACTGTGGCCTGCTTCAACATCATCAAAGGGATGTAAATGTGTCGCAAATCACACCAGACATTCCATTCATGGCATCACTGTTTCACACTCTGTCAGCTTTCTACAAACAATACATACAATACAATACAATACAATAATACTTTATTAAACCCTCATGGAGAAATTCACTGAACAATGAAAGCCTTATTTGGAAAGTGAAATGTCATCACAGTGTAAGCGAAATGTGCACCTCTGCTTCTATTGACAGCATATATAAACAAAGATATACTTGCTCACTGGGTTCACCACAGAGTCAGAAATAGCTCAGGCGGTTAAACGTCGGAGCAGGAGAGCGAAGGGAATTGCCGGGTCGTGGGTTCGAATCCCGTCCCGGCCCCGGTAGCTGGACTCACAATCCAGGGGAAAAAAAAACGGATTTGTTCAATAGCATGTCCGTTGAAAGGTCCTGGTAAATCAAAGTGGCACAGTTGGAGTGCGCCTGAGTTGATCAGTGTTCAGGTCGTACTCCATAAGCAATAGATTTCCCTGTCCCCCATAACCCACCCGTCAGGGCCGTCCATGATCACCTCGGTGCTGTGGACGTTAAACCCGAACTAACCAACCTAACCAACCTGGGTTCACCATCCCAAAAATACTGAGAAGAAAAACGTTGCATGAATATATGCTCATCATAAAGAGATCTTATGAAATGTGTGTTACTGTAGGAGTGATGTGTCTATTTGAGCTTGTGATTTGTTACAGTGAGTGAGCGAGTGCAGACTAAAGAAACGTAAGAGCATAAACCTTTGGTTATGGTGGTTCTGGAGATTTAATTCCATATTTAAATCACACAGACATACACACATTCATCCAAGTGTGCAGATCAGTGCAGCGGTACTGCCTGATAGCGAGTGCTTGCACATTATTGAGCAGTAGGCCTACAGTATGCTCCAGCCGTGGTAACCGATCGCTGACTTATGTACCACTTCCGCAAGTGAATTGTCACTAATTTTAGAACAAACTAGAAAATGACACTTACCGCATACAAACAGCTCTGCGTTTGTTCTTGTCCTCTAGGTGGGTAGTATCCCGATGTTGAGATGATCAGCGTGCGGTCAACAGCAAGTTCAGTTTTATTCAGCCCATCGCGTTGATTTTGGGAGGGAAAAAAGCCAGAAGCTTTTCTTTGATGGTTTCTGGGTAGCTTTCCTCCCGATTTTAGGTACAATGCATGATCATTTCAGTGAAATATATACGCACAAACAGTATCGCACTTCGCCATTTCCTTGCTTAGTTATGGGAAAGCTTGTGGGGCCCAGTAACAGGACCGCGCTGCGGCAATTTTTTAATATTTTCTGATTGGCTGAAAATGCGCGCACCGGTGAGGTCCATAGGTTGGTGCCTAGAGGCGCCAAGCTATTCTGGCACTACCCTTGAACTGTTTTAGTCAAACTCATTTCACTACACAAGGACCCATCTCAAAAGTCCACAATATGGTAGACTTAAAACGTAATAACACCGAGATCCTTACACACTGGCGGGTCCGATTCAAATGCAGCACTGTTTGTAAACGCAGCTCAAAGTCAAAGTAAAAGATTTTTTCTTCAAACTTGGCATCAGGACATGAAATTCCCCAAAATACTACAGTGAATTTAAGGCATAAAATGGGACAAATTGTGAGGAGGTTTAAACTTTTGCATTGTTATAATCAAAGTGTGCTACGTGTGTAAAAGTTGAAAATTTTGAATTTCAGGAGAGTTTCGCCAGGGGGTCCAGCGTTCTGCATAGGCCCCCGAAATAAATTGCAACTATTAACAATTTCGGATCAAAATTCATTCAATGTATTGCTGTAGAGTTCTGCACTTTCCTATGACTATGAAGCAAAACTTTCCAAATAAATGTTAACTCATTCAGCCCGACGGCCGTATTTCCCAAATTTGGGAGGCGTCATCTAATGACTATGCCCCAGTTGCAGGAGATGGATCGACCATGATAATTCAAGGGCAGTGCCAGATAACAGGCGCCAAGCTAATCTGGCACTACCCTTGAATAATCATGGTCGACCCATCTCCTGCTGTAGGGTGTCAGGGCTGAATGGGTTAAGGCTGCTAACACAGCACAGAATGGCTTTTCAGGAGCTTTTCTAGGCTCCACAAGCGTAATTTGGAGATCGATGGCACTCCTAGGTCACACATCGTGCAGTCGTTTGTCTACTGAACACTTTCAGAGTAGCGTGCTTTGCATGCACGAAATCCACCCCCCAGCAGAAAACTACAGCGGGCTGTTTTCATTCACCTGACACGGGGGCAATAAACTGTTTACCCCTTTGACTGCTGAGAAAAAAATAAACACCACCTGTCTGCAAGAGGCACAGATCCTCATGAACCCCCCGCAACTGTTGGGGGGCTCATGAGGGTCTGTGCCTCTTGCTGAGATGACTACACATCCATGTTCCTCCGACAGCTGGGGATCTTCGACGGTGAACGTGCTGCGATTTCAAAATCACAATCGCGTCCACTGGCACTGAAGGGGTTAAAGCAGTAACACTACAACAGTAGTAAAGCAGGAAACATCTGTGCTTGTCTGTGATTTTGGACCTTACGGCTGCCAGCCGTGTGGTCCAAAGTCACTGATAAGCACACAGATGATGGACTGGGGTCCCTCCTACCTTGATGTCAATGAGGAGCCCCTCGAGCGGTCGGTAGGGATGGTGCACGGTCAGCTGATAGTGAAGTTTGGACAGAAGCAGCAGCTCAAACGCCAGGATGGTGTCGGCAAACTTCTCACGGTTGCCCTTCAGGTTGCTGACAAACTGACCAATGGGCACGTAGAACTCTTCCACCTTGCATGCCAGGTATACGCACGTCAGCCTGCCAGTATAAAAGCCAGCACAACAGTCACACTGACAGCCAAATGTGTTAACCCCTTCCCTGCCACCGTATGGACATTCTTCTGTTTCTGAAATCTTTGTTCATTCAATGAACAAAATCCACACCTGTGACAAGAGACCTGGATACAATTACAAATTTGCCTCAGCAAGAGGCACAGATCCTCATGAGCCCCCGCAGTCGCGGGGGCTCATGAGGATCTGTGCCTCTTGCTGAGACAAATTTGTAATTGATGATCTGAGGTCTCTTGCAACTGGATGGTGTTCGAATTTTCTTGGCAGTGAAGGAGTTAAGGCAGACTATCAAAAGTGGTCACCTAAGGCAGGTGGTTTTCTAACACAGGGTCATCTAAGCAACAGAAAGAAGACCATGGGACCATAACTAGGGTGAGTTTAAGCAGATCTCCTTTTGCAGGTGGTCACCTCGACGGGTTTGAGTGTACTAAGGGGGAGGGGGGGGGGGGGAGAGGCACTACGCTGCCCCCAAAAACAAAAAGACAGTAAGCCCATTTTTGTGGAAAGCAAGATCTTTGTTGACCCTTTCAGCCCCAAGGTCCTATTTCCCAAATTTTAGAGGTGTTGCCTAACAACTATTTACCAGTTGTAAGAGATGGACTGATAATGATTAATTCAAGGGTAGTGCCAGATGGGAGAGACAACGTACCTGCTGAACTGTTGAAACATGGAGGAGAAGTAACAACGAAGGTCCTCACTACACTCTGTCAAAAGATCTGGGAGCAAAAGAAATGGCCAGTAGAATGGACACAGTCTCTAGTGATCCCGCTCCCCAAGAAAGGAAACCTGAAACAGTGCCAGAACTACAGAACTATCAGTCTGATAAGTCACCCTAGCAAAGTAATGCTTAGAATCATTCTCAACCGCCTCAAAACTTTCGCCGAGGAACTGCTGGCAGAAGAACAGGCTGGCTTCAGAGTTGGAAGAAGCACTGTAGAGCAGATTTTCAACTGCCGCGTCCTGATCGAGAAACATCTGCAGCATCAGCGCGAACTCTACCACAACTTCATTGATTTCAGGAAAGCATTTAATCGCGTCTGGCACGACGGACTCTGGCAAGTCATGAGATCGTTCAACATAGAGGAGGGACTGATCCAAATGATAGAAGCGCTTTACAAGAACGCCTGCAGCGCGGTTCTACTTAACAATCAGTCAGGCGAGTTCTTCAGGACGACGATCGGTGTCCGTCAAGGATGCCTGCTCTCTCCTGTCCTTTTCAACATATTCCTGGAGAAGATCATGCAGGAAACCCTCCACGACCACCATACTTCAATCTCTATTGGTGGCAGATCCCTGTGCAATCTTCGATTCGCAGACGACATTGACCTCATGGCAGGCAGCAATAGTGAGCTCCAAAACCTGACAGACAAACTTTCAAGTAGCGCAGGGTCTTATGGCATGGAGATCAGTACGGATAAAAGCAAAGTGATGATCAACACCACAAGCGACAGCAGCAGCAATATTCACATGAATGGCCAGAAGCTAGAAGAGGTCAATAGCTTCAAGTACTTGGGAGCCACCCTGTCCAAAGACGGTAGTTGCATAGCAGAGATCCGTATCAGGATAGGTACAGCAACATCCGCAATGGCCAGGCTGGACAGGATATGGCGAAGTAACTCCATCAGCTTCACCATCAAGTACAGGCTTTACAAGTCCCTCATAGTGTCTATTCTACTCTACGGCTGTGAGACTTGGACACTGCTTGCAGACTCAGAAAAGAAAATCCAGGCCTTTGAGAACCTGAGGAAGTTGCTCCGCATCTCGTACCGCGAGCACAAGACCAACGAATATGTACGGAGCATCGTCACTTCCCTGGTGGGCCCACATGAACCCCTTCTGGCAACTGTGAAACGGCGCAAGCTTGCTTGGTTTGGCCACGTGACCCGACACAACACCTTGTCCAAGACTATCCTCCAAGGCACTCTCGAAGGAAGTCGTCGGCGAGGTCGTCAGAGAAAGAGTTGGGTCGCAAACATAAAAGAATGGACCGAACTCGAGATGCCTGACTTGCTTGCCACCGCCCAAAATAGAACTCAGTGGAGAGCACTGTCTGTTGCTGCTGCCTTTCAGTCCCCCCAACGCCCAGTTCGGGCAAGGGACTGATGATGATGATGATGAGTGCCAGATGAGTTTGCGGCCTTGAGGCACCAAGTTAGTTATTTGGGTTTAACGCTGAGCAGGCAACTAAGGCCATCTCACGGCGGGAAGGGTAAAAATCTGGTCAGCCAGACTAAAAGAAAGGTCTTAAGACATGATGTAAATATACCTTAAAAATATGTCAGGCTAAAATGTCGCACAGGTCTTTAGAGAAAACGTCGAAAGACTCTCAAAAACGTCAAAATAATAGAAACATCATAATCTATAAACGCTCAAATCTTATTAAAAATATGGCACTCTCTCAGAAAACTGAAGATCTTGTCCGGGGGCACATCCCGGAACAAAACCTTCAAGGAGTCTGCCGTGAAATGTTTATACCTTGTGTCGATTAGATCAGCACAACAAAAAGTGTTGAACAGAGTACTGCTCGTCGCAGGCATAACACCATGGACGCTGCTCCTGTTTAAGTAAATAAGAGTGCGTAACATATGTGTGGCCGATGTGGAGCCGAGCCAGGACCGTCTCCTCACAGCGGCTGCCGCAGCGATAAGGTAGACCGTCGGACAACTTAGGAAGGGCTTCATGCAGCTTGTTAGCTTCCTCTTTGTCCCACTCGGACTGCCACTCACGGGCTATGTACGCACTAGCCACATGTCTAAAATCACTATAAACAGTCTGTGTGTCAGGGACAGGGTCATTGCGGGCATCGTTGGCAGCAGAATCTGCGATCCTGTTGCCTTCGATGCCCACATGCCCTGGCACCCAAATAAAAATGATATCATAATATTCCTTCATCAAGTCCGCGTGGAGCTCTCTGATCTGCACCAGCAGTGGGTGGTCATTTCCCGTGCCCTGAAGGGCCTGCAGGGCAGAAAGAGAGTCAGACAGAATCAGGAAGTTCCTTTCTCTAGATCGATAAGCATGCCTGAGTGCCAGCAGAACCGCCTGCAGTTCCGCACTAAATACAGATGAGTGGTCTGGGAGGTGGTGCTTAAATGGGCGTCTAGGATGGCGAGGGGACACTGCGGCTGCAGCCACTCTCCCATCCTCAGACTTTGACCCATCGGTATAGATGCGACAATAGCCAGGAAAAATTGAAAGCAGTTCATTGAGGCTCTGTTGGTATATGGCTGGTGGAGTAGAGTCTTTCTTGTGGGCAGTCAAGTCCAGCAAGATGTCAGGAACTGGTAAGAGCCAAGGTGGAGTGATGTGTTGCAGGGATTCCGAAACTCTGTCCAGGTCCAATCCGGCCGCCTGCAGATGAGGTCGGACACGGAAAGAAAGTGGACGGACAGCTCCCAGATGGGTATCGTAAATCTATGCAAACGATGGTTTAAAAACACAATCATAGGCAGGATTGTCTGGATGGGCCTTCAGTTTCAGAACGTAGATGAGCATGAGGCGGACGCGGCAGAGCTTGAGAGAAGGCTCCCCTGCCTCGGCATACAGACTAGGAACTGGAGACGTCCTGAAGGCCCCAAGACATATCCGCAGACCCTGATGGTGAATTGTGTTCAGACGCTGTAGCACAGACTTGGAAGCTGAGCCATACACCACAAAGCCGTAATCCAGTTTGGACCGAACAAGGGCCCGGTACAGACGAAGTAAGACAGTACGGTCCGCACCCCAGTCAGTACGACCGACGACACGAAGAATGTCAAGAGCCTTCTGACAAGAGGTTCTAAGGTAATTAATATGGTTGCGGAAGGTAAGTCTTTTGTCAAAAATGACCCCCAGAAACTTTGCCTCCTCGGCCACCTTAATTGGCATTCCAGCAATGCTCAGGCTAGGTTCTGGAAAAAATTTCGTCTGATTAGTAAAATGCACACAGACAGTCTTGGAGGACGAGAACCTGAATCCATTGAGAGACACCCACCGCTGGATGCGATCAACGCACAGCTGCAAGCGCCTCTCAAGGGACGCAAGTCCTCGACCACGTGCGCACAAAGCAAAGTCGTCAACAAACAAAGAGCATTCAGAATCATCCTTGACGGCCTTTACAATGTTATTAATTTTAATACTAAATAAAACAGGAGATAGAATGCTGCCCTGTGGGACACCCATCTCCTGTTCAAAGGAGTCGGAGAGGGTGGAGCCCACACGGACATGGAACGACCGGTTAGTCAAAAAATTGTGAATAAAAACGGGCAGGTGCCCTTTAAAACCCATGTCCAACAAGTCGGACATTATGCCATACTTTCAGGTAGTGTCATACGCCTTCTCAAGATCGAAGAAAATTGCATAGACATGCTGCTTGTTGACAAAAGAATCTCGAATAAATGATTCAAAGCGGACTAAATGGTCAGTTGTACTACGGAAGCGCCGGAAACCGCACTGGAGGTCTGTGAGGAGACCCTGTGACTCAAGATGCACCAGGCGGGCGTTGACCAGGCGCTCCATAGTTTTACATAAACATGATGTCAAAGCGATAGGCCGGTAGTTGCCCGGGTCGGAAGGATCCTTACCCGGCTTGGGGATCGGTACAACCACAGCCTGGCGCCAAGATGGCGGAAAATGACCAGTTCTCCAGATATGGTTAAAGGCCTTGAGAAGTACAAGGAGTGACCTCTCAGGCAGATGCGTTAGGAATTGATAGTGGACGGTATCTAGGCCAGCAGCAGAGTCATTACATTTCTGCAAAGCTTGCTGCAATTCTGATAATGTAAATGGGACATTATAGTCTTCTGAGTTATCGGACTTAAAATCACAAATACAAGACTCTCGCTTCTCCTTCTCTCTCTGGAAAAAAGGTGAATAATGCTCCGTTGAAGAATTATGGGCAATGGTGGAGGCAAGCAAATTGGCCACAGCTTTTTTATCTGTAACCAAGCTGGCACCAACTCTAAGATGGCCAACAGAAGCCGAGCCACCTCTGCCCCTAATTCTCCGAACAGCCTTCCATACTTTCTGGGACGGAGTCCGAGAAGTTAAAGATGAGACGAAGCGTCTCCAGGAAGCACGGCGTTCACGTTTAAAAATGTAACGGGCTTTCGCCCTCTGTCTTTTAAAGGTTAAAATATTCACTTGCGACGGATTACGGAAAGCACGTCGCTGAGCAGATTTGCGCGCTATTTGGGCCTTGCGGCACTCTTCGTTAAACCATGGTACTCTCGGCTTTCGAGGGACTGATGCGGAAGTTTTAGGGATGGTTTCACCCGCTACGTCCAACAAAATAGTAGTAAAAGAAGAAATAGGTTCTTCAGATGACATGACCACCTCCTCTGTAATACGAGACTGACAGAGGGAGGCGAACAGAGGCCAGTTAGCTTTCTTAAGATTCCAGCGCCCCACCGGCGGATCCTCCCCACAGCTGACCGATGACAGGTCTTCTGCCCATGGCCATACGTTTGGCACTTAAAGCACCGGAGGGGGAGAGGGACGTACTTTTTCACTTTTAGGGAGTAGTAACCTCCCCAGATGGTAGTAGGAGCTGTGAGGGTGCCAAACGTCAGGATGATGGTAGGGAGACGGATCTCCCTACCACCTCGTTTGGAAATGAAGCGCCTGACGTAGGTCACCCCCTGTGACTTAAGGTTCCGTACAAGTTCATCTTCAGACAGTTCGGCCAATGCTTGATCTTTAATCACTCCTCTAGAGGAATTCATTGTTTTGTGGGGAGTGACCTCCACTGGAGTGTCTCCGATGGAGGAGAGCCTCAGTAGCCCATTGGAGTGTGCCCGGGTACGGCACTCTACCAACAAGTCACCAGACCTGAGGCGCTGGGCCTCAGGCCTGCCAACACGGCTCCTGAGGGTCTCCCCTACCAGGAAAGGGTGCAACTTTGAAACAGGCTTCTCTTTAACTTTGCTGTGGATAATGAGAAAGCGAGGCCAGGCGGCCGACGCCTGAGGTGTCGCTTCCTCACAGTCAGAGTCACTATCATTCTCAATGACAATGTCGGCGGCTATGTGCCGCTTTGGTGCTAGTTTTGTTTTTTTGATATTTTCCATATTATAGTATGATAGATATTCATCCTCCGGGGGTCCCCGCCCGCCACCGAGCCCAACAAGGGAAAGTGCAATTGTCGGTGGGTCTCCAGCCGACACACAATGGAGACTGCCCGAAAGATATACTCAAGGGGGTAAGCCCGATTGAACCGTTTGAGCCACTGCCTTCTATCACACTGTTGAATACAGGGGAATACTGGCGTAAAGCACCTAATCAGCATCAGAGGCTATAGCATGGTGCTCCGTATAGCAACCCGCATGTCAACAGGGGGATAGGGCTCGACGTGACAAGAGCCGATTGACTAGGCCGGTACGACTAGCCTCCCGTTTAGGCAGAAGTCAAGGCCAAAGTGGAGTGTTTCAGCCACCAGGATCCTCTTCTCCCCTGACACGGGTCTCCAAGCACGGCAAACACTTGGGATCCAAAGGACCAAAAGCTCACGCGTATTTTTAAGGACCAATCCAACATGGTAAGACCTGGGTAAGCACAGCTCCTTAAAAACCGGACCAGTGAAAAAGACTGAACAACATATCTGCTGACATCAAGTCCTAATCCTGGACAAAGATGGCACCCGTCTGCTAGCCCACTCAGTCAGGGACCGAGTGGACTACCCACCCACGCCACATGGAGGCCGGTGCCGGGTAGGCTTGAGGCACCAAGCTCACCTGGCACTACCCTCGAATTATCATGATCAATCCATCTCCTGCTGCTGGGTCCTGGGGCTTAAAGGGTTAAAGTGACCTACTCCAGGCAGCAAAGGGTTAACAGTTTGCAATATCTCCTTATAAATGTTCCCAGTAAAATAACACTGCACAAAAGGGCTAAGTACTTAAATTATCAAGTTTGAATGTCGTAAGATGAAATACTTTTCTGCTATTCTTCTCCTTTGTACAAAGGAGAACTCCTGTTAACCCTTTTAGCCCCACAGGCGCTTTACCCAAATGTACCAGTTGCAGGAGGTGGATTGACCATGATAATTCAAGGGTAGTGCCAGGTGAGCACCTGGCACTACCCTTGAATTATCATGGTCAATCAATCTCCAGCTGTACAGGCTCGAGGCTAAATGGGTTAAGCTCAAAAGATGGTGGAAAACCTATGCTATGTGTGCCTAATCACATGGATTGTGAAAAGAAGGGTAGAGAACAACAGTTAACATCAGCTAATTTTAGCGGTCAAAGCCTGCCATGGTCCAAATCGCTTTGAAATACAATGAAAATCTCCATTTTCACAAAACATCAACTGTCTTTTGCTTTCTTATACTGGGGCAGAACATTGACAATGCTGTCTGTCTTCTTTCAGTCTCTTTACACTTTTTCTCATTGGCCTGGCTCTATTTGATTTTTCCCCTGGTCGTCTGTTCTCAAGGCAACGAGAGTCCACTTGTCACGTGTTACCAAGATAACATGTGATAAGTAGACTCCCTTATTAAATGTTACGATGACAACGTTACTCGCTAAGCAAAGCGTTCTCCCCCAATAAATTGTTGGACAATCACATTTCTTGGTAAAAACACACCCTAACCTTCATTCAATCAAACCTCTAAACAAAAATATGCCAATAAATAAACAATTTAGAGGGCTACACAATAAAAAGAACTATGTCTAGGTGTTCTGTGATACCGCTGGTACCAGTTTCATACAAAACATAAGTGAATAATTGGATAAGTTAGATAATATCAACGACAGGAAAATTCAACTGAAGCGAACGCCCTATCACATACTGACTGCATTGGAAACGGCAAAGAAACAAAAAGTTGGATAAATAAAAATTAGGCAACAAAATAACTATATGCATGTGTTGTGTTCAGCCTAAATGACCAATTTCATACAAAGGAATGACCGAAAATGTGTTAATTTAAAAAATATCTGAGAGAGAAATTACAGGCGAATGCAGTTTGTGCGAGGTTGTTGGCCGATATTAGAAAGTATGGAGATTTAAATCCCTTGAATCTCTACATCACACGTAAAAGTTTGGGGTCCTTTCAACGGTAAGCTTCACGCTCATACTTTTTACAGTTGAAGACAAAATCATATTACGTGTTAAGCTTTGCTAGTGGTTCTTGTCACCTCTTATGTCGGGTCGGATCAGGGGGGTCTATGTTGGAGACGAGTCTCAGGCTAAAGCTTTCGACTCTTGCCTCTGACACTGACCCTCCTGACCGGACCCTTGAGTGACAAGAACCACTGGCAAAGCCTAACTGGTAATACAACTAAAATAGTACCATCCAAAACCTCAGATGCATGTTAATCTGTGTCCCTTGCAATTGAATGCCGTTTACCAAATTATCCCCTTCCCTGCCACTGGATGCATATTTTGTTTCTGAAATCTGTTGTTCATTGAGTGACCAAAAAAGCCTCAACCGTCCAAGGATACCGTGGGGCGGTCCGTGGTGCAGTGGTTAAGGCGCCTGCCACCAATGCTAAAGGTGCAAGGTTCGATGCCGGGTTTCGGAGTCGGATTTTTTTCTCCTCTAGTAAGTGTCACCGTTTATTCAGGCGGACCGTCGGGGGTTCTTTCTCCTGGTACTCTGGTTCTTCCACCCCCTGCACTTTGGTACCGGTTTCAGGCCACTTTATAAATTTCAAATACAAGCGACCAAAATTACCGAAACCTCAGTAGCTGAGCTGACCCTTTGCACCACATGAATGTCCTGTTTGTCTTGTACTGTGTGTGTCTTCAGAGTGAATGCGTGTGTGTCACGTGAGCATGCGTGTTGGGTTCAGTTCGCGGTGCTTTGAGCCCATTCGCCGAATTGGGAAAAAGAGCCTATATAATAACTGGTATTATTATTATACGAGGATGTAAACTAGTTTCAGCAAGAGGCACAGAACCTCATGACACCCTGCAGTCGCAGGGGCTCATGAGGGTCTATGTCCCTCATGGTTGGATCATGTTCACTTTTCTTGGCAGCAAGTGGGTTAATGCACTGATGGGGTTAACCTAAGATGGGCATGAAAAGCCTCAACTATCCAAGGATACAAAGATGTAAATTGGTTTCAGCAAGAAGCACAGATCCTCATGAACCCCCGCAGTTGCGGGGGCTCATCAGGATCTATGTCTCTTGCCATTAAATGTTCACTTTTTCTTGGCATCAAATGGGTTAAAGCACTGAAGGGGTTAACTTAAGATCAGCATGACCCTTGTACGAGGATCTATCTCTTTACCAGTACTACTGACTTACATGATGTCTTTTGGATGGTAGTCCATTACAGAGTTGTTAACCCAAAAGCGCTTGAAAAATGACAGTGAAGTCCCCTGAAAAAATGAAATAAAACAATAATAATGATAATAATAAATAAACAAAATAATAATATCAATAATATTAAAGCTCTTGTCTTCTTCTTCCTCGATTGCTTCGATGAAGCGCAATATGCATGATGCAGCCATTAGGCACCTGCGGAGGTCGTGCATCTCTGTCTTCGGCCAGGAACGTGTATCAGGGATCCCTCCCCTAGACTGACTGTCGTTCAGGACTGTTGAGCTCGGTCTGCCCACCAATGAGTAACAACACATTGGCCCCTCACATCGTTTAGCCCGCCAGCAGAAGAGGTTTACCAGGGTGTGGCCACTGTTATCCTTAACAGCTTTTCTTGGAGCCAGAAGTGAGAGTTGAGTGCTGGGTGAGGACCAGTGCTCCCATCCACCTGGATGGGCGCTGCTGCCAAGGTACTACCTCTCTCCAGACACCCCATACACCCCAAGCTCTTGTCTTAATATTTGAGGTTTCTTCATTGCCAAACTCATCAGACACTCCTTCGAGCTATAAGCTACTAAGATACACATCATGCATTGTATCATAAAACGGCTCATGTGTAAGACCAATCTACATAATATGTACAAGGTTATCATATTTGCATGTATCTTTATTATTTGCATATATTCTTATGCGTGTTTTAATGTTGAAGCAGAAGGAAAATTTCCATCTCATGGACAATATAGTGAATTGTATTGTACATGTATTGTATAATAAGTGTGACCTTAGTGATCTTGACCTTTCCAACAGGTCACTGTAATGAGCAAGTGGACAAGTTACTAAACATAAGTAAAGGGTTGGCTTTTGTATCAGAGTTTTCTCAAAATGTGTGCATTTTGCACAAATTTCTCATCATCGTTATAACTTTACAATGAAACACACACTTATGACATTCAATTTTAATATTTATGACTTTGAGAAATTTTATGAAAAGGAATGATCTTGATTCACAATCAACTACTCAACATCAGTCAGCTTGCAAAGAAAAGTGTCAGAGTGCGCTTGAAACATTTTCTCTATTACAATCAGCAGTTGTACGTTAGGTTTACAACAACAACCTGCGTTGTAAAAATTTCTTTGAAGCGAGTGTGCTCCTTCTGTTCCATAGAAACCACATGCTTTCAACGTGAAGATATCTCACTTCTATCAATAATTATAACTGAAAAAGATCGCAGGAAAATTTGGCCTGTATAAGTCTCAAGATGGCATAAATTGAAGTTCTAAATATGTTGAATGTTAATTCTATGTCGGATGTGAGGACCAGATTACAACACAACTTCTCCATCAATCAGTCCGCGCACTTTCCTTTTACCACCATCGGAACCAGAAGTTACACATGGTCAACTCAGTCTTTTTCAAAAGTGCAACTGTTCGCGGGATTTTTGTACAAATAAGTAAATTTGATGAATTGTCATTGTCAAACGTCATTTCCTACAAAAGAATGATTGGGATTTTTAAATCAGAAACCACTCACAATTGACACTTTCATTTAAAAAATAAAGTATTTCTGCGTAATTCCAACTGTTATGAGAAACACAATGGCTCTGTTTCTGGTCCTTTTTAACTCATTACATCCTGCTGATGATTTTTTATTTAAATTCTTATTGTCCTGTGAAGGCTATATTACAAATTAGGAAATAGATCAACCGTTTTAGTTCAAGGGTGGTGCCAGAATAGCTTGATGCCTGAGGCGCCATGCTATTATGGCACCACCCTTAAATTATAATAGTCAAATTTATTTCAAGCAATGGGTGTATCAGGATCAAAAGGGTTAACACTATAAAATGTGTAAACAAAAAGTTAATAGGCATGGTCAAAGTTAAAACGCATCAAGCATCCTAGAACAACTTCCGGGCACGATTATTCAAATACGTTATTGACCTAAGTTCTGAGACTGTATTCATTATAAGCATGTAGTTTTCTGTTAAGTCGGTGTGTTCATTATTTCCCTAGGTGCAATTGATCTTGAATGATGATGCAGCAGAAACAACCACCTCATTACTGTCTGTTTTCAGCACCCCAATTTCTGCCCTCATTTTATCTTTGTCCACAAACATAACATATCACACCCCAAGTTGGCAGTCACATTTATTTGTTATTTTTCCATTCATTTTCCCACACAACCAATGCAACACAACAAGAAAATTTAATTCTGAATTATTTTTTTTTAATTTCAAGCAAAACAGCAACACCCAGTTCGAGCACACCTTTTGGCACTTAGTCATGGGTTGTCTATTTATTGGACACTGGGAGCTAGCTGCAGGTTGCGGATGCTGCAGCTTATTTGCGTTCGGAAGGTCTCGATCGATGGATCTGTCATGAAGTGTATGGCCAAGTGGTTCCATGCAAGCAGCGTGCGTGGGATGGACTTAACCCATAAAGCCCTGAAATGCTATAAAAGTCTGCCGATCGACCATGATAGTTCAAAGGTGGTGTCAAAACAGCTTGGTGCCTGTAGGCACCAAGCTATTTTGATACTACCTTTGAGCTATTGTGGTCTTTCTGTCTCCAGAACTGTAGCATAGACCTCAAAGAATATTTAAGGGTGGGTGGCACCTTCCTATAATAATAATTACGGTATTTATAATGTGCTTATCTTATAATATTTATAACTCCAAGCACGCACTCAAAACTCATGCATGCATGTGCACACTTTTAACAATCACTTGCATACCACAAATACATTACGGCAGTCAGTTGGGGGTGGGGTGTGTGGTGGCATTAGAGTGCTAGAACTGTTGAAAGAGGTGAGTTTTGAGGGCAAACTGGAAGGATGAGGGAGAGGGTTTCTGATAGAGAGAGAGTGGGAGAGTGTTCCAGGTGCATGGACCGCAGACAGAGAAGGAGCAGGGACTGAAAGTGCTGAGTTTGGTGCGGGGGGATGTGGAGGCGGAGAGGGTCCGAGGCAGAGCGGAGAGAGCGGGAAGGAGTGTAGGGGTGAAGTAAGTTGGAGATAGGCGGAAGCGTAGTTGTTGAGGGATTTTTAGCAGAGTGACAGAATCTTGTATTAAATGCATTGGGAGATGGGGAGCCAGTGAAGGAATTTGAGCAGGGGAATGGTGTGGTCAGATTTCTTCTTTCTGAGGACGAGGCGGGCAGCAGTGGTGGAGTGAGGAAGGCCGGAAAGGAAAGAGTTGCAATAGTCAATGCGAGACAAAATAATAGAGACAGCAAGTTTGGTGGCAGCTTCAGTGGTGAGGTATTTTCTGATCTGACTGATGCGACGGAGGTGGAAATAGCATGCCCAGGCAGTGGCAGAGACAAAGCTGGTCATAGAAAGAGAGGAATCGAGGATAACGCCAAGGTTCTTGGCAGAGACAGAGAGGGGGATGGGGGTGCTGTTGAGTTGAAGATGGAGAGAGGAGGGGAGCTGGGAAAGTTTCTGGTGGGTGCCTACCAGCATGGCTTCTGTTCTGTCGTGATTCAGTTTAAGTTTGTTTGCTGTCATCCAGTTTTTCACGTCTTATAGCAGTCAGCCATGCGAGTCAGGAGTGACTGAATGTTGTCAGGTTTGTCTTTGTCAAGTAGTTGTGAGTCGTCAGCTTAGAGGTGGTGGTGTATGTGATGAGACTGGATGATGTTGGACAGAGAAGAGGTGTAGAGTGTGAAAAGGACCGGACCCTTGTGGAAATCCGCAGGAGAGTCTGACTGGGTGAGAAGAGACGCTGTCAATGATGACGGACTGCTGTCTGTCGGAGAGGTAGGAGAGAAACCAGGAATGAGCAGAGTCGGTGATGCCGAAGGAGTGGTGAAGGCGGTAGAGGAGGATAGAGTGATCAATAGTGTCAAAGGCAGCAGAGACATCGAGTAACGTAAGAAGGGAGATGTTGCCCAAATCAGTTGAGAGAAGATCGTTCAGAATATTTAGAAAGGCTGTTTCAGTGCTGTGATGTTTGCGATATGCAGACTGGAAGAGACTGAAGAGATTGTTGACGGCGAGGTGGAGGTTGAGCTGGTTGAGAGCAACCTTCTCAAATAGCTTGGACAGAAAGAGAAATTGGAGACTGGGTGATAGTTCTTGAGTTTGTTTGGGTCGAGGTTGTGTTTTTTGAGGAGAGGATGGACGATGCAGACTTGAAGATATCGAGGATATCGCCATTTTCTAGAGATGTGTTGATGATGTCAGTAATAAAGGGCAAAAGTGGTGGAAGGCCATCACGGTAGAGAGAAGCCGGAGGAGGGTCTAGTTCAAAGGTTTTGAAAGGCATAGACTTTATGGTTTTGAGAACTTCATCCTGAGAAACAGGGTGGAAAAACGAGAGGGGAGTGCCAGTGAAGGGAGGGCCGGGAGGGCAAGGCGGAGAAGGTAGAGTATTGAGTGTGTTAGTGTTACACAGAGTTTGGATTTTGTCATAAAAATAGGTTGAAAAGGTGGACGGGAGTTCTTCTTTGCTGTGTGTGTTGGGGAGAGGAGAGTCTTTAGATGTGCCAAGGAGTGTATTCATAGTAGCGTAGAGGGTTTTGGAGTGTTATGATTGTGGTTGTGTTGTTCTGTGAGAGCATGCATGTATTAATCGTAGGAAACGATCCGATATTTATTTGAGCTATCATGGTTACGAATCACGTACCTTTTCAGTAAGTTTCGCTATCGTTTGCGCAGAGAGCGGAATTGGCTTTGTTATGATACGCTAAGATTAGTCCGGAAGTTTCTAGCAAAGTCGCACAGAGAATAGCAGTCCATCTTTATAATGCGTAGATTCACTGAGAATAGACTAGAATGTACCTCACTTGCCTGCGTACCATCCTGGGCATTCACTGGAGTGACTATGTCACCAACGTCGAGGTCCTTGAACAGGCTGAAACTGTGAGCATCGAGGCTTTGCTGCTGCGGACACAGCTCCGCTGGGCGGGGCATGTCTCCAGGATGGAGGATCATCGCCTACCAAAGATCACCCTGTTCGGCGAGCTTGCTACTGGACACCGTGACAGAGGGGCACCAAAGAAGAGATACAAAGACTGTCTCAAGAAGTCACTTAGTGCCTGCCAAATCGACCACCACCAGTGGTCTTCGCTTGCTGCGGACCGTGACACCTGGCGCTCCACCATTTACAAGGCAGCTGTCTCCTTTGAGGACTCTCACAGAGCTAGCCTTAAGGACAAGCGGCTCAGGAGAAAAAACAGAGATGCCGCAGCTCAGAACCCTGGCCATACCTTCCCCTGCAGCCACTGCGGTCGAACCTGCCTGTCTCGGATTGGCCTCCGCAGCCACGAACAAGCCTGCAGACGTCGTGGGCAACTCCTATAAAATCTTCGTTCGCGAAGTCAAGCCAAGAGAGACTAGAACGTTCAAGCGAAGTCGCGCTCTGTCTAGTGACCTCACTTGTAAACATCCAAGTGTCGGCAACATTTTGCAACACAGTATTAAAGCCGCTCTAATACTCATAGTCATAGTTGTTTTCTGTATGCGTGAAGTTAGCAGCCGGTCAGTATGTATTATGAAAGATCGTGAAACTTCCAGAAAGTGTAGGCAAGGCCGTGAACTGTCTGCCATACTTTTGTGAGACATCATAACGCGGCGGGATTTCCCAAAATAGGGGCTGAAAATAGCAGCCAGATTTTTGGAGACCATTCTTGTGTATTCTTTTTCATTAATATTTATGAGTTTTGGCTATGTATTCTTTTCTGATTGGTTGTGTTGTATGAATTTGCTTGATTATTCTGGAAAGGATACCACTATAAAAAATCGTGCTAGGAAGCATGTGTGTACATTGTTCAGTTGTAGAATTGCAATGTAACAGCGTCGGTACATTGTTCAGTATAATTGCAGTGTATCGTAAGCGCATTGACATTGAGAGAGCTAAGCAAGGTATCGTGCTTCATTGTCAGTGACAGAGTTATGTAGTGTATGGTGATGTACATTGTATGAGAGACACATTGTGTCAAAGTGTAGACATTTTGCAGAGGAGACATTGTATCAGTGTTGGTGCATTTGTGAATGCATTGTGTGGAGATCGCATTGCTGCAATAAAATATTGTTGGAACTGTTACTCCAGTGTGGTCTACATCCTTAAGCCACGTGTGACGGGTTGCAGCTGAATGAAGTTTCTTTAAAAGAACCTTATGTGCGTGCTGTCTGGTGTGATATCATACATGACCATGACTCAGCACGTAACATGGTGGAAGTGGATTCCAGGATTTTGTTTTGAAGGTGTTTGCGTTTGGCATCAGAGATCATTCTGCAGACTTTGGATCTGGCGGTTTGGAAGATCTGTCTGTGAATGATGAGATCGGATGAGCACCAGCAACGTTCTGCTTGTCGGCACTCACGCTTGGCCGTAGCTAATTTGTCGGTGAGCCAAGGGGAAGGGAGTCGGTCAGGCAGGGAGCATGTGGTGACAGGGGCATGGGTGAATAGGAGTTTTCGGAGGGAAAAATGGAAGTGGGATGCAAGATCAGGAGAGGGGGTGGGGGGGGGGGGGGGGCGGGAAGGGTCCAAGAGAAGGTCGACAGCTTCATCAAAGAAGCTCTCTCAGTTGACAGATTTTAGTTTGCGACGAGAGACAAGGAGTTTGGGTTTGTATAGGGGAGGTAGGTTGAGGGAGATGAGAATAGCGAGGTGGTCAGAGGGGAGTACAGAGATGTCAGAGTCAAGAAAGAGTTGATCAGAGGTGCGGGTGTTGATCCAGTCGAGGGTGTGGCCGAGATGGTGGGTGGACTTAGTGATGTGTTGTGTAAGATTGTGGTTTGAAAGTGACGTGCAGAGGCGTTTTGTGTGGGGGTGGTCAGGTTTGTCGAAGTGAAAGTTGAAATCGCCAAGAAGGATGTGTTTTCCGGGTCGTGTGCTGCACTTATGGTTGTTGCATTAATCAGCCTGTTGGAAGACCTGAGGCAAGCTGACATCCATAAGTTCATTCTTCATTTAGCGCAGCTTTGCATTGGTTCTCCTTTGCTCAAGGCCCTCCTCTTCAGTGTCAGCAGCAGTTCTGAAGCGACATTGTTTGTCCTGTCTATGTAGGTGTTTGTGGTGTAGCTGGCAGCTTGTCGATGGACTCTTCCAATCGACCTCTGAAATGGTGGGTACCCAGAGGTGGATACATACACAAGTAATAATAATAATAATAATAATAATAAGCACATTAAATAGGCACTTTATCACAATTGAAAATCGGCTCAAAGCGCCGCCGCGAACTGAACCCAACAAGCACGCTCACGTGAATCACGCGCATTAACTCACACACTGCACATAAACACAGAACATTCACGTGGTGCTAAGGGCAAGTTCAAGCGAGCTACTGTAGTTTTTGGAAATTCAAAATCATTTGTATTTGAAATTTGATTAAGTGGGCTGAAATTGATACCAAAGTCGTGGGGAAGGAAGAGCCGGAGTACCCGGAGAAAGAATCCCCGACGGTCCGTCCGTATTAACGGTGACACTTACTAGAGGAGAAAAATCCGACGCCGGAACCCGTAATCGAACCTCGCACCTTTAGCATTGGTGGCAGGCAGACCC
Organism: Semisulcospira habei; assembly: GCA_036245525.1. Taxonomy (NCBI): domain Eukaryota; kingdom Metazoa; phylum Mollusca; class Gastropoda; family Semisulcospiridae; genus Semisulcospira; species Semisulcospira habei. The sequence continues at coordinate 58,635,580 of BTPG01000002.1, read as the reverse complement.
ATGTTATGTTGCTGGCTGACTTAAATGCGGCAACCTGCGCACATTCTCGATCACAAATGAGAGTGACTGGTGCACTGTGACTGAGTGATATTCATTCAGACTCATTTAGACAACTGCAAGTGTTTCTTGGCAAGAAAATAACAATGGCTGCCCCCTTGAGCATGCAGCAAATGGTATGGTAAACAATAAGATCCCTGCAGGCATACACAAAGGGGGTTTAATTCCTTCCCTGCCACTGTACGTACATTTTGCTTCTAAAATCTGTTTTTTTCAATGACTCAAAGCTGCAACCCTCCAAGGAATAGGGATACAATTTGGTCTCAAGTGAAAAACAGATTCTCATGAGGATCTATGTCTCTTGCAGTCAGGTTGTGTTCAATTTTTCTCGTAAGTGAAGAGGAAAAACCTTTTGGCCTCTGTGAACAATTCCAATCTTTAGCCCTCTCCCCCCCCCCCCCCCCACCCCCCCCCCCCCCCCCCCCCCTTCCCAAGGAGTGAGACTTTACAATTCATAACGCATCACTTAAATGGGACATGAATGGAAATGTATACAGTATACAGTGGGCACAATGGGAATACCACTAGGAAAATATTAAGATCACTGGGCTGACACTGGCTGTTGCGGGTCCATACATTATCGAGTGTGGGCCAATGTTCACCCAAGGACCTTTGACATACTAGCACTGTACTTACCAGGATGCATTTTGGCGCTGGAGGCTGAAACTTGCTCCAGAATTCTTTGAGAACAAACTCATACTGTCTCACCAGCAGGCGCTCCTCAGCCAGGGTCAGGAAATAGCTGGCAATCTCATCATCCTGCGCATTAAGATAGATAAGATAATTATGTTAAGATAGTTTATTGCCATATGTTTCCATGTAAAAAAAAAAAAAAACACAACAAAAACATTGGAATGTGTCTTGATGTCGGTTACTAAAGACTATCACACCAATTATCACACACAACTAAATAATCACAGCATACATAAGGATAAAAACATGACATATAATTATAAAACGGTTACCACAGCAATCATCTCAAAGGCCGCATACATTTCCCTGATGATTATCATTAAGCAACTAAACAGTTGAACAATATTACAGCTGAAGTGGTCACTATAGTATACATTTTAGGACAGCTTACTCTGTGTACACTGTCCTGTGTTAAACTGTACCCGAGGTACACTGTCAATTGTCTTAACCCATATCATGCTGAGGCTAAAAAGTTTCAAATTTGTACACTGCCATATATATGCAAGCTACATTATAGTACTTACAGATAAGATAAAGACCAATGGCTTTAGTTCAAGTGTGGTGCCAGAATAGCTTGGCGACTCTAGTGCTAGAATAGCTTGGCGCCTAGAGTCGCCAAGCTATTCTGGCACTACCCTTGAACTATTTTAGTCAAACTTATTTCACACACTGGTGTATTCAGAGTGATAAGGGTTAAACTGTACACTGTATACACTGTCCAGTGTCAATTTATATCAAGCTTTTCAAATCTCGCTTCCAGCGAGAGGGCCTGCTCAATGTGTGGAGATTTGTGGAGATTTGGCACTTACTTACTTACTTACGCCTGTCACCCCTACCCGGGTATAGGCCGTCGACGAGAGACCTCCAGCAACTCCTGTCCTGTGCTTCTCCTTCGATTCTACTCCAGGTGGTTCCCAGTCTCTTGATGTCTGCTTGGAGGTCTCGACGCCAGGAGTTTCTCGGCCTACCTCTTTTCCTCTTTCCCTAGGGGTTCCATGACAATGCCTGCCTAGTGATACTGGAAGCTGGCTTTCTCAGACTGTGACCGATCCATCCCCATCTTCTTCACCCAATTTCATTCTCTGCTGTTATCTGCTCTGTTCTCTCCCAGAGTCTGACGTTGCTGATCTTCTCTGGCCAGTGGATTTTCAAAATTCTTCTAAGGCAACTGTTCATGAAGGTCTGTACTCTGTTGACTGTGGTTTTTGTCAATCTCCATGTCTCTGCTCCATATAGGAGAACTGCTTTTACATTGGAGTTGAAAATCCGGACTTTGGTGTGTTGTGACAGCTCTCTGGAACTCCACACTTTTTTCAACTGGAAAAAGGCTGCTCTGGCTTTACCGATTCGTGATCTGACATCTGCATCAGTGCCGCCTTTTTTGTCTATGATGCTCCTGAGATAGGTGAAGGACTCCACCTCCTCCAACGGGGTGCCAGCAAGCAAGACTGGTTCTTCCCTGGTTGCGTTCAGCCTCATTGTCTTTGTTTTCTGTTTGTGAATGGTGAGGCCCACTTGGGATGAGATGTCAGCAAGCCTCGTGGTCTTGTCCTGCATTTGTTGATGAGTGTGGGACAGTAATGCCAAGTCGTCTGCAAAATCGAGGTCGTCAAGCTGTGTCCAGTGTCCACTGTATTCCACTTCGTCTGTGCTCTGTGGTCATCTATGACCCAGTCTATGGCCAGTAGGAAGAGGAACGGAGACAGCAGACACCCCTGCCTGACACCAGTTCTGACCTGGAGCTCTCTGGTGAACTGCCCTTCGTGGATCACGCGACATGTCATGCCATCATAGCTGCTCTTGATCAGGCGGACGAGCTTTGTGGGTACACCGTAGTGTCGTAGGAGTTTCCACAGAGTCTCTCGGTCCACGCTGTCAAATGCTTTCTCATAATCCACAAAGTTGACGTACAGCGGGGAGCTCCACTCCAGAGACTGTTCCACGATGATGCGGAGAGTGGCGATCTGGTCTGTACATGATCGGTTCTTCCTGAATCCTGCTTGCTGGTCTCTCAGCTGGGGGTCAACGGAGCTCTTCATTCTCTCTAGGATGATCCTGTTGAAGACCTTTCCTGGTACTGACAGCAAGGTGATTCCTCTGTAGTTGGAACACTTGCTGAGGTCGCCTTTCTTGGGAAGCTTGATTAGGTACCCCTCCTTCCAGTCAGCTGGCATCACCTCCTCTTCCCAGATCTTTCCAAACAGTGGGTACAGCATCTCAACTGTTGTCTCTAGGTCTGCTTTCAGAGACTCCGCTGGGATGCCATCTGGCCCTGCTGCTTTGCCATTCTTTAAAAATGCCACTGCTTTTCTGATCTCTTCCCGGCTGGGTCTGTCACAGCTGATGGGTAGGTCGGTCTCTGCCGGCTGGATGTTGGGGGGGTCGGGTGGGCTAGGTCTGTTCAGTAACTCTTCAAAATACTCGGCCCATCTGTCGAGTTGGTCTGCTCTGTCTGCAATAGGCTTGCCTTCTTTGTCTTTTACTGGTCTTTCTGTATGGCCATACTTACCCGACAATCTTCTGGTAATGTCGTAGAGCTGTTTCATGTTGCCGCTGCCTGCTGCCTTTTCTGCCTCTGCTGCCAGGCTGTCTGTGTAGGCCCTCTTGTCTGCCCTGATACTCCTCTTCACCTCGCGGTTGGCTTCCGAGTATTCCCCCTGTGCCCTTACTTTGGCTGCTCTCGTGCGACTGTTGTTGACCGCTGCTTTCTTCTGCTTCCTCGCTTCTATCTTCTTCAAGGTCTGTGCCGACAGCCAGTCCTTGTGGTGGTGTTTCCTGAACCCTACAGTGTCTTTGCAGGTTGAGTTCAGCGCCTCTCTAACTGCCTTCCACTGCTGCTCTGTGGTGACCGCCTCCTCTTCATTTACTAGCTCCTGTAGCGCTTGAAACCGGTTGGACAGCACCAGTTTGAACTCTTCTCTTCCAGTTTCTCTCAGGAGGCCTACATTATAGCGCTGTCTTCTTGTTGTCTCTGTGCGGCTTTTCTTTAGCTTGAGCTTCATTCTTGAGGTAAGCAGATGGTGGTCTGAGGCGACATCTGCTCCCCTCCTCACTCGAACATCTTGAAGGGATCTTCTAAATTTCTTGCTAATGCAGATATGGTCTATTTGGTTCTCTGTTGTATGGTCAGGTGAGACCCAAGTTGCTTTGTGTATTCTTCTGTGTGGGAAGATGCTGCCTCCAATGACAAGTCGGTTTAGAGCACAAAAGTCTACAAACCTCTCCCCGTTCTCACTCATCTCCGAGCCTAGTCCCTGTCTCCCCATCACCTCTTCGTATCCGGCGTTGTCCTCCCCTATTTTGGCATTAAAATCGCCCATGACGATGGTGATGTCTCGCTCCGCACATTTGTCCACGGCACTCTGGAGTCGGTCGTAGAACTCTTGTTTCTCTTCCTCGTCACTGTCATTGGTGGGCGCATAACGCTGGATGACGTTCAGCTTGAGCTTTTTCTTGGTTCTAAAGGCTGCTGTTATAATTCTTGGCCCAAGAGGTTCCCAGCCCATCAGCGCTCTCTGTGCCACTGGTGACAGCATGAGTGCTACTCCTTCTGTATGGGGGGCATTCTCCTCTTCATGACCTGAATACAGAATCATCTCCCCACTTAACAGCCTTTTCTGGCCAGACTGCGTCCATCTGGCTTCACTGATGCCTAGCAGGGAAAGGTTGTACTTTTGCATTTCCGCTGCTATCTGGGCGGCCTTGCCGCTCTGGTACATGGTCTTGACGTTCCATGTGCCCATGGTTGTATCCCTGGATAGAGAGAGGCGGCTCGGTCCTGTGGCTTCCGAAGACTTCCGGCTTTCACCACAGGACGTCATAAGTCTTCTAGTAGAAGAACCTTCCTCCTCCAGGAAAGGAATTACTATTAGTCTTTTCGTCGGCGTTTTTGTAGCTATTTCCTTTTTTGCAGGGTGGGGAAGCTACCCCCACGCCCAACCCCCTTACTAGGAGGACCAGGGGTTTTCTGTCGGGGTCACCTTCCCTTAGACCATGTTGGTTCACGGCACCTTATTTCATTCGGTGCACCCCTCTCACGAGGGACCCCCTATCCACCACCCAGGGGACGCGCCTCAATGCCGTATGGTCCCAGCGCGAGGGAGATTTGGCACAGACCAACATTATCCCACACATGGCCTAAGGGCTCATGACAATCTTTAAGATTCCAGAAGTACTTGAGTGTGTATTCTTACATTTGTATAATGCTTGCTGAATTTTGATTAACGATTGCAAACAAACACAACTACTCATCAGTGTTTTTCCGCAGGGTTCACGCAGAGCTGTTTGGCTGCAAATACTCATGATAATCTATTGCCTCCTACACTGGAGAATGGCATGGGATGAATGAATATAAGAACAAAAATCAAGCTATCACAAGAAGAATAGATGCTCATGCTCTAGCTTTGCTAAGGAGATCTGGAGTGCCTTTCACATGTCTGAATACATGTAGATCTATGCCCTTTGTTGCAAACTTGGGTCAGCACAATTTTGAGTGTGAAACGAAACTTCTCAGTTTAAATGAGACGCACAGATCCTCACGCTCAGATTTATGTGGCAGGAGCTCATGCGAATCATGCAGGCCATAAAGATACATGAGGCGTGTTGGGTTCAAAGTATACAAAGCAGTGCACAAAGAGAAATTTCACGCTTCTCTTGTTTTGGCAGGAAGTGGCCCCTTGCTGGCTGTGCAGGCTCAGACCGGCCGGCCTAAAGGGGCCAAGCTCATCTGGCACTACCCTTGAATTATCAGGATCAATCCACCTCCTGCAACTGGTACATGGTCATTCAGTAACACTTCCAAAATTTGAGAAAAGCACCCATGGGGCTAAAAGGGTTAACTCTATTGACCTGTGGACACATAGATCTTCATAGCCACTGTGCAATTCAGTCGTAGGCCTACTCAGTTACTGTCGCCCACGTCATTACAACCTGGCACCTGAGGATCTGTGTCTCGCTGAGAGTAGTTTTGTGCTCAGAATATCTGTGCTCACGTCAGACATTTCCCGAGGCACAGATGATAAAGGGCCTGTATGAACCACAGAACCTCATGAGTCTCGTAAAGTTTAAATAGGCAAAGGAGGGTCTATGCCTCTAGCTGACATAAGCTGGCTTGTTGCTATCGTGCGAGATCCTCATGAGCCATCTAAAACTGGACATGCCAAAGCACAATACAAATGTAAGAAAACACGCTCAAGGACTTCTGAAGTCTCAAATGAAAAACTGTCATGAGCCCTTAAGCACTGCTTGGAATAATGTGGATCTATGCCAAAATTTCCCACACAAATGGCTGGTTTGTGGTATGTTTAGTGGGCTCTCTCATAGGAAGTGAGATTTTAAAAGCTTGGTATAAATTGACACCAGATAGTTTTAACCATGTACAGTTTAACACAGGACAGCGTACCTCGGGTACAGTTTAGCATAGGACAGTGTACATGGGGTATGGTGTCCTAAAAAAAGTTACTATAGTGACCACCTCAGCAATAACCACAGGGTCAACCACGTCATGGTTCAAAGCAAAATGTATATTAACTTAAGCTGTCCAGAGAAAATGTATAGTAAATCTTCTAAAAAATAATTATATGTGGCTCTGAGTGTACCGTGCAACTTTTGTTCTCTATTAGTAATGTTTTACTTGTTACATCTATGCAGGTCACGGTATACATTTAAATTGGGAAGTTTTTGTTGAGGCAGTAAGAGGTCCCGTGTTTTTAAAAATAATTTTTGCCTTGTTTGAAAATTTGCAGTTGGGCTGAATGTGGGAATTTGCTGGAAATTTGTGGTTAGCTGAGAGGAGACATGTTTGGTGCTTTGATTCATACCATCCTGAGCTTATCCAGTGGACATTTGTGGGCCTATGTTGAGTTGCCTTTGGCGTAGTGATTTGAGGGGCACGCTGATTTCAGCTGTGCTTGGGTGTGGGGTTGGTAAGGAACCAGTTTCATAGCCAAGAAATGAGACGGGTCATGTGCTGTTTTTTTTTTGGTATTTTATGCATGGCAAATGTGCAGCTGGTGGGCGGTAGTGCTTTTTAGGGAATTGAACAATTAGGGGATGACTGGGATTGACTAAGGCTAAGAGACTGGACAGTACGGAAACACCACTGTGGTCCGTGGCCTGCAGAACTGGAAATGTAAGCGGCGATCATCCGAGGTACCAATGCGCCATCGGGTCAACGATCAGAATCAGACCGACAACAGACATAATCTGTGAGACCTACCGATTTGTTTCGCCCATGTGTCTGGATGAAGGCTTGGTTCGCCTCCTTCCGTAGCTGCGACAGCTCTGTTTCTCCAGAAAATGTCCAATTTTTTCTTTGTGTGCTAGAAGAAAACATCGTCCACCAGCCGGCCGACGGCAGAGGAGTTGGACTGTGAGAGTTAAGGAACTTGGTATCTTTTCACCCAAACTTGTGCTACAGCAGTCAACTTCTCTATATTTTGGTGCAAAAGGAATACCCAGCGGCGTGACTCTATCCAGGAAAGAACTATAGGGCTCGGGAAGCTGACGTCATCAAGCCAGTCGTGGCGGCCATCTTGTGAGGATAAGGGACTAAGCTCTCATAGGGGAATCGCTGTTTTTGTAGTTGGTGAAAGGCCGGGCGGTCCTGACTCGCCGACTTCTTCGAATAAGCAATAACAGCAAGTCTTGCCATCACTGTAGAAAACCGCTCGGCACCAGAATCTGTTTTTGTTTGTTTCCAAAGAGGAAGAAAAGTGAAGAAAAACTTGTTGAAACACTATTTCGCTACTATATCATGACTATGGTATCCTCTTAAGATGGCGGCTGCGGCGCCGACGCTGCTAGGCAACGCGGCAAACCGTGACTTTCGGAGCCCTGTCCCCTACCTTTCGCGAACAATTTCACCTAGGGTTGAATCCATCGGGTGTGAATCCACCCAATGCATATTAGTGCTGCCGATATTTTATACAGATAATTTTAGTTAGGCGCATTCAAGCCTTGTAGTGTGCACTATATTCAGTGGTGCATGGATTTACTACTGAGATGTAGATATTTACTACTCAGTCCACTGCCGGTGACTGAAACTGAAGAAGGCGTTGGGGGGGGGGGGGGAGGGGAGTCGCTGGGGAGCGGAGGGGGGGGGGTTCGGCTGTGGGGCGTGGCGGGACATGCCGCAGGCGGGCGGGGGGGGGGGGGGGGGAGCAGGTGCCTTAATTTATGACCATGCTGAGTGTTTTTTTTTTTCTTCTTCGTCTCAGTCGGAAAACAGCATGTAAAAAAGCGCACTGTAAACTGAATTAACTTCCCACTTCAACCCGGCACTGACCACCGACCGGTCCGTTCCCACCGCCGGCCGGTCCCTACCCGCCGTCACTGACTGCCACTGATGATTGATTGGTTAGTTCGGGGTTTTAACGTCCACTGCACCGAAGTGATAATGGACGGCCCTGACGGGCGGGTTATGGGGGACAGGGAAATCTATTGCCTATGGAGTACGACCTGAACACTGATCAATTCAGGCGCGCTCCAACTGTGCCACTTTGATTTACCAGGACCTTTCAACGGACATGCTATTGAACAAATCCGCCTTTTCCCCCTGGATTGCGAGTCCAGCTACAGGGGCCGGGACGGGGATTCGAACCCACGACCTGGCGATTCCCTTCGCTCTCCTGCTCCGACGCTTAACCGCCTGAGCTATTTCGGACTGAAGTGCCACTGATGACTGGCTGAAGCCGACTTTCTATCCGGCCGCTATCCTCTGGTGCGTCAGGCAGTCACACTGCGAAGCCTATAATCTGACGGGTGGCTAGCGCAACAACAACAAACAAACAAACAAACAAAATGGAAAAAAAAAAAAAAAAAAAAAAAAGACTAAGGAGGAGAGAAAGACAATGATCAGGGCGGTCAGTGAGAATAAACTGAACTAAGGAAAATCCAAACAAAAAACGCCTATCGGCGTAAAACAATGGCCAAGACTGCATTTCCTCATAAACGCGATGTAAATTTTTGTTGGAAATCCCACTGAGGAATCCAAAACGAACATGAACTGACGTAACAAGATTTACTCAAAGTTCCGAAAAACTATATGTGCCACTGTGACTCATTCAACTGTTTAATTTATTTCTGTGTTTGGCCATTGTTTCAGAACGTAGTATCACGATCAATGAGCTGAAACTGACTGAAATCAGTCCAACTAAAACGTAAAATTGTACCCTTTAAAGGGCTAGTTTACACTATTTTCTTTTCATCCCAGTACTATTTATTGATGTCCTGCCATACACAAAAATGTTTTCTGGAACACAAATTTCGGTGGTCTAAATTTTAAAATATATATATATATATATATATATATATATATATATATATATATATATATATATATATATATATATATATATATATATTATTATTTTAGCGTTTTTTTTTTACATCAGCCTATATAAAATCAAATTACACAAACTCCGTTCATGGTTTGACGTGCGGCTTGGCGTGTTTATTTTGGTGCTGTCTACCGTAACTTGAACAACAATCCAGGTGACTGTAGCCGCAGCCAATAGCGAGTTTGACGCCGGTGAATTTCTGCGATAATGTATTAACCCTTATCATTCGGAATAAAATAGAATTGTGTAAAATAAGTTTGAATAAAATAGTTCAAGGGTAGTGCCAGAATAGCTTGGCGCCTTTAGGCGCCAAGCTATTCTGGCACTACCCTTGAACTAGAGCCATTGGTCTATATTCTTATCTGTAAGTTCTATAATGTAGCTTGCATAAATAATTATGGCAGTGTACAAATTTGAAGCTTTTTGCCTCAGTATGATATAGGTTAACTATCGTTTCTGTAAACTTACTCTGCGTTTCGCGGTGTGTGTTCGCGGTGGCTTAGTGGTTTTGGCTAAAAGCTATCGCCTGTCGTGACATCATGATAAAGGGATACTGAGAAGACTACGTTAAACTCTCTTCTAGCGGCGGTTGGCGGTTGTCTAGGACGTTCAGATGTATCTGAGTAGCTGAAAGGGTTTTACTACGTGATACAGCACATTCCATCGCGCAAAGTTGATTGGAAACCTCAGTTACTACGGCACTGCAAGACACCCGGCAGGGGGAAACACGTCACGGGCACGGTGACTAGTGGTTGGCTGCAGGCAATGCCGGGCACTGAAAATCCTGTAGTGTTCCCACGGACGTGGCGCTCAGGCAGAGGTCAGCGTGTAGAACACGTCCCCCGGAGACTCTTCTGGGCGCTTCGGGGTGGAGTTGCTACAGTTACAGTGCTAAGATCAATGACAAGCAGCGGGGAGAGGAACATTTGACATCCATCAGTCGTTCTCCAAACTATAGTGCCCGGAAAACAGTCGATGTGTAATGTCAAGGTCGCGGGCTTTCTTCTAGAGGCCATAGGCAGACTTGTTTACAAAAGAAACGCACGATTGAGCCTGATAAAAATAATGAAAAATAAAATAAAATAAAAGCAGTAGCAAAACGTCTTCGGGCCCACGACGGCCGTAGTAGGCCCGCGCAAAGCCGCCGTGCGCGGGCCGGGTTCACTTCGGTCGTCGTGGCCCAACTTCGGGACCTTTGCTTACTGCCGGGAAATCTTTTTCGGTAAAGAAAATTAATGCCGTTTCGCCTGCTGACGTGTTGCCATTTGACGTCATGGCGTTTTACGCGCGCGTCCCTGTGTGTGTGTGTGTGTGTGTGTGTGTGTGTGTGTGTGTGTGTGTGTGTGTGTGTGTGTGTGTGTGTGTGTGTGTGTGTGTGTGTGTGTGTGTGTGAATGTGTGTGTGTGTGTGTGTGTGTGTGCGTACACCAAACCACTCAAATGGGTTACTTTCTTTACCATCCTTATGCAAAATGGGTGTGTGTAAAATTCTGGGTGACCAAGTCAGGCACCCATTTTTTCTGAGGGTTGTTTCTGCATTATCTTTCATTCAAAAGTCAGAAAAAAAATCAAAATAGGATGTCCCCATTTCGCCAGATTTACTTCATGTTGTGTTTTGGCGATGCCCTGGGCCTGTGTGTTGACACGGAAGCGGAGTGTTTTCAGATCAACTTGATGATCGCCGATTGGTTAGCCCAACACCGATGAACGGAGTTGTTTCCCTTGCCCTTCCTAAAACGTCGTCTTTCGTCCCCAACAGTTAACCATTCCTCAGCGTTTGCAGAGGTACTTTATGCAATATTTCTTAGTTAAGAGCACGCCCAAATGTACTTGTTCAGTGCAGTTATTTAACTGAGAGATGCCTCCAATCCCCGATACCCGTTTGGCCCAGAAAAATAAGGCGTCTGCTTCAGCCGTGGCTCGGTCCGTGTCTTCCTCTCTCTGACCGTTGAGTCTTGTAGTAAATGATAATTGAACCCCACGATTTTAACAAAAGCTTTCTTCTTCAATGAAAGGAATTCGTTCAATAACCCCTTTACAAGGTCAATCTGCCACGCGATTTTGTTTCTTTTTTTCCTGACATGTGTGATTGTCAGTGATCGAAAAAGTAACTTGACACATGAATGCACAGTATCAGTTGACTTTAAAAAAAAAAAAATGGCGCCAGATTTCAATCCTCATTCGCAAAACTGCCTCGCGATTCGAAGAACAAACGTCCACAAACAGGTCTTTCGGAATGTGCAACTGAAGTGTAGCTTTTTACTGTATTACCAGTTTTTAGTTTCCAGGGTCACCCTGGTCAGCCCCACAGGGTGGGGTTTTCTCTCTATTCTGGGGCATGTGTTTCTGTCTACCCTTTGTCTATTCACCTGTATTTGCCTTTTTAAAACTCTCCCTACTGTCTGCACTGCCTGTAGCTCTTGATATTGGATGTGTGTTGCTAAATGGTCTTAGCTTTATTTAGGCCCCATGTCGTAGGTTTATTTAACGTATTTGACCGGCTGGCGACATACATGGCAATGTCCTGTTTAGGTGTTTTTTTTCACAAGCAGTGCAGGCACGTCCTGAGAAAGCCTTGTTGCTGTCGGGACGTTAAGCAATGTACAATCAATCTGATTCAAAATGTCAATTGGTTTACATGGTTGTATTGGACATGTTTGCAGCAACACCGTTTTGGTCACACCGGCTCAGGACTTTCTGCACACACCCGGCGCCGGATGGCAGCAGGATGTCCAAACCCATCGGGATCTATGGAAGTGGACAAGCACGCCCCTTCCTGGCACATGACCAAGGCCCATGGCCAAATTAGTCAGCTGCAGCATCATGGCCCCCCAGCCTCTGCCACAGAGGGTGCGTCTGGTAGGAGGGTGCATGGACGGCAGCGGAATGCTCCCAATTACAAACTGGTAAGTAAAGTGATTCTATGATCATCTTCATTTTATTGGCTGGCGTGCGTGCGAAGCAAAAGTGAGTTTATGTTCTGGGCCACTGGTCGTCCGTCCGTCGTCCATGGTAAACTTTAACTCATTCTACCCCAACACCAAAATCCTTAAATTTTGCCCCTGTCCTCTCAAGACCGCATTGCAGCGCAGGACACAGATCGACCATGATAGTTCAAAGGTGATGCCAGAATAGCTTGGCGCCTGTAGGCGCCAAGCTATTCTGGCATCACCTTTGAACTATCATGGTCGATCCTTATCCTGCTGTGGTGTGTCTGGGGGTAGAATGAGTTAAAGGTGGCATTTTCCCGCAGACTATTCAAGCCACATTCTTCAAGCTTGGCCCAAGGATACTTTGTGGCAAGACCTTTTTAAACATGCCAGTTTGAGTGACCTCTCTCAAAGGGTCATGCAGGATTGACAAATGTGTGAAAACTGCTTGCATTTTCAGAAAACCTGGATTTTGCTGCTGCAGAAGCCAGCCCTCGTCACCGAGGTCACACATATGTAAATCGGTCATACACGGGATTACTCTTTTTATTCTTGTGCAAGGCCCCTTAAACCAAAATTGGGCTGTTTCTGTCCTAATGAAGCTTTGGTTTCAATCTTTTTTTCTTTCTTTCTTTCTCCAGTTGGCAAATGGCGCCTGGGATGGACCCGAGACTGAGAGTAGTGCCAGCGCATCGCAATACGAGGGCAGTGATGACGAGGAGTTTGTTCCTGGCTCGAGCTCACCGGATTCAGAGGGTGTGTCGGCATCAATTGCTGGGATCTTTGACATAGACAGTATTGTATCGACTATGTTAGATTTCATCAAAGTGGCAGGTTCGGGGTGGCCAGGTGTCGGTGACGCTAGTACCAGCAAGGTGCAGTGTGCGTTAGGGGGTGGCAATGAGAATGTGGATAGGCAGGAGGAACATGATGCTGGAAAGAGTGGGGAAAGAGCACTTACAGAAGAAACAGGTGTGCACGTGTCACAGAGAGGGAAAGGAAAGTACAAATGGGACAAGAAACATGCATGCAAATTGTGTGGCAAGCTTGTCTTGAAAATGAGCACGCACTTATAAGATGTCCATGCAGATGAGGCAGACGTTGCTAAAATTTTGTCGATGAAAAAAGGGACCAAGCAGAGACGTCGAGCATGGATCAGACTACAAGATGAGGGTGATTACATGCATAACGTTGCTGTTCTTGAAAACAAATCTGGATGTTTGATTCCTAAGTATCGCACCAAAACTAGTAAGTAGACGACCTTCTCGCCTGTAGCCATTGCAAAGGACTCTATCAAAAAAAGCTGATCTCTGTACACTCAAAACGTTGCTGTCAGAAGCCAGGAGGGTTTCAGATCACTCGGCGAGGGGACGCGGCGCGCCGTGGTCGGCTAATGCTTCCAATACCCTTAGACCTTGAATTTTCCTTCTATCACAAGGCCTTGGCCAGCCAGAGAAATGATGAGATAAGCCGTCTCATCAGAACTGACCCCTTGCTTCTTGAGTATGGAAAGAGATTATTTGACCGCAGGGACATTGAAGAACACACGGCTGGACAAATCAGCTCCAGGATGCGGGAGTTAGGGAGACTATTAAAGATTATCAGAGTGAGGTCAGAAATGAAAATCGCAAGTTTAAATGCTGTGATCAATTCAGCTAGCTTTGATCATGTTGTCCTGGCTGTAAAAGAGCTAGCAGATTTTGACGAGGACACACATCAGTTCAAAAAAGGCAATCTCGCAATGCGCATAGGCCATGCTTAGAAAAAGTGTTCACAGATCAAACAGTCACAGGCATCCAAACAGCTTGGGCAGGGTTCAGACGACAGGTGACGACAGGAGCTCTCTGAGGCGCAGCGGTTTGACTCTGTCTTCAACGGAGACTGGTATGATTGTGTGTCCGCTATAGCAGCCCAAACGGAGACTGGTATGATTGTGTGTCCGCTATAGCAGCCCAGTCGGTCGGGAAAATGACCATGAACAAACCCAAGCTGATCCCATCATTTGAAGATGTGAGGAAGGTCCAACAGCTTCTTGAGACAAGGATGTTTTTGGAAGATTATCCGACAGTGGTTAAAGCAACTCTTTGTGCTGTATCACTTTTCAACCGAAAACGAGGGGGAGAAGTTCAGAGAATGAAGGTGTCAGACTTACAGAATGCTAAGATTGGATCGATCACCAATCAAGATATCTTGAAAGGTCTCACAGAGGTTGAGAAGAAAATGGTGAATCATTTTCAGCGAGTGGAAATAAGAGGCAAGTTTAATAGCAGTGTTCCCGTTTTGCTGACGAAGAAGATGATGACAACTGTGGACAGAATCCTTCAAATGAGGCAATCAGTGCCAGCTCTCGCTGATTCCCAGTACATCTTTGCCACACCTTCTGGTCAGAGGCCTTACAGAGGCCATGATGTTCTGAAGGCCCATGCCCTAGAAGCAGGGGTGTCATACCCAGCCATGTTCACATTTACTCAGTTACGGAAGCAGGTTGCAACTTTGGCTCAGTCAATGGCCATCTCGGAGTTAGACCAGAATCAGCTGGCAGATTTCCTTGGCCATGATATTCGGATACATCGCCATATCTACCGCCAACCTCAAGACGTCCTTCAAAAGGCAAAAGTGGCAAAGATTCTTCTGTCAGTTAACAATGGGATGACAGATTTTGAGAGTTGCATTAGAGCTGAGCTGGGCGATGATGAAGAGATTGACTTTGACAATGAAGACACATCAGAAACTGGCAGAGAGGTCTCGGGGGGAACAGCACCAGTGAATGAAGCAAGTAGCAAGTCAACAACACAGGAATCGATGAGCATGACGGAGAAAAGATGTCCAGAGCCTGATGACAATCTAGATAGTTTTGATGATGACAGTACTGCGTCAGCTCCTGTTCGAAAGAAAGCTAGATTTACAAGGAAATCATGGGGGGAAGCTGAAGAGAAAGCTGTTGAAACTCGTTTCAAGACACACCTCGTCATGAACAAACTTCCTGGAAAGGCCGAGATACAGCACGCAATGGCAGAGGAGCCCGCACTTAGACATAGGCGCTGGACAAACATTAAGGATTACGTCCGCAACAAACTGAAAAAGTTACAAAAGAAATGAATTGAGGTTTACTCGCGGCATTTTCGGTTTCATACAGATTTATTACAAGAGTGTTATTATTGGGGTGGTTTCAGCATAAGATAAGAAAACCATTGACAACGTAAAGATTGATTACAAGAGTGTTATTAGGGGGGGGGGGGGGGGGGGGGGGGGGCTGGGGCTGGATCATTTTGTAATATACTGCATACCATTTAAAACTCTGCAAATGGAAGAATGGTTGGTTGTTGGGGACGAAAGACAATAATGAAGGCTGAATTTTCAAGTGATTTCTTATGTTGTCAGTTAATTAATTAATGTCAGTGTTCTGTTCTGTCATTTCAACTCATTCTACCACAAGACCGGAATACCCAAATGTTGAAGTCGTCTTCAGAAGACTGCGTTGCAGTGCAGGACACAGATCCACCATGATAGTTCAAGGGTGATGCCAGAATAGCTTGGCGCCTTGAACTATCATGGTGGATCTTTATTTTGCTGTGGTGTGTCTGGGGTAGAATAAGTTAAGCCCAAATGTTGAAGTCGTCTTCAGAAGACTGCGTTGCAGTGCAGGACACAGATCCACCATGATAGTTCAAGGGTGATGCCAGAATAGCTTGGCGCCCATAGGCGCCAGGCTATTCTGGCATCACCCTTGAACTATCGTAGTGGATCTTTATTTTGCTGTGGTGTGTCTGGGGTAGAATAAGTTAAGCCCAAATGTTGAAGTCGTCTTCAGAAGACTGCGTTGCAGTGCAGGACACAGATCCGCCATGATAGTTTAAGGGTGATGCCAGAATAGCTTGGCGCCCATAGGCGCCAAGCTATTCTGGCATCACTCTTGAACTATCGTGGTGGATCTTTATTTTGCTGTGGTGTGTCTGGGGTAGAATAAGTTAAGCCCAAATGTTGAAGTCGTCTTCAAAAGACTGTGTTGCAGTGCAGGACACAGATCCACCATGATAGTTCAAGGGTGATGCCAGAATAGCTTGGCGCCCATAGGCGCCAAGCTATTCTGGCATCACCCTTGAACTATCATGGTGGATCTTTATTTTGCTGGGGTAGAATAAGTTAAGTGTTAGTTTCTTCGTCTGGGTCTTTTTCTATCTTTCATATTTTTCCACACTTTTTGACCTGCATCATAGTCATACTGAGGCTAAAAGCTTCAAATTTGTTCACTGCCATAATTCTATGCAAGCTACATTACAGTACTTACAGATGAGGACATAGAACAATGGCTTTAGTTCAAGGGTGGTGCCACAATAGCTTGGCGCCTAGAGGCACCAAGCTATTCTGGCACTAACCCTTGGACTATTTCAGTCACACTTGTTGCACACACTGGTGTATTCCGAATGATAAGGGTTAATATTCAAAATGCTCTGTTGCTGTTTGTCTGAAACTCCAGAATACCCAAAACAAAAAAAAAGTCCTTTAATTTCCAGAATACATTATGTTGATTCTCACATCAATGCCATGATAAACTGTTTTGCTTCAGAAGGACAAAACGCAGCAATGTTTAAAAGATTTCCTCTGTAAAAATCATAATCGAAAGGTTACGGGCCAGTGTTTATTGAATTTTGCACCATACAATGTTAAAAATGTTAAAAGCACACATACACATTAAGTTGGAAAAAAATTAATGTGAAAAAGAAGTATTCCATGAACTTGACCTTATTACAAGCGCCTACTGTTGTGAAGACACCCATTTTGACTGTAATGCCAGTTTTTGTGTGTGAGAGGCACCCACATTATTGGTAGAAACCCATTTTTTTCCATCTAGTGGCTCTGTTTCTAAAAAAATGTCTATTTTATTTTAAGTTATAGAGCTTAGTTATAAGGTGAGTTCTAAACATTCGCATCAATTCCAGAGCCCTACAATAAATAGAAATATGGGAACCCATTTTGACATAAAATGGTAGGTCTGCATGTGTCTGCATGTGTGTGTGTGTGTGTGTGTGTGTGTGTGTGTGTGTGTGTGTGTGTGTGTGTGTGTGTGTGTGTGTGTGTGTGTACACGAAATAGCTCAAATGGGTGACTGTCTTTACCATCCTTATGGACAATGGGTGTGTGTAAAATTCTGGGTGCCCAAGTCAGACACCCATTTTTTCTGAGGGTTGTTTCTGCATTGTCTTGCGGTAAAGATTCATAAAAAATACAAAAATCAGTTTTTCTCATTTTGGCGTTAACACATGCACTGTTGTGCTTAAAAGACACGCCTCCAGTGTGTTTGAACTTTTCCCAGCTGTGCGTGTATGTGTACTCAAATGGGCGTGTGTATGACATCACCCTTCTGAGCTATAAATAGCATAATAGCTGATATCTGTCAACTGCATCGGTGAGCCGAAGTGAAACGGAGAGATACGAAAGGTAGTGGGGCGGGGGGGGGGGGGGGGGGGGGGGGGAGGGGGGGGGGGGTATTGTATTTGTGTGAGGGAGGAATTGTTTATGTTGCTGCAAAATGAAGTTTGTTATTTGAGGGTGTGGTTGTTTTGTAAAAAAAAAAAAAAAAAAAAAAAGAAAAAAAAAGTGTGTTATGCTTCCGGGGTGATGTTGTCGGAGGTCATGTCTAGTGACAAATTTCATATGTATTCTCGTGCGCCGGTTGCTATGAAGTGAAGTGATTGTATGAGTGTGCATTGTAAGAGAGGACGTATAGACTTTGGGTGAAGCTGCTGTTGTCTTTTGTCCTGCCCGACCTTTCGGTTGAACCTGTTGCTTTATTTTGTAGGTTTGTCGATGTTATCAATGCCGCATCTCTTTTTGGATTGTATGCACAAATTGATTAAATGCAAATGACGTCACAGAGTCAGCGTCGTTACAAGCGTCGTCTGCTGCAGTCAGTCGTTTAGTGCAGTTAAAAGAGTGCAGGCTTGGATGGGCCATTTTCGGATGTAATAGTAAAGTATTATTTGTGTGAATGCTGTCCGTTTGAAGGAAGGTTGATTGATTGTACATTGCTTAACGTCCCGACAGGAACAAGACTTTCTCAGGACGTGCCTGCACTGCTAGAGACAAAAACTAAACAGAATATTGAATGTATGTCGTCAGCCGGTCCAATAGGTTAAATAAAACCTACGACATGGGGCCTAAATAAAGCTAAGACCATTTAGCAACACACATCCAATATCAAGAGCCACAGGCAGCGCAGACAGTAGGGAGAGTTTAAAAAAGGAAAATGCAGGTGAATGGACCAAGGGTAGACAGAAACACATGCCCCCGGAATATAGAGAAAAACCCACCTTGTGGGGCTGACCAGGGTGACCCTGGGAACTAAAAAGTAGCCAACCCCACCCAAGTCCCCCAGGGCAGACCCGGTTGGGGGTGTTTGAGGGAAGGACTGGAAAGTCGAGTGTTGAGGGCAGACCCGTTTGGGGGTGTTTGAGGGAAGGACTGGAAAGTCGAGTGTTGAGAGAAGGCGAGGATGGGAAAAATATCCAGCACTATACTTTGGAATAGATGCATAACAGTTACGACACGCTTGTAAATTAAAACACTTTTAACCCCACCCGGGTCTGCCCTGGGGAACTTGGGTGGGGTTAACTACTTTTTATTTCCCAGGGGCACCCTGGTCAGCCCCACAGGGTGGGTTTTTCTCTCTATTCTGGGGCATGTGTCTCTGTCGGCCCTTTGTCCATTCACCTGTATTTGCCTTTTTAAAACTCTCCCTACTGTCTGCACTGCCTGTAGCTCTTGATATTGGATGTGTGTTGCTAAGTGGTCTTAGCTTTATTTAGGCCCCATGTGTTATGTTTATTTAATGTATTTGACCGGCTGGCGACATACATTCAATGTTCTGTTTAGTTGTTGATGTTTTTTTCACAAGCATGAGTGCAGGCACGTCCTGAGAAAGCCTTGTTGCTGTCGGGACGTTAAGCAATGTACAATAAACACTTTTAACATTAAGAAAAGTTGAGTTAAAAGAGGTTTTAAAACAGTTTTGATAAAAACTTTTGCCCGACACGCTTCTAAAAACAACATTTTCTTAGTTTTAAACCTTGTACCGCACCATAAACGCCGCGA